>JAJHSJ010000014.1:20169393-20245942 GCA_021015155.1 Magnolia officinalis
CATTTTCTTCCATAACTCACACACCCCAACCTTCCACAACAGCCCTAGCCTTTCCTCCTTTCCCCATTTTCTCAAGTTGGAGCTCTCATACCCCTCCTTGGAGCTCAAAAATCGGGTAATCTACTAACCCATTCCATTTTCTTCTTGTTTCTCCTTCATTTCCTACCTCTAGTGCACCTTCCACACCCATTAGATTGTTGTTTGTGGAGGATCAAAGAGATCAGCCCTTGTTCCCCCATTTTGGCAATTTTCCATGGCCCTCCTTGGTGTGGTGGCTACCATTTTTTCCATTTCCTCCATCCTATCTCTCATGGGAAAGAGGAAAACCGCAGCCGATGATGCCGGCCCAAGTAGGCTAGCCCATTCCCAAAGAAGATCCGATGTTGGGGCCGGCACAAGCACCGTGCGGGAGTTTAGGTCGAAGCGAGACCTGGATCCTGACCATCCCGTCGGAAATGCTTATCCAATAGGCATAGAATATGGGCGCTTCACGGGCCGCAAGGTTGTGTTTAAAGCTCATGTGGATGAAAGGGTGTTCGGTCTACACCCACTGATGGATCACCTGGTGGACATCGGATGGAACTCTATGTTCGATGGCGAGTCCCCTACATGTGAGAACACGGTTCGCGCTTTCTATGCTCACATCGTGGACTCATCACTTGAGCCTATTCAGTTTACTGTTTCTGTGAGGGGCATTAGACGCACGATTACAGTGGATGAAGTGGCTCGGATCACGAAGCTACCGCTTGGTCAGGTACACCCCAGTGATAACTTCTCCAGAAGTGCGCGGGAAAGGGATCGCCGCACGCGATATCTCTATGGTCGCCGGGTTACTTGGAAGAGAGGAAATTGCATTGCGACGACAAAGATGGCCGAGGACTTCCGTTTACTCCATCACATTTTCACCTACAATGTGTACCCACGGTCGGGTAACCGCACGGAATGTACTCGGTTGATGGTGGACTTTTGTATAAGATGGGACATGGGGACGACATATGCCTACCCACATTCATCCTATCCCAGATAGTTCATGTAGTTCGTTCTGCCAGGAACGATCTTTCGCTCCCATTTGGCCGTCTGATCTGCAGGATGGCTCGTGATGTAGGCTACAGATTGAATATGGAGGATCTTGCACCGTCCGAGTCATAAGTGAAGCGACACTCAAGAATATGAAGATCGGCCCTCAACAGCGGCAAGCCCGACTCGACGAGTCTGGAGATGAGTCGGATAGCGCCGGCGAGGAGAGTGATGAGGAGGGTGGTGATGACATACAGGAAGAAGAACCTGAGGCTCAGGACACCGAGGAGAGTTCACCCCCTGCGGCTCAGGAGCAGGGTATGGATAGAGATGCTCTGGATGCACGTTTGGCCCGTCTCGAGGAGGGTCAAGCCGCCTTGCAGCAAGAGATTGGTCAAGTACGTGCCAAACTTGAAGAGAATGAAGCCTACATGAAGAAGAGTTTTAAGAAGATGTCCCGTACATTGAAGGCCATTCTGTGCTGTGCGCAGGACAAGAATGCTCCTCCTCCACCGCCTGCTTCGGATGCTTAGTCATCCATGTTGTTGTATGTTGTGTTTGCTTTGGTTACCGCGATAGGCGGTTTGTGTTTTCATGCAGATGTTGTATTAGGTAGTAGCATGTTTTAGGTGTTTGATGTAGTAGATGTATTGGCTATCATGTGATTTTCTGTCGTGATTCATGTAACTCTGTAGTCCATGTATTATGACAATTTTGGGTAAATGAAAAGCATGTAGCCTCTTTTGTTTGATGATGTGTGGAATGCTTAAGTGCTTTATGAAGTGTATTGTGCTTTATCTCACAAATGATCTACCCTATGTTGTATAGGGCATGCCGCGGCAGTATACACGGAGCACGGCACATCTTCGTCTGACCGGCTCTATGGACCAGACTCCTTCTGGTAGTGGCGGTCCTGCGGACCGAGGGTTGGGATCTGATCAGCCTTCTGCTGGTCCTACCGGTGGACAGCCACCTTACACGCCCCCGGTCCGTGAGCAGTATCGACCGTCATCTGCTGCGCAGCATGATTCTCAGGCTGCTCCACCGCCTGATAGATTTGAGCAGTTGATGATGATGATGCATCAGCAGCAGATGCAGCAATAGCAGCAGCAGCAGCAGATACAGCAGCAGCAGCACCAGCAGCTCATGACCACTATTGCTGAGGCCTTGTCCCGTGGTGGTAGTGCGACTCCACCTACGACATCTGCGCATCCTGATGAGGATTCTGAGCCTCCTGCTCGGTTTGAGGATGCGCCTCTGCCTACACCCGTCGCACCTCCTACTGGAGATGTCGGTACTCGTGGTTTACTCGAGCGATTTCAGCGCTTGAGGCCTCCCTCATTTGTGGGTTCTCACAGACCCGAGGAGGCGGAGTTCTGGCTAGACCGCATCTCCAAGATGCTACGGATGTTGCATTGCTTCGAGGCAGAGCAGGTTGAGTTGGCTACCTTCATGTTTGAGAGGGAGGCCAGCTTATGGTAGGACAGTGTGCTGCGCACGGTCGCAGTAGACTTTGTGTGGACCTGGGAGGCTTTCGAGTCTCGGTTCCACGAGAAGTATTACCCGCAAACGTATCGGCATGAGCGGGAGGATGAGTTTCTGCGCCTTAGGCAGGGAGGCATGACGGTGACGGAGTATGAGCACCGATTTACTGAGTTGGGCCGCTTTGTCCCGACCATCCTCGTCAATGAGCAGATGAGGATGCGACGATTCACTGGGGGCTTGCGACCTGACATACGGTCGAAGCTATGCTGCCACAGTATCCCTACGTATGCGGCGTTGGTCCACATCACGTGGTACTATGGTTGCGAGACCACGGCAGGATGTACAGAGCAGGCCTATCTTAGGCAAGAGGCCTCGGGCTGATTCTCCCCCCAGGGCCGCAGCGCCAGTTTTCCTATGAGACGCCCGTTGGTGACCTGCACGTTTTGCGGGAAACCAGGACACCCTGCTGAGAGCTGCTTCTCGCGCATGAGGGCTAGCGAATTTGCGCCACCGCAGAGATTAGGTCGCCCTTATCCACAGGCCATATCAGCTCCGCCGCTACAGACTGCTCCTGTACATCCTTCGTTCCGACCTCCTGTGCCGTTCTTCAGGCCGCCACAGTGACCCTTGGCTCCTCAGCCGAACCGCCAGCAGCAGGCTCGTGTACATACGCATGTTACCGAGGCACCAGAGACGTCGATTTCGGCACCGACGGCTTTTGAGGGTACGGCTCATATTCATGGTACTCCCGTTTCTTTATTGGTGGACACTGGGTCCACTACCTCTATCATTTCTTGTGGGGCGGTGAAACGCCTATCTTTGCATACTGTTCCCACTAAGGGAACGAGACTCACTACGGCCACTGGGACCTTCTCGGATGTCACACGGTTATGCGAGGGTTGCGCGATAGTTTTGGGTAGCAGCACAGAGCTCGTCGACCTTATTGTTGCTCTACTATGGCATTACGACGTTATACTTGGCATGGATTGGCTCGCCAAGATGAGGGCGGAGATAGATTGCGATGCTCGGATCGTGACTGCCTATGGACCTGACGGCACAACTTTCACATTCCCAGTGCAGGTCAGTTGGCCCTGCCGCGTTGATTGTTATGCCGCTTTACTTGTGCCGATTGATGGTCCGACATTGGAGGGTACGCCGGTGGTTCGGGAATTTGTTGGAGTCTTTAAGACTATCCCTGGTTTACCTCCTCGGCGTGAGATTGATTTTACGATTGATCTTACGCCTGGTGCGATGCCCATCTCGTTGCCGACTTATCGTATGCCTCCATGTGAGATGGAGGAGCTGCGGAAACAGATTGACGAACTTGTAGAGAAAGGTTTTATTCGACCTAGTGTGTCTCCTTGGGGAGCACCTGTGTTATTTGTGAAGAAGAAGGACGGGTCGCTACGGTTGTGTATTGATTACCGTAGGTTGAACCAGGTCACGGTGAAGAACAAGTATCCTTTGCCCAGGATTGATGATCTGTTCGATCAGTTGAGGGGGGCGAAGTATTTCTCGAAGATTGACCTTCAGTCAGGGTACCACCAGTTGCGCGTGAGAGAGGAGGACGTGCAGAAGACAGCCTTCAGGACGTGCTTTGGGCACTATGAGTTCTTAGTGATGTCGTTCGGTCTGACGAACGCACCAGCCGTGTTCATGGATCTGATGAACCGGGTATTTCGGCCCTTCCTTTACCGATTCGTCATCGTCTTTATCGATGACATCTTGATATACTCCACGAGTCGGGAGGAGCACGAGGAGCACCTGCGAGCAGTATTGGGTACGTTGGAGAAGAACCAGTTGTTTGCGCAATACAAGAAGTGCGACTTCTGGCAGGAGGAAGTCAAGTTCCTGGGACATGTAGTGTCCAAGGATGGGATAGCAGTGGACCTTGCTAAGGTAGCCGCGGTTCAGGATTGGCAGCAGCCTGAGTCGGTTACTGAGGTGAGGAGTTTCCTTGGTCTGGCTGGGTATTACAGACGTTTCATTCGGGACTTCTCGAAGATTGCCAGGCCATTGTCTCAGTTGACTCGGAAGGACCTGAAGTTCGCCTGGAATGAGAAGGCGGAGGCAGCTTTTAAGGAGCTGAAGGACAAGTTGACGTCCGCCCCTGTGCTAGTATTGCCAGAGCAAGGGGTGAAATACACGGTATATACTGACGCGTCTCGCGTTGGTTTGGGTTGTGTGTGATGCAGAAGGATAGGGTGATTTCGTATGCCTCGAGACAATTAAGGAAGCACGAGGAGAATTACCCTACACATGACCTGGAGTTGGCAGCTGTCATCTTTGCATTGAAGCTCTGGAGACATTACCTCTACGGTGAGGAGTTCGAGCTTTTCTGCGACCACAAGAGCCTTAAGTACATATTCACACAGCGGGATTTGAATATGAGACAGCGCCGATGGATGGAGACCTTGAAGGACTTCAAGTTCGAGGTTTCCTACCATCCTGGCAAGGCGAACCTTGTGGCAGACGCGTTGAGCCGCAAGAAGGCGATTGCATTTGCGGCACCGCTGATGATAGCCGAGTGGGACATGATGGAGTTTGTGCGGGACTTCGAGCAGAGACTCACTGTCGAGGAGCCTTTTGAGTGTGTTGCGCACGTTCGGGTGCGGCCACTTATTGACGACAGGATTGTTGAGGCCCAAGAGGGCGATATACGGCTGTCTGAGCTTCGAGAGCAGGCTAGCGACGCCGTGGACTCCGAGTGGAGAGTTGGTTCTGATGGGGGTTTACGATTCCGTGGCCGCCTATGTGTTCCTGATGTGGCTGACTTGAGACGCGAGCTTCTCGAGTCTGCCCATAACTCGAAGCTTGCGATGCATCCTGGTAGCACGAAGATGTACCAGGATATGAGACGGACTTATTGGTGGGATAACATGAAGGCCCACATTGCTGAGTATGTATCTCGATGTCTGACGTGCCAGCAGGTCAAGGCAGAACATCGCCGACCTCCTGGACTACTTCAGCCCATGCCTATAGCGGAGTGGAAGTGGGACTTCATCTCCATGGACTTCATATCAGGGCTGCCGAAGACGAGGAAGGGACACGATTCTATTTGGGTGATTGTGGACCGGTTGACCAAATCGGCCCATTTCCTCCCTATCAGAGTTACGAACTCTGCAGACGAGCTGGCTAGACTGTACATCAGAGAGATCGTCCGTCTGCATGGAGTTCCCTTAGAGATCGTGTCGGACAGAGACACGCGGTTCACATCCATCTTCTGGACTCGTATCCAGGAGGCGATGGGTGTGAAGTTGAAGTTCAGTACAGCGTTTCATCCTCAGACTGATGGGCAGACAGAGCGGGTGAATCAGATTCTGGAGGATATGTTGCGAGCATGTGTGTTGGACTTCAAGGACAGCTGGGATGACTGTCTTCCGTACGCAGAGTTCGCCTACAACAATAGCTTTCAGGCGACTATTGGCATGGCACCATATGAGGCTCTATATGGTCGACCTTGTAGGGCACCGCACTGTTGGGCAGAAGTTGGCGAGCGTAGTCTAATTGGCCCGGAGTTGGTCCAGACGACTACAGAGATGATATATATTATCAGGCGTCGATTACTCACAGCGCAGAGCAGGCAGAAGAGTTACGCCGATACGAGGCGGCGACCGCTGGAGTTCGAGGTCGGGGATCATGTGTTCCTTCGAGTTTCCCCTATGAAGGGAGTCCTTCGGTTCGGGAAGAAGGGGAAGCTCACACCGAGGTTTATCGGTCCATTTCAGATACTGGATCGAGTGGGTGATGTGGCGTATCGTCTCGCTTTGCCTACACCACTTGCTTCTGTACACAACGTATTTCATGTATCGATGCTGAAGAAGTACGTTCCTGATCCTTCGCATATCATCAGATGGGAGCAGGTACAGTTGAGCGAGGATGCTACGTACGAGCTGCGCCCGACGCGTATCCTTGATAGGAAGGAGCAGGTACTACATAGCAAGGTCATCCCACTTGTGAAGGTGCTTTGGACACATCATTCCGAGGAGGAAGCTACCTGGGAGACTGAGGCCGAAGTCAGGAAGAACTACCCTCAGATTATCGAGGACAACGAAAAGGTATAAATTTCGAGGACGAAATTTTTTGTTTAAGGGGGGTAGATTTTAACGACCTGTAAATTTCCGTACATTGGCTCGAGTACCACCTCGACCAGAAATCAATTAGGATTAAATCCTTTAGAAATTTAACAAAGTTAACTAAGTACTAAACTCGGTTAGCCATGAAATCCGTTGGGATCGCTTTAAATACGATCTGCAAGACCCAAAACTTGCAGAATTAGTGACTCTAGGTTACCCTAAAGTCTAGAACCAAACTCATTACCCGTCTGCTCTCGGGAATGAAACGAAACTTCGTATTAGGTCTAGATCGCACATCGGGAGTCCGATTAACACGAAGCTAAGGAACTAGGACCGCCCCACTGGGCTTGACAATCATCTCAAAAATCAGATGATTCCGATGTCCCACGGCCATTCGTTTCGATCCGGAGCGAGGGAGTGTGAAAAACACTATTCCCATCCTAAAAAAATATCAGGAATAGTGATCTGGCATCATTCGGTTGCGCGTCAGTATTAAGCAACCTGACCGTCAGAATCAGACCAAATTACACCCTCGGATTAAGAAAAATTTCAGGAACATTTACATGTACTTGGAATTTCTGATCGTGGCCCACTGACCGTTGAACTGAAAGTGGTCCGCCACGTGCGATCTGGGAATCCGATCGAGTCGAAAACGTAATCCCACGTAGATCCATAGATGGTGAGCTTAAGTCTGACGTTTGGCTCAAGGAGGGCCACCAGAACCTCCTTTTGAGCTGGAAAAGTGGCGAAATGCCTATATAAGCAGTCACCCTTGAACCTGAGTCTATTTTAGGGATGTTTTTGGCTATAAAAGGGGCTTAGAACAGCCCCTCTCACAGCCATACGAATTTGGGAGAAAAAACCCTAGAGAGAGAGAGAGAAAAGAGAGAGAAAAGCTTGGAGTTTGTTGCCGATCTTCCTCCTACTGCTTCCATTATCGCACGGCCTACACCGCTCCGTTCCAGGTGTTTTCCCGGCGGTATCCATCCCATTTGAAGGTAAGAAACCCTAACCCTAGGTCTGATTTGAGGTAGGATCGTTGTAGGTTATGAAAAAGCTAATCGATTCCGCTCTTTAGGCTAGGAAACTCCCGTATACGGAAGCTCTACTACCCTTGCTGATTCGTTGGAATTTCAAGGGCAAAGGTGAGGACTTTAAGTGTATAAGTTACGTTTTTCAACGCTTTCAATGTCAGATAATGATAGATTCATGATCTGCGTATAAATGCACATGTACAAAGTGCTTTCCGTTTCCTGTTTCGATTAACATTGTAGAATATGGAATTTCACATACTCTAGATATACGTAGAAATACCGTATACGTATTTTTTGGGAAAATGTTTGACATGTTTATTTAATGTATGATTATATAATATATGGATAAAATACTAGTTTGGCGAAAGGAATCGCCAAAATACATGTTCCTTGTAAATGTCAAGTATGTTGAAATTGTGTATTCTAGAAATACCGCATATGTGCAAATTTTGGAAATATAATTGTCATGATTATTTGTTGTATGAATATGGTATACGCGGATAAAATAACCGCTTGGCGAAAGAATAGCCCTAATACGCGATTTGCTAACATACGTCATGTATGTTGGAATAGCGTACTCTAAGTGTTTGTGTAAATGCTTGTGTGTGTAAATGCTGTGTATTAGTGCCTTAGAGAGGTGCTGATATGGATTCCCGACTCCCTTAGAGACATGTAGGATCCCCTCCATGCGGTGGTTCGCTAGAACCACTCACTTGTAATGTGTATGTAATTGTATCCCTATGTGGATAGTGCTTTACTACATGCTTCACAACATGCTTCACCATGCTTTACTTCATGTTTTACTTCATGCTTTATAACATGCCTGCTAACATGCTTGTATTGCTTGTTTATCATGCTTTACTCCACATGCTATTGATGAAACTGTTTGAGTTTGGGACTATGTCTATAGTCCAAACATTCGGTACCAGACTTGCGGTTGTGGCTGAGATTCATATCGCCACAAAGACGTGTCTGGCGAACCCGAGTCGTACTTCGGTTGGCGATAGTGGTTGGCCACACGGAGTGCTTTTGCGCTCCATATCGCTCAACTTGTGGTGCGCTCGAGCTAGTCAGGCTCGTCAAGTAAACCGAAATGTATTGTGTGTTCACCATGTTTGGTCGCTACTGCTTGAACCTAGGGTACCAAACTTACCAGTGGCGATCCCGTTTAACCATGGTACCTAGATCCGCTAAGTCGCATGAGCCGGGCATGGTGGTATGGGACACCGTGGTCGAGCTGTCGGCCTACGCTGGGGCCATGTGCCTCCCCGTAGTGACTATTGCGCAACCAAACTCGTGAGCCGAATACGGTGGTATGGGACACTGTATTCGAGCTGTCGATACTTCGGCGAGAGCCGAGTACGGTGAGACTTGTGCTCGTGCTGACGGGCGACGAGTCCTCCGTAGTATCATCGAGTGTACTCCAAGTGTCTGTGATTGGCGACGAGTCTTTCACAGCAACTAGAGTATGAGTTGAGCCGAGTACGGTGAGACCTGTACTCGAGCTGACGGCTAGTGATTGAGCCGAGTACGGTGAGACCTGTACTCGAGCTGACGGCCAGCAATTGAGCCGCATACGGTGAGATCTGTATCCGCGCTGACGGGTGACGAGCCCTTTGCGATGCCTTCACTACGCTTCTCAAACTATAATATCGTATGAGAATAACTAGGATTGACGACCCTAGAATGGATCATGTTGGGAATGATACAAGGGAGGTACCTTAGTTTCCCAATATTGCTGGTTTAAATGGACTAATAAAAAACTTGGTAATCATGAGCATCATCGCACCGCATGTGCTTTGTAGATGTGGCGCACTGAGGGAGTTAAGCATTCGCGAACGTAAGATGATGTCGCTTGAGGGTGGTTTGGCAAGGGCATACAGCATCATGTCATTTCATTTTTGCACTTAACAAGAGTAGTTAGAAATGTTGATTTGTACTGCTTTATCATTACTGCTTGATTGATTTGATAACATGTTAACCTATGCTTTATTGTTCCACTGAGTTAGCTACTCACTCCCACGTTACGGGACGGTGTTTGCAACACCCACCAGACTCTGTCGCAGGTGTAGATGGCGCCTTGGTTTAGGAGCCGGAGCCTGACTTTGATGAGGATCAGGAGGAGTTCTCTTTTATGCAGTATTCTGACGGCTTTGCTTAGGCCGGCTACATCGCGGGATTTTCAGGGCCTCTCTTGAGGATTGTATTTTGATTTTTGACTTAGAAACAATACACGTATATTGGTACTCAGTTAGTACTCATACTCTGGAGTTCATAAAATTTTGTTACTTTACATACTTTGAATATAAAATTTCAGTCTTCCGCTTGCCTTTATATAATTGAACTGGAGTATGAATTACTGTTTTGGTATAAGCTCATTCATGTTTATTGCGCTAACTCAGACAACATTTAACCATCATTGTGTATGTTGCATAAGTGATGCGTTGGAACTCGGGAGTTGAGTTCATACTCGACCCCCAAATTTCAGGGCGTTACAAAAACTGAGCTCACTACTTTCATAGTTTGCATTCTACACTCTATTGTTACTGATGTCTCTGTGTGTCTTCCTTCACTTATCTGTTACATCATGATTTAGTTCCATCTCCATCCAAGTCATAGTGATATACCTTTTGCCTATCTTATGACTGTATTAGCCACCCATAGTCGAGTAGCTATGTCTATTGGAGAAGCTCCAATTCACCATTTACCCTTTAACAACTCGAACGTTAATAAGATGAATTTGAGGTTGGCTCCTGGCCAAGTTAATGTGGGTGCTAGTGGAGCAGCTAAAGCAAATGAAGAGGAGGATGCTTTGCCTCCAGATGATGTCAATATGGATGACATTTTTTATGAGATTGAATCAGACTCTACAGCTGATCCTGATTTTCAGCCGTCTAATTTTGATGATCATTTGCGTTCCCTTGAGGAAAAGGTATAAGGTTTACATGTGTCCCAAGAAGCTTAATTTAAATACATGTGTAAATATCTGAGGCACATTAACAAGGGACTACATCAAATTGATCATTCCATACCTGCTCCTTCCTCTAGTTAAGATTAGTTTTGATTCTCTAATCTGTAATAACTTTTATACTTGGATTTCTATTAACTTTATATATTTAGACATGTTTTCTTGTTATTGTGGACATGTTTGAATAATTATCTTGTCCATATTTATGTTATCTTGAACTTACTTCTTTCTATTATTACTCATTGCTCTTTTGCTTCCATCATCATTTATACGTTCTTTCCTTTTGTCATCTTGTGACAAAAAGGAGGAGAATTTGTGTTGAGATATGCCTATGCCATAATGATATTGGATTCTATAGAGTGGATGTTAAAAATGTGGAAATGTGGAGAAGTGGTTAGGTAGCAAATTTTTAAATTCTCCTCTTAGATTCTATAGTGTAATGTATTAAGGGGGAGTATTGGTTTCCAGTTTTTAACTAGTGCGTGATTCTTTAACCAGGTTGTAACTGGTGCATGATTCTTTATTGTGCATATATGATGCATGATTCTTTGTTGTGCATATATGATTCTTTACTATGTGTATTATGCATCATATTATTTATTTGGTTTTGTCACAAATTTGACAAAGGGGAAGATTGTAAATGTTATCTTATCTAGCTCTTAGGTTTGTCAAATTTTGTAGTACCAAAACCTCTTTGAATCTGTATCTCGTGTAGCTCAACTTTATATCATCCTTGCCTACATTCAAGTACAAGTTCAAGAAGTTTTAATTCAAGTTCAAGAAGCTCAAGGATAAGAACAAGAGATTTAAGTACAACATCAAGAAGTTCAATTACTAGATCAAGTCTTCAAGCTTCAACTATATCAAGACAGTGTGCATTACTTAAGAATTCAAGCTCAAGTAATCTTCTCAAGCTTAAGCTCATATACTCAAGTTAAAACTCAAGTCACAAGGTCACTAGTCCAAGCTCATCTTTGAGTATACAATGACAAGCTTCATGTACTTCAAGATAAACTATCAACCGAAGCGAACAATGTTTCAATGTTCAATTTTCACCTATAAGAAATGAATGACCCTAGATTGACCATAAGTTAGGTCATATTGATTGCATACTTAATTTGGGTCATTATATAATTTTATAGGCTTTTTCTCGACTAATCCTAGCCTATGTTCGACTAGTCCTAGCCTTTGTTCGACCAGTCCAGGCACTGACTCGACCAGTCTAAGAATTTTCTCAACTAGTCCAAGGTTTGTTGTGAATTTTCAGAATTTCTATTGGACCCTCGACAAGTCCTGGAGACTGCTCGACAAGTCGAGTGAACAGTGCTCGACCAGTCGAGCAGGCTCGACTCAAAGTCCAACAATCTTTCTAGGTCCCACTCAACCAGTCGAGCAAGCCACTCGACAAGTCGAGTAGCGATCTTATCTTATCACACCAGAATTTTTAAAATATTGTTGGTCCTTCGACCAGTAGAGCTGACCACTGGGCTAGTCGAGTGAACAATATTTTTGCCTATAAATTGAGGACGATTTTCAGAGTTTTTCAATTCATTCCAAGATCTTCAAGTCACAACTCTGAGAAAACTTGTCCCCACATTCGAGAAGGTAATTGGTTAATATTTAAGATTCTTTTAATAGCTTTTTGCATTTGATTTTGCAATCTCTATTCAACTTTATTTCTTTTGAAAAGGGAATATTGCTTTTACCCTTTTTGAGATCAAAATCAAATCAAGCTAGCCCAGGTCAATTTAATTTAAAAGTTATTTAGATCTAAGAACCCTTTTATATGTAGGTTGGACATTGAACATCTACATCGAATTGGTTTTACCGGGCTTCATCAAAAGAAGAATCCTCAGATAAGTACATTTCAATTTTTTGTATTTGGTTTGCAAGATTACCAGAAATCTTTCATTTTTGGTTTTGACTCAGATAGCTAGAAAATCTCAGTGAGTGAGGTTTTTAATTGTGGTAGCCCTTTTGAAAACACAATTGTGAAGGTTTTAGGTGAACCTTGGAAAACCTATTTCATAGTGAAAGCCAATATCCCGAGGGTGAGGATATTGGGAGTGGAGTAGTTGTGTGGCTATTTTCTAACAGTTGGTGTACACACAAGTAAACCACTATAATTGTTGGAGTTGTGGTGGATGGTTCAATGTGCTTAAGTGTGTGAATGATTGTAATTTTTTTTCCAGCATTTGTGGTGAATGATTGTAATTTATTTTCTGCACAAGTGGTGAATGTTGTAGTAGCAATATATATTTATTTCTGTTGCATTCTTTATTCCTCTGCATTTGTTTGGAATTTTGATACACAGACCATTCTAGAAATCAGGTTGTCCTAACATAAGCCATTGGTTTTTGGTGTAAGGTTGTACTTATAACAACATCTGTATCAACCTCTCAATACTTGTGCATTTGAGGTTGTTATTCATTTCTTTAATTTGAATTGATAAGTACTATCTTTGTTTATATCTTTCTTAAAATTTTAATTTGACATAGTCCTATTCACCACCCCCCCTCTAGGACTCTTAGCTTGGCCTTTTTAATTTAGTCATAATGTCAGCAAGTTGATTTTCAGTCTGGATATATTCCAATGAAATGCTTTTATCTTCAACCAATACTCAAATATAATGTTATCTTTTATCTATATGTTTTGTGCGAGAATGTTGAATAGGATTCTTTGAAATATTAATTACGCTAGACTTATCACAACACAAGATCATTGTATCTTTCCAATTTCTTAATCAGCCAACATTCTTTTCATCCAAACCAGCTGGGTACAGGCATTACCAGCTACAATGTATTCCGCTTAAGTTGTAGATAAAGATACAGAACTCTGTTTCTTGTTGTGCTAGGAAAATAAACAATTTCCAACATAGAAACATCCACCACTGGTAGATTTTCTATCATCAATGTTTCATGCCCAGTCGACATCGGTATATCCGGCACATTTGTATCATGCGGATACCACAGACTGAAATTAGTTGTACTTGCTACATATATGACTATACGTTTAACATCAATAAAATGAGATTCTTTTGGATCAGATTGATATCTAGCACGGATTCAAACACCAAAAGCAATATCTGGTCTACTAGCAGTTAAGTATAAGAGACTACCAATCATGCTGCGATATGAGCGAGAGTCTATACTTTTATCTGTTTCATCCTTTGAAAGTTTGAGAGTTGTATTCATAGGAGTATCAAACTTTTTACCATTCTCGAATCCAGATTTCTTTACAAAATTCAAAGCATATTTGGTTTGAGGAATGAAAATACCGTCTTCATGTTGTTTTACTTGTAAATCTAAAAAGTAATTCAATTCTCCAACCATATTTATTTCGAACTTGGATTTCATAAGCTCTGTAAACTCAATGGACAAGTTAGTGCTTGTAGAACCATAGTTAATATCATCATAGATCTGTACTATCAGTACGTGTTCATTATGTTTATAACAATTAAAGTTTTATCAACGCTACCCATGATAAAGTTGTGACTGAGTAAGAACTTAGTCAATTTCTCATACCATGCCCTGAGAGCTTGTTTTAAACCATAAAGTGCCCTTTTAAGACTATATACATGATTTGAGAGTTTAGAGTCCTCAAAACCCTTAGGTTGTTCAACATAAACCTCTTCATGTAAATCACCATTTAAAAATGCACTTTTAACATCCATTTGATATATCTTGAATTTTTTAAAGCATGCAATTGATATAAATAATCTAATGGATTCAATGCGAGTTACTGGTGCAAAGGTTTCATCATAATCGATTCCTTCTATCTGAGTGTATCCTTGTACAACCAGTCTAGCCTGGTTTCTAATTATATTTCTCATTTCATCAGATTTATTTTTTAAAATCTATTTGGTTCCAATTATATGTTTATCAGCTGGTCTTGGAACCAAATACGAAACATCATTTCTCACAAATTGATTTAACTCTTCTTGCATGGCTACTATCCAATTTTCATCGATAAGTGCTTCTTTTACATTCGACGGTTCAATTTGAGAGGTGAAGCAAACGTTATTACAAATAATCTCTAATTATTTTTCTCGTACGCACACCAATAAGAGGATTACCTAGTATCAGTTCAGTAGAATGGTCTTTGAGTGATCTTAGTTCAGTATTAATTGGATTAGATGAAGAGTCATGTTTCTCAATAAAGTTAACTTCATCATCATCTAGACTTAATGTGGGTGTGATCAAGTGATCATCAATTATAAAATTAATAAATTCTTAGATCACTCCTGTTCTTCTATTAAGAACATGATATGCTCGATTATTCAGAGCATAACCTGAGAATATTCCTTCATCACTCATAGCTTCAAATTTTCCTAAATTTTTCCGGTGACGTAATATGAAGCACTTCTAAAATTTCAAAAGCATTTGATAGTTGGTTTCTTATTGAACCATAACTCATAAGTAGTTTTATCTTTTGATTTTCTTACATACACACGATTTATTATATAGCATGCAGTATTCATATCTTCAGCCCACAAGTTCTTTAGTAAATTCATGCTATTTAACATAACATTGGCCATCTCTTGTAGCACTCCATTCTTCCTTTCAACAACCCTATTCTGTTGAGGTGTTTTAGGAGCATAGAACTCATGTGATATACCATGATCTATACAGAATTTCTTAAAATTGCTATTTTTGAATTCAGTACCATGATCACTTCTGATCTTGAATATGTTTATTTTTTTTTTTGTTCATATTGAATTCGTTTCAGTATTCTTTTGACTTCATCGAGAGTCTTAGATTTCTCTCTCATAAAGGCTACCCAAGTAAATCTAGTAAAGTCATCAACAATAACCAGAAAGTACTTCTTTCCACCTCTACTTTCATTCTTGTTAGTCCAACTAAATCTATATGGAGAAGTTCAAGAGGTTTGGTTGTGGCTAAGGAGTTTACTTTCTTGTGACTACTCCTTATTTGTTTGCAAATTTGGCATGTGCCACATATTTTATCAACTTTTTTTTTTTAAATTTAGGTAGACCTCGAATAAGATCTGTTTTGCTCAATCTATAAATATTTTGGTAGTTAACATGTTTTAGATATTTATTCCATAGATCCGTTTCGTTTGTTTGGACCATGTAACAGGAAAATATAGAAGAGCATGATTCATTGATAATATAACAATATTCTGAAGTCCTATGACCATTTAATATTAAACAACCTTTTTCATTTGTTATCTTGTACCCGTGATTAGTAAATTTCATGGTGTGTTTATTATCGTAGATTTGAGATATACTTAGAAGATTGTGTTTAAGTCCTTTGACATATAAAATATTTTCAAAATAAGGAAGGTTAGAAAGTTGAACAATACCTTAGCCTATAATTCTCTAGTTGCTTCCATCACCAAAAGTAACTGAACCATCATTCATCTCTTAGAGGTTGGTGAATATCTTTTTATCACTTATCATATGTCTTGAACATCCACTACCCAGGTACCATTTTGAATGGTTAGAAGCTTTGAAGGTAGTATGGGCAACAAGACAAGTAACTTTTAGAACCCATTTCAATATAGTTCTAGGCTTAAGAGTTCTATTAGTTTTTCTCTGTTTAAGAGAGTTGGAATTTCTCTGTCTATTAATTTTGACATCATTAGAGTTAGATTTGGGAAGCTCTTTGAGTAAGTCCACTATTTTTTCAACTAAAAGATTTTATCTTTAATTTCTATAGCTGATGTTATTTGAATTAACCTTAGAAGCTTGAAAAGGTTTTGCATTTTTCAAATCTTTTTTGTTGTAATTTCTCAAATTCTTACATTTTGACTTTGAGGATTCTCCTTTTACAAATATAAGAGATGCATTTTTATTTTTCATTGTGAACTTACAGTAAAGACCGCTTTAGTAGAAGTAGGAATAGGTCAAAGTGTCTTAGAGAGGGGTGAATAGGACTTTTGTAACATCCCGGATATTTGCCAACCTGGGATTAGACGTCCTTAGGCAATGGGTCGATTCTAACACCTTATTAACTTGTCAGAACTCAATCCCACTGTCTAAAATCGCTCCTTAACCCATTTCCTTCACAAATCCCACCCTTCGCCACCTTGTTCTTTAAATTTTCTAAGTACTTTCACATTAGACATTATCTTAAAGTTTAGGTGATGAAGAATAATACTTAAACTAAACATTGCTACAAAGGACTAAGTACCACCTCAGACCGAAATCACCTAGAACTAAATCCTTTAGAAATTAGGCGAGAATTAGCTAGTGTTAGACTAGAGTGCCTGTGAAATGAGCACCAATCACTTTAAATACGATCTGCAAGACCCAAAACTTGTAGAATCATTGACGCTAGGGTACCCTAAAATCTAGGATCAATCTCATTACCCGTCTGCTCTCAAGAGCATCTCGAAACTCTGTATCAGATCTGAACCGCACGTCGGAAGTCTGATCAACACGAAGTTAAGGACTTATGACCGCCTCACTGGGCTTAACAACCATCTCAGAAATCAAATCCAGATAGTGTCCCAGTGCTATTCGCTTGAGCTCGGAGTGAAGAGTGTGAGAAATATGAAATTAATTCAAAATAAAATATCTCAAATAGTAATCTGGCACCTCTTGCTTGCGGATCAATTTTAAGTAACCAGACCGTCAGAATCAGACCAAATTACACCCTCAGATCAGGAGAAATTTCATACACATATCCATGTACTCGGAATCTCCGATCGAGATCCGCTGACCGTTGAACTAAAACTGGTCCGCCACGCGTGATCTGGAATCCCGACTGAAATGAAAACTTAACTAAACGTAAATCCAGTGTTCGTGAGCTTAAGTCCGACCTTTGGCTCAAGGAGGCCGGCCAGAAGTCCTCCGTTGAGCTGAAACAGGTCCGCTTTGGTTATAACCTAAGTATACTTTGACCTGGAGTTTATTTCACTGAGTTTTTAGGCTATATAAGGACCTTAAACCCTCTCTCATTGCAGCTATACGAATTTGAGAGAAACCCTAGAGAGAGAAGAGAGAAAAGAGAGTGAAAGTGTGGGAGCAGTGGGAGAATCTTCCTGCCGCTCTACCCTGCCGCTATACGTGCGTAACCACTCCATTCTCATCGCTTTCCCGGCGATTCTGGCGTCATTTTTAGGTAAGAAACCCTAACCCTAAACTGATTCAGGGTTTTGATAGTTGTAGGTTATAAAATAGCTAACCTATTTCGTTCTATAGGTTGCCAAACTGCCATATACGAAAGCTTAGCGAACGTATCGACTCCATTACGATTCTTCGATAAAAGGTGCGGACTTTAGGTGTATAGGTTATGGTTTTCAACGCTTTCAATGTCAGATAATGATAGATTCATGATCTGCATGCAATTGCACATGTACAAAGTGCTGTCTGTTTTCCGTTTCGATTAAAGATGAAAAATATGGAATTCTACATACTCTAGGTATTTGTAGAAAGTACCGTATACGTATAATTTTGGAATTTTGCTTGACATGATTAGTTATTGTATGAATATATTATATATGGATAAAATACTTATTTAGCGAAAGGACTCGCCCAAATACATGTTTGTTAATATACACTATGTATGTTGAAATAGTGTATTCTAGAAAGTCCGGTATACGTATAAATTTTGGAGATGTGTTTGCTATGATTATTTCCTGTATGAACATATTATACATGCGTAAATTACTTGTTTGGCGAAAGGACTCGCCCTAATACATGTTTTGCTAACATACACCAAGTATGTTGAAATAGTGTATCCTAAGTGTTTGTGAAAATGACTGAATGAGTATAGAATTCTCATTCATGCTCACCATGACTAATTGTCATGGATATATGATTGTTGTATTGGCGATACCCCTTCGACGAAAGGATTTGCCTTGAATCACGTCACGACCACTATACGCTATATATGTTGAAATGTGTAGCCCAAGTGTTTGTGAAAATGTTCAAATGAATATGGAACTTGGATTCCTACTTTTCATGACTATCCGTCGTGGGTGTACGTGTGTTATGATTGGGGCAACTCCCTAGTGAAAGGATTTGGCCTACTGCCTATGTGATCAACATATGTCATGTATGTTGATGTATGTATTTTTAAAGTGTTTGTTGAAATGTCTGAATGAGTAGTAGCAAGTAAATTGTAATGTTTAAGGGTGTTGAGATATGATTCTCAGCTCCTTTAACTATGTGTATGATTTCCTTAGATAGCTGTGTGATTAGGAATTTAATATATACAAACTCATGCTTGTGTTGTGCTTCATAACATGCTCAACTGATTGTATGAATTTATCTATGTAAGGCATATGCTTAAATTCATGTTTACGTTGTATGATCCGTCATGGGTGATAGGGGAGTGGAGCAACGAGTGCGTACAACAGCCCTGACAGCCCTAAACGGATAATACCAGACTTTGATTGTATGATTTGAATCTTGATCCATTACTGCTTTATCTATCTGCATTTGATTGTGTTTGGGGCTATGATTATAGTCCATACAATCGATACCAGAATTAAATTCGTGGCTGTGATTCATTTGCCACGTGAGATGTGTTCGACGAACCCGAGTCGTACTTCGGTTGGCGATAGTGGTTGGCCACGCGAAGTGCTTATGCGCTTCATATCATTCAACTTGTTATGCGCTCGAGCTAGGCGAGCTCGTCAAGTAACCCGATCTGTCTAATGTATGTTAACCATATTTGGTCACCACTACTTGAACCTAGGGTACTAACTTACCAGTGAAATCCCTTTTAACCATGGTACCTCGATCCGCTAAGACTCATGAGCCGGGTATGGTGGTATAGGGCACCGTGGTCGAGCTGTCGGCCTACGCTAGGGCCACGTGCCTCCCCGTAGTGACCAGTGAGCAACCAGACTCGTGAGCCGATTATGGTGGTATGGGACACTATATTCGCATTGTCGGCCTACATTGATAAGGTGATGGGGGAGTGGTGCAACGATTCCGTGTAACAGCCTTGGAAGCCCTTTGTAGTGACCTCGAGCATACTCTGAAAATTGTGGTGAGCCTTAGAGTTTTGCCGCAGTGTATAGAGTATGAACTAGGCCTGTTTCTGTATAGTGATGAATCGTTAAAGAGGTGATGGGGGAGCGGTGTAACCTTTGTGCGTAACAGCCCTGACAGCCTTTGTAGTGACCTGGAAAACACACCATCGTCTGAGATTAATTAGAACTGACGACCCTAGAATGGATCATGTTTGAGAATGATACAAGGGAGGTACCTTAGTTTCCCAATCCTGCTGTTTGAAATGGACTAATAAATACTCGGTAATCATGCTCATCATGCATTGCATGTGCCTGGAAGATGTGGAGCACTAAGGGATGAAAGCATGCGGCGAACGTGTCACGCCCCAAACCCAGAAATCGGATTTGCAGGAATCACGATCGCTGAATTCGGTGCCGACAGCCTCCGTAGTACCCCATTCTCGGCTCCTAGCGCCCATACGCCAGATTCCGATCCTGAGATCCTACAAGGAGGATTTTTTTTTTCAATGTACATTTAACTCAAAATAAGCATAACCACAAAATTACCCAATTCACAAAGGCAACATCATCATCACATATCCACTAATATAATCAGTTGAGTACAATGCAAAAAGGGAGAATACATAATATCGAAAATCAAGCTCCAGAAGACTGTTGTACACTCCAAGCTCGGCACTGCTGCAACCTAACATTACCTGCACGCATCTATCGTGCATAAGCTTATAGAAAGCTTAGAGGGTGGTGTAAGTGTGTGCACAAGGTAAGTGTCAAGTATTCAATATAATGTTATCATCATACAATACCGAAATTACAGGTAATCCATAAATCGTACATTATCAGAATAAGTAGAAATACTGACAAGATCACGGATTATCAGAGTGCGCAGAAATACTGACAAGATCATAAATCATACGATAACAGAATAAGCGGAAATACGGACAATTCCATAAGTCAATCAATATCAGAAGACACAATATAGAGCAGCTATGCAAATGAGGAGTCATAAAGAGCCAAATATTAGATGCCGAAGATACAATGCAATATACAAATCCTGCTAAGTCTGTCTAAGCCATATAAGTACAGAAACATAGCAACCCAAAATGTCATATGCCTGCGAATGTAATGCAATATGTGATGCGAATGAAATGGTCATGCTGGAGTGTGAAGTCGGGATGATAGTACGTAGTATCGCAGGCTATGGGGTCCACCACAAGGGACTTCTATCCAAACTAGTCCCATACCTAAATTTGGATAGTCAGACTCAACGTGGTAAACTCCTGATCTCAGGTTAGTCGCGCGCCCAACCGAAATCCTTGCCATAACGAAGGTACACAACAATTAGTTGCGCACCACCAGCCCGAGTGGATAGTGAATGAATGAATGAGCATGCAACTCCTACTCAATAAGTCCACATATCAGTACGGTTCCTCTCTGGGAAATCACCGGGGTCTATTACACTCCAAACCAGATTGCCGCCCCATCGCGCGCAACAAGGTGAGTGGAAGAGACCTCACTATCCGCCTGCCAATATCGGGCCCGGCTCGTCGATAGCGGACCCATTCCTCGAGCTGGTCAGACTCAGCCTAGCATTGCCCCCTCCTCTCGGTAGGTAAGGCCGTACCCCCTTCCAACCGACCACGACACAGTGGGAGACGCGGCCTAATGGTATATGGCCCTCATGCGCTCATGCATCCACTCGGTCTAGACGTTGGAGCAACCTCTGGAACCAAGAGGGTTTAGGGACTTTCACCCAGGGATATCTATAGCACCCCATGTAGAACAGATTTCCGGTGTCCCATCTGGCCATCCACGAACTACCTGTGGAGGCTACGACCCTGATGATGCTAGGGCGTATAGTAATAACAGCACACAATGAAAGATGCATGAGTCATACAATCCAGTCATGCATCAATCCTGCGCATACCGTGCGCTCATGTGAGATAACTTCCGCCTATCAGGGAGTCTCATAACAACACACTCAATAATATATGCAATGATCAACCACATCTCATAATAAACATGCAGATGATGCGTATGGGCATGTATCATGATGCTATGCTATCACATACTCATAATCAGTATCAATAACCGGCATTAGCAACCTGCCTCGATCGGTAATCGGTCAATCGGCCACGATAAGTAGAATCGACAATCGGCCACGTCAATCGATAATCGGCCACGATCGGTAATCGGCCTCGATCGGCAATTGGTCAATCGGCCACGACAAGCAGAGTCGGCAATCAGCCACGTCAATTGATAATCGGCCACGATCGATAATCGGCCTCGATCGGTAATCGGTCAATCGGCCACGACAAGCAGAGTCGGCAATCAGCCACGTCAATCGATAATCGGCCACGATCGATAATCGGCCTCGATCGGTAATCGGTCAATCGGCCACGACAAGCAGAATCGGCATTCAGCCACGATCGGTAATCAGTCATGATAATCGACCTCGATCGGTAATCGGTCAATTGGCCACGACAAGCAGAGTCGGCAATCAGCCACGTCAATCGATAATCGGCCACGATCGATAATCGGCCTCGATCGGTAATCGGTCAATCGGCCACGACAAGCAGAATCGGCATTCAGCCACGATCGGTAATCAGTCACGATAATCGACCTAACCAAAGCCTAAGGGAAGGTCACATGAGGACTTTCAACCGTCATTGCCCATCAATGTGGACATCTAACCAACATTGCTCTTAAGTAGTGGTCATATAGAGTCAAATATAAGGTGGGCCCATAGCCTCACATAAAGGCCTAATGTACATCGCATTGGGCCTCATACAAAGGATATATACACAACAAGTGGGCCCTGCACATGGGCCTCAAATACATCGCATGACCACCACCCGTGGGCCCAATGCACATCATAATGGGCCTCGTTAAATGGGATACAAAACATCACAATGGTCATGCCATATGGGCCGGAAATACATCTCATTGGGCCTTACCAAATGGGCCGAAAATTTATCACAATGGGCCACGTCATATGGGCAAAAAATACAAGGCAGATGGGCCCTCTCATGTGGGCCTCAAATATACATCAAATGGGCCTTATGGATGGGCCGCACCAATGGACCAATATACATCAAGTGGGCCATATCAGTGGGCCTAATACCTCACAATGGGCCACAACCCATGGCCACACATACATCTCATGGGCCTCCTCGTATGGGCCTCAATATATATAACAGGTGGGCCCCGCATACGCAGCAAATGGGCCCCACCAGGTGGGCAGCGTGTGTACAACATATACAACATACCTCGCGGTGTAGCCCACGTCACCGTCCAAACATTTTTCCCTGTAAATCAGCACTGCCCAAACATTGTCCAACAAATCAGCACCGTCCAAACATTGTCAAGAACCGTCCAAACGTGCGGACGGTGTGGATGAAATGTATACAACATGGTGGGGTTCCACAGAACCGTTTAGGCACGGACGGCCTGGAATACAAAACATACATCACAGTGGCCCCTGTCTACACCGTACAGAAATGGACGGTGTGGATATATATGATACATACATAAGGTGGGTCCCACCCACACATGCAGGGGTGGGCCACGTCCTCCAGATGGATGGACGATGCAGGATGTAAAACAAGTACATCACAGGTAGGTACCACCGTCCTTGATCGACAGCTGGATACAACACATGTACATGCCACAAGGTGGGGCCCACGATCCTCAGGTGGAGGGCGAGTAACATTACAATGGTCTGATGGATGGACAGACACATCGCGGTGGCCCAACGGCAAGCAATTTCCTACTCCTGGGCGTCCGTTGGATCTGCCCAGTTCTGATCCCACGCTAGGGAATGACCTGTCCAAATGGATGGTGGATATTGATCACATACAGCAAGGTAGGGTCACGTCCACTAGATGGACGGCAGGGATATAACATATATCTCATGTAGGTCCCACACATGTGGCCCACACTCGTGACAGCCTAGCCTACTTGGCACCGTCCAGATAGACGGTGCTGGTGTTGAATACCTGCCATAAAGGTGGGTCCCACGTGGGGCTCACCAGATATGATATAACACATATTATATATTATATTACATATAATATATATAATACTTATATAGACCAGCACCCACCCAATCACCGTCCAGAGATTGGACGGTGATGGATGAAATACATAGGGGTGGGTCCCACCCGTACAAGGTGTTGGACGGTATGGCTTTAACACATACCACATGGTGGAGCCTAGAAATAGGTGGTTGGCGTGGATACAAAGTTTAAGGTGGGCCCCACCAGCAAATGGATGTACAGTTAGGATGAAACAACGCATCAGGGTGGAGTCCACCGTCCTGGCCAATGGACGGCTGGATGAAACCATACATCTTGGTGGCCCACGGAGCTGCTGCTGCTGCACGTGCAACAGCAGTTGACAACGGCTGCTAGCCCACCATCAAAACAGATGGTTGATGGGGATTTCAGCGGTGGATCCCACCCGTCCAGGGTGTTGGAGGGAATGGATCCAAAACATACATCACGGTGGGGCACAAACCTGCTGACGTCAGCAGCAGCTGCTGCTGCTGCTGTAACAAAACTGATGCACGACGTGGATGAGATCCACACCACGGTGGGTCACGTCCAGACGGACGGACGGTTGATACAACACATTCATCTAGGTGGGGCCACACGCCTACTGATGTCGGGTAGCAGTGGGCCCCGCCGTTCCAAACGGACAGACGGTTTGGATGTGCAATGCACACAAGGTGGGCTTCCACACAGATGTACAGTGGATGAAATACATTCATCCAGTCGTCCAGCACCGTCCCACTGCTGGACGGTCTGGTTAAAACACATGCACCATACGGGTCCCACATGAATGGAGGGTGCAAATACATTATGGTAGGGTCCACGTTAGTGTGGCCCACCCAAGGATCAGGCTGATATTTGTGATTTTCCTTTGTACAGGACCGCTGGACAGCAGACCGTCTAGCGGTCCTGGCCCATCCAAATCATGGCCACACCATGTACAGACGGCGTGGATGAAATATACATCATCATGGTGGGCCGCAAATAAGATAGAGAGAGGGAGAAAGATCGGATGAAGGGGAGGGGCTCCGCCATTGTGAGCCCCTCAATGAACATGTACGCATGCATTAAGGTGGGCCCCAACCAAGTGTGGGCCCATAAACAAAATTAAAGGTGGAGATTTCCTTTCTACCAGAAATCAGATCTTAAAAAAAACACCCACCTTTCCCGCTTCTTCTTGGATCAATGGCAAGCTAAGCTCCTCGGCTTCGACTTTGACGGAGAATGATGGAGATTGGACGGTTGGATTGGATGGTAGGAAGGTGGGCCACACATGACATCTCCCTCACCTTAGAAAACCATGGACGGTTGCTCTTGGGAGCTTGCTTGAAAATGGAGAAATGAGAGAGAGAGAGAGAGAGAGAGAGAGAATGGGATGTGAGTGATGGATAGGTGTACTTTGTGTAAGAGAGTGTTGACTTTAGGGGTTGCTTGGGGATGGGGTGATATGTACTTGACATGAGGTGATGGGAGTACTTTGATTGATTGATGGATTGATGTGACATTTCGTAGAGATTCTCTTGGGTTTTGTAACGCGCGGTGTTTTTCTCGAACTGAACATGGGCCCACATCTCCTGGCTCGAGTATCGCCTTGGCGCGCGAGACGCGGCATCAGAACCGCAGCGACAGCGCGGTTGCTAGGGTACAAGTCTCGGGTTGAGTCGAATCAGATTAACGACGTGTGAATCAAGGTCACGCGCAATGCCGGTTAAGGGTCGAAGGTTGCCGAAATTCGACCTAAAAGATCGCGGGAACCTACGGAACGGTACGGTCCAGGATACGGGTCTTACAGAACGTAAGATGGTGTCGCACGAGGGAGGGTGTGGTGAGGGCATACATCATGACTGCATTCATACTTGCATTAATAAGAGTAGTTAGGAGTGTCTGATTTTACTACTTGACTGAATTGATAACATGTTAACCTATGCTTTATTGTTCCACTGAGTTGATCACTCACTCCCACGTTACGGGACGGTGCTGTACACACCAACCAGATTTGTTGAGTTTCAGGTGATGGCGATGCTTATGAAGCAGAGCCGGACTATTGTGATGTGGAGGAGGAGTTCTCCTATATGTAGTTCTCTGTCAGGTTTATGAAGACCTGGTATTGTATTGATGGGGCTATGGTACTTGGGATAGAAGCCATTACACTTACACATTTGGTATATTTTGGAACTATACTTGTAATTATTTAACCTGGTAATGTTATCACACTCTGGAGACTCACCACAGTTTTTATATATTTTATATATCTATCACAGTCTTCCGCTTGCAATTTAACTGTCTTTGGAGTATGATATGTTATTTGGCTTAATCTCACTCATGTTCACTACATTAATGCAGACAACTTTTAATCATCATTATCTATGTTGCATAAGTGATGTTCTGGAACTTGAGAGTTGAGTTATTACTCGACCCCCGATTTCAGGGTGTTACAACTTTATAAAAAATTTATGATGAATTAAAATCCTATATCATAACCTTGATTTAACAAACTCCTATCATTATATTTCCAATTTAACTCTAATGGCTTCCAAGCTAAATACAGGATCCAGTCATAAGACTTCCAAGTATTTGAACAATATGTAGTCTCAGCCTATGATGAATAAACAATACGACTGTGAGTGTGTGTGGGATGTGATTCTTATCAATTCTAAATAATCATGTTAGCATGAAAGCATTCAGAGAAAACATATAAGAGTAATGCGCAAATAACAATCCCAAACACAGTCGTTTAATAGTGGTTCGACTACGTACCTACTCCACTTCCAGTGGAAGCACTCAACCCTTAAGTGTATAGGATCTCACTAATGGAGGTTTTAAATCAGGTTCACCTCTAACCTTCACAACCTACATAAGGTTGACTCTAGGACCTATACAAGGAACCCAGACGTGTCTCCACAAGACATAAGTCTATGCCCCACACAAGAGCAAGGGTTAACACACAGTACCCGGGTTTTAGGCTACACAGGCCAAGGACCTACACTAAGGACCTAAGTTTATGCTCACCAAGAGTAAGGGTCAACACACAACGCCTAGGATTTTAGGCCACACAGGCCAAGGACCTACACTAAGGACATAAGTTTATGCTCACCAAGAGCAAGGGTCAACACACAACACCTAGGATTTTAGGCCACAAAGGCCAAGGACCTACACTATGGGCCTAAGTTTTTGCCCACCAAGAGCAAGGGTCAACGCATAGCACCCACATGTATTCTCCCGTCGGAGGCCTCCTATGACGACTTAAAAGGGGTGAGAATCACCCGTGACCTAATCCCATACAAAGGAATGATCAGCAGGGTCTCTGGACTCTAATGACTTACAGATAAGTAGATAAGCCCCATTAAGCACGTTGATGAAGATCTCCTTCTTTGTTGATGAAGAATCTTCAGTTCCCTTGATTTGCAACACTTATGATGCTCTAATGTAAGGCGACGGGTTGGGTTAAGGTTATGTTGGTAATTACTCTATTAAAGAATTAATCATTGGAATGACAGAGTAATACCACCATCTATGCATTCAAGGAATCTCAGCTCAATGATTTGCCATTAAGGTGGTAGCTGAGGGATCCTTGAATATGGAAGTTCATTCACCAATCCACTCTATTGAATATCAATGATGAGGGTGGATTGAGGAATGAACTCCCTTGAGAGAAAAGGGCTTAGGGTAGGTGATGAATCAAACATTCAAAAGCTCTATCTATTTTCTTTGAAAACAACCTAAGGCAAGCTCTCATTAAATAGGCAAAAAGTTCCAATGGAAATAAAACAGTCATATTTTTTACAGAGTTCGATATCATTGAGCAAGCTTCAATATCATCGAGCGTATACACTCGATAACGTCGAACGACCGCTCGATGACACAAACTCAATCTATCAAATGCTTTTGAACCTTTTTGTCAACTGATTGATGATATCGAACCTGCTTCGATGTTATCGGATTTCGAACTCCACTTTCATTGACCCATGGTTCGATTCCTCGACATTTAAAAACATGAAAGTAGACTTGCCTTTAGAACTGAACAGGCATCGATAAGATCGAGCATTTCTCAATATCATTTGGTTTTGAATATCGATGATATCGATACTAGTTTCGATTCATCGATCTTTTCAAGGAATTTTCCTATAAACTCACTGGACAGTTTTGTGTCCCAATTTGATGACATCGACCTGGTCTCGATATGATTGATCTTTGAATAGTGATATCATCAAGTGATTCTCGATACCTCGAACATTTAAAAAAATTTACCTGAAAGCTTACTAGACAGATTTGTGTCCCAATACGATATCATCGAAGGTCCATCGATATCATTGGGATTTGAAATTCGAAGATATCGAGGCTCTCTTTGAGTCATCAAAAATCACATGATTTTTCTTAACTGCTTACTGGACACAAACTGACCAGATGTCGATTTTATCGAACTGTTTTGATGAACTCGAGATTTGAAAGCCGATGATATCAATCCTATCATCGATTCATCGAGAATTCAGCCCAAGATTCATTTTGGTTGCTGGACATCTGAAGTCCTCATTTTAATAACATTGAGTGAGTTTCGAGGACATCGATAACAGAGTTCGATTTCATCGAAGCATTATCAATAAATCGACAAGGGCTGAAAACTTATAGATTTTCTTGATTTTGCAAAACAGTTTTCACACCTTAAACCCTATTTGTTCTAACCATTTTAAGGGTTTTATATACCTGGTGTTTTGGGACATGGGTTGTGAGGCTAAGTTTACCTTTGTAGAGATTTGAAGTCACATCTAGTTGAGGCAGATGCTTGAATGATCTTCCAATAGGGCTCACTTGTCTTGCTGACTCAACACTCACACTAATTGATAAACTAGGGCACTTTCACATTGAACTATCTTTGATATACCCCAGAGCCGATTTATCCCCACATTTTTTGGATGTGTTTAATAATTTTTTGTAACATCCCAAAAAATCGAGGGTCGAGTAGTAACTCAACTCTCGAGTTTCCAAAACATCACTTATGCAACATAAATAATGATGATTAAATGTTGACTGTATTAGAGTAGTGAACATGAGTGAGATTAAGCCAAACAACATATCATACTCTAGAGACAGTTAAATTTACAAGGGAAAGACTGTGATAGATAGATAAAATATATAAACTAAGATGAGTCTCCAGAGTGTGATAACATTACCAAGTTAAATAATTACGAGTACAATCCTAAAATATACCAAATGTATAAGGTCCTCTAGTCAATATCTCAGAAAGCTCAGCCGATTAGGACACGGCTCACTGGAAGCCGTCAGAAGACAACCAATACAAGCAGGCATCGTAGTCATTGCAGAGGTCCGGCTCTGCCTCAGAAGTAGTGTCGCCATCTGAAATCAGACAATGTCTGGTGGGTGTTCGAAACACCATCCCGTAACTTAGGAGTGAGTAGCTAACTCAGTGGAATAATAAAGCATAGGTTAACATGTTATCAATACAGTCAAGCAATAATGATAAAGCAGTAAAATCAAACACTCCTAACTACTCTTATTAATGCAAGTATGGATGCGGGTATGATAGATGCCCTCACCACACCCTCCCTCGTGCGACACCATCTCACCTTCGCGGCATGCTTTCATCCCTCAGTGCTCCACATCTTCCAGGCACATGCAATGCATGATGAGCATGATTACCGAGTTTTTAATTAGTCCATTTCAAACAGCAGAATTTGGAAACTAAGGTACCTCCCTTGTATCATTCCCAAACATGATCCATTCTAGGGTCGTCAGTCCTAGTTA
Source organism: Magnolia officinalis (assembly GCA_021015155.1). NCBI lineage: Eukaryota > Viridiplantae > Streptophyta > Magnoliopsida > Magnoliales > Magnoliaceae > Magnolia > Magnolia officinalis. Next base: position 20,198,732 of record JAJHSJ010000014.1, read on the forward strand.
ATATCAGACGACGGTGTGTTTTCTAGGTCACTGCAAAGGCTGTCAGGGCTGTTATGCACAGAGGTTACACCACTCCCCCATCACCTCTTAAACGATTCATCACAATACAGAAACAAGCCTAGTTCATACTCTATATACCGCGGCAAAACTCTAAGGCTCACCGCAATTTTCAGAGTATGCTCGAGGTCACTATAAAGGGCTGCCAGGGCTGTTACACGGAATCGTTGCATCACTCCCCCATCACCTTATCAATGTAGGCCGATAGCACGAATATAGTGTCCCATACCACCATAATCGGCTCACGAGTCTGGTTGCTCACTGGTCACTACGGGGAGGCACGTGACCCCAGTGTAGGCCGACAGCTCTACCACGGTGTCCCATACCACCATGCCCGGCTCATGAGTCTTAGCGGATCGAGGTACCATGGTTAAAAGGGATTCCACTGGTAAGTTTGGTATCCTAGGTTCAAGCAGAGGCGTCCAAACATGGTGAACATACATAAGACAGATCGGGTTACTTGACGAGCTCAGCTAGCTCGAGTGCACATCAAGTTGAACGATATGAAGCGCATCAGCACTTCGTGTGGCCAACCACTATCGCCAACCGAAGTACGACTCGAGTTCGTCGAACACATCTCACGTGGCAAATGAATCACAGCCACGAATTTAACTCTGGTACCGATTGTCTGGACTATAATCATAGCCCCAAGCACAATCAATTACAGATAGATAAAGCAGTAGTGGATCAAGATTCAACTCATACAATCAAGGTCCGGTATTATCCATTTAGGACTGCCAGGGTTGTTGCACGCATTCGTTGCTCCACTCCCCTATCACCCATGACGGATCATACAATGTAAATATGAATTTAAACTTATGCATTACATAGATAAAATCATAAAAGCAGTTGAGCATGTTATGAAGCACAACACAAGCATGAGTTTGTACATGTTCAATTCCTAATCACACAACTGTCTAAGGAAATCATACACATAGTTAAAAGAGGTTAAGAATCATATCTCAACACCCTTATACATTACAATTGCTAACTACTACTCATTCAAACATTTCAACAAACACTTTAAAAATACATACATCAACATACATGACATATGTTGATCACATAGGCATTAGGCCAAATCCTTTCACTAGGGAGTTGCCCCAATCATAACACGTGTACACCCATGATGGATATTCATGGCAAGCAGGAATCCAAGTTCCATATTCATTCAGTTATTTCCACAAACACTTGGGCCACACATTTTAATATAAGTAGTGAATATTGGTCATGGCATGATTTAGGGAAAATCCTTTCGTCAAAGGGGGATTGCCAATGCAACAGTCATATATCCATGACAATTAGTCATGGCGATCACGAATGAGAATTCTATACTCATTCGGTCATTTTCACAAACACTTAGAATACACTATTACAACATACATGGTGTATGTTAGCAAAACATGTATTAGGGCTATCCTTTCACCAAGCAAGTATTTTACGCATATATAATATATTTATACAACAAATAATCATGGCAACCACATCTCTAAAATATATATGTATACGGTACTTTCTACAATACAGTATTTCTACATACATAGTGTATATTAGTAAAACATGTATTTGGGGGAATCCTTTCGCCAAACAAGTAATTTATCCACATATAATATATTCATACAACAATTAATCATGTCAAACACATTTCTAAAATTTATACATATACCGTACTTTCTACAAATACCTAGAGTATGTAGAATTCCATATTTTTCATCTTTAATTGAAACGGAAAACAGATAGCACTTTGTACATGTGCAATTGCATGCAGATCATGAATCTATCATTATATGACATTGAAAGCATTGAAAACCATAACCTATATACCTAAAGTCTGCACCTTTTGTCGTAGAATCGTAACGGAGTCGATAGGTTTGCTAAGCTTCCGTATACGGTAGTTTGGCGACCTATAGAACGGAATAGGTTAACTATTTCATACCTACAACCATCAACACTCCAAATCAGATTAGGGTTAGAGTTTCTTACCTAAAAACGGGGCTGGAATCGCCAGGAAAACAATGAGAACGGAGCGGTGGAGCTCGTGAAGCGGCAGAGAAGAGTGGTAGGAAGGATCTCTCACAACTCCCACACTTTCTCTCTCTTTTCTCTCTTCTCTCTCTAGGGTTTCTCTCAAATTCGTATGGCTGCAATGAGAGAGGGTTTAAGGTCCTTATATAGTCTAAAAACTCACCGAAATAGACTCTAGGTCAAAGTATACTTAGGTTATAACCAAAACGGGTCTTTCCAGCTCAACGGAGGACTTCTGGCGGGCCTCCTTGAGCTAAAGGTCGGACTTAAGCTCACTAACGCTAGATCTACGTTCTATTAAGTTTTCATTTCGGTCGGGATTCCAAATCATGCGTGGCGGACCAGTTTCAGTTCAACGGTCAGCGGATCTCGATCGGAGATTCTGAGTACATGTAAATGCGTATGAAATTTCTCCTGATCCGAGGGTGTAATTTGGTCTGATTCTGACGGTCTGGTTGCTTAAAACTGATCCGCAAGCGAGAGGTGCCAGATTACTATTCAAGATATTTTATTTTGAATTAATTTCATATTTCTCACACTCTTCACTCCAAGCTCAAGCGAATAGCACTGGGACACTATCTGGATTTGATTTCCGAGATGGTTGTCAAGCCCAGCAAGACGGTCCTAATTCCTTAACTTCGTGTTAATTGGACTTTCGACATGCGGTCCAGATCTGATACGGAGTTTCGAGATGCTCTCGAGAGCAGCCGGGTAATGAGATTGATTATAGATTTTAGGGTAACCTAGCGTCAATGATTCTACAAGTTTTAGGTCTTACAGATCGTATTTAAAGTGATTGGTGCTAATTTCACAGGCACTCTAGTTTAACACTAGCTAAATCTCGCCTAATTTCTAAAGGATTTAGTCCTGAATGATTTCGGTCTGAGGTGGTACTTAGACCTTTGTAGCAATGTTTAGTTTAAGTATTGTTCTTCATCACCTAAACTTTAAGGTAGTGTCTAATGTAAAAGTACTTAGAAGGATTTAAGGAACGAGGTAATGAAAGGTGAGATTTGTGAAGAAATTGGTTTAAAAAGGAATTTGAGGCTTTAATTGAGTGTTTGAGAAGTTAAACCTGTGTTAAGATTGGCCCATCGCCTAAGGACGTCTAATTACAAGTTGGGAAAAATCCGGGCTGTTACATTTTTCCAACTTAGTGTCTCCATAGGAATATCTCCAAGTATCCTTAGAACTCAAAAGAGAAGAAACTTCGAGTTTTAAATTCTCATTTTCAATTATGAGTTTTTCTAATTCAGAGGTTTTGAAATTTAAATCAACTTTTGCTTTTTCAAAACAATCAGAAAGATGAGATTTTTTCAAAATATTATTTTCAAGTTCTTCTTTTAGTTTAAGATATTTTTCCTTTTGAATTTTTAGTTTGACATCTATTTTGCAACTTTTCCTGTATAGGGCATTGTAGGCGTCTTGAAGATCATCTTCATTCTCATTTTCAGGGTCACTCCTGAGATTCTCATAATCAGATAATTACAGCTATTTGAGGAGGTGACTCTGGTTATAGTCATCAGAGCTTTTACTTCATTTGAGATTTCTTATTTTGAATCATCTGACTCAGAGGAACTTTCAGAACCGGATGATTCATCCTGAGTTGCAATCATTCCCTTTCTTTTTTTATTTATCCCTTTTGGGACATTTATTCAACAAATGCTCGTATTCATGGCAATTGAAACATTAACTGTCTTTCACAGCTTTCCAAGTTTTAGATTTTCCCTTTCTTTTACCAGACAGTTTTTGAAAATCAGATCTTTTCTTATTTTTGAAAATCCTGTAAAACTTCTTAGCAAGTAAAGTCATATCATCCTCTGTATTTTCAATATCAAAATTAAAATTGTTACCTTTTGAAATAGATTTGGATGACTTAAGAGCAATGGACTTACCTTTAGTAGCTTTAAAATTTAACTCATATGTTTGAAGAGAACCAACTAACTCTTCAACCTTCACTTAATCAGTGTCTCTTAGTTCCTGAATGACAGTTACTTTGGAATTAAACCTCTCAGGAAGAGATCACAGTGTTTTAGCACAGACTTTGCTTTTCGGGATTCCATCTCCTAGACACTACATGGAATTTATTATATCATTTAATTTTATATAGAAGTCCATGAAGGTTTCATTTTCTTCCATATGAATTTCCTCAAATTTTGTAGTGAGGATTTGAACTTTAGATTTCTTGACTATAGTAGTTCATTCGTGTGTCCATTCAAGAATATCCCAAGCTTGTTTAGCTATATCACATGAAGTGATTCTCTTGAATTCATCAGGTGATAGAGCACAAGTAATTGCATTTAAAGCCTTAGCATTTGCACTGCTTTCATTTTTCTAAGATGCAGTCCATAAATAAAAAAGAGTTTTTTCCATGAACTTGGTTCCATCACTGCCTATAACTTCAAACACGGGTGGTTTCTATTTGGTTACTGTGGCTTGCCATACACTTTCATCTAAGGATTTTAAGAAAATCATCATTCTGGCTTTCGAATATGCATAGTTAGAGCCATCAAAGGGTGGTGGTCTAGTACTAGACAGGCTATCGAAATTTGACATGATGAAAGGTCTACTAGATCTTTAAACTCAAGGAACTTAATCCAAATAAATGAGCAACTTATCCCTGATACCACTTGAAAGAGACGAGCTAACAGTCCTAAGGGGGGGGGGGGTGAATAGGACAATGCCAAATAAAAATTTAAAGTACAGATATAATGAATAAATTAGAATAAATCACTGATATCAATAGCAGTAGTATTGAGAAATTGATTTAAACTTTGTTCATAGGACAACCATACACCAAAAACAACAGTTTTAGGTAGGACAACCTGATTTCATGAACGTAGTAAGGATCAAGATCACAAACTTAGCAAGAGACAAGAGAGAGCTATCTATTACAAACATTCACCACACAAACAAATTACAATCATTCACCACATATAAAGGAATTTAAACCATTCACCACAAACACTAGAAGTTATAGTAGTTCGGTGTGTACACCAACTATTCTCAAACAACCACACCTACTCCACTCCCAATAATCACAACCCACGTGATATTGGCATTCACTAATAATCAAGGTTTTCACAGGTTCACCTTAAAACCTATACAGTTGTGTTTTTAGATGGGTATCACAAATAAAACCTTATGCTGAGACTTTCTGGCTATCTTAGTCAAAACCAATATATTAGATTTTCTGGATATCTCAAAGAAACCAAAAACAAAAGTATAGAATGATACTTATCTTCCTTTTTCAAGACGTTCTTGTTGTAGCCCATAGAACCACTTCATTTGATGTAGAACGTTCAATGTCCAGTAATACAATCAAGGGTTCGAGGTTCTAATTGATTTTAAATTAGTTCAAACCTCAGGGTACTTGTTTAAATCCTTTAGATCTCAAAAACAAGAGTGATTATTCTCTTTTAAAAGGTAAGATTCAGAAAATAGAGATCGAAGAATCAAAACAAAAGCTATAAACATAAATGTAAAATACCATACAATAGCTTGATGATGGTAGGGACTTCTCTCTTTCTCAATGAAGGCTTTTCTTAGCTTGAATTCATGATTTTAGAATGAGAGAAGGCCTCTATTTATAGGCTGAAATTCAGTTGCTTCGACTCGTATAAGATCCAACAAAATTTTAAATTTTGGGCGCGATCGAATAAAACCGTTTTTCGACTACTCAAAGGCCCCTCTCGACTGATCGAGGGCCCTGATCGACTGGTTGAGCACTGCGTTTGACTGGTTGAGGGTGCCAAAAATAGCTTGGTAGACTTTGAGTCGAGCACCCTTCGACTGGTTGAAGGTGTTCCTTCGATTGGTCGAGCATCCTGCTCGACTGGTCAAGAAACCACCAGAAATATCCATTTTTTGAGTTTGAATCTTGGACTGGTAGAAGTTATTCTTGGATTGGTCGAACTGAGGCTTGGAGTAATTGAACTAAGGTTTGGACTAGTCGAACTAGAGCTTAATAAAAGTATAAAAACCCATATAAGTTTAACATTTGAAAGAACCTACGGCTATGGTCTTTATAGGGTCATTTATACATGAAAAAGCTGGACATTGAAGCGTATAGGACGAATCTTCTACTTGAGCTTGATCTTCTACTAGTAGTAGAACTTGAGTACTCTTTAGCTTGTATTATCCATGTCTTGAACTTGTTCATGCATTATACAATCTTCATGGTTTGTTCTTGAAGGTAAACTTTCCATCACTTGAAGGTGAACTTTCCATCACTTGAAGGCGAACTTTCCGTCACTTGAAGGTGTTTTGTCTCATCGAAATTTGATAAAATAAAAGTGTGCACAACACTTACAATCAAACAAAAGTGTGCACAACACTTACAGTGACCCTACACTTGGGGTTGTGAACAATCCTACCTAGGACACGCCAAATTTTATAGATGATTCATAAAGGACTTTAGGCACCTCTCTCATCCTTTATGCAATCGACTTCAAAAGGATATATCATGCGAGTGGACTGAGCAATGCCAAGAAGCTTTCACTAAGTTCAAGGGCATGTTGAATACTGCACCTATCATGCAGCCACCCAATTGGAACATCCCTTTTGAGATTATGTGCGATGCGTCTGACTTTGCTATTGGGGAGGCGTTAAGCCAGAGAAAGAGAAGAAGCCTGTTGAGTGTCAAATATTGCATATTTTCCCCTATTTATTATATCTTGGTTTTATGAACATGATACTACTTAATGTTATATTTTATACATGTTTGTGTTGCAAGGTGAATCTGAGAACTAGGATTAAAAAGAATGTTAAAAGCATGAATTTGATGCTCAAGATCACCAAAGCAAAGGATGGATATTAGGAGACCAAGATTGAAGAATTCACATGCCAAAGATCCAAGGAAACTAAGTGAGGAATGAAGAAAATATAATATTTGAAGTGAATTTGCGTGATTCTCGACTAGCTTAATCTCTGGCTCGACCAACCCTGGCTCTGGCTCAACTAGCCTAAGTGTTGGCTCGTCCAGCCCTGGCTCTTACTCGAGTAGTCTAAGAAACTTCAGTTCAAACTCCAACAACATTATCTTTTAAATTCGTGCGATACTCGACCAGTCGAAGGTGACCCTCGGCCAGTCGAGGATTTCTCTCGACTAGACAAGGGTTACGCAGATTTTGCCCAGAATGCATAAATTTGATGTGGTTTCCCAACTTTTCCAACTCGGTGCAAAAGTTAGAGTTCCCCAACTATAAATAGGAGTTCCTAGGATGCTCCAAAGCATATTCTAGGGTTTGAGGAGTGGAGCCGCCGTCTGGGAGTTTTTCTTCTTCTTCCTTAGTTGATTTTTATGTTTTATTTAAGAGATTTTTGTTTAATCATGTCTATGGTTAACTAAATGTTCACAACCCCAAGTGTAGGGTCACAATGTAGTAATAATCCCGGTGAGACCGAGGTCGAATCCACAGGGACTAATCTTGTGAGTATTCTGAAAGCAACTAGAAGTAGAACTAGAAAAAGATGTGAATCAAAATCTGAAATAAAAGGAAGTAATTGTGAGAGATTTAATTAGAAACTTAAGAAATTCAAAGGCAGGAACTAGGGTTTCCAATGATCCACTTGTAGCAATCAGGGTGATACTATGCTTGATTCAAGGACACAATTGAAATTAGAGTCCTATCTTATCCAATTGGAAGATATATCAATAAAACCAAATCTGAAGTTCCTTTGACCTAATTCTCAATGGATGAGAGTTGTGAGGATTGGAAGTGATTCCATCACTTGGCCATGCCCTGGAGACAATGACAAACAACAGGATATACCAGTTCTACAAACATAGGAGAATTATGAAGATTAAAAGGGATTCCATCATCCAACCATGCCCAAGAGAAGATAGTGAACAACAGGATTTCCTAATTTCATAATCTCAAAGCATGAAAAGAAGATACTCAAAACTATTGCAGATCTACTGTAATTTGAGTCACAATAAACCATTAAAAATTGAAAGTATTATTTAGATATCAAACTATAATAAAAGTAAGTTCAACATAAACATGAATCAAGGCAATAAACACATCCCATCACGCTACAAGCTTCACCTCTTAGCCCTAGCTAAGAGGTTTAGTCAACCATAGACATGATTGGATCTAAAACCCTAGAAGAAAACATGAAAAGTAAGGAATAAAAGAAGAAAACGCTTGGCGACGGCTCTCGACCCTTGTTCTTTTCTCCTCTAAACCCTAGATGATGCCCAAGGATGCCCTGAGAACTCCTATTTATAGTTGTGCAACACCTTCTTTCTCATTGACTTGGAAAAATCTAGACACCGCCTCAAATTTGCGTAGTTTTGATTCTATCGAAGTGCCTTCCATATGTCCTTCGATTCTATCGAATAGTCTTAGATTGAATCGAAGATCAGTCCAGAACTGTCAATCGAGTTTGGCCTGAAATCCTGAAATTCTTGATTCTATCGAAGTGTCTTTGATATTTTCTTTGATACTAGTTAACGGTCTTCGATAGAATCGAAGTTATTCTGGCAATTTTCAGAATTAGACCTTTCTGGTCCCGGAATCTATTTTCAGGACAATTTTTAGGATTCATTTTCTTCACTTCAAGTCTTTAATTCTCTTCCTTCATCACTTGGTTTCCTTGTATCTTTGGCATGTGAATTCTTCAATCTTAGTCTCCTAGGATCCATCCCTTGTCTTTGTGATTCTTGATCATTAAATCCTTGCTTTTAGCACCCTTTTCAATCCAAGATCTTAAATTCACCTTGCAACACAAACAATAGTAAAATAAAACATTAAGCACTATCATGTTCATAAAACCAAGAGATAAATGAGGGATAATATGCAATATTTGATCCTTAACACTAAACCTCTTAGCTAGGGCTAAGAGGTGAAGCTTTTAGCGTGATTGGGATGTTTACTTTGCTTTTATTCATGTTTTTATTGAACCTCATTGATTCTAGTTTGATTATAACGAATATTTTCAATTTTTAATGGTTTGTTGTGACTCAAATTATAATAGGTGTACAATAGCTTTGAATATATATATATATATATATATATATATATATATATATATATATATATATATATATATATTAATATATTTGAGATTGTGGGATTGATAAATCCTGTTGTTTGCCATCGTCTTCTGGGCATGGTTGGGTGACAAAATCCCTTCTAATCTTCACAATTCTCTTCCATAGATGACTAGATCCATGAGAAGTTCAGAGATTTGATTATCTCATCTTCCAATTAGATAGGATAGGACTCCAATTCCAATTGTCTACCTTGAATCAAGTAAGGTAACATCTTGAAAGCTATAAGTGGATCCTTTTTTAACGCCCCGAACTTTTTGATACTCGAGCATCGAAAATTCTTAAGTGTTACCATAAGATTCAGTGTAATGTATACGTGTGTACGATACCAATCCAACTATCCTAGCCTTACATCCTTGCCCCGACACAAATATAACCATCGAGAATGATCGTCATTCATAAATTAAGTCATCCAATCATTGATCATGTGGTTTGATACACGTATCTTCCCTTGACTAAATCGGTGAAAAACTCTTTATCCATAAGGATTTAGATATAAGTCCTTTTGTAAAAATTAATTAGAAACGTGCTTATAACCATGTGGAGCCGTTAGATGTCCCAAAATCTCGCAGATCAGCAATAATTATGAAAATGCCATTAACCTAAACCACTGAATACTAGACCACGTGGTTCCCACTATCCGTTTAATGTGAAAATTTATACCATTCATAGGAATCTTAAATTAACTGTACATGTCGAATTTTATCCCTTATATCATAGTAGAAATGACCCAATGGACAGATCAGCCATAAACCGTCGATTTTGGGGCCACTTGATCATTGGATATGCTTTAAATTTGAACTCAACTCCTTAACTTAGATGGTAAAATGAATGGAAGGTGTAGATTTTTCAAAAAACATCATAGTAGACCCCACCCTGCATTGTAGAAGTAGGAATAGGTCAAAGTGTCTTAGAGGGGGGTGAATAGGAATTTATAAAATTTTATTACAATTTAAAATCCCATTAACCTAATCTTGATCTAATATGGAACTATCAAGATAACGTCAATTTAACTCTAATGGCTTCCAAGCTAAATAGGGGATCCAATCACAAGACTATTTAATATTTAACCAATATATATATATATATAAACTTATTCTATAATGGATGAACTATGTGACTATGTGTGAGATGTGATTCTTATCAGTTCTAAATAATCATGTTAACGTGCTTCATGAGAACATTCAAAGTAAACACAATAGAGTAACATACAAATAACAGTCCCAAACATGGTCATTTATAGTGGTTCGGCTACGTTCATACTCCACTCCCAACGAACGCACTCAACCCTTGAGTGTACCGGATTTTACTAACAGAGGTTTTAAATCAGGTTCACCTCTAACCTTTACAACCTACACAAGGTTAACTCTAAGACCTACACAAGGTACCTAAACATGCCTATACAAAGGCACACTTTTATGCCCTACACAAAAGCAAAGGATCCACACAAGGAACCTAGGGTTTTAGGTCACACAGGCTAAGGATCCACACATGGAACCTAAGTTTTAGGCCACATACAAGGATCCACACAAGGAACCTAAGTTTTAGGCCACATACAAGGATCCACATAAGGAACCTAAGTTTAGGCCACACAAGTCAAGGATCCACACAAGGAACGTAGAGTTTATGCCCTACACAAGAGCAAGGGTCAACACACAACACCTACACGTACTCACCCGTCGGAGGCCTCCTATGAGGACTTGAAAGTGGTGAGATGCACCTGTGACCCAAACCTACATAAGAAATGATCAACAAGGTTTCTGAACTCTAATTACTTACAAATAAGTAGGTGAGTCTCATTAAGCACGTTGATGAAGATCTCATCCTTGATGGTGAAGATTCTTCAGCTCCCTTAATTCGCAACACTTGATGATGTTCCAATAAAGGCGACGGGTTGGGTCAAGGTTATCTTGGAATCTACTCTAATAAATATTACCTATTAAAGCGATGGAGAGATTCCAAGGTTGTTAAGCATTCAAGGGATCCTAACTCAATGAATTTCCATTAAGGTGGTAGCTGGAAGATCCTTGAATGAGGAAGTGCATTCACCAATCCACTCTATTGAATATCAATGTTGAAGGTGGATTGAAGGATGAACTCCTTATGAGAAAAAAGGGCTTAGGGTAGGTGATATGCAGTTACTCTCTCAAAGCACTCTCTCTTTTTCTTAATACAGCAACAAAGGGTAAGCTCTGCTTATATAGGCAAAAAGATCCAACGGTAATAATGATGTTAGTTTCTGACTGAGTTCGATATCATCGAACCTGCTTCAATGTCATCGAATGTGCACTTTTGATTCCATCGAACCAAGGTCCGATAATACGAACTTGACTGAAGTATATACCTGGACCTTTTTTTATGGAAGATCGATGTCATCGAACATTCGTCGATGTTATTGAATTTTGAATTTCGATATCATTGACAGTGGTTTCGATACATCGATATTTCAATGAATATTTTAAGAAAGCTTGTTGGACATGTACAGGTTGGCTTCGATGTCATCGAGCATACTTTGATGTTATCGGATTTCAAATGTCGATGAAATCGAACCCTAGTTCGATACATCGATCTTTTCAGATGATTTTCCATAAGAGATTGCTGGACATTTCTTTGTCCGAAATCGATGTCATCAACCTAGTTTTGATATGATCGAGATTTGAATTTTGATGTTATCGAGGTAGCTCGATTCTTCGAACATATCGAAATGATTTTCCTATAAACCTAGCTGGGCATGACTTGTCCGAATTTGATGACATCGAATCTCCCTTGATGTCATTGGGATTTGAATTCTGATGTCATCGAGGCTCGTTTCAAGTTATCGACAAAATTCTTGATTTACCTCTGAAGCGTGTTGGACACAGACTAGCCTATATTCGATGACATCGACCCTTGCTCAATGCCATTGGAATTTGATTTCCAATCTCATCGAAGATCGGTCGATTCATCGGGAATATTGTCCAAATATCATTTTAGTTGCTAGACATGAAAAACCACAATTCGATGTTATTGAGGATGTATCAATGTCATTGAAACCAATTGTTCGATATCATCAATTTAAGCTCGACACATCAAAGAAAGCTAAAAACTTAGAGAATTATCCTGTTTGCAAAATCAGTTTTTATACTTATACTCTTATGTTGTTCTAAACTTTTAAAGGATTTATATACCTGGGTGTTTTTGGGACATGGGATGTGAGGCTAAGTTTACCTGTGATGAGCTCTGAACACACATTTGGTTGAGGCAATGTCTTGAACGATCTTCATATGGGGCTCACTTGACTCATTGACTCAACACTCACGCTAATTGACAAATCAAGGCACTTTCAATCTCCCCCTTTATGTAATGCCCTGAAAACCAGGGGTCGAGCATAAACTCAACTCCTGAGTTCTAACGCATCACTTATGCAATATAATGAATAATGATTGAATGTTGTCTGTATTTAGTGCATTGAACATGAGTGAGATTAAGCTAAAACAGCATATCATACTCCAGAGACAGTTAAATTATGCAAGCGGAAGACTGTGATAGATATATAATATATATAAATTGTGGTGAGTCTCCAAAGTGTGATAATGTTACCAGGTTAATTAATTACAAGTATAGTTCCCAAATATACCAAATGTGTAAGGTCCTCTAGTCAACATCCCTGTAACTCCATCGATCAAGTCACGACTTACATGAAGTCGCCAGAAAATAACATATACAAGAAAGTGTCCTCATCGTCACAGAGGTCTGGCTCCGCCTCACAAGCATCGCCATCACCTGCAGCTACAATAGGGTCTGGTTGGTGTTTAAAAACACCGTCCCGTAACATGGGAGTGAGTAGCTAACTCAGTGGAACAATAAAGCATAGGTTAACATGTTATCAATTCAGTCAAGCAGTAATGATAAAGCAGTAAAATTAAACACTCCTAACTACTCTTATTAATGCAGGTATGAATGCAGTCATGATGTATGCCCTCACCACACCCTCCCTCGTATGACATCATCATACGTTCGCGGCATGGTTTCATCCCTTAGTGCTCCACATCTTCCAGGCACATGCATTGCGATGATGAGCATGATTACCGAGTTGTTATTAGTCCATTTCCAACAGCAGTATTGGAAAACTAAGGTACCTCCCTTGTATCATTCCCAAACATGATCCATTCTCGGGTCGTCAGTCCTAGTTAATCTCATATGATGGTGTGTTTCTAGGTCGCTGCAAGGGCTACCAGGGCTGTTACACGGAACCGTTACACCACTCCCTCATCACCCTTTTAACGGTTCATCACTAAATTGATGCAGGCCTAGTTCATACTCTATTTACTGCGGCAAAACTCGTCGCCTCACCGCAAATTCAAAGTATGCTCAAGGTCACTACAAAGGGCTGTCAAGGCTGTTGCTCGCAATCATTGCACCACTCCCCCATCACCTTATCAATGTAGGCCGACAACACGAATATAGTGTCTCATACCACCATAATTGGCTCACGAGTCTGGTTGCTCACTGGTCACTACGGGGAGGCACATGGCCCCAGCGTAGGCCGACAGCTCTACCACGGTGTCCCATACCACCATGCCCGGCTCATGAGTCTTAGTGGATCGAGGTACCATGGTTAACGGGATTTCACTGATAAGTTTGGTATCCTAGGTTCAAGTAGTAGCGTCCAAACATGGTGAACATACATTAGACAGATCAGGTTACTTGACGAGCTCGGCTAGCTCGAGCACACAATAAGTTGAACGATATGAAGCGCATAAGCACTTTGTGTGGCCAACCAATATCGCCAACCGAAGTACGACTCAGGTTCGTCGAACACATCTCATGTGGCGAATGAATCACAGCCACAAATTCAATCCCGTTACCGATTGCCCGGACTATAATCATAGCCCCAAACACAATCAATCCTTATTCTGAAACATATAGAGTAAAGCAGAATATACAAAGTAATTCAAGCATGTTATAAAACATGTTATAAAGCATAATATAAACAAGAAATACAAACACATATATTTCATAAGTAAGCAGTTAAACTAAACAAACAACACGGAGGAAATCATATCCATCTCTAAGGTAGTTGAGAATCCTATCTCAACACCCTATTAAACTTAGTTCGTCACACAGTTTCTCACACAGGCATTTTAGCAAACACTTAAACTACAACACTCCAACATACATGACGTATGTTGATTTCAACATAGAATAGGACAAATCCTTATAGTAAGGAGTTGTCGCATACACATCAATCATGTTCTTACATTTAATACATTTGGCAGGCATAAATCATAAATCCATATTTATTTAGTCATTTCAACAAACACTTTAAACTACATACATCAACATACATGACGTATGTTGATCACATAGGTATAAGGCCAAATCCTTTCACTAGGGAGTTGCCCCAATTATAACACGCATGCACCCACGACGGATAGTCATGGCAAGCAGGAATCTAAGTTCCATGTTCATTCAATCATTTCCACAAACACTTGGGCTACACATTTTAGCATATATAGTGTATATTGGCCGTGGCATGATTTAGGGCAAATTCTTTCGTCAAAGGGGTGTCGCCTATACAATAATCATGTATCCATGACAATCAGTCATGACAAGCACGAATACGAATTTTATATTCATTCGGTCATTTTCACAAACAGTTAGAATACACTAATTTTAACATACATAGTGTATATTAGCAAAAACATGTATTAGGGCGAGTCCTTTCGCCAGACAAGTATTTTATCCATATATATTATATAATCATGGCAAACACATTTCTAAAATTTATACGTATACAGTACTTTCTATAAATACCTAGAGTATGTAAAATTTCATATTCTTCATCTTTAATCGAAACGGAAAATAGACAGCACTTTGTACATGTGCAATTGCATGGAGATCATGAATCTATCATTATCTGACATTAAAAGCGTTCAAAACCATAACCTATACACTTAAAGTCTACACCTTTTGTCGTAGAATCTTAACGGATCTGATAGGTTTGTTAAGCTTTCGTATTCGACAGTTTGGTAACCTATAGATTGAAATAGGTTAGCTATTTCATAACTTACAACTATTAAAACCCCAAAACAGGTTAGGATTAGGGTTTTTACCTAGAAATGATGCCGGAATCGCCGAGAAAGCGATGAGAAGGAAGTGGTTAAGCACGTATAGTAGCAGGGAAGCAAGGCAGGAAGAATCTCCTACACTTTCTCTCTCTTTTCTCTCTTTCTCTCCTACAGTTTTCTCAAATTCGTATGGCTGAATGAGAGAGGATTTTAAGGTCCTTATATAACCTAAAAGTCTCCAAAATAGACTCCAGGTCAACGTATACTTAGGTTATAACTAAAGCGGGTCAGTTTCAGCTCAACGGAGGACTTCTAGCAGGCCCCCTTGAGCCAAAGGTCGGACTTAAGCTCACTGACATTGGATCTAGGTTGGCTAAGTTTTTGTTTCAGTCAGATTCCCAGATCACGCGTGGCGGACCAGTTTCAGTTCAACGGTCAGTGGATCTCGATCGGAGATTCCGAGTACATGGACATGTTGTAACACCCTGAAAATCGGGGGTCGAGCATAAACTCAACTCCCGAGTTCCAGAACATCACTTATGCAACAAAATGAATGATGATTGAATGTTGACTGAATTCGTGCATTGAACATGAGTGAGATTAAGCCAAAACAGCATATCATACTCCAGAGACAGTTAAATTTGCAAGCGGAATGTGATAGATAGATAAAATATAAAACCTATGATGAGTCTCCAGAGTGTGATAACATTACCAGGTTAAATAAATACAAGTGCAGTTCTAGAATATACCAAATGTGAAGAAGTGTAATGCCTCCTATCCCATGTACCATAACCCCGTCAATACAATATCAGGTCTTCATTGACCTACCAGAGAGATACAGATAGGAGAACTCCTCCTATCATCACAGAAGTAGTCCGGCTCTGCTTCACAAGTATCACCATCACCTGAAACTCAACAAATCTGGTGGGTGTTCGGAACACCGTCCCGTAACGTGGGAGTGTGTGATCAACTCAGTGGAACAGTAAAGCATAGGTTAACATGTTATCAATTCAATCAAGCAGTAATGATAAAGCAGTACAAAGCAAACAATTCTAACTACTCTTATTAAATGCAAGAATGAAATGACATGATGCTGTATGCCCTTGCCAAACCACCCTCAAGCGACATCATCTTACGTTCGCGAATGCTTAACTCCCTCAGTGCGCCACATCTACAAAGCACATGCGGTGCGATGATGCTCATGATTACCAAGTTATTATTAGTCCATTTCAACCAGCAGTATTGGGAAACTAAGATACCTCCCTTGTATCATTCCCAACATGATCCATTCTAGGGTCGTCAATCCTAGTTAATCTCATACGATATTATGGTTTGAGAAGCATAGTGAAGGCATCGCAAAGGGCTCGTCACCCGTCAGCGCGGATACAGATCTCACCGTATGCGGCTCAATTGCTGGCCGTCAGCTCGAGTACAGGTCTCACCGTACTCGGCTCAATCACTAGCCGTCAGCTCGAGTACAGGTCTCACTGTACTCGGCTCAACTCATACTCTAGTTGCTGTGAAAGACTCGTCGCCAATCACAGACCCTTGGAGTATACTCGAAGATACTACGGAGGACTCGTCGCCCGTCAGCACGAGCACAGGTCTCACCGTACTCGGCTCTCGCCGTAAGTATCGACAGCTCGAATACAGTGTCCCATACCACCATATTCGGCTCACGAGTTGGTTGCGCAATGGTCACTACGGGGAGGCACACGGCCCCAGCGTAGGCCGACAGCTCGACCACGGTGTCCCATACCACCATGCCCGGCTCATGCGTCTTAGCGGATCGAGGTACCATGGTTAAAAGGGGTTTCACTGGTAAGTTTGGTACCCTAGGTTCAAGCAGTAGTGTCCAAACAGGGTGAACATGCATAAGGCAGATCGGGTTACTTGACGAGCTCGACTAGCACGATCGGCCGTTGAGCTGCACGACATGAAGTGCATAAACAACTTCGTATGGCCTAGCCACTGCCGACAGGCAACGCACGACTCGAGTTCGTCGAACACATCCCACGTGGCAAATGAATCTCAGCCATGAGTTCAATCCCGTTACCGATTGTCTGGACTATAATCATAGCCCCAAACACAATCAATTACAGATAGATAAAGCAGTAATGGATCAGGATTCAAATCATACAATCAGTCTGGTATTATCCGTTTAGGGCTGACAGGGCTGTTGCACGCACTCTTTGCTCCGCTCCCCCATCACCCATGACGGATCATACAACGTAAATATAAATTTAAACATATGCATTACATAGTTAAAATCATAAAGCAGTTGAGCATGTTATGAATCATAACACAAGCATGCTTTTGTACATGTTCAATTCTTAATCACACAACTATCAAAGGAGATCATACACATAGTTAAAAGAGGTTGAGAATCATATCTCAACACCCTTATACTTTACAATTTGCTAACTACTACTCATTCAGACATTTCAAGAAACACTTAAACAAACATATATCAATATACACGACATATGTCGATCACATAGGCATTAGGCCAAATCCTTTCACTAGGGAGTTGCCCCAATCATAACACGCGTACACCCACGACGGATAGTCATGGCAAGTAGGATCCAAGTTCCATATTCATTCAGCCATTTTCACAAACACTTGGGCCACACATTTTAGCATATATAGCGTATATTGGCCGTGGCGTGATTTAAGGCAAATCCTTTCGTCAAAGGGGTATCGCCAATACAACAATCACGAATCCATGACAATTAGTCATGGCGAGCACGAATGAGAATTCCATACTCATTCAGTCATTTTCACAAACACTTAGAATACACTATTACAACATACATGGTGTATGTTAGCAAGACATGTATTAGGGCTATCCTTTAGACAAACGGGTATTTTATCCATGTATAACATATTATTACAGCAAATAATCACGATAAATACATCTCCAAAATTTACAAATATACGGTATTTCTAAAATACACAATTTCAACATACGTAGCATTTACAAGTGAACATGTATTACGGTGATTCCTTTCGCCAAACTAGTATTTTA
This sequence comes from Magnolia officinalis, assembly GCA_021015155.1. NCBI lineage: Eukaryota > Viridiplantae > Streptophyta > Magnoliopsida > Magnoliales > Magnoliaceae > Magnolia > Magnolia officinalis. The sequence continues at coordinate 20,216,949 of JAJHSJ010000014.1, forward strand.
TCCATATATAGTATAATCATACATTAAATAAACATGTCAAACATTTCTCCAAAAAAAATACGTATACGGTATTTCTACGTATACCTAGAGTATGTGAAATTCCATATTCTACAACGTTAATCAAAACAGGAAACGGAAAGCACTTTGTACATGTGCAATTGCATGCAGATCATGAATCTATCATTATCTGACATTGAAAGCATTGAAAAACGTAACCTATACACCTAAAGTCCGAACCTTTTGTCGTAGAATCGTAACGGAGTTGATAGGTTTGCTAAGCTTTCCTCTACGGAAGTTTGGCACCCTAAGGAACAACATAGGTTAGCTATTTTATAACCTACAACCACCCAAGCCCCAAATCAGATTAGGGTTAGGGTTTCTTACCTAGAAACGACGCCGGAAACGCCGAAAAAATGTCTGGAAAGGGGCGGTGCAGCCCGTGTGGTGGCAGGGAACGACAGCTGGGAGATTCTCCCACTTCTCCCTCACTTTCTCTCTCTTTTCCCTCTCTCAATTCCAAATTCGTATGACTGCCATGAGAGAGGGTTTAAGGTCCTTATATAGTCTCAAAACTCACCGAAATAGACTCCTGTTCAAAGGTTACTGCTAATATAGGTATTTCGTCACTTTTCTAGCTCAAGAGAGAGGTTCTGGTGGCCCTCCTTGAGCCAAACGTCAGACTTAAGCTCACCACACATGAATCTATGTGGGATTACGTTTTCGACTCGATCGGATTCCCAGATCACACGTGGCGGACTAGTTTCAGTTCAACGGTCAGTGGGCCACGATCCAAAATTCCAAGTACATGTAAATATTCCTGAAATTTTTCTTGATCCGAGGGTGTAATTTGGTCTGATTCTGACGGTCAGGTTGCTTAATACTGATGCGCAAGCGAAAGGTGCCAGATCACTATTCCAGATATTTTTTTTCAAAAGGAATAGTGTTTTTCACACACCCTCGCTCCGGATCGAAACGAATGGCCGTGGGACATCAGCTGGACCTGATTTTTGAGATGATTGTCAAGCCCAGTGAGGCGGTCCTAGTTCCTTAGCTTCGTGTTAATCGGACTTCCGATGTGCGATCTAGACCTAATACGAAGTTTCGTTTCATTCCCGAGAGCAGCCGGAAATGAGTTTGGTTCTAAACTTTAGGGTAACCTAGAGTCACTTGTTTTGCAAGTTTTGAGTCTTGCAGATCGTATTTAAAGCGATCCCAACGGATTTCATGGCTAATCGAGTTTTGCACTTAGTTAACTTTGTTAAATTTCTAAAGGATTTAATCCTAATTGTTTTCTGGTTGAGATGGTACTTAGGCCTTTGTAGTTTGTATATAAAGTGATCCAAGTTTTACTACTTAGCTAGTTTAAGATAGTGTCTAGGGCAAAAGTGCTTTGAAAAATTGAAAGCACAAGGTAGTGAAGGGTGGGATTTGTGAAGGAAATGGGTTAAGGAGCGATTTTAAACTGTGGGATTTAGTTTTGACAAGTTGGTACGGTCTTAGGATCGACCCATTGCCTAAGGACGTCTAATCCCAGGTTGGCAAAAATCCGGGATATTACAATCTACCCCCCTTAAAGCAAAATTTTGTCCCCGAAATTGGCTAAGGGTAATAAGGGAAAATTTCTATTATTTCATTTGCCTAAGACTTATTGATTTCGAGTTTCTACGCGTGGTAGGGTATATACCAGCGGTTCATTTTAGTCTACCCGCCTTAAAACTTAATCGTTTATCCATTGCTCATATCCTGATGGTTTGCTACCATTTATTTCTTTACCTATTTGGAGTCTCGACGACAAATCCCAATTATCTAAAGTAAGATAGCTGTTTTCATTGTTTGACCAACACGGAGAGACGTTTATGGTGGGCTTAATCCTGATACATCGATCATCTACCGGGCCAGGGTAGAAAGCTCAGCGTATCCCTTCCGAATCCTGGTGGATCCTAGTCTTCTGCTCAGCCAAGCAGTGAGTCCATTGGTAGTCGCCCAGGATTGAGAATTAGGTCAAGCCGCGAATGTTTCGCAGTTGTATATTTCAGTAACTCCGTAGTCCGATCACTCTAGAAACGTAGGGAATGTCCATCATTGAAAGGCTCAAATTGTTTATTCTAAGGTTGCCCTTTAGGTCTTAGTCTAAGAGAGTCCTCATTATTATCTAAGTCCAAGGAAATGGTGAATCAAATCTTACTAGATCGTCCTAAAACGGTTTCTCATAGTAGGGCAGGCTAGGGCTTCTATAATGTTCGTATTCAACGAGCACCGTTTCGATCCTGGGCCAGTGGGGTAGGGTCCACCGCGTTTCCGCTGCGCCACCCAGATCAAAGAGGCGTATCAGGTGACCTAACTAGATTGGGCTCATAATGTTCTACCCCCCTTAAAATTTTCTTTTCACCCTCAAGGCTCAAGAGCTATGTCCTGATCCGTAAGTCGGATCAAGGTGTAATTTATAACCTATCCTTGACATGAAATGGGAAATACATTGGTCTGCCTTTTATCGACGATGTGTACTATGACATTGATACCTATGGGTATCGAGAGGATTCAACAAAGGAACGGGGTCTCGTTCCAACCTATTCAAGCCAACTAACTACGTCCATCACTCAATGACCTTAGTATTGTTAGTCGTTTATATTTCTTAGTCCAGTCAGCAGCCTAGGCTCAACGTATGCGTAGCGGTAATCCACTAGTTGTGATTCAAAGTCTATGCCTCTACGCTAGATGATTTCACTTCATTCCTAATACAAGGAAGGGTTTTATCACTTAGGGTCAAAGTTGTCTAATTGGAACTGAGTTGCCTATAGTTGAATTTAACTACGCCCGAGTATTTCACATATGCTCATACCAACTAAGAGGATTCTAAGGTTCACATTATTAATTTGTTGGATTTCCTCTACGGTCAGGTCTGTCGAAATCTAGGAGCACCGCTCTAGGTCCAAAACTCTAAGGGTCATATTTGTCAAACAACCATTTACTCTAAAAGCTTAAGCTGTCAGAGTGTGGTGGGTTAATGTATATCAAGGGACTTTATCACTTCAACACTATTTGGCAAGTGGTCTTAAGTTATATTAAATGTGACTGCATTACTAATCCTACCTCGGGATTGGAAGTGACATGGTTGGTAGGAGGGTGGGTGGGGATCAAAATTATTGGTATAGGCTTTGAAAAATGAGCCATGTGTTGGAAAGGGCGAGATGGGATTTCCAAATCCTAGGATAATGAATTTCTAAGTGTAAGAGGAACAACCTAGGGTATACTCCTTATTGCATACATTCCAAACATGGTATTAGAAAACATGGGATACAACCAATCTAGGGACCATACCTTACACATATATTTATTATTACTTTTACAATTCCATCCACCTAATCGCACTTAATGCAATTTGGCCGAACGGGCCCTAAACGTCCTCAAACATCTAAAACATTCTACCAACTACTACACCCATCACATGAAAACGTAAACACCCAAAGGCGGTAACCCATGCAAACTTCAAACAATAGTGTGGATAGTTAGTCATCCGTGAAGGTGGCCGAACTAAGCTCGGATAGAGCCATGGAAAGGTGAATGAAAAGTGATGGAGAGAGAGAAAAGGGCTGGAGGTTTGGTTCTCCACAGATGTGAGCCTCAACAGATAATTGTAAAGGCCCCAACGGACAGGGATTGAAGGAGGAAAATGAGTAGATGGGATGGGTTGAGAGCTTGCATGATTTTAGAGCTTCAAATGAGGCACGTAAGCGCTCAAATGAGAGAGAATGGAGAGGGTAGGGGGTAAGTTATGTTGTAAACATTGTGGAAGGATGGATGGTAGTCGAAAAAGGTGGAATGTAGGATTGAGAGGGAGATTGGAGAGAGAAACAACAAGTTGGAGGGCTTGGAAGGGTGATGTGAGAGAGAGGGGAGCTCCAGCCCCCAAAATTCCAATCCATTTGCAATTTGGCACGTGCCAAGGGGTAGATGGGGTCAGGCCGACCAATCCCAGCTTCGGACCCACGCCGGAAAATCGACCGGACCGCGGTCCGCCGCCCGAGCCGCGGCGCCGCCGCGGCCGGACTTGGCCGGAACCGCGCCGCCGCAGTCGGGATCTACTCTCCATGGTCCCAAGGTGCCAAATGCACCCTAGTTCGACCCTGGGTCTTAGTAGATTTAAGTGGGGAGGCCCCCGACTCCGATTCGCTCCATTTCGGGTAGTTCGGGACAAATTGGACATATTTTGCAATCCGGAATGAGTTATCTGACGTAAAATATATGAATTTGGGGTAGAACGAACTAATGAAGCCAACCAACCTTGCTACGCCGGGTTGTGCAGCCTAGAATTGTGAGAAAACCCTCCGATTGATGGTCATTTCCCCGTTCCGATTTTGTTTTGCTAAAAATGGTAGTTGTACTTTAATTACTCTTCATCTGTTGGGCTTTAGGAGTTGCGCTCATCGTATAAAGAGCTTAGAATAATTAGAAGAATGGTTTGGTTAAGTCGTTTAGGACACTGACTATTTTTGACCGAAGACTTTACCCACTAGTAGACATCACGACCCATAGTAAGTCGCTAATTCTAGAAGTTTTAGTTGTAGTTTGTTCCTGATTTCTTTCCCATTACCTGGTATCCTTATTTAAAGGGTTGTGAACTCATTTTTAAGCATTCATTAATCAATTACGAATGTATTAGAATTTATTTATATTGTCTGCTTTCTTCCTCATGGATTCGGGAAGTCTCGGTGAGGAGTCCAGAGAAGCTCTGAGGATTCGGAGTAGTTATCATCATCACTCTTATCCCGTATTCTACCAATTTTCCACAGTTGGGGCGAGGTGGATTGTAATCTAGAAGCATCTATAGACGGTCTAGGAATATTTTAAGGTCGACCCGTGCGACCATGGTTGAATACGAACTCGATTTCGGCGTTCGACTTTAGTGAGCTTCGCCGATTGGCAAAATCGGAATACCTATGACTGTTTCTATGTTCCGTCGCTCCCTCCTAAGTCAGAGTGCGTCAGTGTGCGTGTGTGACCATAACCCAGGTCCGGTTTAATCAAAATCATGCTCTGATACCATCTTGTAACACCCTGAAAATCGGGGGTCGAGCATAAACTCAACTCCCGAGTTCCAGAACATCACTTATGCAACAAAATGAATGATGATTGAATGTTGACTGAATTCGTGCATTGAACATGAGTGAGATTAAGCCAAAACAGCATATCATACTCCAGAGACAGTTAAATTTGCAAGCGGAATGTGATAGATAGATAAAATATATAACCTATGATGAGTCTCCAGAGTGTGATAACATTACCAGTTTAAATAAATACAAGTGCAGTTCTAGAATATACCAAATGTGAGAAGTGTAATGCCTCTTATCCCATGTACCATAGCCCCGTCAATACAATATCAGGTCTTCATTGACCTACCAGAGAGATACAGATAGGAGAACTCCTCCTATCATCACAGAAGTAGTCCGGCTCTGCTTCACAAGCATCGCCATCACCTGAAACTCAACAAATCTGGTGGTGTTCGGAACACCGTCCCGTAACGTGGGAGTGAGTGATCAACTCAGTGGAACAGTAAAGCATAGGTTAACATGTTATCAATTCAATCAAGCAGTAATGATAAAGCAGTACAAATCAAACAATTCTAACTACTCTTATTAAATGCAAGAATGAAATGACATGATGCTGTATGCCCTTGCCAAACCACCCTCAAGCGACATCATCTTACGTTCGCGAATGCTTAACTCCCTCAGTGCGCCACATCTACAAAGCACATGCGGTGCGATGATGCTCATATTACCAAGTTATTATTAGTCCATTTCAAACAGCAGTATTGGGAAACTAAGATACCTCCCTTGTATCATTCCCAACATGATCCATTCTAGGGTCGTCAATCCTAGTTAATCTCATACGATATTATGGTTTGAGAAGCATAGTGAAGGCATCGCAAAGGGCTCGTCACCCGTCAATGCGGATACAGATCTCACCGTATGCGACTCAATTGCTGGCCGTCAGCTCGAGTACAGGTCTCACCATACTCGGCTCAATCATTAGACGTCAGCTCGAGTACAGGTCTCACCGTACTCGGCTCAACTCATACTCTAGTTGCTGTGAAAGACTCGTCGCCAATCACAGACCCTTGGAGTATACTCGAAGATACTACGGAGGACTCGTTGCCCGTCAGCACGAGCACAGGTCTCACCGTACTCGGCTCTCGCCGTAAGTATCGACAGCTCGAATACAGTGTCTCATACCACCATATTCGGCTCACGAGTTGGTTGCGCAATGGTCACTACGGGGAGGCACACGGCCCCAGCGTAGGCCGACAGCTCGACCACAGTGTCTCATACTACCATGCCTGGCTCATGCGTCTTAGCGGATCGAGGTACCATGGTTAAAAGGGGGTTTCACTGGTAAGTTTGGTACCCTAGGTTCAAGCAGTAGCGTCCAAACAGGGTGAACATGCATAAGGCAGATCGGGTTACTTGACGAGCTCGACTAGCACTATCGCTCGTTGAGCTGCACGACATGAAGTGCATAAACAACTTCGTGTGGCATAGCCACTGCCGACAGGCAACGCACGACTCGAGTTCGTCGAACACATCCTACGTGGCAAATGAATCTCAGCCACGAGTTCAATCCCGTTACCGATTGCCTGGACTATAATCATAGCCCCAAACACATCAATTACAGATAGATAAAGCAGTAATGGATCAGGATTCAAATCATACAATCAGTCTGGTATTATCCGTTTAGGGCTGCAGGGCTGTTGCACGCACTCGTTGCTCCGCTCCCCCATCACCCATGACGGATCATACAACGTAAATATAAATTTAAACATATGCATTACATAGTTAAAATCATAAAGCAGTTGAGCATGTTATGAATCACAACACAAGCATGCGTTTGTAAATGTTCAATTCCTAATCACACAACTATCAAAGGAGATCATACACATAGTTAAAAGAGGTTGAGAATCATATCTCAACACCCTTATACTTTACAATTTGCTAATTACTACTCATTCAGACATTTCAAGAAACACTTAAACAAACGTACATCAACATACACGACATATGTCGATCACATAGGCATTAGGCCAAATCCTTTCACTAAGGAGTTGCCCCAATCATAACACGCGTACACCCACGACGGATAGTCATGGCAAGTAGGATCCAAGTTCCATATTCATTCAGCCATTTTCACAAACACTTGAGCCACACATTTTAGCATATATAGCGTATATTGGCCGTGGTGTGATTTAGGGCAAATCCTTTCGTCAAAGGGGTATCGCCAATACAACAATCATGAATCCATGACAATTAGTCATGGCGAGCACGAATGAGAATTCCATACTCATTCAGTCATTTTCACAAACACTTAGAATACACTATTACAACATACATGGTGTATGTTAGCAAGACATGTATTAGGGCTATCCTTTAGACAAACGGTATTTTATCCATGTATAACATATTATTACAGCAAATAATCACGATAAATACATCTCCAAAATTTACAAATATACGGTATTTCTAAAATACACAATTTCAACATACGTAGCATTTACAAGTGAACATGTATTACGGCGATTCCTTTCGCCAAACTAGTATTTTATCCATATATAGTATAATCATACATTAAATAAACATGTCAAACATTTCTCCAAAAAAAATACGTATACGGTATTTCTACGTATACCTAGAGTATGTGAAATTCCATATTCTACAACGTTAATCGAAACAGGAAACGGAAAGCACTTTGTACATGTGCAATTGCATACAGATCATGAATCTATCATTATCTGACATTGAAAGCGTTGAAAAACATAACCTATACACCTAAAGTCCGCACCTTTTGTCATAGAATCGTAACGGAGTTGATAGGTTTGCTAAGCTTTCCTCTACAGCAGTTTGGCACCCTAAGGAACAACATAGGTTAGCTATTTCATAACCTACAACCACCCAAGCCCCAAATCAGATTAGGGTTAGGGTTTCTTACCTAGAAACGACGCCGAAAATGCCGGGAAAATGTCTGGAAAGGGGCGGTGCAGCCCGTGTGGTGGCAGGGAACGACGGCTGGGAGATTCTCCCACTTCTCCCTCACTTTCTCTCTCTTTTCCCTCTCTCAATTCCAAATTCGTATGGCTGCCATGAGAGAGGGTTTAAGGTCCTTATATAGTCTCAAAACTCACCGAAATAGACTCCTGTTCAAAGGTTACTGCTAATATAGGTATTTCGTCACTTTTCCAGCTCAAAAGAGAGGTTCCGGTGGCCCTCCTTGAGCCAAACGTCAGACTTAAGCTCACCACACATGGATCTATGTGGGATTACGTTTTCGACTCGATCGGATTCCCAGATCACACGTGGCGGACCAATTTCAGTTCAACGGTCAGTGGGCCACGATCCAAAATTCCAAGTACATGTAAATGTTCCTGAAATTTTTCTGATCCGAGGGTGTAATTTGGTCTAATTCTGACGGTCAGGTTGCTTAATACTGATGTGCAAGCGAAAGGTGCCAGATCACTATTCCAGATATTTATTTTCAAAAGGAATAGTGTTTTTCACACACCCTCGCTCCGGATCGAAACGAATGGCCGTGGGACATCAGCTGGACCTGATTTTTGAGATGATTGTCAAGCCCAGTGAGGCGGTCCTAGTTCCTTAGCTTCGTGTTAATCGGACTTCCGATGTGCGATCTAGACCTAATACGAAGTTTCGTTTCATTCCCGAGAGCAGCCGGGAAATGAGTTTGGTTCTAAACTTTAGGGTAACCTAGAGTCACTGTTTTGCAAGTTTTGAGTCTTGCAGATCGTATTTAAAGCGATCCCAACGGATTTCATGGCTAATCGAGTTTTGCACTTAGTTAACTTTGTTAAATTTCTAAAGGATTTAATCCTAATTGTTTTCTGGTTGAGATGGTACTTAGGCCTTTGTAGTTTGTATATAAAGTGATCCAAGTTTTACTACTTAGCTAGTTTAAGATAGTGTCTAGGGCGAAAGTGCTTTGAAAAATTGAAAGCACAAGGTAGTGAAGGGTGGGATTTGTGAAGGAAATGGGTTAAGGAGCGATTTTAACTGTGGGATTTAGTTTTGACAAGTTGGTACGGTCTTAGGATCGACCCATTGCCTAAGGACGTCTAATCCCAGGTTGGCAAAAATCCGGGATGTTACACATGTGTATGAAATTTCCCCTAATCCGAGGGTGTATTTGGGTCAAATTCTGATGGTCAGGTTGCTCAATACTAATCCGCAAACGAGACGTGCCAGATTTCATAAAGTCATATTTTATTTTGAATTAATTTCACATTTCTCACACTCCCCGTTCCGAGCTCAAGCAAATAGCGCTGGGACACTATCTGGATTTGATTTTTGAGATGGTTGTCAAGCCCAGCAAGGTGGTCCTAATTCCTTAACTTAGTGTTAATCGGACTTCCGACGTACGGTCCAGATCTGATACGGAGTTTCGAGATGCTCCCGAGAGCAACCGGGTAATGAGATTGATCCTAGATTTTAGGGTACCCTAGAGTTAATGATTCTACAAGTTTTGGGTCTTGCAGATTGTATTTAAAGTGATTGGTACTAATTTCACAGGTACTCTAGTTTCACACTGGCTAATTCTCGCCTAATTTCTAAAGGATTTAGTCCTGAGTAATTTTTGTCTAAGGTGGTACCTGGGCCCTTGTAGTTTGTATATAAAGTGATCCAATTAGAAAAATTGAAAGAACAAGGTGGTGAAGGGTGGGATTTGTGAAGGAAATGGGTTCAAACGTGGTTTTAGACTTTGGGATTCAGTTCTGACAGGTTAATAAGGTGTTAGGAGCGACCCATTGCCTAAGGACGTCTAATTCCAGGCTGGCAAAAATCCGGGATGTTACACTTTATTAATTACATGACAAAACACCTAAAACACACCTAAAACAACATCTTAAATTATGTGTACATGAACTTTACAGAATTTTACAAAGATACTATGGAGTTCACACACAATATTGATTCAAGTAACTGCTCCCTCCATCTCCTTGCAGCTGCTCCCCCTATCACCTGTATCACCATGCATATGAATACACACAATTTTGCTCATGTTGGGATTTGTTCTCCCCCTTTTTGTCAGTCATTGGCAAAGGTTAGTATATACCAATAGTAGATTTGATTGAAGTAAAAAAAAAAAAATGAAGAACATAGGAGAATCAAGGTGAGTAAATATCCAAAATGCATAAATAGGTAGTAAAAAATACAGTATTGCATACCAGACATAATAAGCACAGATGCATTTGAAACTAGAGTAATGAAATCATCAGTTAACAGTCAGAATTAAACCTCACTACCAAAAAAATGAGCAAAGGCTACGGACTATAAAGGTCTATGGCTACGGATTTAATCTGTAGTTAAATAGCTACGGATCTAATCTGTAGCTAAATAGCTATAGATTTAATCCGTAGCTAAAACGTACTTAATCTGTAGCTAAAACATACCTCCCCATAGGACCTTATTAGAGACTGACGATGCTTAAGGGGCTCCATGGGGCCCATTGCAATATATTTGTTTTATCTAATCGGTCCATCAATTTTGAAATATTATTTCAGTGCATGAGCCCAAAAATCAGAAAGATAAAAAGTCTAAGTGGACCACACCATGAGAAAGAATTAAAAATAAATTTATATCGTTTATATGTGGTGTGGTCCACCTAAAGCTTAGATCTGGCTCATTTTTTGAATAAACCCTAAAAAGGAGCCATTAAAATGAATGGACGGAGTGGATAGATAAAATACACAAAGTGGGCCCTACAAGTTCGAAACTAAATAAATATGGTGATGTTCGTCACCCCTAAAACTCAATCCTATCTGCGCTGCTCTCCCGCGCCCACCCAAATTCCCAAAACCAAAACCCCCAGTCTCTCTCTCTCTCTCTCTCTCTATCTCTCTCTGACCCTCTCCCTTTCCCTCGCCCTCTCGCGATCTCTCACCCTCCCTCATCCTCTCTCTGTCACTCAGTCCCATTTCCCTCTCTCTGTTTCCCAACCTCTTTGTCTCCCTCGCTAAGGTTTTCAAAACCCCCTTTCATCGCAAACTCACCATTGATCTGTGAGCACATTCCGTGCTAGGGTTTTCGAAACCCCTTTCATCCAACCCTCGTCACTTCCCCGGCTCATCCACCAGCCGCAGCCCCTGTGACCACAGCCTTCGACCACAGCCACCGCCCCTGTTCGTGTTTACTTGATCCTCCAAGGAGTCCCAGGTGGTTAGAAGTTTCAGGCATTCAACAATCATCTGATTGCAATTTCTTCTTTTCTTAGGTACGTGATGATAGATCTATTTTTGTATTGAATTTCTATGCAAGGATGAAGATTGATTGAGAGGGGCTCTCAACTTTTTTTTTTTGTAATGAATTTCTTCTTTGCTTATGATTTTTCGTTGCTTCAGGATGAAGATCGATTGAGAGGGGCTCTCAAGTTTGCAAATGCATGTGGGGCATTGACTGTGATGGAGAGGGGAGATATTCCTGCATTACCTACTAGAAAGGTCATGCTTGATGCCATGCTTCAGCTTACTGCATATAGCTCTTAGTTGCTAGACAGGTGGTGCTTGATAACTTGCTTCAGCTTGCTGCATAGATCTGAAGACATAGTCTCCCTTCACAAGGTAGTAGTTAAAATGCTCCTAATGTTTGATGATGCAAGCCAATGCAATTTGGGGATTGTAAGCATGCAGAATGCGGGCCATCTCAATTGTTAATAAATTCCCCATCTAAGCTTTATTTTGGGATTTTTAGATTTTGGCAGGATCCTATAGATTGATGTAGCCATAAGAATAAGATCGCTCGTTGCTTCATATCGTGCTGTCAATTGTCATTTGATCTTAGATATGATCCTTGTCAGCCATCCATTGCATGTAGTCATGAGTAAGAATGTGAATCATCATAGTAGTTAGTAGTAGTGATAAGTCAACATATGCGAGCCACCATTTAAGATGTTGGAATATAGCTAGATGTGGGCATGAATTTGTATTTGCTGGAGATGAGATTGGATAAGCTATTTTTTAGGCATGAATTTTATTTGAATAATGTTGTATGTTGAAGTGTTATTGTTGTAAAATGATTATGAATGATAAAAATCTTTTCTAAAGGTGTTGTTTCAAAAAAAAAAAAAAAAGTACAAGGAAAAAAATGTTGACTAATTGAGGATATGATATTGAACTGTGGTAGGTGGCTAAAGGAACCAGTTCTGATCTGATCCACTGTTGTAAATGTTGTGTGTATTATTCATTGATATGGAACTAGTCCATAAAAGAGAATATCTTTGCATAGTTGTATTAGTTATATACATATCTCCAAGATACCATCTGTCACATCTAGTAAATCTGCTAACCTGCTCTATGATGAGTCTAATGCTGGGATCAGCTGCGGGATGTGGGTGATGCTTGATCTAGCAACAAGTCCTATCGGAACTGAGATGATCCATTAAGGCTAACACAGATAGTTGAGGGGGAGCTTGTCACAGTAAAGCCTAGTGCCATTAATGAGCTTCGTTATAGGGTTCCTGAGATCTCAATGCTTCTATATTTGTTCTTCCTTTCCTCACCGAATTAGAGTAGCTAATGGATCCTATTCCAAAGTGGTAAAGGATCTTAACAGCTTAGTTCTAACTTTTTTTTCCCTATGTTCTTCATGTCCCAACCTTCCTATCAAATTCATTTATTTTTCTTAGTACTGTAATAAAATAATTAAATTGTTCTATCACCTCTTTTTACATTCTGTGGTTCAGGATTTGGAGATTAAGAAGAGAATTGGGGATGGACATGAGGCTAGAGGATTATATTTGTTGGATGTAGACCAGTTATTTTCTACTCATGTGGCTGAGTATGGGTTGAACAATCCAAATTATATGCATCATTTGCATGCCCGACTAGGATACATTTCGGTTCGTATGTTCTCTTGCTTCTTTATATATATATATATATATATATATATATATATATAATATATATATATATAATATATATATATGTAATAATAATAATTTTAGCACCATTGTCTCCTTTGATCGTGAAGCTTGCCTTGCCAATTATCTAAACACGCTTGTTTTGCTTATCTCCTTGCTAAAATAAATCAATTCCTCCATTTGCATTGATCCATTCTTATGTGTGGGGAGGGTCTACTACCTGATTTTTCTCTATTCAGATTTGTATACAACCACCACCATATTCACCATGGCCACCTTTACCAGAACCTTTATAATTTACATGGCCATGATTGCATTTGAAATGGGTCCCACCTGCTTCAACGGTTCTTGGTAATTGACGCATTTATTTTATGTTTTGCAGTGGTTTATTTATCGGAACCTCGTATTTACGCCAAAAAGGTATGTTGTTGTAAGCATACTAGCTACTGAAAAATCTCATTCTCCAAAATTTCTTAAATTTACAAATTTCTCATGAGATTTTTAGGTTTCACTTAAGGGCCTGTTTTAATTTGTGAAAAGTATGGGAAAGAAATAGTCTTTCCTCGGAAAACTTCTTTTCCAAGACACTTGAGGAAAAGAAAGCATAGTTTTCTTTTTTCTTTTTCTTTTTTTTTTTTTCCTTTTCTTTTTAACACACTCACTCACACCTCACACACACTCATGCACTCACACCATCGATGCTTCTTCAATGCTTTTGAATTGTGTTCAAAATTCTTTTCTAGTAGCCTTATTGCTATATTTATGTTGAACAAAAGTAAATTGACTAGATAATCATTTAGGGGTGGGTATGGGCCAGGTTATGTTCAAAATTCTTTTCCAGTAGCCTTATGATTTGTCTTGACAGATTTTTATGTCTTTTGGAAAGCCAGAAAGTATTACTGCTACTGGAAAATTCTCAAACATGCTAAAGTTCATTGTTAATGAGGTAATTGTGCTCCACTTTTCTACTTGTTGGTTGATTATCAACAACATGAACAAAAACTGGTCGTAGTCCAATTTAGCAATTTAAGGAAGTGTACTTGCATTGATGATAGTTGATTTCTATCTTGACGGTTATATTTCTTCAATTCAAGGATCTGTGTTGGTTTTGAGTTTTGTTTTTTTTTTTTTGGTGATTCTTGTCATATTGTTGATTTCTGGAGAATTTTGTTTATGACAGAACCTTTTTAGGCTTTCAAGTGTTTCATTTCAAATTTTTTGGTTCTTTTGATTTATACCTTTTAGGGATTTTGATTTTGCTTTATTTTGTAGTGTTTAGTGAATTGGGTTCTTTTTCCATGTCTTAAATCATGTCATTGTTCTGATTTTAGTAGATCACACAGTGGGTTGTTAGTCATTTTCATGATATTATTATTATTTTAAAATATCTTATATAGGGGGGATTTTGATTTTGGTTTAATTTTCTAGTGTTTGTTGAATTGGTGTATTCTGATTTAGTATGCCTTTTTTTTTTTTTTTTTTCCTTTGGGTTTCTAATAGTCTGATGAGTAATTATTATTTTTTTTCTCTTTCACGTAATGGCATGTTTTGATTACATATTTGATGTTGAGATGACTTTACTTTTAAATTTCTATAGAAACTAAGTTTTCATGTTTCTGATCTTTGAATTCTCGTGGTTTTGATAAATCTCACTAATTAATTCTTTTCTTTGTTGTGTTTTGTTTTACAAGGAAAAGAGACAACTGTTTAGATTATGAGATGTTTTCATGCTTGTGCAAGAGTTCTCATGGCTAGAAGGAATTTGCGATGGGGAAGTTATATTCAAATCATTCCCCCTGAACTTATATTTGCCTACATTAAATCTTTGAAAATTTAAATTTGGCTTAGATCCAAAGTTGATTTTGATGGATTGCAATATCTATGTTTTGAATCTATTGCTTTCCAAAGTTGATTTCGATGGATTGCAAAATCTATGTTTTGAATCTGTTGCTTTTCAAAGTTGATTTTGATGGATTGCAGAATCTATGTTTTGAATCTGTTGCTTTCCATAGTTGATTTTGATGGATTGTAGAATCTATGTTTCGATGGATTGCAGTCTATTCTTTACAGCATGGTTCACATGGAGTTGCTGCCCTGTTTATGGTGCTGGCATAGAGGTTTTATTTGAAAAAAAAATGTTTCATTCATGGCCCATCCATGGTGGTACCCACCATATCAACTTTTTGGATTGGATCCATGTGGCTTCTTTGGCTTTTTCGATGGCTCTGATTTGTATCCGATGTTTCAAGTAGTGGCCAGTGTCTTTGGCTGGTCTGGGCTAGGTCTCTTGTGCTGCCATTTTGTTGTCAGGTGGTTTATGAGGAAGATGGAGTTTAGCTGTTGAAGCTTCTGTTAGCAACTGAGGTTTTGTTGGACTATCTTTTGTTTGTTGGGGCTGTTTTGTTGTGTTTGAGAGTGTAGCTGTGGATTGTTGTGCTTCCATCCTGCTATCATTTATTTGTGTTTGTTAGTTGCTGCAATGGTGGAGGTCTTGCTGAGGGAAAGTCTCGATGTTGTTGGTTGTCTAATGTTGTTGGATTTCCCCTTTTTCGTAGCTGCAGGGGCGTCTCTTTATGGTTGGAGAATATTGTATTTTCTATTTTACTGGTTTTACTTTTTATTGCATAGGCTAATGCTGTGAGTTGTAGGTTTCATAGGTCAAGGGTGACCCCTTTTTTGTTTTGGAGCCTACTTGAGTGTTTGTATACCTTTTTTTTTCCAACAAAGTTACAGGTGGTGTGCTCCCACCTTTATGAAAAAAATAAAAAATAAAAATGAAAGATTTAAGTTATGGAAAGAGTGGAAGAACTCAGGGAAATTGAAGTGTAAGGTAAGAAGTGAGGTTTATAATGAAAACATGATTGCATTTATAGGTACATGTGCCAATATAGTTGGGAGATTTTCAGTAGGTGGGCCACATTGTTTAGAACTTTTGGCATAAAAATCAGGTTGTTTAACTCCTAGGTAGGCCATAATATGCCAAAACAAAAAATTGCATAAAAAAGAAGTCATTTGTGGATAAAGTGTAAGGAGTATTTTGTTTCTTGTGCCACAAAAATTTTGTGGATAAAGTGTAATGAGTATTTTGTGATTAGGTTCCTTCCACAGTTGTTTTTTTGCTCTAGTATTTAGTGTTTATTCATGAGATCGTTATATTAAAAGAAAAAAGAAAAAAAAAAGTGTGTGACTAGGTCCCTCATCAACAAGACTCAGTTGAGTTAGCTAATTGATGTGGTCTGCTCATTGCAACTTGTGGTCGCTCACAAGTGTGACCTTTTTTAACACAATGTTACTGAAGTTGAGATTTTGATCATGCTTTATGTTTCTATTCTTGGTTTGTGTAGGGGTCAATTCGAAGTATGTTAGCAGAGCTGGAAATGATCTAAGTGGTTCAAGCAACAAGGTTTCAGCAACAAAATCTAGCGCTGGCATGGTTATTGCTGTGAAGAGCTATTTGTAAAAAGAATCTCGGCTGCAAGGACAGTGAAGCTGTCCATCACCACTTATTCAACGGTTAGCCATTTTCATTTTCTCCTTGCACCCTAATGTAGATGCTTATGGTGAGTATGTTGGACTGATGGTTATTCGAGCATACCATATGGTAGGTGATCCAGACTCATTTGCAATTGAATTGTGCACTGAATCTGAGAATTGGATGTGGATTCTGCACTGAATCTGAGACTGGAAACCTCTTAAACAATGTGTGTGTGTGTCTATATATATATATATATATATATATATAAACATTTGTGTGATGAGTATTTACTAGTGATTGGGAACTAACCTGAGCCTTACTTTTTAGTTCACAGGCTGGTGGGACAGGCCTGGACTTAGGTCTTCATTAATACCACCACATTTATGGGCACCTCAACATGCACCATACGTATGGGCACCTAACATAGGAGTGTAGCCCATAATTGATCTAGATGGGGAATCTTGTCTGATGACTCTGTTTTGCTTTTTCTACTTGGTGATTCTACATAACGAGAAATGCTCACACACAACTAGTTGTACATCCAACTATTTGGTCTGCCGGCCCACTTTGGTGTTTGTGTAATAGTCAAACCATCTAGTGAGGTCGTCCCACCATGAAAAAGATGTCCGAATAATCAGGTCAATCAAACTATCAGGTGGACCTCACCATAGATTGTGGGGCCTTGCCAAGTCCAAGCAGATTAGATTCTCTGGAGTTTCAACATGAGGTCATGGGTTCGAGCATACCTTGTGGTGTGAGTGTGCGAGAGTGTGGGGTGTGGTGTGTGAGTCATGGTTTATGCCTCTTGTATGCATGCATGGTGGTGGGTCCTGCATACCGTCAAAGCCAATACTCTACTAGCATCACTCATATTTTCTAGTTAACAAAACCATGCTGCCAATTTCAACATGCATTCTTCCAAAGATCATCTACATTTTTGTTCTATTACATGAATACAGAGCTGATGTTCTGTTGTGGCTTTGGCATCTATAGGTTATGGACTATGCCTCCCTCCCTTATTGTGACAAATTAGAATGCAAGTTTTTCTTTGTTTTGCTGACTTGATGAACATAACTAAGGAGCTTTCATTTAGGATTTTTTTTCCTTTTCATTTTCTGTGTTGCAGAAACATTCATCAATTATTGAGTGAATATCCAACATAAGATCACATCATTCGTTCCTAATGTTGGATTACAGGTAACTTAATGATGGTTTCTCTCTTATTCAACTGATTTCAACAACATTGTTGCAATAGAACCCAATGCAAGAATAGGTGGTAACTACCTTATATAGTCAGTGTTATTTATGGTCTACCATACACAACACCTTTTTTTTTTTTTAATAACAACCATCTAGTTGCATTTGATTACTCTTTTGATGAATTTGATATTAACGTACATGCCTTGTTTTGTTAAAACAACCAGCTATATGCTCGTAGGCACTTTTTGTTTCCTCTTTGAGTATTGAGAAATATGCAATGAACGCATGATGGCAATGGTGAGTTGTTTCAGACTATGGTTTTACAATTCATCTGAACCGGGTGTGACTCGGACGAGGCAACTCGAATTCAGTGGGACCCAATCCAGTTCAACACCCCACGACTCAACCCTCCAGGTGAACCCTGACTCAGGCAAGTTGAGCAATTCATCCCCAACTAGGGTGAGTCATGACTAGACTCAGGGTGAACGAGTTGATCCCAGCTGGATCTTCTAACAATGTTTCGAGTATTCCAAGTCAGAGCTTTTCTAAGCTAACATGCATGTGCAAGTCAGCTAATGCATGCGCCTCCATATATGCCAGCTTGGCACATAGGTAAAATATCTAAGCCCCACTCATCATGTGGATGCATAGATGCTAATGGTGAAAGATAAAGGTGGTCTTCTTAGTAGTTGTGCCATGATATTAGAAATAAGTGGATGTGTTAGAAAACTTCAGACAGGTCTTTCATAGCTATAGATTCGTTCAGTTGATGTGGCCCAACTAGAGGATGACTTGATTCTTGGGATATGGAATC
This sequence comes from Magnolia officinalis, assembly GCA_021015155.1. NCBI lineage: Eukaryota > Viridiplantae > Streptophyta > Magnoliopsida > Magnoliales > Magnoliaceae > Magnolia > Magnolia officinalis. Next base: position 20,235,353 of record JAJHSJ010000014.1, read on the forward strand.
TACAGTTTACCCTTCTGATGGATGGCTTGGATATTACACCTGTCTGCCATGCCGGCATGTGGTAGTGTGTGCTTAGCTCACTTATACATGCAGGTAAGCTTAGCAAACCTCTTTCCCTTCCTTAAGTGGGCTCTACCAAGAAGGTGTACATTTCTAGCAGGCAGTGAACCTGCTTCTGAACATCATTAGATTATTTTCTGATGGTGATCTTTGCTCTATACAACGTGATGCACTGTATACCCTAAGAACTATCTAGAACTCGAGGCATTGCCACTAATCACTGGCATGTCCTACTTGTAATTAGCAAGCAAATGGAGATTTTCTTTTCATGATGGTCAGCTCTGCTTGTACATTTTTCAGGTCATAGATACTCGTGGTCAGTATCTGTTCCACTTAGGAAGTGGTACTTGTGGCTACCGATGGTAGTCCTTGTGAAAATCATCCAGACGTTTATTTTAGCCCTACAAACCATATGGTGAGACCATTCCTTTTGTGTCAATTTCATTCCTCTTTGAGTTTTTATTAATTCATTAAGAGAAAAAAAGAAAAAAAAAAGAAAATGGTTATACATGATGCACTTCTTTCACTTTGTCTTTCTTTCGCCCAATGGTCATTCAGATTTATGAATGCCATGACTATTTGTAGGATGATGGAATATACGAAGCTGTTGTAGGAAGTGACTTTGTGATTATAAGAGTTGTATTTTGAGACAACTCTTCAAAGTACTACATAAATGACCGTGGAAGTAATTTTACAGAGGTCACTAAGAAATTGAAAGGAAAAAGAGTAGACTTGGACAACTATCGGTTTTTTATTCTTCAGGTGCGTGATGGGCTGATGGCTAAAAAAGGCCTATTTACTTGTGAAAAAAATATCATACCGTTAAAATATATCTTCTCTTTTAATTCCTTATCATTGAAATTTTAGGGTGAAGTTGAGCAAATTTCTCTAATGAAGCCAAAGATTTGTATTTTCAGCATTATTGTAATTGATTGAATAAAGGATTGTGGTTGATTGTAATTGTAATTGATTGAATGAAGGATTGTAATTGATTACATGAAGGATTGTAATTGATTGTAATTGAATGAATGAATGATTATGTAGGTGGTAATTGAATGAACAAATGATTATATATTTTTTTAATGTACGAAATAGCTACGAATATTGACCATAGCCGGTAATCTGACGGCTGTAGCCATTATTAAATTTGGCATATTGCTACGGACTTTTAGCTACAAATAATATCCGTAGCTGTTTGTGGTTTTCCCTACAGATATAATTGTTACAGATTATATCTGTAGCTATTGTAATCTATAGCTACGGATTAAATTCGTAGCCATATGTTCAAGACCTATTGTTATGGCACCTACGACTACTGTCGTGCAACGGACTAAATCCCTAGCCATAGCTCTATGGATACGGCTTTTATCCGTAGCCTTTGTCCTGTTTTCTAGTAGTGCCTTCTCATAAGAATACAAGCAATGATAGACTAATTACCATTCCATTAGACTATATGCATTCCCATAGAAATGTAAATTTAGAGATATCATCATGTATGGAAATATATATTAAGCGAAATCAAAAGTAGTTGCCCAAGCTTGGTAGAAGATAAGCATCCAAAAAATATATCATCCCGCCCATCCATGGGCACATTTCCCAAAGAAAGAAATCCAACCAATTTTTCCAGTTATGGGCTATATCAGACAGTATTAAATCCTAAAAAATATGCCAATACTTTCAACATCTGTAGTCCTTTGAAGGACCAGACAGACACATCAAACTGTCAGACTATACAAGTCAGTGGACCATCACATACAGTCATAAGTTCTTAGGACAAACAAAAAGATATCCATGCCTTAAGCATGAGTGATGAACATGTGTATGTGATGGGGCAATCAGCAAAGCTATGGCGCTGAGCTGGAGGGAGCAGTGTTGTCACGACGGCTGTCAATAGATCGATGATCTGCTGTGTTGTATGTTGTTATCGCGCCACCATCCTCTCCAAGCTTGAGAGTCGTTCATCATGTTTATCAAGCCTATCCTCAATCCTCGCCACTCCTCGCAAGGTTGCCCCGACCTAATCCTGATGTAATTTGAATCGCTGAGTATGTGCAGAATCAGGGGTAATCGGAATAGGTGGAGGCTCCTATGTTTCTCCTTCAGTCGGCTCCGTTCCTTCCCCCATTTTTGCTTCTCCTTGTATCTCTTCCTCGGGCAGTCCTTCTGTAAACTGATGGAACTTAAGGTCCATCTGTCGAATGTTGACCTTGTTGAAATGTTGTAGTGGACGCTCAGGATCGTCCATCACAGGAAGTCCCATTTCATTGCTCATCATATGGATGATGTGAGGGAATGGAAGGTGAGTTTCTCGAGAGGTGTGAATAACAGTAGCCAACTGATGTACTATGAGGGTAGGCAGACACATCATTCATTAAGTTGGGACTTCCTACAAAACCCGATTGGTTCCACTTGGATACACGTTTGTTGAGAAGATCCCATGCAAAACCCGATATTTTGGTTCCATATATTTGGCTTTGAGTGTGTTTCCTTGATACCAGGGAATATCTCTCCCATGGCACAAAAATTTGGTTACTTTGGATCACACAGTAGGATCTTCCATATCAAGATCAGACATACCAATTGGAGAAAGAGTGAGACCAAGTAATTTTGTGACAGACTCAGTATTGATTTCAAAATTCATCTCCCCAACCATCACTGTGATCGATGGAGGCTCAAGGACAGGGGAATGACAATAAGCGAGGAAACGATAGGTCCTTTCATCATGATATGGTCCTCCAAAATCCAAAATGGGTGACCAATCAACCGCAGATAGGAGGGATTCCATATCAAAACAACGAATACATTACCTGTCTACTCGGCATTTGTGCACAAGTCTCCTCCCAAAGTATTTTTCAAAAATATTGGCATGTGGCAGAGGAATGTCAGCGGCTAGAGGAGGAGCATGTGCAACAGTTGTGGCCTCATCGCGGGCCGACTGTCTAGCTGAGGTTCCACGGTGGCGAGCTGGCGACCTGGCAGCTCTGGCTCTTTCCCGCGGGCCAGAGACTTCTGCCTAGTAGGTCGCGAGGGTTCTCCACTGATTAGAGCTTTTCCCTTATCTTTAGACATGGATTGGGTTTGGAATCATAAATTTTTTTATGAAAAACAAGGTGAAGATACCAAATGCCCAATTGGAATACAGAATGAGAAGAAGGGAAAAAAACTGGAATCAACAACCCTAGAAAGCTTTAATCAAATGATGAATACCTTGAGTGAAGAGAGTGAAAAAAGCTTAGGGGACTCTGGAGTTTGGATGAAAATCGCTCCTTCTCGGTGGAGAGTGCTTAGGAAGAAGAAATCCCCAAAACCAGAAGTGGAAAATAAAAAATTCCCACTCACCCAACTTTTATCGGGTGGGATTTATCGATATCATCGATTTAGTTTCGATGATATCGAACGCCCTATGTTGATGTCATCGAGGAGGTGTTTGATGACCGATCTTTATGTGCGATGCTTTTAATTCTGAAGGATCATGGATAATATCGACATATTATTGATATCATCGATGTGTCATTCGATTCATTGACAGACTTACCGAAAAGATATGATATTGAACTGAGTACTTCGATAATCTATCATCTATGCATATTATAAAATATGATCATATCAGCTTGTATGATAGGAAAATTTGTACAAAATGTTGTGATCTCCAAAATTATAAACATTTCCAGTGTTTATATTCAAAAAGAATATTTAAGGCATATTATCCTTAGATATATCATGATAATCACAAAAATACATCTTTTCACACGCATATGTCCAAGGCTTAGATTTTGTAGCCTGGACACATTAGTTGTGCTCACATACTATTAGGCATAAGGATCATCCTTCCTGTTGCCTCTAATGATATAGCATTGATCATTAGTGTGAAGACCTTTCATAATTAATTTTCCATATAGGTCCAAGATCTTACACTCTTGTGCAACATCCCGGATTTTCGCCAACCTGGAATTAGACGTCCTTAGGCGATGGGTCAATCCTAACACAGGTTTAGCTTCCCAAACGCTCAATTAAAGCCTCAAATCCCATCTTAAACCATTTTCTTCACAAATCCCACCCTTCACTACCTTGTGCTTTCAATTTTTCAAAGCACTTTCGCCCTAGACACTATCTTAAACTAGCTAAGTAGTAAAACTTGGATCACTTTATATACAAACTACAATGGCCTAAGTACCATCTCAACCAGAAAACAATTAGGATTAAATCCTTTAGAAATGTACAAAGTTAACTAAGTGCAAAACTCGATTAGCCATGAAATCCGTTGGGATCGCTTTAAATACGATCTACAAGACCCAAACTTGCAAAATCATGACTCTAGGTTGCTCTAAAGTTTAGAACCAAACTCATTACCCGGCTGCTCTCGGGAATGAAACGAAACTTCGTATTGGGTCTAGATCGCACATCGGGAGTCCGATTAACACGAAGCTAAGGAACTAGGACCGCCCCACTGGGCTTGACAGTCATCTCAAAAATCAGATGATTCCGATGTCCCACGACCATTCTTTTCACTCCGGAGCGAGGGAGTGTGGAAAACACTATTTCCATTCCAAAATAAATATCTAGAATAGTGATCTGGCACCTTTCACTTGCGTATCAGTATTAAGCAACCAGACCGTCAGAATCAGACCAAATTACACCCTCGGATCAGGAAAATTTTCAGGAACATTTACATGTACTCAGAATTTCTGATCGTGGCCCACTGACCGTTGAACTGAAAGTGGTCCACCACGTGCGATCTGGGAATCCGATCGAGTCGAAAATGAAATTCCACGTGGATCCATAGATGGTGAGCTTAAGTCTGACGTTTGGCTCAAGGAGGGCCACCAGAACATACTTTTGAGCTTGGAAAGTGGCGAACTGCCTATATATGCAGCCACCCTTGAACCTGAGTCTGTTTTGGACATATTTTGGCTATAAAAGGGGCTTAGAACAGCCCCTCTCACAGCCATACGATTTGGGAGCAAACCCTTAGAGAGAGAGAGAGAAAAGAGAGAGAAAGGCTTGGAGATCGAAGCCGATCTTCCTCTGCTGCTTTCCACTCATCCCACGGCCTACACCGCCTTTCCAGGGGTTTTTCCGGCGGTGTCCATCCCATTTGAAGGTAAGAAACCCTAACCCTAGGTCTGATTTGAGGTTGGATAGTGGTAGGTTATGCAAAGGCTAATTGGTTCCGCTCTTTAAGCTAGGAAACTCCCGTATACGGAAGCTCCAACACCCTTGCTGATTCGTTGGAATTCCAAGGGCTGAGGTGAGGACTTTAAGTGTATAAGTTACGGTTTTCAACGCTTTCAATGTCAGATAATGATAGATTCATGATCTACATGCAAATGCACATGTACAAAGTGCTTTCCGTTTCCTGTGTTCGATTAGCGATAAAGAATATGGAATTTTACCTACTCATGATATACGTAGAAATACCGTATACGTATTTTTGTTGGGAAAATGTTTGACATGTTTATTTAATGTTTGATTATATCATGTGTGGATAAATGCTAGTTGGCGAAAGGGATCGCAAAAATACATGTTCATGTGTAAATGTCATATATGTTGAAATTGCGTATTCTAGAAATTCCGCATACGTGCGGATTTTGGAAATGTAATTGTAATGATTATTTACTGTATGATTACGATATACACGGGAAAAATACTCTCAGGGCAAAGGGACAGCCCTAACACGAACTTGGCTAACATACGTCATGTATGTTGGAATAGTGTATTCTAAGTGTTTGTGTAAGTGCCTGTATGTGTACATGTGTATGTACTAGTGCCTTAGATAGGCGCTGATATGGGTTTTCCGACTCCCGTAGAGACATGTAGGATCCCCTCCCTGCGGTGGTTCACCGCGACCACTCAATTGTAATGCGCACACAATTGTATCCCTATGGGGATAGTGCTTTATCACATGCCTTACAACATGCTTTGCAACATGCTTGACTTCATGTTTTACTTCATGCCTTATAACATGCCTATTAACATGCTTGTATTGTTTGTTTATCATGCTTTACTTCACTTGCTAACGATGAAAACTGTTTGGGTTTGGGACTATGTATAGTCCAAACATTCGGTACCCAGACTTGTGATTGTGGCTGAGATTCAAGTCGCCACAAAGGCCGTGTCCGCGAACCCGAGTCGTACTTCGGTTGGCGATAGTGGTTGGCCACGTGGAGTGCTTTTGCGCTCCATATCGCTCACCTGTGGTGCGCTCGAGCTAGTCAGGCTCGCCAACTAAACCGAAGTGTAGTTGTGTGTTCACCCTGTTTGGTCGCTACGCTTCTAGACTTACCTAGGGTACCAAACTTACCAGTGGCGATTCCCGTTTAACCATGGTACCTAGATCCACTAAGTCGCATGAGCCGGGCATGGTGGTAGGGACACCGTGGTCGAGCTGTCGGCCTACGCTGGGGCCATGTGCCTCCCCGTAGTGACCATTGCGCAACTAACTCGTGAGCCGAATACGGTGGTATGGGACACTGTATTCAAGCTGTCGATACTTACGGCGAGAGCCGAGTACGGTGAGACCTGTACTCGTGCTGACGGGCGACGAGTCCTCCTCCGTAGTATCTTCGAGTATACTCCAAGGGTCTGTGATTGGCGATGAGTCTTTCACAGCAACTAGAGTATGAGTGGAGCCGAGTACGGTGAGACCTGTACTCGAGCTGACGGTCAGCAATTGAGCCGCATACGGTGAGATCTGTATCCGTGCTGACGGGTGACGAGCCCTTTGTGATGCCTTCGCTAAGCCTCTCAAACCATAATATCGTATGAGATTATCTAGGATTGACGACCCTAGAATGGATCATGTTGGGAATGATACAAGGCAGGGTACATTAGTTTCCCAATACTGCTGTTTGAAATGGACTAATAAAAACTTGGTAATCATGAGCATCATCGCACCGCATGTGCTTTGTAGATGTGGCGCACTGAGGGAGTAAGCATTCGCAAACGTAAGATGATGTCGCTTGAGGGTGGTTTGGCAAGGGCATACAGCATCATGTCATTTCATTCTCGCATTTAATAAGAGTAGTTAAACTTGTTTGATTTGTACTGCTTTATCATTACTGCTTGATTGAATTGATAACATGTTAACCTATGCTTTACTGTTCCACTGAGTTGATCACTCACTCCCACGTTACGGGACGGTGTTGTACACACCAACCAGATTTGTTGAGTTTCAGGTGGTGGCGATGCTTGTGAAGCAGAGCCGGACTTCTTTGTGATGATAGGAGGAATTCTCCTATCTGTATCTCTCTGGCAGGTCAATGAAGACTGATATTGTATTGACGGGGCTATGGTACATGGGATAGGAGGCATTACACTTCCTCACATTTGGTACATTTTAGAACTGCACTTGTATTTATTTAACCTGGTAATGTTATCACACTCTGGAGACTCGTCATAAGTTATATATTTTATCTATTTATCACAGTCTTCCGCTTGCAAATTTAACTGTCTCTGGAGTATGATATGCTGTTTTGGCTTAATCCTCATCATGTTCAATGTACGAATACAGTCAACATTCAATCATCATTCATTTTGTTGCATAAGTGATGTTCTGGAACTCGGGAATTGAGTTTATGTTCGACCCCCGATTTTCAGGGCGTTACATCTTGTGTGGAGACTGTTACCACATGCTTGTTGTCACATATTTGAGAAATGCTTAGAAGGTTGTGTGTCAGACCTTCTACACAAAAAGCATTCTCATTTTTGAGCATCTCCAATCCAATGATAGTTCCATGCCCTGGTACCTTAGCAGTGCTTCCATCACTAATGGTGACCTTCCCTTCATCAAGATTTGAATAGTTGGAGAGGAGAGTTTTGTCACCTATGACATGTCTTGAGCACCCGCTATCCAAGTACCACTTAGTATTAGTGCCAGTTTTTGGACTTGAGTGACTTACTAGGCAATTTTTCTTTTCTTTCATTACCCATTTTGTGCCAAGTTTACCTGAAGGTGTTGTTTTTGCTTTGCTTTGAACTTGTTTGGGTATGATGGGTAGTTGAATCATTTTTCCTTGTTTCATTAATTCATTTGTTTTCTAATTCAGTTGAGCTACCTGACTTAGTATCTCCTTCATATTCTTAGTCATTTCAGGTGGAGATGGAAGTGTCTTACCTCATGCTAAGTACTTTGGTGAACTCTTGACAGTTTGTATCATTTTTTCCAGTCGATTTGTATTTTCTTGTACGGTTCAAACCGGAATTGGATTGAGTTCTCTCAGTAGCAAGGCATTCAAATTTATAATGACCAGAGTCGCCACAAAAATGACAAATAGGAGTAGTCCTGGTGTTACTTCCTGATGTAGCACCCTTTCCTACCATTGGTGCTGCAGGAGTGAGGCTTGGTTTGAAATTTTCATATCCCAGTCCTCTCTTATCTTTTTGTGGTCTCCCCATCCCTAAGAGCCTTTATAATTTTTCACTACTTTGGGAGAATTTGTAACTCAGCTCAACCAATTTTTTGGATTTTTCTGCATCAAACATAAGTGTGTGATTTTCATTCTTAAGATGCATGTTTTCATCTTTCAATGACTCAATTTGTTTGTTTAGTTTCATCGACTCAGATTTCAGAAATGAGTTGATTCTTTCCAGCCTATCATTATTTGAGTGGTATTGTTGAAGATCATTAATTATGTGTGTATTGGTCTTTAGGATTTTATCCAGATCCATTTGCAGCAATTTATTCTTATTCTCAATAATAACAAGTCTTTTAAGGACGTTGATGCTATGTATGTAAAGTTGATCATAGGTATCTTATATGTTATCTTTTTCTTCCTTTTCTTCTTCTTTCTCCTCATCTGATAGAAATGTCCCTTCGACTCATGGTTCATCAATTTCCTTGGTTATCAATCGAATGTTTGTAGGTGTGGAGGCCATGAGTATTTTTGGGGATTTCTGGTCTCCGTCACTCTCTAAATCACTGAAGTCTGAGTTTGATTCTTCAGTGTCATCCCAAGTGGCTGTCATAGCCTTTCCTTTGGTTTTTCTGTTGGGGCATTCAGTGGACAGGTGCCCAAATTTTTGACATGTATAACACTGTGGCTCTTTGGACTTTTTAATAGGCTTACCTATATAACGCTTGTTGTCCAACTGTTTCCCTTTGAATGGTCGGCCACGGTTTTTGTGGTAGATTTTTTTAAACCGTTGAGCTAAGAGGGCCCTTCCTCCTCATCTCATTTTCCCTTTCACTTTCCTCCTCCTCATTACTGTTGATATGTTTTACAGCTTTGAGGGCATTACTTTTGGATTTGATGGTTGGTTTGAAGTGTAGTTGAAATGTTTGTAGGGAACCTACTAGTTCTTCTACTTTGATTTCATCCAAGTTTCTACATTCTTCACTGGTTGTTACTTTGGAGTTGAATCGCTCTGGTAGGGATCTTAGTATTTTTCGACAGATTTTTAACATCGGAACCTTTTCTCCTAGTCCACCCAAGGAATTACAGATGATATTCAGTTTTGTAAAGAATTCCATGAAGGTCTCATGTTCCTCCATGCTGAGATGTTCAAATTGTGAAGTTAGGAGTTGTAGCTTAGATCTTTTCACTGTGCTTGTCCCCTCATGGTTGTTTCCTCCAATAGATCCCACGCTTCTTTAGATGTGCCTGCCACGCATACTAATTTGGTTGAAGACTTCTTGAGACACATCACAGTAAATAACATTCATTGCTTTTGCTTCTGATGTTTTTTTTTTCTTTGTTGTATGTTGTCCACATTTCTTTGGATTTAGGTTTGGAGATAGTTGTACCATTTTCAAGTACCACTTATCAGTTGGTGGTACATATCCATTTTCTACTACACTCCCCTACCTTCCAAACCTCATGATCTAGAGATCACAGAAAGTAGTGCATCCTAGCTTCCAGTAGGCATAATTTGAACCATAAAAATATAGAGGTCTAGTTACAGATGAGCCCTCTCCTTTGGCCATGATTCCAACTTCAGTCAAGATCACTCTCTAGGCAGTTAAGCCCTTAAGAGACCTGCTGCTTTCATATAATTGAAATTATGGTAATGAACCGCTCTAGTAGAAGTAGGAATAGGTCAAAGCGTCCTAGAGGGGGGTGAATAGGACTTTATAAAATTTTATGACAATTTAAAATCCCACTAATCCAATCTTGATCTAATATGGAACTATCAAGATAACTTCAATTTAACTCTAATGGCTTTCAAGCCAAATAGAGGATCCAATCACAACACTATTAAATATTTAACCAATATATATAAACTTAGTCTATGATGGATGAACTATGTGATTGTGTATGGGATGTGATTCCTACCAGTTCTAAGTAATCATGTTAACATGCTTCATGATAACATTCAAAGTAAAGACAATAAAGTAACATACAAATAACAGTCCCAAACACGGTCATTTATAGTGGTTCGGCTACATGCCTACTCCACTCCCGGAGGACGTACTCAACCCTTGAGTGTACCAGAGTTCACTAACAGAGGTTTTTAATCAGGTTCACCTCTAACCTTTACAACCCACACAAGGTTGACTCTAGGACCTTGTAACACCTCGCACTCTTAGTACAC
>JAJHSJ010000014.1:20246042-20353345 GCA_021015155.1 Magnolia officinalis
TGTTCCCCGTGACGCTGTCGGAAAGCTATACAGATGGCATGGGTGTTACACGTGACTAGTCGTTGAAGACTTTTGGCCCTTTTAGGACTTTCAGTTGCTGGCTTCGTCCGCAACCCCCATGGGTATGCATGTGATGGCCTTTACGGATTTTTAGGGCCACTAGCTTCTCACTGCTGCCCGAATAACGTAAATGATAGGTCTTATGCGTAGCTGGCCATTTTTTAGGGCTTGGCTAGGCTGCCTTAAAAGATAATGGTAGGTGGCCATCGTAGTCGCGAGAATGATAGATATCTCTAATTGAGATTGATACATCACCACTTCTACTAATATCTTTAACGATATTCATATGTGATGTTCACAATATACCAGCTTGGTGATGATACCAAATTTAACAAAATTCTATAGAGCTCGCTTGATGATGATAACGATGGTCACTTTTCCTTTGTAACACTCGTTGATATGTAGTCATGATGCGCTCGTAAATTTCTTCTTTATTCATTCATCTGATAGTACATGGCCATGACCTTGCTTATTCTTGCCCCCTTTTGATAAAGAAGCATTATTCTGATAATATTCTGGATCAAAATTAGTAGTATCTTCAAGGTCGATATCTTTTGATGAAGCAAGCATTGACCGGTATACCGATACCTTGTCCATCTTGGTCTATGACCCTGTACGCTCCATTGGAGTATACTTCTTTTATTATGTACGGCCTGTCCCATTTGGGCTCAAATTTGCCCCCTGTTCTGTGGGTAACCACTATCGGCCTTTTTAGCGTCAGCACAATATCCCCTTTTTTGAAAGAGTGATACTCAACTCATTTATCAAAGGCGGCCGATGTCCTTACCTGATATGACTGCAACCGCTGTTAAGCCGCCAAGCGTTTCTCATCAAGCCAATCTAGTTCTTCCAACCTTATTTTTGCATTTTCATCATCTGTAATTGACTGATGTACTTCCACTCTGAGTGACGTAACTTGTATTTTGATCCGGATGACCGTTTCTACACCATAAACCAGTGAATACGGTGTTGCTCTTGTTGCTGCCCGGTGGGTAGTTCCGTATGCCCACAATGCTTTTTGCAACCTTTCATCCCAATCATGCTTGTTTCCTGTCACTGTTTTTTTTTCAGTATTTTGACTATTGTTTTATTAAACGCTTCTACTAATCCATTGGCCGGTGGATAGTAAGGTGTTAAAAACAAATGATGAATGCTGAATTTCTGACATGGCTTTTCCATGCCTCTGTTTTTAAAAGGAGTGTCATTATCTGTGACAATTTTCTTCGGGATACCATGGCGGTATATTATTGCATGTAGGACGAAATTGACCACATCTTTCTCCTTGACACTGTGAAGTGCAATCGCTTATGTCTATTTGGAGAAGTAATTTGTCGCTGCCAAAACATACTATTTTTCATTTAGATGAGGGTGGATTTATAGGACCAATAACGTTAACTCCCCAGGAAGAGAAAGGCCAAGAGGTGACTGACTGATGCAGGTCTTCTGGAGGAATGTGTATAACATCTCCATGAATCTGACATTCGTGACACTGCTTTGCTTAATCTATCGCATCTTTGAACGTGGTAGGCTAATAATACCTCATTCGATGTATCCGATGAAATAAATTTTGGCCAGCTTGATGTGCCCCACATTCTCCAGAGTGCGCTTCTCGCAACATCTGGCTTGCTTCTTGTTCATCTAGGCAACGTAGCAGCATCCCGTTATAATATTTTCTATACAGCACTTCGTTACATATGATGAATCTGCTGATCTTTGCTTTATTTACTGTCTTTGCACCGAGTCTTCTGGTAAGATATCATATTTAAGATAATCTATGAAAGGTTGTCGCCAATCTATTGAAATCAAAACCCTAAAAGAAAGTATTAAAAAGTAGGAAGAAGGGAAGAAGAAACTCTTGGATGACTGCTCCACCCCTTTGCTCTGCTCCTCAAAACCCTAGATCCATCAAAAAGTCCGTAGGAAACCCATATTTATAGCCTAGTTTGCGTAAGATCGTAAAACCGCCTAAATTTACGCAGTCTACATAACTCGTTCGATGACATCGAACAACCTTTGATGTTATCGAATGTAAGTCGAATTTCGGAAGTCGTGCCTTTACACACTACATAACTTTTTCGCATTACGTAACTTTTCTTGTCATTGAGCACACCTTCGATGTCATTGAATAAGACTCAATGTCATCAATCAGTCTTCGAGTAATCGAAAAAGTGTCCAAAACAGTCCAGCGAGTTGCTTTAAATTCTTCCATAAATTCGATGCCATTGAACAAACTTCAATGTCATCATTCATCTCTTCGAGTCATCAAACATGACTTTGAGTCATTGAGAATTGCATCCAATATATCCAGCAACTAACTTGATTTTCATGTAAAACTTCGATGTCATCGAACGATGGCTTTGATGTCATCGAATTGTGGTCGATGACACAGACAGTGAAGTGAATTTCAACACTATGTTCTTTCGACTTCCTTCCTTCTCCACTTGGTTTTCTTGGATCTTGGGGTCTTGAAATCTTCAATCTTGGTCTCCAAAGATCCGTTCTTTGCCTTGGTGTTCTTTGAGCATTAAATCCATGCTTTTAGCATTTTTAACAATCCAAGCTCTTAAACTCACCTTGCAACGTAAACATGTATAAAATATACCATTAAGCTTTATCATGTTCATAAAACCAATATATAATGGGGTAAAATATGCAATATTTGACACTCAAGACACTCCCCAACCATCATTTTTCTAGTCCCGAGCAAAACATGCTTGAAATAATCAATTCTCAATGTTCAAGACCCCTTTCATAAATCAATCATTTGTGCAATCAAGTGCGAATGAGTAGAAATGAGCTGAGAAAGTAGGATTTTGAAAAGCTAGAGCCAAATCATATAAGCAATCAATCAAATAGGTTCTTTATCGATTAAATCAGAGCCTAAGTTCATATATCAAGTCTCTCAATGTGCTTAGTGTAGATCAACTTACTTCCCATAATAATACTATCCTTTCATAATGTTAGCCATGCTCGTCACTTCAAGATTGGTTGAAAACTCAAGTACTGATTATGAACTTATCCCCTTTTCCTTCTTTTTTCAGTTTTTATCTTGTATCGATGGTCATTTGTATCATTCATTCTTTTCATTTCCACTCTTTTCCAAATTTTTCATTCTTTTCATTATTTTCATGACCTCTTTGTCGATGTCACTATTTTTTAACTGGTTCTTTTTTTTCTTTTAAGGTGGATAAAATTCTCCAGAGTTGATTCTCACCATCTATCAATGATTCACATACTAACAATCAGAAATTATAGCATGACTTACAGAAGCTAAATTGAATATGTCTTGTGATTTAGATTAACATGATATCAAACTTCCTCATAGTCAATTAAATGCAAGAACTTTAAATGATAGATTACTTAGTTGTTCAAACTCCAAGAATTCAAAATTCACTTCTCTATCCCATCATCATACTCAAAGCATCCTTAAGCACACGACTATTGCTTTCCAAACAGGTTTTTATTTTGAAAAATTCAAAAATTTCAATAAAACAATTTTTGTTCAGAAACTAAGAAAGTACTGATTAGTTTACACAATCCACACCCCCGACATAAAATCTACATTCTCCTCAATGTTCAAGTTATAAACATGCAATGCAAAAGAAGTAACAAAAAGAAAGGGGTAGTGATGGAAAGATAGTAGCTGGAGAATGAATTCTGAGGTTTTTTTTCCAAGAATCTTTACATCAAGATGGGTTAGCCAAAATACTCAAACAAGCTAAAAGCAAACTATCCTAATCCTAATATCTATAAAGCAATAAACCTAACTACACCTCCGTCAGACTAGGAGGTCAATCCTGGTAAACAAGATCGATCAGAGGTATGGACTTGTCCTCTGAATCAAATTTCTCAACAAATGGCTTTAACCGATGTCCATTTACTTTAAAAGCATTTCCATTGTTTGGATTCGTTATCTCAACGGCCCCATGAGTATAAACAGTAGTAACAGTAAAAGGGCCGGTCCAACGAGATCAAAGTTTACCCAGAAAAAGATGTAACCGAGAATTCTACAAAATACTTTTTTGACCAGTCAAGAATGATTTCCGAAGGATGTTCTTGTCATGGAACACCTTCATCCTGTCCTTGTAAATTCTTGAGTTCTCATATGTGTCATTCCAGATTTCCTCGAGTTCATTTAACTGAAGTTTGCATAGCGAGCCAACGTTGTCTAGGTTAAAGTTCAGGTTCTTGACAGCCTAGTAGGCTCTATGTTCTAACTCCATAGGCAAGTGACAAGCTTTCCCATGGACAAGTCTAAAGGGAGACATTCCAATGGGGGTCTTAAAGGTTGTACGGTAAGCCCATAATGCATCGATCGATCGAATTGACCAATCCTTATGGTCAGGGTTAACTGTTTTCTCAAAAATGTGTTTAATTTCCCTATTTGAAATCTCAGCTTGCCCACTTGTTTGTGGGTGGTATGAAGTTCTCACATTATGAGAGATGTCATATTTCTTCATTAAATTTTCGAATGGCCTATTACAGAAATGTGAGCCTCCATCACTAATGATGGCCCAAGGTGTTCTGAATCGTGAGAGGATGTTTTCTTTTAACAATTTAATGACCGTTTGATGGTCATTATTCTGGCATAGGATCGCTTCAACCCATTTAGTGATATAGTCTACTGCTAGCTAAATATACAAATTTCCAAATGATTAGGGGAATGGTCCCATGAAATCGATGCCCCAACAATCAAATGCTTCGATGATAAGAATTGGGTTTAGAGGCATCATATTTCGACAGGACAATGCACCCCAATTTTTGACAACGCTCATAAGCTCTGCAAAAGTCATGAGTTTCCTTAAACATAGTGGGCCAGTAAAAACTGCACTACAGAATTTTGGTCGTGATCTTTTTAGCAAAAAAGTGACCACGACAAGCCTGGGAATGACAGAAGAAGATGACACTTGGGTGGTCATTGTCTGGCACACATCTCCTTAGAATTTAGTCTAGGTAATATTTGAACAAATATGGATCATCCCAGAAAAAAATTCCGTACCTTGGCGAAATTTTTTTTCTTATCTTATGCAGTCCAATATGTTGGCGTGAAACCTATGACAAGATAATTAGCAATATCAACAAACCAAGGTGTGAGTGGGAGACTTTTAAACAATTTTTTGTCAGGGAACATGTCGTTTATGGGTGTTATCTCAAGGGAATCAGGTAAATCAAGTCGTGAAAGATGATCAGCCACTACGTTCTTTACTCCCTTTTTATATTTTATTTTCAAGACAAATTCTTGGAGTAGAAGGATCTACTTATTAAGCGGGGCTTAGCATCATTCTTTGAGAGAAGGTACTTGAGTGTTGCATGATCAGTATAGATGATGATCTTGCATCCAATCAAGTAGGACATAAATTTATCAAAAACGAATACAACAGCTAAAGGTTCCTTTTCCGTAGTAGAATAGTTTACTTGGGTAGGATTTAGAGTTCTACTTGCATGATGAATAATGTAGGGCTTCTTCTCTTTTCTCTGGCCTAAAACTGCTCCAATAGAAAAATCTGATGCATCACACATAATCCCCAAAGGAGTACTCCAATAGGGTGGTTACACGATAGGTGAGGTGGTTTACATGCCTTTGATCTTAGAAAAAGCTTCCTGGCATTGCTCAGTCCACTCGTATGGTACATTCTTTTGGAGTAAATTGCATACAGGATGAGAGAGGTGAATAAAATCTTTTATGAATCTTCTGTAAAATTCGGCGTGTCCTAAGAAGGATCGCACGTCTCATATGCTCCTAGATGGGGGTAGGTTAGATATAAGATCAATTTTAGCCTTGTCTACCTCGATTCCTTTGGACAAGATGATATGTCCAAGAACAATTCCCTTTCGAACCATTGTTCGCTCCCCAAGTGTAGGGTTGTGATGTAGTAATAATCTCGGTAAGACCGAGGTCGAATCCACAGGGACTGAAACCTGTACGTAATCTGAAACTAACTAAAACTAGAACTAGAATAAGACGAAATCTAAATCAATTAATTTTTTTGAGGAATTATGGTGAAATAGTAATGTAAAACTTTAAGAAATTCTGATGAAGGGAGAATAGGGATTCAGAGGATCCACTTGTAGAGATCAGGGAGATCTTATGCCTGTATATAAAAAAAATCATGGAAATCAACTGAACTGATGTTGATATAGTTTTCAAGAGATGAAGGGTATATGAATTAGAATGGATTCCATCACTACACCATGCCCAAGAGACGATGGTAAACAACAGAATTAAACTAATTACCAACCAATTAACATGCCATGAAGGTTAGGAAGGGTACCGTCATCCGACCATGCCCAGGAGACGATGGTGAACAACAGGGCTTCTTGACGTCATAAACATAAAAAGGGAAAAGGGAAATACTCCAAGCCATCGCAGACCCATTGTAATTTCAGTCACAACCAATCATTGAAAACTAAAAGTATTCCTTTAATTAAACTAAAATCAACCTCAATTCAGTATAAACAAAAAGGCATAAAATAACGTCTTCCATCATGCTACAAGCTTCACCTCTTAGCCCTAGCTAAGAGGTTTAGCCGCTCATGATGAGGCTAGAACACATCAGAAGAAACCAAAACAAAATAAAATAAAATTATAAACAAAATTAGAAATTCTATCTGTAGTTGCTCCACATCTGGTGCTGCTCCCACGTCCTGGCCTTCCTCTCCTCAATCCAGATCCCCCTCTCTTCTTTCTATTATTTCTTTTCTAACTCCCCTCGTCCGCAGTTTCCTTTACGCAGCAGTAGGCCGTGGAAAACTTCCGCCTGAAACAGTAATACACAGTCGGTTACGCAGCAGGAATAACATTCTTGCGCGGACTTCCCGGTGGGCCCAGGTTTTGTACAACTTTGTAAATCCAGACCATTCATTGGATTGTACACGGAAAACCAGTCAGACATGACCGTTTCTAATCTATTTTGGTGCAACCAATCAGGATTTTAACTGTACCGTCCATTCTTGCGTTTACATGAGATTTGCCTATGTGGGCATGCATTGGAGTAAAAGGAAATCTTGGTTGGGGTCATCCCCATCCCCTGGGGCCTGTGAACGGTCCAGATGGACCATCCAACCAACGGTGGTGGGCCACGGAAGGCCGAGCCCCCGCGAACACACGTCCTTGTGTAAACAGGGCACGCTGTGAAGATCGGTGGGCCCCACGATGATGCTTTTGATGAAATCCGCCCCGTCCATTGAACTCCTGACGAAAAACCATTAGGGGAGGGTGTTTTTTATAAGTCCTGACGTGACCCACTTAATCAACTCAAGCGGCCGTTCATTCTGCATTTGGACGGCTGGATTTCTCCCCTCGAGATATTTTGGAATTCTTCCACCTAGGCAGTGTAGATAGACTCCATAAGGATCTGATGGACGGTCTGGATCAATGATTTGGATGATAGGTGGGGCTCACAATCAAAACCCAACCGAGCGAGAGAAAACGCTGTTTGCGTTTGATCGATTTGAGAAGACGAGTCGGTCAGCAAACGCTGACCGACTTATGGATTGTGGGTGCACGCCTGGTGCACTAGTGCACCGTGCACATGCACTGCATACTTGGGTCCCATAAAGATTTTTGTGAGAAATCCGATCCGTCCATCCCTTTCTAGATCCAATTTAAAGCGTTGACAATGAAATTTAGATATATCCAGATATCAGGCGGGCCCCAAATCGAGATTTAAGGGCTGATCTGGTCGTTAGACTACTTCCACAACGATCCAATGGATGATTTTTGACGTGTACGGTTAATTTATAGTCCTCAGGCCACGTATGAAGTTTCGAGCCGAACGGATGGTGGGAACCCCATGATCTCGCATTCTGGACGTCATTCAGGTCATTTGAGCTTCAGTTTCTCGATTTTCTCGGATCTCTGGCGTGTAAATTTGTCGATCTTAATCCCCAGGAGTCCGTCCCCTGCTTTTGTGACATCAGAGTGCCAAATCCACGCTTTTACTATCAGTTTTCAGTCAACGCTCCTGATTGAATCCTGCAACAAAACACAATTAAAATTCTCCATTAAGCATTATCGTATATGTAAAGTCTGGCAAAAATCGGGGTCTGATATGCAATATTTGACCCTCAACAACCATGAAACGACACTTCTCCCAATTTAGTACCAAAATCTTTTCTTCACATCGCTTCAACACAATTTTTAAAATTTCCAAACATTCGCTGAAGGATGGACCAAAGACAGGATTCGTCCATGAAGACCTCTAAATATTGTCCCACCATGTCAAAGAAAATACTCATCATGCATCACTGAAAAGTGGCAGGGCATTACACAGTCCGAATGGCATCCTTCAGTAAACAAAAGTGTTAATGAGACTTGTGAAAGTGGTTTTTTCTTTACCTTCAAGGGCTATCTCTATCTAATTGTAGCCTGAATACCCGTCAAGGAAACAGTAGTAGGAGTGACCAGCTAGCCTTTCCAAAATTTGATCAATGAAGGGCAATGGAAAGTGGTCCTTCCTCGTGACAATATTCAATTTCCTATAGTCAATGCACATTCTCCAACCGGTAGTGATTCTAGTTGGCACAAGTTCATTCTCGGCATTGGCTATAATGGTGATTTCGAACTTCTTAGGGACCACCTGAGTTGGGCTCACCCATTGACTATCTGATATAGGGTATATGATACCCACATCCAATAGCTTAAGAACCTTGGCCTTAACCACTTCCTTCATGTTTTGATTTAATCTACACTGTGGTTGTTGGGAGGTCTTCACATTATCCTCAAGATGAATGCGGTGAGTACAAATCAATAGGTCAATTCCCTCGAAGTCTGCAATTAACCATCCAAGGGCTCCTTTATGCTCAGTGAGAGTAGAGATGAGCATACTCTCTTATTCTTGCTCAAGGTGGGAAGAAATCACCATCGAGTACATCTTATATTGTCCTAAATAGACATATTTCAAATCTGCGGGCAAAATTTTTAGGTCAAGTTGGCGCTTCGAAGCTAGACGGTAGAGGCACTACATCGGTTCGGGGCAATTTCTCAAATTGTGGCCTCCACCGGTTAACTTCAAGTACCAGCAAGCATCAAGCAAGGCATCCATCTCCCTAATCATATCATCATCTAAATCAGGGGAGTGGGCTCAGCATGTCTTTAGAGGGTCAGAGTTAAGAGTCAGGAGTGCTCTATCTTCTACAAAAGAATCGATTATGTTAATATCATGGGAATCCTCATCATCCTCTGATAGTTTGCCCGTATTGAAAAATATATTTAGCTCTAATGTCATATTCCCGAAAGTTAAGTTCATGACCCTATTCTTATAATTAATGATTGCATTTGATATGGCAAGGAACAGACGGATAAGTATGACAGGAATTTGAGTGCTCATATCCATGATGGGTTGAGTGTCCAGGATGATAAAATCTACTGAATAATAGAATTTGTCAACCTGAACCAACACATCTTCTATTATCCCTCTCAGCACACGAACTGAGTGATCGGCAAGTTGTAAGGTGGTCTTGGTGGGTTTTAATTCACCAAGGCCTAGTTGTTCGTAGACCAAATAAGGAATCAGATTTACGCTTGCCCCCAAATCAAGAAGTGCGTGCTCAGTGCGTGCTCAATCCGATAGTTCCCAATTACGCAAGCGATGGTTGGGCTACCTAGATCCTTGTATTTTTGTGGCACATCTTTCTTTAGGATGACACTTACTTTTTTCTGTCAAAAAAATCTTCTTTTGTATGTTTTACCATCTTTTGGTAGTGCATAGATCTTTCAAAATTTTGGCATATGAAGGAATTTGTTTAACGACATCTAATAGAGGGATGTTGACCTTCACTTGCTTAAGCACCTCTAGAATATCCTAAGAGTTAGATTGAGGTTTTAGTGCGACCAATCGTTGGGGAAATGAAGCAATTGGCTTACCTTGAGTTTTCAGTTCTAAACCATGTGGAGCAGTGCTCGGTCCATCATTCTCATCTACTTCCGGATCTTTAGGCCTTTCAGCCCTTATAGGAATAGTTTTGTCAATTATCTTCCCACTTGTAAGAGTGGTGATGGACTTAGATTGCTCTATTTAAGTTGAAGAGCTTGGGTCACTAATTTCACATTGTGGTTTAGGATTGGTGAGGGGTTGGGCTGGAAGCACCCATTTTCCCCAGTCGTTTAAATGTCACTCAATTCTTTTAATGGCCTGGTGAGGTCTTGGAAGGCTTTTAATGTGCCTTGATTGAAAAGCTCCTGATTTTAGATGTGTTTTGAAACTGGATCCTCCTGAGGTTTCCTTTGTTCCAAAAAATTAATTAAGGATCCCTCGAGGTGTAGCGATTTCTCCATTCCGCCAACTGAAATTTGGATGTTTCTCTAGCCAGAGTTATATGTATTGGAGTTGGTCCCTTTGAAAGGCCTCTGGTAGTAGTTTACTGAAAGTGCTCTGGTTTTTCAAGTTACGTGAGTATTTAGTCAGATTGCCTACAGAGCCTGATAGGAAGATCATTTCAAGCGTCTGCCTCAACCGGATGTGTGCAAGCTCGCCACAAGTAAATTTAAATCCTCACATCCTTTGTCCCAAAACACCAGGTGAATAAAACCCTTAAAAACAAGTTAGAAAAACATAGGGTTTTTAGGTGAGAAAACTTTTTCAAAATAGGAAAATCTCTAAGTTTTTCTTACCTTGTCGATTTTATCGAAACACCCTCGATATGATCGACCTGCGCCATCGAGTCTTCGATGCTTTATCGATATGATCGGAAAGATGACCAAATATGTCCAACAACTTCACAACATATCTGGATGAATTATCAATGTATCGATACACCTATCGATATCATCGATACTCAAATCTCGAGCCCATCGAAAGTGGCTCGATAAGATCGATAGGTAGATTTCCGGCGCCCCTATTTCTTCGAGAAAATTTCAAGTTTCTTCGATATATCGATGTGCCTTCCGATGTGATCTGAAATCAAATATCGATAAGATCGGAAGACCATCGATGATATCGATCGTGGGGCGCGAATTTCTTTCAGCAGATATTTCAGGATGTTTTTAACTTTGATCTGAGGTCATTCGAGGAAATTGATATTCATATGTCGATGATATCGAAGCCGAGTCGATTGCATCGAAATTGGACACAAACTATCCAACGAGTTTACTGGTAAATCTATTGGATTTATCGATGCATCAACACTGCCTTCGATATCATCAATATACAAATTGCGATGACATCGGTTAACCCTCGATCATATCCTAAAAACCTGAAATATTTCATGACAAGTCTCTCTCATTTTTCAAGTGTCGATAGATCGAACCTACCATCGATGGAATCGAAGTTTGAAATCCGATGATATCGACAGTGGTTTTGATTCATCGACCTTCTGGCAAAAGCTTTTAAAAGCGTATGACTTTGAGTTGGAGTCATCGAGCAAACCATCGATGCTATCGAGAGTATACGCTCGATGATATAGAACCTACTCGATGATATCGAACTCAGTCATAAATGTGATCGTTTTATATCCGTTGGAACCTTTTTCCTATATATAGAGGACTTATCTATTGTTGTTGTGAGAGAAAATAGAGAGAATTTTTGAGTGTTTAACCTTAGATCATATACCCAAAGCCCCTTCTCTCAAGGAAGTTCATCCTCCAATCCACCCTCACCACTGATATTCAAGAGGAATGAACTTTCGCATTCAAGGATCCTCCAGCTACTACCTTAATGGCAATTCATTAAGCTGGGATGCCATGAATTCCTAGATGATTAATTGAAACTACTCTATCTTCCTTATAGGAAAACCTTCTGAGAGTAGGATTCCATTATAACCTTGACCCAACCCGTCACCATAGGTACATCTTTTGTGTTGCAGATCAAGGGAGCAGAAGACTCTTCATCAACAAGGAGGAGGAGATCTTTGGCATTGTGCTTATCGGGACTCATCAACTTATTTGTAAGTATTTAGAGTCCAAGAGGACACTTGTGATCATTCCTTTTTAGGATTGGGTCTTAAGTGCTTCTCACCCTTTAAAGTCCTCGAGGAGGCCTCCGGCGGGAGTGTACGTGGTGGGTTCGTTGTGTGGACCCTTGCTTTGTGGAGAGCATAAACATCTGGTTGAAGGTGAACCAGCAAAACCTTAGGTTGAGGTCAACCGCTATGAAACCTCGGGTTTGAGGTGAACTATGTAGAAACCTCCTGTAGGGTCTTATGGAAGATCCTTGGCCAGTGTGCCTAAAAGTGGGTTCGTTGTGTTGATCGTTGCTCGTGAGAGCATAAACAGTTAGCCTCAGTGTAGTTGTAAAGGTTGAAGGTGAACCTGATTTAAAACCTTAGGTTTGAGGTGAACCGTTGTGAAACCTCCTTAGTGAAGTAAATTGGTCCACTCAAGGGTTGAGTGCGGTTACCGGGAGTGGAGTAAACAAGTAGTCGAACCACTATAAAAATGACTGTGTTTGTGATTGCTCTTTTGTGCGTGTGATTTATGTCAATGCATTCATATTTATATAGTTGATCACACCTCACACACATACACAGTCACATCCAACATAAACTAAGTTGCATATTGTTATACCTTGAATAGTTTGTGATTGGATCCTCTACCTGGCTTGGAAGCCATTAAAGTTACATTTGAGTAATCCTGATAATTGTATATTTATAGGATTAGTGAAGTAGGATTTTTATATAAATCTTAAAAATTTTTAAAAAGTCCTATTCACCCCCCTCTAGGACATATTGGCATATTCCTTCTTCAACTAGTGTAGTCTTTACCGCCATTTCAATTGGTATCAAAGTGGGTATCTCTTTAAGGGCTTCACCGCCTAGAGAGTGATCTTGACTAAAGTTGGAATATGGACAAAGGAGAGGGCTCATCAGTCACTAGACCTCCAGTATTTAACGGCTCCAACTATGCATACTGGAAGGCTAAAATGCATTACTTTCTGAGATCTTTGGACCATGAATTTGGGAGATAGTTGAAAGTGGATATGTGCCACCTACTGAACAAATTGTACTTGATAATGGTACAACCATCACAAAACCCAAATTCAAAGAGAAGTGGACAACATTCAACAAAGAAAGACAAACATCTGAAGCCAAGGCTATGAATGTTATTTACTGTGCCGTGTCCTAGGATATATTCAATCAGATAAGTATGTGTGGGACATCCAAGGAAGCATGGGATCTATTAGAAACAACCCATGAAGGCATAAGCACTATGAAGAGGTCCAAACTACAACTTATGACTTCACAGTTTGAAGGTCTCAGAATGGAAGAGCATGAGACGTTTATGGAGTTTTTCACCAAGTTAAACATTATCTGCAACTCCATGGGTGGATTGGGAGAGAAAGCTCCAGTACCAAAAATTTGAAGGAAAATTCTAAGATCCCTACCAGAACGATTTAATCCCAAGGTTACAACAATTGAGGAGTGTAGGAACATAGATGAGATTAAAGTAGAAGAACTGGTAGGTTCCCTACAAACTTTTGAACTACACTTCAATCAAATCCCTAAATCCAAAACAATTGTCCTAAAGACTTCAAAGAAAACATTAAAAGAGGACAGTGAGAGTGAAAATGAAGATGAAGATGAGGAAGTGGCCTTGCTGGCACAACGATTCAGGAAGT
Source organism: Magnolia officinalis (assembly GCA_021015155.1). Taxonomy (NCBI): domain Eukaryota; kingdom Viridiplantae; phylum Streptophyta; class Magnoliopsida; order Magnoliales; family Magnoliaceae; genus Magnolia; species Magnolia officinalis. Next base: position 20,259,656 of record JAJHSJ010000014.1, read on the forward strand.
TCTTTCAGAAAAGTCGTGGCAGGCCTTCTAGAGGAAGAAAGGTGAACAACAAACCTTCTATAGGCAAATTTGGTAGAAGAACCAAAGAACCACGATGCTATGCCTGTCAGGAGTATGGACACATATCACCGAATGCCCAAATAGAAAAACTAAGAGCAAGGCAATGGTTTCCACGTGGGATGATACTGAGGAGTCAAATTCAAAATCTAGTGACTCAAAAAGTGATGGAGATCAGAAATCATTGAAAATACTCATGGTCTCCACTGCTTCAATCATTCCCAGAGAATCTGAGAATGAGAGAGAACAGCAAGCCACAGAATCATCTCTATCTGACAATGGAGAAGAAAAAGAAATTGAAAAGGAAAAACAGTAAGATGCTTATAATCAACTGTATATCCATAGCATCAAAGTGGTTAAAAGACTTGGAATATCTAAGAACGAATTGGATTTGTTGAAAAAAGATTTGGATAAAACTCTAGAAATCAATACACATCTAATCAATGATTTACAACAATATCATATGGATAATCATAGACTTGAACGAATTAATACCTTTCTTAAAAACGAGTCTGATAAACTGAACAAACAGGTTGAACTGCTAGAAGATAAGAATAGACTTCTTCGTAATGAAAATCATGCACTCTTATTTGATCTAGAAGAATCCAAAAAGATGGCCAAAATAAACTATAAGTTTTCCCAAAGTGGCGAAAGGCTAGAAAAACTGTTAGGAATGGGAAGACCTAGGAAGGATAAAAGTGGCCTAGGATATGAAAAACATAAATCAAAGACTGGAAATGCAGCTCCAAGAACTGAAAAATCTGCTGCTTCTGGAAGCAAAACCAGAATAACTCCGTATGTCATTTGTGTGGTGATTCAGGTCATTATAAGTTTGAATGCATAACACTAAGGAGGACTCAACCTAGCTCTGGTCAGAATCATGTTAACAAATTATCAACCAGAGAAATGCAGAACTTCAAAAGTCTTCTTAAGGATATGGATAGAAGCAATTCCCTTGCACCACCACCCAAATCGGTTAACAAAATGAAATGGATAAGTAAGAACTAGTTCAGATTGAGCATCAGAGATCTGAACATGTGCTAAAATGAGGAATCTTTTTGCTAAGCTTAAAATGATATATCTGAGGTCCCTTGCCTCAATCTTTTGTATAAACATTCAAATGTTTATAATTTTGTTGTGTATAGTGTGTGTACATAGTTTTTGACGAATATACCGTTGATAGAAATACGAAAAGTACACATGTAGAATCATCTGAAGGCTGAAAATTGAAAAACATTCATGGCTGATATGTCTGCCAAATTGTCATGAGCTTTCTCGATCAAATCGATAAAAAGTCGATACTATCGATGTCTCTTTAGAATGTGAAAAGTCACTTGATCAAGAATATCATCGAAACTATTATCGATAAACATCGAATGAGAATCGTCGATAAAATCGAAAGAATGTTCGACCAAATCGAAGTTTAACGCCCGATAAAAGGCGGTCGAGCAGATTTTTTTTTGGAAATAATCGTCTGTCTTTTTTTTTTGCTCGAATCGTCGGCTTGTAGACCAGTGGTGGGTCCCAGAAACTTCTCAAAAATGGGTACTATCCTTTCATCTCACTTTTGGTCAGATATTTTTTGTTTTATTAAAGGAAGAATTTTGTCCGCTTTCCCAAAAATTTTCAAAATTGTTTTGTCCCCATGGGAAATGACAAAGAAAAAAATCCGAACAGGGGAAATCTTTGAAAACCTCCCAAGAAAAGGTGCTTGCCTCTAAGGCTAAAGCAAGTGTTCCCAAACGTGGGATCCCCACATGGCAACGCTCAAGACATGGTGGGTCTCAGTCGGAAGATCAGGCACCTCCACCAGTCCAAGTCAATTCTGTCCTGGCAAGATTTGTAGGGAGGAAAGTCATTCGCGAAAGGAAAGTCGACAGAAGCTGCTTAATCCATATAATCTGGAACCTCTATTTGCGGCCATAGATTGGTTACCAGTTCTTGACTTTAGTGGATCATATCAGCTTGAATGAACTTACCATTTCTTTGCTGCCTGTCATTTACTAACATCTAATCCTCCATCCATCTCCGTAACTGTAGATGGTGATGATGTGCTGATCACTCCAAGGTCTGTTGCAGGAATATTCAATCTTATCTTATCTCCTATAGGAATCCCTAATATGGACATGGAAGATCCTGAAGTTCGGTCCAAGGTCACTAAATTTCTCTGCCATAATCGTGATGTTGAGTGGTACCAAGGGAATGCCCTGAAAGTCAAGTTCATGGAACCACATTATCGAGTCATGCATGGTATTCTCGCTTCAAATATTTACTCTAGAGGCTCCAATAGAGCTGACCTCACTGGCTTCATGACTATGATATCTATTCAATCGCCGCTGGGGTCAAGATCTGTCTGCCTACCCTGATTGTGTATCAGTTGGTGTACGCTTTTCATAGGGCTAGGGACATTCTCATACATATCCCTGGATCATCAGTACAGTCTGTAATGCCATAGGGTTTCCAACTACAAATGATCCTCATCTTCCTCTCCAAACCTTCAACAAAAGCAACATCCGAAGGATGGATCTGAGGTTCCACAAATACCCTGAGGATCCCCTGGAGGACCGCATTCAAGTCAAGGAAGAAGGTCGGGTTAGCGACGCTCCCATGGGTAGAGCTGAGATGGCTGGAGAAGAAACTTCTGGATCTCAACATGCTCCATCAACATTAGGAGAAGGGCATACGAAAAGATCTAAGCTTCATCAAGACAAGCTTGGCACCATTCAACATGATGTGTCTCAGATCAGGGAGTCATTGAATGAGAGATTTACTGTCGTTGAACGGATGGTGCTGAGTGTGCAACAAACTGTCCAACAACTGGTGGACGTGATAACTTGTCGCTAGGATGACACAGCACCATCCCACTCCGCTCCATGATGATGTTCACTACATGCTATCACTTACACTCCACTCTTATCTTTGCGTACGAATATTAGTATCTTTTTTAATATTCTACGCCTGTCTGAGTGTATGTGATAACTAACCGATCTGGAGAATTTGACTTTTTTTTTTGGGAAATTTTATATGTCAATGGTTGGACTGAACATATTGTTTTTGGATTGGTTCTTTTGGGATAAACGTGTAATCTACTGCCATCTGTGGCAGTATGTGTTTTTTGAATGTTCTGGATATGGCTGAATAGAATTCATATCTTTAATGCCATAATTAAGTTTTAAAGTTCCCCTGGTGTATCAAGTTTCTAATATGGATTGCATATGATGTCCTTAATGAATATTATAACTGATATATCACTGCTCTATCTTGTCTAAAATGCATCCATAGATTCTTAAATTGACGCCTGCTTAAATTGAGTTGATTATTATACATCAATTGATCTGCTTCTGCCTGGTCGATTCTCCCAAGTAATTCACTCTTCATTCAATATCACTTAATCTATCTTTGTCAATGACTGATAAAAAGGGGGAGAACATTTGCAAACACCCCGAGAAAAATTGTGTATCTACTTGAATGGTTGTGCAAGTGTTTAGGGGGAGCAGCTGTAACAAGCAAGGGGGAGCAGCTACTGGTTGTGTACATGGGCTAGAAAGTGTAAAATTGTGTAAAAGCATGTACACACAATTTAGGGGGTGTTGTCTAGAGTATTCTAGGGTGTTTTAGAGTTTTGTCACGTAATTGACAATGGGGGAGATTGAAAGTGCCATGGTTTGTCAAGTTACGTGAGTATTGAGTTAGATTGCTTATAAAGCTTGATAGGAAGATCATTTCAAGCGTCTGACTTAACCGGATGTGTGCAAGCTCGCCACAGGTAAATTTAAATCCTCACATCCCTTGTCCCAAAACACCAGGTGAATAAAACCCTTAAAAACAAGTTAGAAAAACATAGGATTTTTAGGTGAGAAAACTTTTTCAAAATAGGAAAATCTTTAAGTTTTTCTTGCCTTGTCGATTTTATCAAAACACCTTCGATATGATCGACTTGCGCTGTCGAGTCCTCGATGCTTTATCGATATGATCAGAAAGAGGACCAAATATATCCAGCAACTTCATAACATAACTAGACGAATTATCGATGTATTGATACACTTGTCAATACTCAAATCTCGAGCCCATCAAAAGTGGCTCGATAAGATCGACAGGCAGATTTTCGGCTCACCTGTTTTTTAGAGAAAATTTCAAATTTCTTCGATATATTGATGCGCCTTCCGATATGATCTGAAATCAAATATCGATAAGATCGGAAGACCATAGATGATATCGATCGTGGGCGCGCATTTCTTTTAGCAGATATTTCAAGATATTTTTAACTTTGATCGGGGGCTATTCGAGGAAATCCATATTCATATGTCGATGATAACGAGGCCGAGTCGATTGCATCGAAACTGGACACAAACTGTCCAGTGAGTTTACTAGTAAATTTAATGGATTTATCGATGCATCGACACTGCCTTCGATATCATTGATATACAAATTTCGATGACATCGGCTGACCCTCGATCATATCCTAAAAACCTAAAATATTTCATGACAACTCTCTCTCATTTTTCAAGTGTCAATAGATCGAACCTACCATCGATGGAATCGGAGTTCGAAATCCGATGATGTCGACAATGGTTTCGATTCATTAACCATCTGGTAAAAGGTTTCAAAAGCGTATGACTTTGAGTTTGAGTCATCGAGCAGACAATCGATGCTATCGAGAGTATACGCTCGATGATATCGAAGTCAGTCATAAATGTTATCGTTTTATATCCATCGGAACCTTTTGCCTATATATAGAGGACTTGACTATTGTTGCTGTAAGAGAAAATAGAGAGAGCTTTCGAGTGTTTAACCTTAAATCATATACCCAAAGCCCCTTCTCTCAAGGAAGTTCATCCTCAAATGCACCCTCACCATTGATATTCAATAGAGTTGATTGGGGAATGAACTTCCGCATTCAAGGATCCTCCAGCTACTACCTTAATGGCTAATCATTAAGTTGGGATGCCTTGAATGCCTAGATGATTGGAACAACTCTTTCTTCCTTATAGGAAAACCTTCTGAGAGTAGGATTCCATCATAACCTTGACCCAACCCGTCACCATATATTGGTACATCTTTTGTGTTGCAGATCAAGGGAACAGAAGACTATTCGTCAACAAGGAGGAGGAGATCTTTGGCATTATGCTTATCAGGACTCATCAAATTACTTGTAAGTATCTAGAGTCCAAGAGGACACATGTGACCATTCCTTTTTAGGATTGGATCTTAGGGGGTTCTTACCCTTTGAAGTTCTCAAGGAGGCCTTCGGCGGGAGTGTACGTGGTGGGTGTGTTGTGTGGACCCTTGCTCTGTTGAGAGTATAAACATTTGGTTGAAGGTGAACTAGCAAAACCTTAGGTTTGAGGTCAACCGCTGTGAAACCTTGGGTTTGAGGTGAACCGTGTAGAAACCTCCGGTAAGGTCTTATGGAAGATCCTTGGCCAGTGTGCCTAAAAGTGGGTGCGTTGTTTTGACCCTTGCTCGTGAGAGTATAAATAGTCAGCCTCAGTGTAGGTTGTAAAGGTTGAAGGTGAACCTGATTTAAAACCTTAGGTTTGAGGTAAACCGCTGTGAAACCTCCTTAGTGAAATCTGGTACACTCAAGGGTTGAGTGCGGTTACCGGGAGTGGAGTAGACAAGTAGTCGAACCACTATAAAAATGACTGTGTTTGTGATTGCTCTTTTGTGTGTGTGATTTATGTCAATGCATTCATATTTATATATCTGATCACACCTCACACACATACACAGTCACATCCAACATAAACTAAGTTGCATATTGCTATATCTTGAATAGTTTGTGATTTGATCCTCTACCCGGCTTGGAAGTTAGTAGAGTTACATTTGAGTAATCCTGATAATTGCATATTCATAGTATTAGTGAAGTAGGATTTTTAAATAAATCATAAATTTTTTTAAAAAGTCCTATTCAACCCCCTCTAGGACATATTGGCATATTCCTTCTTCAACTAGTGCGGTCATTACCGCCATTTCATTTAAGACATTGGATTGCTCATTCAGAATTTCTTGAAAAGTAGGTATAATTGGGCAATTTTCAGTAGTGTCCACATTGCAAGCACAAATATTGCAAACTACTTCCTTAACCTTGTCCTTCTTAAGTTTCATGGCCTCGAGTTTTCTTTTGAGATTAGCCACTTTAGCATTTATATCATCTTCCTCTTTTAGAACATACATTCCACCCCTCTCCTTTGGTTGAGTTAGCTAAGAAGTGGTATTGGGTTTTGGGGAGATGTCCCATGATTGTGCATTTTCAGCAAGTTTGTCAAAATAATCCCACACATCATCGACATTCTTGTTCATGAATTCCCCATTGCACATTGTCTCGATCAATTGGTGCATGAAAGATGTCAGTCCATCGTAGAATAAATTTATGAACCGACAAGATCCTTGAACTACTCCCAACATTGGAAGAATGTTTCATCTTCCTTTTGGGCGAAGTTCATGAATGACTTTCTGAGGGTGTTCGTTTTATGGTATGGAAAGAATTTCTTTATGAACTCGCTTGTCATGTCATTCCATCTACCAATAAATTGTGGACGTAGTGAATGTATCCACGTCTTAGCTTTTCCTTTCAAAGAAAAGGGAAAGAGTTTCATCCTGACCATGTCCTTAGTCACATTAGGAAAGTATAAAGTCGCTATAATCTCATCAAACTCCTTCAAGTGTAGATATGGACTTTCAGATTCAAGTCTATGAAGCTTTGGAAGGAGCTAAATCACTCTTGGCTTGATATCCATATTTCCTACATTCTCTAAAAAAATCATGAAGGAAGGTACACTCACCCCCATCGGTTGTAAATAATCCCATAAAGTATGAGGCGGGGGTGCTTGATGCGCCTCATTCTCATCCTGGGCTTCCTCAACTAGAGGTTGAGGAGGATTTGGAGGATTTACAGGTTGATTTGCAACCATAACTTCAGTTAACTCTGAGGATCTCGAGTGGTGTCTAACCCGGTGATGGATAAACAACCCTTCGACCAATCCTCCTTCACTTAAGAGACGTCGAGTGTTGTCACAGACCCACTTGGGTATGAAACACTCTCAGCCCTCAAGTTAAGAAACTAAACCTAAACCTAAAAGGGAAGTAAATTAAAGCAAATAAGAAAGGTAGACAAGAAAGAAGAGAGAATTAGAAAGAGGTTACCTGTAACGCCCTGAAAATCGGGGGTCGAGCATAAACTCAACTCCCGAGTTCCAGAACATCACTTATGCAACAAAATGAATGATGATTGAATGTTGATTGTATTCGTGCATTGAACATGAGTGAGATTAAGCCAAAATAGCATATCATACTCCAGAGACAGTTAAATTTGCAGAGCGGAAGACTGTGATAGATAGATAAAATATATAAACTATGATGAGTCTCCAGAGTGTGATAACATTACCAGGTTAAATAATTACAAGTGTAGTTCTAAAATATACCAAATGTGAGGAAGTGTAATGTCTCTTATCCCACGTACCATAGCCCCGTCAATACAATATCAGGTCTTCATTGACCTGCCAGAGAGATACAGATAGGAGAAATCCTCCTATCATCATACAAGTAGTCCGGCTCTGCTTCACAAGCATCGCCATCACCTGAAACTCAACAAATCTGGTTGGTGTGTACAACACCCTCCCGTAACGTAGGAGTGAGTGATCAACTCAGTGGAACAATAAAGCATAGGTTAACATGTTATCAATTCTGTCAAGCAGTAATGATAAAGCAGTACAAATCAAACAAGTTTAACTACTCTTATTAAATGCGAGAATGAAATGACATGATGCTGTATGCCCTTGCCAAACCACCCTCATGCGACATCATCTTACGTTCGCGAATGCTTAACTCCCTCAGTGCACCACATCTATTAAGCACATGCGGTGCGATGATGATCATGATTACCGAGTTATTATTAGTCCATTTCAAACAGCAGTATTGGGAAACTAAGGTACCTCCCTTGTATCATTCCCAAACATGATCCATTCTAGGGTCGTCAATCCTAGTTAATCTCATACAATATTATGGTTTGAGAGGCTTAGCGAAGGCATCACAAAGGGCTCGTCACCCGTCAGCACGGATACAGATCTTACCGTATGCGGCTCAATTGCTGACCGTCAGCTCGAGTACAGGTCTCACCGTACTCAGCTCAGTCACTAGCTGTCAGCTCGAGTACAGGTCTCACCGTACTCGGCTCCACTCATACTCTAGTCGCTGTGAAAGACTCGTCGCCAATCACAGCCCTTGGAGTATACTCGAAGATACTACAGAGGACTCGTCGCCCGTCAGCACGAGTACAGGTCTCACCGTACTCGGCTCTCGCCGTAGGTATCGACAGCTCGAATACAGTGTCCTATACCACCATATTCAGCTCACGAGTCTGGTTGTGCAATGGTCACTACGGGGAGGCACATGGCCCCAGCGTAGGCCGATAGCTCGACCACGGTGTCCCATACCACCATGCCCGGCTCATGCGTCTTAGCGGATCGAGGTACCATGGTTAAAAGGGGGTTTCACTGGTAAGTTTGGTACCCTAGGTTCAAGCAGTAGCGTCCAAACAGGGTGAACATGCATAAGGCAGATCGGGTTACTTGACGAGCTCGACTAGCACGATCGCCCGTTGAGCTGCACGACATGAAGTGCATAAACAACTTCGTGTGGCCTAGCCACTGCCGACAGGCAACGCATGACTCGAGTTCGTCGAACACATCCCACGTGGCAAATGAATCTCAGCCACGAGTTCAATCCCGTTACCGATTGCCTGGACTATAATCATAGCCCCAAACACAATCAATTGCAGATAGATAAAGCAGTAATGGATCAAGATTCAACTCATACAATCAAGTCTGATATCATCCGTTTAGGGCTGCCAGGGCTGTTGCACGCACTCGTTGCTCCGCTCCCCCATCACCCATGACGGATCATACAACGTAAATACAAATTTAAACATATGCATTACATAGTTAAAATCATGAAGCAGTTGAGCATGTTATGAATCACAACACAAGCATGAGTTTGTACATGTTCAATTCCTAATCACACAACTATCAAGGGAGATCATACACATAGTTAAAAGAGGTTGAGAATCATATCTCAACACCCTTATACATTACAATTTGCTAACTACTACTCATTCAGACATTTCAAGAAACACTTGAACTACATACATCACATACATGACATATGTTGATCACATAGGTATTAGGCCAAATCCTTCTACTAGGGAGCTACCCCAATTATAACACGTGTGCACCCACGACGGATAGTCATGGCAAGCATGGGTCCAAGTTCTATAGTCATTCAGTCATGTCCACAAACACTTGGACAACACCTTTAAATATGTAGTGTATTGACCGTGGCGTGATTTAGGGCAAATCCTTTCGTCAAGGGGTTGACTAGTACGTTTCAATCATGTTCTTACATTCAATACACATGAAACATAAATCATAAATCCATATTTACTTAGTCATTTCAACAAACACTTAGAATACACTATTCCAACATACATAGTGTATGTTAGCAAAAATGTATTAGGGCGAACTCTTTCGCCAAACTAGTAATTTACGCATGTATAATATATTTATACAACAAATAATCATGGCAAACACATCTCCATATACATACGTATACGGTACTTTCTACAATACAATATTTCTACATACATAGTGTATATTAGTAGAACATGTATTTGGACGAATCCTTTCGCCAAATTAGTATTTTATCCATATATCATATATTCATACAACAATTAAACATGTCAAACACATTTTCAAAAAATATACGTATACCGTACTTTCTACAAATACCTAGAGTATGTAGAATTCCATATTTTGCATCTTTAATCGAAATAAGAAACGGAAAGCACTTTGTACATGTGCAATTGCATGCAGATCATGAATCTATCATTATCTGACATTGAAAGCGTTGAAAACCATAACCTATACACCTAAAGTCCGCACCTTTTGTCGTAGAATCGCAACGGAATCGATAGGTTTGCTAAGCTTCCGTATTCGGCAGTTTGGCAACCTATAGAACGAAATAGGTTAGCTATTTCACAACCTACAACAGTCTAAACCCCAAAACAGATTAGGGTTAGGGTTTCTTACCTAGAAACAACGCCGGAAACGCAGGGAAAAGCGTCAAGAAATGGATGGTGCAGCCCGTGTGGTGGCAGGGAACGATAGTAGGGAGATCCTCCCACTTCTCCCTCACTTTCTCTCTCTTTTCCCTCTCTCAAATCCCAAATTCGTATGGCTGCCATGAGAGAGGGTTTAAGGTCCTTATATAGTCTCAAAACTCACCAAAATAGACTCCTGTTCAAGGGTTACTGCTAATATAGGTATTTCGTCACTTTTCCAGCTCAAAAGAGAGGTTCTGGTGGCCCTCCTTGAGCCAAACGTCAGACTTAAGCTCACCACACATGGATCTATGTGGGATTACGTTTTCGACTCGATCGGATTCCCAGATCGCACGTGCGGACCACTTTCAGTTCAACGGTCAGTGGGCCACGATCCGAAATTCCAAGTACATGTAAATGTTCCTGAAATTTTTCCTGATCCGAGGGTGTAATTTGATCTAATTCTGACGGTCTGGTTGCTTAATACTGATCCGCAAGCGAATGGTGCCAGATCACTATTCCTGATATTTATTTTGAAATGGGAATAGTGTTTTTCACACACCCTCGCTCCGGATCGAAACGAATGGCCGTGAGACATCGGTTGGACCTGATTTTTGAGATGATTGTCAAGCCCAGTGAGACGGTCCTAGTTCCTTAACTTCGGGTTAATCGGACTTCCGATGTGCGATCTAGACCTAATACGAAGTTTCGTTTCATTCCCGAGAGCAGCCGGGAAATGAGTTTGGTTCTAAACTTTAGGGTAACCTAGAGTCACTTGTTTTGCAAGTTTTGGGTCTTGCAGATCGTATTTAAAGCGATCCCAACGGATTTCATGGCTAATCGAGTTTTGCACTTAGTTAACTTTGTTAAATTTCTAAAGGATTTAATCCTAATTATTTTCTAGTTGAGATGGTTCTTAGGCCTTTGTAGTTTGTATATAAAGTGATCCAAGTTTTACTACTTAGCTAGTTTAAGTTAGTGTCTAAGGCGAAAGTGCTTTGAAAAATTGAAAGCATAAGGTAGTGAAGGGTGGGATTTGTGAAGAAAATGGTTTAAAGAGCAATTTTAGACTGTGGGATTGAGTTTTGACAAGTTGATAAGGTCTTAGGATCGACCCATTGCCCTAGGACGTCTAATCCTAGGTTGGCAAAAATCCGGGATGTTACATTACCAGATAAGAAATTTCTATGTTAAGATCCTACAAAATAGAAAAACAAGTTACTTTCTAAAAATAAATCAGGAAAATTCTAACCTAAAAATAAAAAGTAAATAAACCCTAATCTTAACCAAATTCTAAAACTAATTAATTTAAAAAAATGCAACTGTTAGTCCCCCAACAACGGCGCTAAAAACTTGTTCATAACCCCAAGCGTAGAGTTGTGATGTAGTAATAATCTTAGTAAGACCGAGGTCAAATGCACAGGGACTAAAACTTGTACATTTCTGAAAGTAACTAGAACTAGAATTAGAGAAAGATCTGAAAGTAAAGAAGTAATTATGAAGGGAATTTCAATAATCTAAAGGGAACTAGGGTTCCAAGGATTCACTTGCAGCTATCAGGATGCTTCCTTATTTGATTCAAGGAACACAATTGGAATTATAGTACTATCCTATCCAACTGGAAGATATATCAAATCTGAACTTTCATTGACCGAATTCTTAATGGAGGAGAATTGTGAGGGTTAGAAGGGATTCCATCACCAAACTATGCCTTGGAGACAATCGCTAACAACAGAATTTACCAATCCCACAATCTCAAAATAAAATAAAGAAGATACTCAAAGCTATTGCAGATCTATTGTAATTTGTGTCACAACAAACCATTAAAAATTGAAAGTATTCCTTAAATATCAAATTAGAATCAAAGAAGTTCAACAATAACAAGAATCAAATAACAAAAACATCCCAACACGCTACAAACTTCACCTCGTAGCCCTAGCTAGGAGGTTTAGCTAACCATAGACATGATTGGAATTAAAACCCTAAAAGAAAGCATTAAAAACTAGGAAGAAGGGAAGAAGAAACTCTTGGATGACAGCTACCCCTTTGCTCTGCTCCTCAAAACCCTATATCTATCAAAAAGTCTATAAGAAACTCATATTTATAGCCTAGTTCGTATAAGATCGCAAAACCACCTCAATTTACCTAGTCTGCATAAGTCTGTGTAACGCATTCGATGACATCGAACAACCTTTGATGCCATCGAACATAAGTCGAATTCTGAAAGTCGCGCCTTTACGCACTGCGTAACTTTTCCACACTACGTAACTTTTCTTGTCATCGAGTACACCTTCGATGTCATCAAACAGGACTTCGACGTCATTGATCAGTCTTCGAGTAATCGAAAAAGTGTCCTAAACAGTCCAGCGAGTTGCTTCAAATTCTTCCATAAATTCGATGCCATGGAACAGACTTCGATGTCATCGATCATCTCTTCGAGTCATCGAACATGACTTCGATTCATCGAGAATTGCATCCAATATGTCTAGCAACCAACTTGATTTTCATATAAAAATTCGATGTCATCGACCTGTGTTCGATGTCTTTGAACGATGGCTTCGATGTCATCGAACTGTGGTCGATGACACAGACAATGAAGTGAATTTGAACACTTTGTTCTTTCAACTTTCTTCTCCGCTTAGTTTTCTTGGATCTTGGGGTCTTGAAATCTTCAATCTTCGTCTCCAAAGATCCGTTCTTTACCTTGGTGTTCTTTGAGCATCAAATTCATGCTTTTAGCATTCTTTACTATCTAAGCTCTTAAACTCACCTTGCGACGCAAACATGTATAAAATATACCATTAAGCCTTATCATGTTCGTAAAACCAAGATATAAATGGGGTAAAATATGCAATATTTGATACTTAACAAGGATTGTACGTCACGTATGCTCTTGGGTGGAGGTAGGTTAGAGATAAGGTCAATTTTAGCCTTGTCTACCTCAATTCCCTTGGACATATGTCCAAGCACTATTCCCTTGGGAGCCATGAAATTACATTTCTCCCAATTCAAAACCAAATTCTTTTCCTCAAATAGCTTTAGTACATTTTTTAGATTTTCCAAACACTCGCTGAAGGATGGACCAAAAACAGAGAACTCATCCATGAAGACCTCTAAATATTGCTTCATTATGTCAGAAAATATACTCAATATGCACGCTGAAAGGTGGCGGGGGCATTAGGTAGTCCTAATAGCATCCTTCGATAAGCAAAGGTGCCAAAGGGACATGTGACTGTTATCTTTTCTTGATCTTCAAGGGCTATCATTATTTTATTATAACCTCAATACTTGTTAAGGAAGCAATAATAAGAGTGAGCTTGGATTGAAAAGAATGTTAAAAGCATGGATTTATTGCTCAAGAATCACCAAGGCAAAGGAGGGATCTTAGGAGACCAAGAACGGAGAATTCTCATGCCAAAGATCCAAGGAAATCAAGTACAAAGGATGGAGAAAATATTGTCAAAAGCGCAAGTTAAACAACACAAAAACAAGATAGTTCGGTCTCACCTAAGCCAACTTCGGTGCCACCGAAAGTACACAAAATAGTCCAGCAAGAAAATAACTTAATTCAATGCCACCGAAGCCACCTAAGCACTTTACACATATAATTTCAAATGTGATAAATTTCAAATATGATTTCAGTGCCACTGAAATCGTGTAGAATTGTAACGTGGGGCTGATGCAGATTGCGTAATTTGAGGCAGTTTGCAAAAATTCCAAGTCAGTGCGAAAGGTGGAGCTTCACAACTATAAACAGGAGTCCCTAAGACATTCCTAGGCATCTTTTAAGGTTCAAGGAGTGGAGCAAAAGGGTAGAGCCGCCGCTCAGAACTTTTTCTTCTTCTTCCTTAGTCTTTTTGCTTTTTTTAAGAGATTTTAGTTCAATCATGTCTATGGTTGGCTAAACCTCTTACCTAGGGCTAAGAGGTGAAGCTTGAAGCGTGATTGGGATGTTTGTTTTTCTTTGATTCATGTTTTTATTGAACCTTATGGATTCTAGTTCTTATTTAAGGAATATTTTTAGTTTTTAATGGTTTGTTGTGACAAATTAATATACATTTGCAATTTCTTTGAATATCATCTTTTCCTGATTTGAGATTGTGAAATTAGTAAGTCTCGTTGTTCACCATCGTCCCTTGGGTATGGTTGGGTGATGGAATCCTTCCTAATCTTCACAATTCTCCTATGATTGGTTGTACGATTGGTATATCTTGTCGTTTGCCATTGCCTCGTGGGTATGGTTGGGTGATGGAATCACTTCCAATCCTCACAACTCTCATTTGTTAATACTAGGTTCATGAGAAGTTCAGAGATCTGACCATCTCTTCTTTCTCTAACTGGATAAGATAAGACTATGATTCTAGTTGGATCTCTTGAATCATGCAGGGTGGCCTCCCAATAGCTACAAGTGGATCCTGGGCACCCTAGTTCCTACCTTTAAATTCATAAGTTTCAATTATACATTCACAATTACTCTTTCAAATAATTTCAGATTTAGTTTTAGATCTTCTTCTAGTTCTAGTTCTAGTTACTTTCAGAATACGCAAGAGATTAGTCCTTGTGGATTCCACCTCGGTCTTACCGAGATTATTACTACATCGCTACCCTACACTTGGGGTTGGGAACAAGTTTTTGGCACCGTTGTCGGGTACTAATAGTTGTATTTTTCTGAAATTAATTAGTTTTAAAATTAGGTGAAGATTAGGGTTAGTTTAGGTTAGGATTTTTATTATTTTCTGAATTAGGGTTTTTAGGATTTTTCAATTTTCTAATTTAGTTTTTAGAATTCATTTTTTTATTTTCTTTCCTTCTTCTTTCTTCTCTAACATTACTAACATAGTCTGATTATTTTGAATTTATAGGGTTTTCAGTTCTAATCATTCTCTTTTGGTAACTTCTTCCCTCTACTTGCTTTCCATATTTTTGTAAAAAATAAAAATAAAAATTAGGGACTAATTTTAGAATTAGAATTAGAATTAAGGTTTCACCATGAACGAACCAGAGTGGCTAGAATACGCACGTAGATATGCTAATGAGATGGTCCGTGAAGAAGTGTTAGATTATTATGTTATGAAACAACTTATGTCTCCAAATTTGTCTGAAAACATTATCGAGAATCAACCGGAATATAATGCTCCACTGGTTATAAAATCCCTGCATGATCATATGTGGGAGAATAATCACACTCCATCAATTAAGAAAACAATCCATGATTATTGGGGTCATCGTGATTATTGGGGCGAGAACTATTATCACCCATCAGACAAGAAGAAAACAATGCGTGATTATATTATAGATGATAATGTGTGTACCAACAACCATCAAACTCTCCCACCTATGGCCCGCATGACTATGATCAGTGGAAACATCAAGATTGGGAAGATGAACCAACAATAGATCATAGTAACAATTCTCTTGGATCCCCTATTGTAACAGCCCGACCAGCACAGTATGATATTGTCCGCTCTGGGCTTGCACCCGCACGGTTTTGTTCTAAGGGTCACCCCCAAAAGGCCTCATACTATGAAGGTGCTAACTCCAGATATAACCACCACAACTTTGGACAACACTTTTGATGTGGGACAACATTCCGCCCTCATTGTGTATATAGTAGCCTGCCAGCACAGTAACCTACCAACCACTAGTAGCTCGCCCAGGCCCTTAAGCCCCGCCCACATCAGCGTTCCCCCACATGCGCCCACCCACATGTACAACAGTGACGGGGCATCACACTATCCCCCACCGGTGTTAGGTCGCAGCAGCGTTGAGCTTGGAGCGTGCAGCCGTCTTCTGGAGCTTTGATTTTCGATATATTTATTTCCCTTTCAGCACTGTATTCAAGTGTTCATATTAGTGGATATGTGATGATGACGTTGCCTTTGTGATTTGGGTAAACTTGTGGTTATGCTTCTTTCGAGATAAATGTATGTTGGAAAATTAGATCGGAATCTGGCGTATGGGCACCGGAAGCCAAGAATGGGGTACTACGGAGGCTGTTGACAACGGATTTGGCGATCGAGAATTTTGTGAGCCCAATTTTCGAATTTGAGGCATGACACCTACCTTTACAATCTAAACAGAAACAATCCAAGAGAATTCACTTAAGAAATTCACACAAACTCAAGAGCTCATCCAACAAAATACACTCCAGAGATTACAAGAACTTATAAAAGATATACAACAGATTGATTCATGTGTGGTGATTATGAAGAATACTGAAATTGTGAATGAGGAGTTGGATTCTGTTAATGAGTATATGGTTCAATTCCCTAAAGAATCGATCTTGATGACTGTCCAAAGGAATGATCAAGACACACAGTTAGTTTTCAAATATAATGATGTTGACACACTCCATTCACATGACACATTTGATCTCAATGAGGAGGAATAGGCTAGTTTATTCAAACCTCAACCCAACATAGAAACACAGTGTGAGGAAAGTGATCTCAACTTACTTGTGAACTGTACTGAATTAGATAATGATGAGTAGTGGGATGATAACTAAGAGTTTAAAGCCAAAATTCCCCTGGAATTGATCTCAAGTTTGGTCCAAGTTAATGATCAAGAGGTACAGGAAGTTGTCGACCATAATGATCTACTCCACCCATCTGACATGTCTAATTTAAATGTGTAGGATGAGTCCCTTTCAACCGACCCTTCCAACTCTTGTGAGGCATGTTTAGACTACTTTCCTGATTTAAATTATAATATGGTTAGGGAGATGGACGAGTTGCTCAATAGGACTCTGGAATTTGAAACCACCTAGTAGAGGCCACCATATAAGCTGTCAACCCTTAATGATACAATACATTTACTAAGTAGTACCAATGAACAAAGTCTTCACATCAATTCTTTGCCTGTTGATCCTCAATCTACCTATGCAAGATACATCTGGTAATGATATATTCTCACCAAGATGAAGAGCAAGAGAATATGCTTCCATCCACTTTCAAAGACGATGAAATCCTTAGGCTGATCATCACAAACTTCAATGTGGAGAATGAGTCCCTCTCAACTAAATCTCTCAACTCTCTGAAAGATTGCTTGGCCCACTTTGCAGATTCAAATGATCTCATGATAAAAGAAATAGTGGATGCCTTGCAATATAATACCTCGGTAGTTGTCACTGACCGAGAGAACCCTTATTCTGAAGGCCCTCATTCCTTAGATCCTGAATGTTTACCAATAAAGGAGGAGGAGCCGAAAATTTAACCGAAGTCTGAAACTTCGGAATGTGTTGAGGCTACATCACTTTCTGAGAATTTTTCTGAACTTCATCTACTTATAAAGTCTCTGATTCACCATGGTGTACTAACATTGAAACTTTTTCTATCATAGGTGAATCGTATATACATGCCTTAGGAGATTAAAAGGAAACTTTATGCTGAGGTCCATAAATTTCTCTAGACATTCATGATCCAGGACATCCAAGCCTATTGCAAAAAGGGCTTTCGGATGGTCTTGTTGAGAAACCTATTGAGAAATTTATCAAGATACTAGTCGGAAGAAGAACCTGGATACATGACTGAGTAGATTTCTCCTGCTTTCATAGTTTAGGATTAGAATTTATTGCTTTCATAACACTAGGATAGTTTTCTTTCAATGTTTGTTTAGTCTTTTTGATAGCCCATCTTATGCTGAGATCCGTGGAAAAGCCTCAAATATCCTTCTCGAGGTGATACCTTTACATCACTACATTTCTTTTCGTTGCCTCATAAGCATTTCATGGGTATATCTTTTACATTGAGGACAATGTAGATTTTAGGTTGAGGGTGTGGATTAGGTAAACTAATCAGTGTTTTCTTAGTCCTTGAGCAAAAATCATGGAATTTTTTTGAAATTTCTGTGAATTAAGTGATTTTAAAGATAATCCGTATAGTAAAATTGTAAGATACTTAATGTTGATGAGTTATGACTCTTAGATTTAGTTACTTACCAGATTTCAAAGTTAAGTTCGAATTATTAATCCATGATTAGAAGTTTTAAACATTGATTGATTCATGATTTCACATATCGCTTCTAACTTACACATTAAGGTTTTAGTTTGATATTGAATTGTTAACTTGATAATTATTAAGCATGAAAGGAACCAACTTGGGGAATTTGTCAATAATTTTCAATGAAAAGAATTGAAAGGAAAGAAAAAGAAAAATACCCAGCTAAAAAACAGTTTTCATCGAAAAAGGTTACATATTGCAGATCATTAAAAAGATTGAACATAATGTGAAAGCAATTGATGGAAAAATCAAAAGCTGGAAGCATAGAATACTAAACTATGAGTCAAGTTTTGGTTATCCTAAATGCTCTTTTAAATGTCAATGTTCTCATGAAAATTGAGAATTGAACCTTTAATTATGATAAGTCTAGGCTTCACTATGCACCCATGGAACTGAATGTTTAGGATTGTTTTGACTGGAGGATTAATGTTGTGAACTTGACTATGAGATTTATTATGTGCTAGAGTTTAGGAGGAAATACTAGTGAATATTAATGTATCCTAGATTTCTATGAAATGGATTGTCTTTAGAACCAGTTGAACTTATAGAAATGATCCTGTTGTTTTTCGAAATATATTTCGCATGTTTTGCTCGGGACTAGCAAAGTGCTGGTTGGAGGGTGTGTTGAGACTCAAATATTGCATATTTTCCACCATTTATATCTTGGTTTTATGAACATGATATTGCTTAATGTTATATTTTATGCATGTTTGTGTTGCAAGGTGAATCTGAGAACTTGGATTGAAAGGAATGCTAAAAGCATGGATTTAGTGCTCAAGAATCACCAAGGCAATGGCGGAATCTTAGGAGACCAAGAACGTAGAATTCTCATGCCAAAGATCCAAGGAAACTAAGTACAAAGGATGGAGAAAAGATTGGCAAAAACACAAGTTAAACAACAAAAAAATAGGACAATTCGGTCTCACCTAAACCAACTTTGGTGCCACTGAAAGTGAACAAAATAGTCCAGGAAGAAAACAGCTTAATTCAATGGCATCGAAGTAATTTTGGTGTCACCTAAGTACTCTACACATAAATTTCAGATGCGATAAATTTCAAATACGATTTCGGTGCCACCGAAATCGAGCAGAATTGTAATGCAGGGCCTACGCGGATTGTGTAATTTGAGGCTATTTTAGGAAATTCCAAGTTAGTGTGAAAGGCGGAGCTTCACAACTATAAATAGGACTTCGTAGGACATTCTTAGGCATCTTCTAGTGTTCAAGGAGTGGAGCGAAAGGGTGAAGCCACCGCTCATGAGTTTTTTTTTTCTTCTTTAGTTGGTCTTTTTGCTTTTCTTAAGAGATTTTAGTTTAATCATGTCTATGGTTGGCTAAACCTCTTAGCTAGGGCTAAGAGGTGAAGCTTATAGCGTGATTGGGATGTTTGCTTATGTTTATATTGAACTTATGTATTCCAATTCTTATTTAAGGAATATTTTTAGTTTTTAATGGTCTGTTGTGACAAATTAATATAGATCTGCAATTGCTTTGAATATCTTCTTTTCCTAATTTTAGATTATGAAATTAGTAAGTCCCATTGTTCACTATCGTCTCTTGGGCATGGTTGGGTGATGGAATCCTTCCTAATCTTCACAATTCTCCTACGATTGGTTGTGAGATTGGTATATCCTGTTGTTTGCCATTGTTGCCTGTGTATGGTTGGGTAATGGAATCACTTCCAATCCTCACAACTCTCATCTGTTAAGACTAGGTTCATGAGAAGTTCAGAGATTTGACTGTCTCTTCTTTCGCTAACTGGATAAGATAGGACTCTGATTCCAGTTGGATCTCTTGAATCATGCAAGGTGGCCTCCCAATAACTACAAGTGGATCCTTGGCACCCTAGTTCCTACCTTTAAATTCTCAAGTTTTAATTATAAATTCACGATTACTCTTTCAAATAATTTCAGATTTAGTTTTACATCTTCTTCTAGTTCTAGTTATAGTTACTTTCAGAATATGCATGAGATTAGTCCCTATGGATTCGACCTCATTCATACCAAGATTATTACTACATCGCGACCCTACACTTGGGGTTGTGAACATTAAGTACCTCAGCCTTAACCATTTCCTTCATGTTTGGATTTAATCGATGTTGTGGTTGTCGAGACGTTTTCGCATTACCCTCAAGATGAATGCAGTGAGTACAAATCATAGGGTCAATACCCTTGAGGTCTGCAATCGACCATAAAAAGGCTCCTTTATGCTTAATAAGAGTGGAAATAAGCACACTCTCCTGTTCTTTCTCAAGGTGGGAAGAAATCACCACCGGTTATGTCTCATCTTGACCTAAATACACATTTGAGATTAGCGGGCAAAGGTTTTAGGTCAACCTTCAGTGCCGTGAAGCTAGATGGTAGAGGCCCTACATCGGTTTGGGGTAATTTCTCAAATTGTAGCCTCCACCGGTTAATTTCAAGTACCTGCGCAGCAGCATCAAGCATGACATTCATCTTCCTAATCGTGTCATCATCCAAATTAGGGGAGTGGACCAAGCACATCTCTAGAGGGTCAGAGTATAGAGTCAGGAGTGCTCTATCTTCCACTAAAGAATTGATCATATTGATGTCATATTTATCGTCATCATCTTCTACTTGTTTGCTCATATTGAAAAAGATATTGAGTTCCAACGTCATATTCATGAAAGAAAAATTCATAACTCCATTCCTACAATTGATAATGGCATTGGACGAAGCAAGGAATGGGTGACCAAGGATTACAGTTATCTAAGTGCTCATATCTACGATAGGGTGAGTATCTAAGACGATAAAATCTACTGGATAGTAGAATTTGTCAACATGGACCATGTCATACCCCAAACTCAGTGATCAGACTCTTAGGAACCGATAGTCAGTTCTGGCCGCAACAATGTAGTGGGCCCCATTTCTCAAAATTTCAGCCTGAAGGCCAAGCATAATTATAACACATTGCTGGATTTTTAACCCAACAGGTTTATGGGCTTGTTGGTGCCCAAAAAATAATCCATTTGATTAGGACATCATTCCAAGTAGTCTAGCCATCAAGTCAGAGGGCCCCACCATATAGGATATATCACATTATACCGTGAATTAGGTGGGTCACACTGCTGGACCAAAGTCCAGCAGGTAGTCCACAAGGGGCGTCCTAATGGGCTGGACTCCCAATCCATGTGCAAGCAAAAGGCCGGCCCCACCACATGTACTCCACACTCAGATGAACCATACACAAGTGGGCCACACAAAGGAAGGTTAGGGGGAAAAACACACATCACGGTGTGCCACAAAAAAGGGTGGACGGCCAGCCCATGTTGGACGTCCCGGCCTTAGGCGTCCAACCTGGTGGGCTAGTCCAGCCCTTGCCATAAATCACTTGGTGGTCCGTTGGGCTCGAAATTCAGTAGGTGGGTCCTACCCGGGGTGGGCCACCTTCGGTTAAAATTTTAGATTTTTTCGAGTTAGGAAAGTATTTATTTTTGAATTAAAAGATAATAGGCTGTCCAAAAATCTGATTAGTGCAGAATTATGGCTGACCTTGTTTTAAGCACCCAATGGGGTGGGCCCAAGGTCTCCAAAAATTGGGAAAAATTAATTTTAACATCCCCACATATGTATAATACAAGCTAGGATCCACCAAAGTGGCCCACCTATTCAAAAGGTATTTTATATTTTAAGTTTTCCAGACTGTAATGTTGTTGGATAGTCCAGAAAAATCTGGACTATCCACCCCACTTAGGCCACACCTTTGGGACCTCAATCTAGGTCAGATGGGGCTGAAATTTGGGAGACATTTAGGTAAGATCCCCACCTTCCAGAAAAGTATGTTCGATGGGCAAGAAAGGTCCCCCAATCAGTCCCAAAATCTGGTCAAAAAACAATTAGAAACTGTCCAGAAAATTTATGGACAACAACATATACATGGAATGATCTGAGTATATGAATCAAATAAAAAGGAGATTACCATACAAACTTGGTGCTATGGTCCACCTTAGTGGGCCCCACAAATATCCAAGTCATAACCCCTCACAAAGATACATTGCATGCATCACATATGAGGGAAATGGGGCACCAATTTCCCAAGTATGGACAACAAGGGGCGTCCACAATGTTTGGATAGACTGGATGTTGCAAGGCCTCTAAGTGGGCCACACACTTAGAGGTCAGATAGTGAGGTAAGGGAAAATAAAGAAAAGGAAGAAAGAAAGCAAGATCCGGCCACAAGAGAGGGTCTCCGCCACTATTGAGGCCCTCTATTCATCACAAATATTACACCTTCCACTATGTTCATGTACAAGTTACATCATAGACATGCATGCAATAAAATTTTAGATCTAAGGTAGGGATGCCATCCCCACCAAGGTCTAGGGTCTATATGACCCCTCAAGATCATGGATCAAAGGGAAAAAGGCCATGATGGGGTCTATGGAGAATGACCCCATTTATGGAACATGCATGCAAGATGGTTGGCCATAGGCTTCATCCATGGATACTTGGGGACCTCCACCATCATTTGGTGGGCCCTACAAGCTCCTCAAGGTGCAAATGAAATATCTAAGAAGGTAGAAAAGAAATTCCTAACTAAAAACACCCACCTCAATAGTTTTACACCAAACTTCTTCCAATAGGCTCTCTAGGCTTCAAGCTCTAAGGATCAAGGGATAAGACTGGTGACGGAGGGTTAGATGAGAGGGTTTTAGAGCGTGTAAGGGACTGGAGATGAGGAGAAGGGTGGGATGTCCCAAGGGTAGAGAGGGAGAAGGAGAGATGAGGAGAAGAGAGGAAAGGAGAGAAATGAGGGTGAAATTGCTAGCAAGGGAGGGTTTTAGCCAAAGTGATGATTGGTTTTCTAGAAAAGGGGCTCTCTCTCTCTCGAAATGTTAGAAAATTCAGATTTAGGGAAGAAAAAAAGAGGCTTTTGCATGGGAGAGTGAAAAAGGAGCTCTCTTAATAAGAGAACTCATGATTACTTTGATAGCTAGGTAGGGCTAGGGAGCTAGTTTACTCCACCTACCCTATGATGGCTAGGGAGATGAAACCTAGGCTAGGGACTTGCACTAAATCCTAGGTGGGCCCACAATCACAATCAATGACCTAGAATGTGCACGGCCCACATCTCATGATATAGAACTCGGATTGCCGCACGAGACACGACATTGAAACTGAAGCGATGATGTGGTCGCTATGGCACTAAATTCGGGTCAATCCAGGTCAGGTCCATGTGACCGAACATGAGGATGACCGCAAACACTAACGAAAGGTCGCGGGTCTCCAGAATTCGACCGGTATGACTGTGGGACCTAGAAGAACGAAATGCACACACACACACACAGGTAGGGTCTTACAGATCAAGACATCCTCAATCATCCCTCTCGGTATACGGAACGAATGATCAACAAGTTGTAATGTGGTCCGGGTGAGTTTTAATTCACCTAGACCTAATTGCTCATATACCGATAAATGAATCAAATTAACACTCGCTCCTAAGTCAAGAAGCACATGCTCAATCTAGTGATTCCCATTTATACAGGTGATGGTTGGGCTACCATGATCTTTATATTTTTGTGGCACATCCTGCTTGAGGATGGCACTCACTTTTTCTGTCAGAAAAAATTTCTTTTGAATACTCTGTCGTCTCTTAGTTGTACATAAGTCTTTCAGAAATTTGGCATAAGAGGAGATTTGTTTCACAGCGTCTAGTAGAGGTATGTTGACTTTAACTTATTTTAACACCTCTAGAATATCCTAAGAGTTAGCTAGAGGTTTTGGTGCAATCAACCACTAGGCGAATTACTCAATCGGCTTACTCACTCTTTCCGATTCTTCCTCATGTGGGGCATTGCAGGGTTTATCATTCTCGGTTTCTTCCGGGTCTTTAGGCTTTTCAACCCTCACCGGAATGGTTTTGTCAACAATCTTCCCACTCCTAAGAGTGGTGATAGACTTAGTCTGCTCCATCTGATTTGAGTAGCTTCAGTCACTAATTTCACATTGTGGTTTTAGATTAGAGAGAGGCTGGGCTGGAAGCATCCCTTTCTCCCCACTCGCTAAGTGTGACTCCATCCTTTGAATGGACGATACAAACATTCCTATTGCTGTTTTGATATCCTGGAATGCGTGTACCATATTCTGGTTAAATAGTTCTTGGTTTTGCATGAATTTTTGAAAGGTATCCTGTTGAGGCTTCTTTTCATTTAAAAATTGAGTAAGGGCCTCTTATGGGTTTGTCGTTTGTCCATTCCTCCAACTGAAATTTGAAAGGTCTTTGGTAGCTGTTTATGGCATTTGATTGATCATTCAATATCTCTTGAAAAGTAGGAATTGTTGGACAATTTTCAGTTGTATGTATGTTACAAGCACAAATACCATAAATAACTTCCGAGGCCTTTCAGGTTCTATGTTCTTAAGTTCCATGGGCTCGACTTTTCATGTGAGTTTGACCACTCTTGCATTTATATCATCTTCCTCTTTTAAAACATAAATTCCTCCCCTTTCCTTTGATTAAGTAGGCTTAGAAGTGATAGTTTTTGAGAAGGTATCCCATGATTGTGCGTTTTCAGAGAGTTTATCAAAATAATCTCATGCATCATAGGCTTTCTTGTTCATGAATTCCCCATTACACATCATCTCCACAAATTGGCACATAGATAAGGTCAATCCTTCAGAGAAAAAGCTCGTTATCCTCCATGTTTCTTATCCATGTTGTTGATATGAATTTATGAGATCCTTAAATCACTCCCAACATTGGAAGGTCGCATCTTCTTTTTGTGCAAAATTCATGATCGCTTTTCTTAAGGTATTCATTTTGTGATATGGGAAGAACTTTTTAAGGAACTCCCTTGTCATTTTAGCCCATGTGCCAATGGACCGTGGTATTCAGGAATATAACCCTGACTTAGCCTTCTCTTTCAAAGAGAAAGGAAGCAATTTTAGTCTTACTGTGTCCTCAAACATGTTTGGGAAGTGTAATGTAGATATTATCTCATCGAACTGTTTCATATGCAAGTATGGACTTTCAGATTCTAGTCCATGAAACTTATGAAGGAGTTGAATCAACTCGGGTTTAACATCTGCAGTTCCTGCATTCAGTAGGAATATTATGCAGGAAGGTGTACTCACCCCCTCCGGTTGCAAATAATCTCCTAGGGTACAAGGCGGGGGTGCATAATACACCTCATTCTTATCCTTAGCCTCCTTAATTGGGTGTTGAGGTTGATGTGCAGCCATAACTTCTATTGATTCAGAGGATCTCAGGTGGTGTCTAATCCGGTGATGGGTAATCAACCCTTCAACTAATCCTCCTTTACTCAAGAGACGAACAGTGTTATCACGTACCCAGTTGGGCATGAAACACTCGCAACCCTCAAGTTCTAAACAATTGAAATCTAAAAAGAAACTAAAACTTTTAGAAAATAAGAAATCTAAAAAGATAAGAGAGAGTTGGAGAGAAGTTACCTAATTAGGGTTAATATGTTAGGATTCTAGAAAACAGAAAAACATTGTTAGTCTCTAAAAAAAGTTTCAAAAAAATCCTAACCTAAAAGCATAAAGGAAAAATAAACCCTAATCTTAACCTAATTTTAATACCAATTAATCTCAGAAAAATGCCACAGTAGTCCTCGGCAACGGCGCCAAAAACTATTCATAACCCCCAGTGCAAGGTCGTGATCTAGTAATAACTCGGTGAGACTGAGGTTGAATCCACAGGGACTAAACTTGTACGTATTCTGGAAATAACTAGAACTAGAACTAGAACAAGATCTAAACATATATCTTGAATAAAAGAGAGTAATTATGAATGGGATTTCAATAATCAAAAGGGAACTAGAGCACCAAGGATCCACTTGTAGCCATCAGGATGCTACTATTGAGTGTCAAATATTGCATATTTCCCTTTATTTATATCTAGGTTTTATAAATATGATAATGCTTAATGGGTATATTTTATACATGTTTGTATTGCAAGGTGAATCCAAGAGCTTAGATTGAAAAGAATATTAAAAGCATGGATTTGATGCTCAAGAAAAACCAAGGCAAAGCATGGATCTTAGAAGACCAAGATTGAAGAATTCACATGCCAAAGATCCAAGGAAACCAAGTGAGGAATGAAGAGAATTGAAGATTTGAAGTGAAGAAAAGGATTTCGCGTGAAATTTGACTAGCCTGAGTTCTGGTTTGACTAACCCGAGTTTTGGTCCGACTAGCCCAAGTTCTGGTTCGACTAGCCCAAGTTTCTTCGGATGAAACTCTAATAAAATTATCTTTTAAATTTTCGTGAAGTTCGACTAGTCCAAGATGATGCTCGACCAATCGAAGATAGAACTCGACTAGTCAAAATTTACACAAATTTTGTGCAGACTACGTAAATTTGAGGTAGTTTTTAGATTTTTCCAACTCGGTGTCAAAGTTAGAGTTCCCCAACTATAAATACGAGTTCCTAAGATGCTCCAAGGCATCTTCTAGGGTTTAAGGAGTGGAAAAAAAGGGTGGAGAGCTTCCGCCAAGGGTTTTCTTTTTCTTCCTTAGTTTGTTTTTATGCTTTCTTTAAGAGATTTTTGTTTAATCATGTTTATGGTTAACTAAACCTCTTAATTAGGGCTAAGAGGTGAAGCTTGTAGCGTGATTGGGATGTTTACTTTGCTTTGATTCTTGGTTATATTGAATTTCATTAATTTCTAGTTGATTTGAAGGAATATTTTCAGTTTTATATGGTTTGTTGTGACTCAAATTACAATAGACGTTGTGATAGCTTTGAATATCTTCTATTCTTATTTGAGATTATGGGATTGGTAAATCCTATTATTTTTCATAGTCACCTGGGCATGGTTGGGTGACAAAATCCCTTCCAAATCTTCATAATGCTCATCTCTTGAGACTGATTCAATGAAAGTTCAGAGATTTGATCATCTCTTCTTCTAACTGGATAAGATAGGACTCTGATTCCAGTTGTGTATCTTGAATCAAGTAAGGTAGCATCTTGATAGCTACAAGTGGATCCTTGGCACCCTAGTTCCCACATTTAAATTCACAAGTTTCAATCTACAATATTCACAATTACTCCCTTTATTCCAGATTTCTAATTTAGATCTTCTTCTAGCTCTAGTTCGAATTACTTTCAGAAACGTACAAGATTAGTCCCTGTGAATTCAACCTCGGTCTCACTGAGATTATTACTACATAGCGACCCTACACTTGAGGTTGTGAATAAGTTTTTAGTGCCGTTGCCAGGGACTATGGTTGCGTTTTTCTGAATTTAATTAGTTTTAGAATTAGGTTAAGATTAGGATTAACTTTCTGTTTTATTTTTAGATTAAGAATTTTTCTGCCTTGTTTTTAGAAACTAACTTTGTTCTATGTTTTGTAGGATCTTAACCTAGCAACTCCTATCTGGTAACTTCGTTCTAACTTTCTCTCTCTTACTTCTTATTTGTTGTAGTTTTCAATTCTTAGATTTTAGGTGAGATTATAAAGTTGAAAGCTAAGAGTGTTTCATGCCCAAGTGGGTCCGTGATAACACTCTACGTCTCTTGAATGAGGAAGAATTAGTCGAAGGGTTGCATATCCCTCACAGGACTAGACACCACTTGAGATCCTCTGAGTCAATAGAAGTAATGGCTACTAATCAACCTCAACCTCCAGTTGAGGAAGTCCAGGATGAGAATGAGGTGCATCATGCACCCCCGCCTCATACTTTATGAGACTATTTACAACCGGCATGGGTGAAAGCACCTTCCTTTATGATTTTTTCAGAAAATACAGGAAATATGAATATCAAGCTAGGAGTGATCCAACTCCTTCCAAAGTTCCATGTACTTGAATATGAAAGTCCATATCTATACTTGAAAGAGTTTGACGATATAATAGCCACTTTATATTTTCCTAATGTGTCTGAGGACATGATCAGATCGAAACTCTTTCCCTTCTCCTTAAAAGAAAAAGCTAAGATGTGGTTACACTCACTATGTCCACGATCTATTGACAGATGGAATGACATGATAGGAGAGTTCATAAAGAAATTCTTCCCATACCATAAGACGAACACCATCAGAAAGTCGATCATGAACTTCGCCCAAAAGGAAGATGAGACATTCTTCCAATGTTGGGAGCGGTTCAAGGATCTTGTGAGTTCATGACCACAACACAATTTTGAAATGTGGTGAATAACAAATTTCTTCTATGATGGACTAACATCTTCCATGTGCCAAATGGTCGAGACAATGTGGAATGGAGAATTCATGAATAAAGATGTCGATAATGTATGGGATTATTTTAACAAACTTGTTGAAAACACACAATCATGGGACATCTCCCCAATACCCAACACCACTTCAAAGCCTATTCAACCAAAGGAGAGGAGTGAAATATATCTTTTGAAAGAGGAAGACGGTATAAATGCTAAAGTGGCCAGTCTCACAAGGAAACTCAAGGCCATGAAACTTAAGAAGGATAAGGCTAAGGAAGTTTTTTACGGTATTTGTGCTTGCAATATTTATACAACTGAAAATTGTCCAACAATACCTGCTTTTAAAGAAATACTGAATGAGCAATCGAATGTCGTAAACAACTACCAGAGGCCTTTTAAAGGAACCACATCAAATACTTATAGCTCCAATTGGAGAAACCATCCAAATTTCAGTTTGAGGAATGGACAAACTGCTACTCCTCAAGGGATCCTTAACCAATTTTTTGATTAAAGGAAACCTCAAGAGGACCCGGTTCTAAAACATATTCAAGACTAAAAGCTACTCAACCAGAATATGGCACAAGCATTCCAGGATATCAAATCAACAATGGGAATGGTTGCATCATCCATTCAAAGGATAGAGTCACACTTAGCAATTGAGGAGAAAGGGATGCTTCCAGCTCAAGCTCTCCTCAATCCAAAATCACAATGTGAAATCACCGACCCAAGCTCTTTAAATCAAATGGAGCAACTAAGTCTATCACCACTCTTAGGAGTGGGAAAACAATTGACGAATCTATTTCAGTAAGGGCTGAAAAGTCTAAGGACCCAAAAATAGATCTAGCAATACTCCACATGAGTTAGAACTGAAATTTCAAAGAAAACCAATTGTGTCATTCCCCCAATGGTTGATTGCACCAAAACCTCTAGCTAACTCTCAGGATATTCTGGAGGTGTTGAAATAAGTGAAAGTTAACATCCCTCTGCTCGACGCTGTGAAACAAATTCCTTCATATGTCAAATTTTGGAAAGACCTATGCACTACTAATGGGCATGAGAGTATTAAAAATAAATTTTTTCTGATGGAAAAAGTAGTGTCATCCTCAAGCAAGTTGTGCCATAAAAATATAAAGACCCTGACAGCCCAACTATCACTTGTATAATTGGGAATCGCCAGATTAAGAATGCACTCCTTAACTTGGGGGCAAGCATAAAATGATCCCCTACTCGGTCTATGAACAACTGGGTTTAGGTGAATTAAAACCCACCTGGATCACGCTCAGTTCGTGTACCAAGAGGGATGATTGAGGATGTATTGGTCCAAGTTGATAAATTCTATTATCCAGTAGATTTTATAGTCTTAGACACTAAACCCATCACAAATATGAGCACTCAAATCCCTGTCATCCTTGGCTGCCCATTCCTTGTTATTTCCAATGCTATCATCAATTGTAGGAATGGGGTCATGAATTTTCATTTTAGAAATATGACATTGGAGCTCAATATCTTTTTCAATATGAGCAGACAGGCAGACGATGATGACGAAGGCCGCGACATTAATATGATTGATTCTTTCATGGAAGATAGAGCAATCATGACTCTATACTCTGACACTCTAGAGACATGCTTGGCCCATTCCCCTGATTTGGATAATGACACAATTAGGGAGATGTATGCCATGCTTGATGCTACGCCGGTACTTGAAGTTAATCGGTGGAGGCCATAATTTGAAGACTTACCCAACCTGATGTAGTGCCTTTACCGTCTAACCTCAAAGCACCAAAGCTTGACCTAAAACATTTTCCCTCTAATCTCAAATATCTCTATTTAGGTTAAGATGAGACATACCTGGTGGTGATTTCTTTCCATCTCGAGCAAGAACAAGAGAGTATGCTTATCTCTACTCTCGTTGAGCATAAAGGAGCCCTTGGATGGTCGATTGCGGACCTCAAGGGAATTGACCCTTGGATTTGTACTCACCGCATTCATCTTGAGGATAATACGAAAACCTCCCGGCAAACACAACGTAAATTAAATCCAAACATAAAGGAAGTGGTTAAGGCTGAGGTACTTAAGTTATTGGATGTGGATATTATACCCCATATCCGATAGCCAATGGGTGAGTCCAACTCAAGTGGTTCATATGAAGTCCAAAATCACCATCATTACCAATGCCAACAATGAACTCATTTCAACTAGAGTTACACCTCGTTGGGGAATGTGCATTGACTATAAGAAGTTGAATACCGTCACGAGAAAAGACCACTTTCCTTTTCCCTTCGTTGATCAAATCTTGGAAAGGCTAGCTGGTCACTCTTATTATTGCTTCCTTGACGGATATTCGGGCTACAAGCAAATAGAGATAGCCCTTGAAGATCAAGAGAAGACAACATTCACATGTCCTTGTGGTACCTTTGCTTACTGAAGGATGTTATTCGGACTATGTAATGCTCTTGTCATTTTTCAGCGACGCATGTTAAGTATTTTTTCTGACATGGTGGGGTAATATTTAGAGGTCTTCATGATGACTTCTCTATCTTTGGTCCATCCTTCAACGAGTGTTTGAAAAATCTGAAAAATATGCTGAAGAGATGTGAGGAAAAGAATTTGGTACTAAATGGGGAGAAGTGTCATTCCATGGTTTCTAAGGGAATGGTTCTTGGACATATAATCTCGTCCAAGGGAATTGTGGTGGACAAGGCTAAAATTGACCTTATCTCTAACCTACCTCCACCTAAGAGCATATAAGATGTGCGATCTTTCTCAGGACACGTAGGATTTTACAGACGATTCATAAAGGACTTTATTCACCTCCCTCGTCCTTTATGTAATCTACTTCAAAAGGATGTACCAAACGAGTGGACTGAGAAATGCCAGAAAGCTTTCACTAAGCTTAAGGGCATGTTAACTACTGTGCCTATCAGGCAGCCACCCGACTGGAGCCTTCCTTTGAGATTATGTGTGATGCATCCAACTATACTATTGGGGCAGTGTTAGGCCAGAGAATAGACAAGAAGCCCTACGTTATTCACTATGCAAGTGAAACTTAAATTCTGCACAAATGAACTACTCTACTACAGAAAAAGAACTCGTAGCTATAGTATTCGCTTTCGACAAATTTAGGTATTATTTGATTGAATCCAAGATCATCATCTACACTAATCATGAGACATTGGAATATCTTTTTTCTAAGAATGATGCTAAGCCCCGTTTGATAAGATGGATCCTTTTACTCTAAGAATTTAATTTAGAAATAAAAGATAAAAAGGGAGCTGAGAACGTAGTGGCTGACCATCTTTCATGACTTGATCTTCCTACTTCCCTTGAGACTACACCTATAAATGACATGTTCCCTGATGAACAACTGTTTAAACTCTCCTAATTACCTTTATTTGTTGACATTGCTAATTATCTTGCGATAGGTTTCACACCAACTTACTGGACTGCGCAAGATAAGAAAAAGTTCTTCACCGAGGTTTGTAAGTTCTTCTGGGATGACCCGTATTTATTCAAATATTGCCTAGACCAAATTCTAAGGAGATGTGTGCGAAACAATGAACACCAAAGTGTTATCTCCTTCTGTCACTCTCAGGCCTGTGGTGGTCACTTTTTTGCTAAAAAGGCCATGGCCAAAATTCTGCAGTGCGGCTTTTTCTGGCCCACTATGTTCAAAGACACTCATGAGTTCTGCAAAGCTTGTGAGTGTTGAGGTACAAAAATGATGAAATGAACTAAAGAATCAGAAGAAAAAATGAAAGAAGAAAGTAAGGGACAAATTGCAAGAAAATATGGAATATTGTTGTATTTGTGAGGACCCGTACAAGGTACATTGATTACGTAGGTCCGCACATGATTGCATAGGTCCGTACAAATTCCCTCATGGGTTGCGCACACTCATACAACATCAGTATGATCAGAATGATTTGGACGATTGAGATCGAATGGGAAGTGGGCCCATGGCATGAATATCGAGAGTTCGTAAGTGTGGAGGCCTATAAATACCCCATTCCCCCTCTCATTTGAACAACAACGAAGATTACAAAGAAGATCAGAGCTCCAGAGAGGAGGAAGACTTTGGAGGTATCAAGAGGAGAAGGGAGGAAGAAGAAATAGAGGGTTGTATGCCGGACCGCGCAACACCATGCTATTGCGCGACAAAGAATACAAAGGGTA
Source organism: Magnolia officinalis (assembly GCA_021015155.1). Lineage (NCBI taxonomy): Eukaryota > Viridiplantae > Streptophyta > Magnoliopsida > Magnoliales > Magnoliaceae > Magnolia > Magnolia officinalis. The sequence goes on from JAJHSJ010000014.1 coordinate 20,292,136, forward strand.
AAAATGCTATCAAAATAATTGGATAGAATCAAGTCTTCTCTCCATACAGGAATATGAGCTCAAGAAGGAGATATAAGATGATCATATTTGCATAACATTCCTCTTAATGAGATAATAAATTACAAGCCAAAATGCTGTCGGATTTGATATCTAAACTCTTTCAATACTTGTATTCTTGAATATTTTATCTTATAATCAAAGGAAATCAAAGGATGTAAATGAACTCAGAATGAATAAACGTGATGATTGTTCTCTCTGTTATGATTAAGTAAGATAACCCTCCAAACCAAATGCATTTTATTTCTTGTCGAAATAAAATGGCAACTCTACTGGGGATCTTGTTTCTTATTTATGATTAACATAGAGACAGTTTCGAGAACTTTATCGTAGTTTGGCGTCTTCCCGACACCAAAATGGCGACCCTCAATGGGAACATGCTCCCCTTCATCTCATTGTGATTTTATATTGTTGCTCGAAGGTTACAATATAAAACTTCAAATTACGATCGATGGCAAACGCAACAAAGAAGACGAATTTCTACTTCACGGCGACCGGGTTTGTGGTCGAATATGCAACGAGTCAACTTGTAGATTATGAAGCCCAATCTAGTGCAAGTAAAAATGATAAGCTCAGGGGTATGGCCAGAGTCATAACCGCTTCACCACTGGCGCTGGAGAATAATAACGACTGGGTTGTTGTATCATTCCGAAGAACAAGGGCCGAAAATGTAGCAATTGTCAGGATGAATTCATCTCCACATAAAATCAGGGGACAGATAACTCGGAATACTGCTGAAAAAAATCTTGAACTCACTCCACCATCTCTGTACCCGAGGAAATTTCTTCCCTCTCTGACATCACAAGATTTCCTAGCATTGCCTATTATGAAGGCTCGATGGACGAGAAAAGAGAAAGGAAAATCACTTATGAATAATACAGTTTCTGTCTCACCTTAAGACATGCCTTAACAAGAAATATCACAGTCAACCGAATTCTGTGAGAGGACGGAAGATCCGAATGGGACCCCTCTCTCAATATGCATTATCATACCAGGATATTCTACTCTTATGATGGCCTCTTCAGATAATGTAGAAGCTGCCGTATGCATGACAGAGACCAACAAGGGCCATTCACTAAGTGTTAACAAACGTATGGCTGAATTGGTCGAAGCATAAAGAACCCTAACGGAAGAGTGTCGAAGCCTCCGAGAAGCTTTGGCTACTCTCGCTCATAATGTGGCTCAAGCAACAGCTCCGCCAGTAATGGCTGCTATGAATGAATAGGAGCAACAGCCTGAGGGTTCATTGCCACATAGAGCAGGATCGCACGGGTCTGCTCCACTTACTAGAATGATAACGCAACAGGACATCCGACAAATGGTTGTAAAAGTCGTCAGGGAATGTGAACATACTGGGAGATTCCAATACAGAACGTCGTATCCAAGAGAAGTGGAAGATGTTCCATTCCCAGCAAACTTCAAATAACCAAACTTCTAGAAGTTTAATGGAAATGGGTCTCCAGAAGAACATCTTGTACACTTCATCACCACCATGGGAAATTTCTCTACTGTTTCACAAAACTGTTTACAACTATTCAGTTCTTCCTTAACTGGCAAAGCATTTTGATGGTGTTCTAATTTGACACCGAAGTCGATAAGAACTTGCGAACAAATGTAAGAGACAATTATATCCAATTTTTTGTCATTAGATTGTGACGTCAGCATTGCAGAATTGGCCTCTGTAAGACAGAGAAAATGAACCTGTGGAAAAATTTATCGACAGGTGGAAGACTTTAGGGGGCTTCATGTAGGCAGTTACTAAAAGAGACGGAACAACTAAACATGTGTTTGAATTCTATGGAGCCAGGAATTACCTTTGGGCTCACAAGTGCTAATAGTAAGACTTTTCGAGATCTCGCAATGAAAGCACATGCATTAGAACTGATGGCCAGGAAAATGCCAACATTTTAGATCAGAACGGAAAGAAGAAAAATGAATAGATCAATGGTGAATACCATCGATTAGGAAAAGAAGAGAAATACCCTTTACAATAAGAGAGAAATAAGGAAGAGGGAGGATTCAAACCGTTATAAAGATCGTGTAAATGATAAGCTAACTCGATCATACGACTATCATAAAGAATATGATTTTGAAAAAGAAGATGTTATTCCGATGATGGAACAATTATTGGCTACCGGAGCCATCCTATTACCTCAGCCTAGGCGTCTAGAAGAAGTTGAAATGACTAAGGAAAAGAAATATTGTCGTTATCATAGTTATGTGGGACATCCAATGGAAAATTACTTTATATTAAAGGACATGTTACAAAGGATGATAAAACAAGTTGAGATAGTGATGAAAAAAAATTGAGAAGCGAGACAAGAAAGTCACTGGGAACATGACATCTGCAAGAGATCTGTCGAAGGCCCAGAAAGGTAAAGGGAAGATTGTTGCGACAAGGGAATGACCGGTTGCAATAAACTTCATTAAAAATTATCGTTATCATTCGCGTTTTGCTAAATCATCCTCTAAAGAAGTCAGTTTAAGTGATTTAGTTTCCACTCGCTAGAAAGAAGATGAGTCAGTAGAAGAATTTATTAATCAATGGAGAATACTGGGGGCATCGTGTTTACATTTGGTAAAAGAAGAAAGAGAACAAATCAAATTATGTATAGAATGCATAAGGCCAAATATTGCATTAAGTTTGGTCGGTCCGAATATGCAGATGTTTCAAGATCTGATCGAGAAGGCTTGTAGTTCAGAAAGGATCAGCGCAAAAGTGTCTGATTTTTATATAAGCCAACTGTCCCAAAATTTTAAGAGAAATTCGGCCAATACGATCTAAGAAGAAAGAAAAATGATGAATCGACAAGATGGGCAACGAAAATCCGATAAAAGAGACATGAACAAGCCTGCGACTAACAAAAAAAGAAGAAGAAAGAATTCGGATAGTCTAAGAGCTATGGAAAGTATTCATTTGAAAAAGATAATATACTCCCTATGTTGAACAAATTATTGGCAGCAAAAAGGATCAAATTGCCATGGCCAAAACATCCAAAGGAGATGAAGAAAATAAGTGAAAGTGACTACTATTATTATCATCGTTTCCTCAGACATTGAACAAAGAATTGCTTCAACCTAAAGAATATATTACAAGAAATGATTGATAGTGGCGAAATAGTCATAAGGAAAGCATACGATATAAGAGAAGAGATAAGAGTACGCAAGCTTGATTGAAGCGATTTTTCATATCTTCGTAATCAGGATACAAAGCTACAAGATAAATATATTCACGAAACTGGGGGCAATTTTAATCTTAGATAATCCATACGCAATGAAAGGCATCAGTATATTTGTCAAGATTTGCTCCATCAAGATATATTGTCTCTGAAGATTACCGTAATTTTGATTACGAAGATTATCAGTACAATACTTCTTAATCAAAAGGGGGTAAGATAAGTAGAATAATGAAATAGCCTCAAAAGGCAAAGCCATGTATTCTTCTCTGTATGAATGAATGAAAGGCGAATTCTCAAGCAAAGGCGAATTCTCAAGCAAAAGCAAATTCTCAAGCATATCAAGATCAAGTACATAAAAAATGATATTATCGTCAATTATTGCCAAGCGTTGATGATTATCACCAAATTAGTAATCATCGTTGTCGTCATTGACTGTTGACACAAAAGTCATCCTATCGAAATTGTTATCATTGCCAAACCGATATACTATTTTAATCATGAACATTATCAAAACATTATCAGCAGTGGTGATATATCAATTATCGATTCACCATTCGTGACAGTGGAACAAGCCTATATGGCCAACCACAAGTAAATCCTATGATAGCGATGGCAATTCATCATTTATAGCGGCATAGCCAAGCCCATATGGCCAACCGCGCATAAGACCTACCATCATCGGCAATATATAAAATTATGTGGGCAATAGTGAGAAGCCAGTGGCCCTAAAAAGCTTACGAAGGCCATCACATGCTTAGACCCATGTGGGCAGCAGATGAAGCCAATCACTACTAAAACCCTTGAGCGGCCAAAAGTAGGAGGCTAATCACGCGTAAGACCAATGTCATTTGTATAGCTTCCGACAGCGTCACGAGAGATTGTGAGAGAAAATGTCCTCTCGTGAATGGGTCCGACCTTGCAGACAAAGAAAAAGTGTGTTGTAGTGTGTGCTATTTGTCTCGTCCATTGATAGGTAAACCATGCATAAGACCTCCCAGATTTTTGGTTTGATTTCGGTAGAAACTCATGAGGACAAGGTCAATAAAGCTAAATACCCCCTCATTGATGGACTAGTAGTCATGGATTTGGTACTCTAAGGTAGCCTTGCGAGCCCCATGAGCTCTAGAGAATTACTATGACCAACCCTATGTGTAAAACCCACTGAGTTCATTGCTCCGGTAGCTTCACTGGGCCTCTCTGATGGATCGGGGTTTGTGAATTCTTCGACCATAATAAGTCCAGCAAACTCATAAGAGTTACAGAGACCATTCGCAAAAGACCCAACTCCAACTACTTATGAGTCTAAAAGCTATGATTGTTCCATTACTCAAGACCTTAAACTGTGTGAAAGAGTTGAGTCAAGTCTAGTTTAGTCAAGTCGAGTCCAGTCCAGTCCAGTCCAGTCAAGTCATGTCTAGTTAAGGTATGCTCAGTCAAAGTATACTAGCTCCATTATTCAAGAGCTTAAACTATGTGTAGCATATCAAAATGCTGCAGATGTATATATGATCATCTATTTCACTTAAGATATGCTCAAAGATGCAAATTGCCTAATATGATAAAATAAATCATGAAAATCTCATGCCTAGATTAAACAAACATATAAAATGCATTTCTTCTGAAACAGGTTCAGATTACAACAATATGAAGTTTGATCAAAATGTTTGCTACTTTCTACTTTAAAGCCAATATGCTTCAAGATCAATTACGAGTCTTCAATGATGATATGTTTATCTTTCTGAAGAAGACGAGTCTACAATTATGATATGTTTATCTTTCTAAAGAGGACGACAATGTCCTTATGTCTCTTACCTTTCTGATAACAAAGGAGGGTTGTCTCGTAAAATCTGCAAGGGAGGAGGTGGATAGAATTGTGAAGAATCATCATTTTCTTCTTGAATATTCGAAGACTCAGGTGTATTCTTCAAAGGAGTGCCAAAGGCTATCCATCATTCAAGAGTATCAGCAGGTTTCACTTCAGAAATATTATCTTCTAAAGAAATCTTTATGCAGAGTTGGCTTAGAGAGGGGGCAAGATCTGTTTCTTTAAAATATCCAATGCCTTGGTCTTTCTGATAACTTTTAAAGTGAGGGGGAAGAATCCATATTGCGCGATTTACTAGGTAACAATGGTCCACTAAGTAATACTAATGAACCCACTAGCGCATCTAGCAATAAGAAGCGCTAATTGGATAATTATAGCCAGGAATTATGAAATGCGATCAGGTATGAATGTTCACAAGTTGCTTTCTTATCAAAGCCCAATTATACGGCCTGACTTCATAACTTCTCATTGCTTTGGTGACCATATCACAAGTTTCTGGTATAGTTTGATCGAATCCAAACTGGAGAGCAAATATACTCGAATAGTATGGTTCATGCCAGAATAGACTGCCTCCCCTCAAAGGAAGAGTACTAGACTTGATGGAGACAATAAACGAATGCTCGCCAAATGAGATGAAATCATTATCAACAACTACTACGTCTTCGGGAGAACTAGTAAATGGAAATTGGTGAAAGTCGATAGGATCATTGCTTTCTATCTTTCTAATGACCCAGCCATTCGACTTCTCAATCATCTTTCTTAGTTGATAATGTTGAAGAGGAAGATGAACAGGGTTCAAATACACTCTTCCAGAGTCAGCAAAAGTCCAGGGGAAGTACACTTCTAGCCGGCTTATGAAGAAATGCCATGGGGTACAAACAGGAAAAGATGTGAAGGTATGATCTTTATAACCAGAAACAACATTCCCAAAAGCGCGATATAGGGAACACAGAACCGGAGGAGCTAATGAATGCCTCTGACCCTCTGCCATCACACTAGAGACTACGAAGAGAGATGGCTGATGATATCTATCTGTTCAGAATCGGGAAATATCACCAAGCTCAACCAGTAAGCTAGAAAAGTAACTAAGTCACAGGAAGAACTGTATTCATTGGTACTCTTAATGTTCTCATGAATGGTCTTGAGTTCTTGATGATTATGTCCTACAAAGCTGTCAAGGTGAGAATATGGTTATTAAAGCAAGACAATACAAATATATACAAAACCAAGATTTTGGAAATAGAAAGTAGGAAGGAGAAAGTATACCGTAGCCTTCGAGAAAAATGAGCTAGCCATTCTAGAGAAGTAATACAATCGGGCTAAGGGAAATTAGCTAGTGCATTGAAAAGTTCAAGTGTGGTCTTTAAAATCTTAGATTTGTTGTCCTCTGCAGAAGCTAGAGCGAATTCTCCATTAGAAGGTATATATGCATCAAAAATATTACTCATGATGGGAAGACCGGCTATGCAAAGAAGATCCCATAAGGTAATAATCATTTCGACCGAGGGAAGATGGAATGAGTTGGTAATTGGAGACCAATAATTGAGGAAGCCTCTGAAGATAGCTGCATCCGTATGAAAATGTTTCGATGTAGTTATGATTGCATCCAAGAGGTTAATCTGCTCCAGAATGATGGTGTGTTTTCGAGCTACGGCTGGAGCCCAAGCACTGTAGAAATTGCAAAGAGACAAAAGACCGATTGCTGAGAATATTTTTATATTCTAAGGCAATCTTTTAGAAAAGAAGAGTTGCTGAACAGTTTCAAAATAATGAGTAGGTAAAGGTTGCTGAGGATCGTGGCATGGACACAAAAATCTCATTTTATGAATTCTACCAACTCTTAGGCGGGGTCCATTCTCTTCCAGATATCCTGTCAAAATTCTTGGTTCCTTCATGATCCAATTATCCACGGAAACAAGACTATTTCGTCGATCAAATGGTTCACTACGTAAAATTGACCAGTGATGTCGTAGATTGATGGGAATGACAGTTGTTTCATTGTCAGAGGAGTTATGAAGCTCTAAAGTTTCTTCATTTATCTCTACATAGTTCCAAGTGTGTTAGAAATTTTGCTTAGACCTTGAAGAAGATGAATGATCCTTCCTTCTTGAAGACGAAGCCTTTAAGTGCTTCATACTTATGGACCAGGAATTATAAGATCTCGAGTAGAAAGTGGTTGAAATAAAAAAGGGGAGAAGTATTTAAGACTTGGAAAATTATGAAGAGAGGATGATTGCGAGGGAATGCGCAAAGGGTATTTGTTGTGCGGTAGCACGCAGAAGCAAGGCTTGTCAAAGTGCAAGATATGTGTTGTGCCTAGATCACATGCAAAGACGAGCCGTTGTGCAGGCAAGTGGCATAAAGATAGGGCTTCCACAAGAAATTGAAGGAATGAAAATGAAAAGTTGGCTCTGGTATTTAAAGGAGAAATTACACCCGATTATGGGACCCGATTGGCCATTGCGCAGTGTGCATAATGACGTTTACAAAAAGGGGATTGATCCTATTTCTCTATCCTAGAAAAGATAAACAAAAGGATCAAGGGGGCATCTGTTGAGGTACAAAATTGGTGAAAGGAACTAAAGAATCAGAAGAAAGAATGAAAGAAGAAACTAAGGGACAAATTACAAGAAAATATGGAAAATTATTGTATTTGCACGGACTCAGGCAAGGTACATGAATTGCACAGGACCGCACAAATTCCCTCATGGGTTGTGCACACTCGCAAAACGTCAGTATGATCAGAATGATTTGGACGGTTGAGATCTGAAGGCAAGTGGGCCCATGGCACGAAGATTGAAAGTTCGCACATGTGGAGGCCTATAAATACCCCATTCCCCCTCTCATTTGAACAACAACGAAGATTACAAAGATGATTAGAGCTCCCGAGAGGAAGAAGACTTTAGAGCTATCAAGAGGAGAAGGTAGGAAGAAGAAAGAGAGGGCTTTATGCTGGACCACGCAACAACATGGTGTTGCACGACAATGAATAAAAAGGGATGAAATGCTATCAAAATGATCGGATGGAATCAAGTCTTAGCTGCATATTGGAATATGAGCTCAAGAAGGAGATATAAGATGATCATATCTTCACAACATTTCTCTCAATGAGATAACAAATTACAAGCCGAAATGCTACCGAATTTGATATCCATATTTGATATCAAAACTCTTTCAATACTTGTATTCTTGAATATTTTATCTTATAATAAAGGAAAATCAAAGGATGTAAATGAACTCAGAATGAATAAACATGATGATTGTTCTCTTCTTGTTCTCTCTGTTATGATTAAGTAAGATAACCCTCCATTCTAAATGCATTTTGTTTCTTGTCAAACAACCCGTATTTATCCAAATATTACCTCGACCAAATTCTAAGGAGATGTGTGCCAAACAATGAACAACAAAGTGTCTTCTACTTCTGTCACTCTCAGGCCTGTGGTGGTCACTTTTTTGATAAAAAGACCATGACCAAAATTCTGCAGTGCGGCTTTTACTAGCCCACTATATTCAAAGACACTCATGAGTTCTGCAAAGCTTGTAAGTGTTGTCAGAAATTGGGAGTGTTGTCCTGTCAAAATATGATGCTTCTGAATCTCATTCTGATTATTGGAGCATTTGACTGCTGGGGCATTGATTTCATGGGACAATTCCCCTAATCCTTTGAAAATTTATACATTTTACTAGCAGTAGACTATGTCACTAAATAGGTCGAAGCGATCCCATGTCAGAATAATGACCATCGAACGATCATTAGATTCTTAAAAGAAAACGTCCTTTCTCGGTTAAGAATGCCTCTAGCCATCATTTGTCATAGTGGTTCACACTTCTGTAATAGGCCATTTGAGAACTTAATGAAGAAATATGGCATCTCTCATAAGGTAAGCACTCCATACCACCGTAGACAAGTGGGCAAGCTGCGATTTTCATCAGGGAGATTAAACACATTTGGGAGAAAACAGTTAACCCTGATCATAAGGATTGGTCAATCCGCTTGACCGATGCTTTATGGGCTTACCATATAGCTTTTAAGGCCCCATCGGAATGTCTCCCTTTAGACTTGTCTATGGGAAAGCCTACCACTTACCTGTGGAGTTGGAACATAAAGCCTATTGGGCCATCAAAATCCTGAATTTTAACCTGGACAATGCTGTCTCGCTGTGCAAACTTCAATTAAACAAACTCGATGAAATCCAGAATGATGCATATGAGAACTCAAGAATTTACAAGGACAGTATGAAGGTGTTTCATGACAAGAACATCCTTGGAAAATCATTCTTAAACAGTCAAAAAGTCCTTTTGTACAATTATCGGTTACATCTTTCTCCGTGTAAACTCCGATCTCATTGGATTAGCCCTCTTACTGTTAATAATGTCTATCCTCATGGGGTCGTCGAGAGAAAGAATCCAACAAATGACAATGTTTTCAAAGTGAATGGACATCGTTTAAATCCGTTTGTTGAAAAATTTGATTAAGAGGATATGTCCATACCTCTGCTTGATCCTGTATATCAGGATTGACCTCCTAGTCTGATGGAGGTGTAGTTAGATTTATTATTTTCATAAGATTTAAGATTAGGATAGTTTGCTTTCAGTTTATCTAGCTTTTTTGTTGACCCATCTTCATGTTGAGATCCTTTGCAAAGCCTCGAATTTTCTTCGTCAGGTACTATCTTTCCATCACTACTTCATTTCTTTTCGTTGCCTCATATGCATTGCATGCTTATTTTTTTTACAGTGAGCACAATGTAGATTTTAGATTGGGGGTGTGGATTAGGTCAAATATTCAGTGTTTTCTTAGTCATTAAGAAAAAAGTCTAAAAATTTTCAAATTTTCAAAGTAAAAACCCATTTGGAGATCGATAGTTTGTGCTCTTAAGAATGTTTTGAGTATAATAATAAGATAGAGATTGAATTTTGAACTGCTCGAGTTTAATCAACTAAGTAGTCAATCACTTACAGTTCTTTCACTCAATTGATTAAGAGGAAGTTTGAATATTATGTTAATCTAATTCATAAGAATGTTCATGCTACTTTCTGTGACTTGTGCTACAATTTCTAATTGTAGCATGAGAATCATTGATAGATGTTGAAAATTGAGTCTGGAGAATTCTATCCACCTTAAAAAGATGAAAAGAACCAGTTAAAAAACTGAAGATCGACAAAAAGGTCATGAATAATGAAAAGACTAGACTTAAAAAGAATGAAAAGGAAAAAAATGTACAGTCTGAAAAAGAATGAAAGAGACCATCGATATAAAATAAAATAAAAATGGAAAAAAGAATGAAAAGGGGAAAAGTTCAGAATCAGTACTTGAGTTTTCAACTAATCTTGATATGGTGAGCATGGCTAACATTATGAACTGATAGTATTCTTATGAGAAGTAAATTGATTTTCACTAAGCACATTAAAAAACTTGATATATGAACTTATGCTCTGATTTAATTGATGAAGAACCTATTGGATGAATTGCTTATATGATTTGGCTATAGGTTTTCAAAATCCCACTTTCTCATCTTAATTCTACTCATTCATACTTGATTGGATAAAGGATTGATTTCTGAAAAAGGGTTTGAACATTTAGAATTGAGAATTACTTCATGCATGTTTTGCTCGGGACTATCAAAATGCTGGTTGGGGAGTGTCTTGAGTGTCAAATATTACATATTTCCTCATATTTATATCTTGGTTTTATGAACATGATAATGCTTAATTGGTATATTTTATACATGTTTGTATTGCAAGGTGAATCTAAAAGCTTGAATTAAAAAGAATGTTAAAAGTATCGATTTGATGCTCAAGAATCACCAAGGCAAAGGATGGATCTTAGTAGACCAAGATCAAAGAATTTACATGCTAAAGATACAAGGAAACCAAGTGAGGAATGAAGAGAATTGAAGATTTGAAGTGAAGAAAAGGAATTCGTGTGAAATTCGACTAGCCCGATTTCTGGTCAGACTAGCCTGAGTTTTTTTGCTGAAACTCCTGCAACATTATCTTTTAAATTAGCACAACGTTTGACTAGTCGAAGATTACTCTCAACTAGTCAAAGATGATGCTCGACCAGTCGAAGATAGCACTTGACTAGTCGAAGGTTATGCAAATTTTGTACAGATTGTGTAAATTTGAGGCGGTTTTCGGATTTTTCCAACTCGGTACGAAAGTTGGAGTTTCTCAACTATAAATAGTTCTTAGGATGATCTAATGCATCTTCTAGGATTTAATGAGTGGAGAAAAATGGTGGAAAGCCGCTGCAAAGAGTTTTTTTCTTCTTCCTTAGTTTGTTTTTATGTTTTCCTTACGAGATTTTTGTTTAATCACGTCTATGTTTAACTAAACCGCTTAGATAGGGCTAAGAGGTGAAGCATGTGGCGTGATTGGGATATTTACTTTGCTTTGATTCATGTTTGCGTTGAATTTCATTGATTTCTAGTTGATTTTAAGGAATATTTTCAGTTTTCTATGGTTTGTTGTGACTCAAATTACAATAGACGCTGCGATAGCTTCGAATATCTTTTTTTCTTATTTGAGATTGTGGGATTGGTAAATCTTGCTTTTTGTCATAGTCTCCTAGGCTTAGTTGGATGACGGAATCCCTTCTAAATATTTACAATTCTCATCTCTTGAGACTGATTCAATGAACGTTCAGAGATTTGATCATCTCTTCTTCCAATTGGATAAGATGGGACTATGATTCTAGTTGTGTCTCTTAAATCAGGTAAGGTAGCATCTTGATAGCCACAAGTTGATCCTTGGCACCCTAGTTCCCACCTTTAAATTCACAAGTTTCAATCTACAATATTCACAACTACTCCCTTTATTCTAGATTTCTAATTGAAATATTCTTCTAGCTCTAGTTCTAATTACTTTTAGAAACGTACAAGATTAGTCCCTGTGGATTCGACCTCGGTCTCGCTGAGATTATTACTAAATCGCGACCCTACACTTGGGGTTGTGAACAACTACCTTGATTCAAGAAACACAATTGGAATTGGAGTCATTTCCTATCTAATTAGAAGATGAAGCAATTAATCCAAATCTGAACTTTTCATTGACCTACCACACATAGAGTATTATGATGATTGGAAGGGATTCCATCATCCTACCATACCCAAGAGACGATAGTGAACAACAAGATTTACCAATCTCACATTCTCAAAATAGAAAAAAAATATATTCAAAGCTATCACAACATCTATTGTAATTTAAGTCACAATAAATCGTAGAAAACTGAAATTATTCCTTAAATCAACCTAGAAATCAATGAGGATCAAGAAAAAAAAAAGAATCAAAGAAAGAAAATCATCCCAACACGCTACAAGCTTCACCTCTTAGCCCTTATTAAGAGGTTTAGTTAACCATATACATGATCGGATCTAAAAACCTAAAAGAAAGCATTAAAAACAAGTAAGGAAAGAAGAAAAACTCTTAAGAGGCTTCTCCACCCTTTGGATCGGCTTCTAAAAACCTAATTCATGTTTAGAACTCCTTAAACAACGCATATTTATAGCCTTTGTCCGACCATCTTTGAAAACCGCAACAAATTTATGCACTTTGCGTAACGTGTTCGATGTCATCAAACAACCTTCGATGTTATCGAACGTAAGCTGAATCTGGATGTTGTGCCTTTTCGTATTACATAGCACCTTTCGCACTGCGTAACTCTTCATGTCATCGAACATACCTTCGATGTCATCGAACAGTCCTTCTATGTCATCGAAGGATATTTGAGTAATCGAGAATGTGTACAGAGTCTTCCAGCGAGTTGCTCTAAAAATCAGCAAAAATCTCGATATTATCGAACTGCCTTCAATGTCATCGAGCAGGTCTTCGAGCAATCGAATAAGGCTTCAATGTCATCGAGAACTGCATCCAATTTGTCCACCGACCAAACTCGATTTTCATGTAATTCTTTGATGTCATTAACCCGTGTTCGATGTCATCTAACACTAGCTTCGATGTCATAGAACGGAGGTCGATGACATAAACAATGAAGTTCAGAATCTGTGAATTTATGCACTTTGTACTTTTAACTTCCTTCCTTCTCCACTTGGTTTCTTTGAATCTTAGGGTTTTGAAATCTTCAATCTTGGTCTCCTAAGATCCATCCCTTGCCTTGGTGATTATTGAGCATTAAATTCATGCTTTTAACATTCTTTTTAATCCAAGCTCTCATATTCACCTTGCAATACAAACATGTATAAAATATACCCATTAAGCATTATCAGTTTCATAAGACTAAGATATAAATAGGGAGAAATATGTAATATTTGACACTCAACAATTACCTTTGTGCATGTAACTAGATGCGATTTTTTTTAAAGGGTACGATTTTAAAGCATCCAAATCATTCAATTATTAACACCCGATTTTCTCGGGCACAAGTATGTACTCGGCCCGCGAAAATTCGGTATGTTACACGTGGCAATAATCCAATCACAATAATAATCCCGAGCTTGAGTGTTAATATATAATAATTCAGCTCTAGTAATAATTCTAGCCTCATTGTTGTCCTGTAAAAATTAATATCGATAATTATCATCTCAGGAAATCAACAATTACCTTTTTCAAGATAAAAGGATCAAGAGTCTCGCATGGTTGTTTTGAATGATATGTTAAAAAGAACATTTGGAAATTGTATCTTTCTCTGATTTCTCTATTTATTTATCATTCTTCATTCTTACTTCACCAAAGAATGAAGATTCATGAAGACATATGACTGGAATATTGCTTGTCTTATTACGTTATTGCATACCGATTCTGCTTTCCTTCTTGCACATAAGCATGACGAACCATGCCACTACTAGAATCATGCCTTATTTCTTGAAGGGTTGCCGATGTCATGCTTCAAACAAAAATTATATTGACTAGCCACTCTTCTCTTTCTATCATATTCTTCCATAACAACTTCACCATTGTTAATCTTCCTTTGGAGTATATCTTTAATAACATAGCATTTTTCAATTCGATGCCCGAACATACGATGATAATGACAATATCTTTTTCCTCTCCTCTTATCCATTTCTTTACGATACTTTGACTGAGGTAACTTAGTTTCCCCTCTAGCCAATAGTTGATTCATATAGAAAGTATGTCTTCCTTTGCGAATGCCCATTTCTTACAAGTTTTATATTGTCTGCATTTGTCATATATCATCCTAATTTTATGACATTTTCAATTTTCTCCACCACTATTTCTTTCTTCATTCTGATAATCTTCTTTCTTTTCTTCTTTGCTAACAACATTGACTGTTGTTTCATGAAGATTCTGATATAGTGACTTTATGTATATATAAAAAAAAAAACTTTTTTAACCAAATTTTCATGAGTACGAGCCTTGGTAGCAAGATCACAAAAGTTCTGCAAATCTGCACTAATCAGGTTATATGTCACTTCTCGTCTTATACCTTCCAAACATAACTTGACCTGCTCCGATTCTCCCGAAAGATATCAACATGATGCCCCCAAGTCTTTCCATCAACTGACGAATTCATTAATTGATTCATCTTCTCGTTAGCGAGAAAATGATAATTCAGTCAAACTGACTTCTCTGTCGGAAGAGAAAAAGTTTGCCATAAAAGCATTTTGCATCTGTTCCCAAGTATAAATATACTCTGGATTCAAGACTGAATACCATCTGAAGACTTTCCCTGTTAGAGATGACCCGAATAATCCTAAACAGTATTAAGGAACTTTAGAGAGATTTCTCATCATTGTTATGAAGTGCATCATATGTTCTTCTAGTCATCCGTCCCCATTAAACTTCTTAAAGTCCCAACATTTGAAACTAGCATGAAATGACATTTCTTCTATTTCAAGGGGATATGGTGTCTGATATCAGAACATTTTCTTCTAATTTTGTTCCTTTTCTAGATAAATGGTTTCGATGAGCATCTGTCAGTTTTGAGAAATATTAAGCGCAGGCCCCTGAAATCTAACCACTTGTGGTTGTGGCCTTTTACTTGTGGTTCAGTGTTATTCATGGCAGTCGTTGTTGGATGATTAAGTACTTTTTCATTAACGTGCTCATCTGCTAAAGGCTGATTAATATCTGCTGACAAGACTTCTATTTCTTTATTCTTCAATCTTCTTAATATTGAAGGAGGAAACGTGCGCTCTATTGCTGGTGTTGTTGAGGAAGATGAACTATTGTTTGATTCGAAATTAGCATATTTTCGCTTCGAATGAATAGTTGACTCAGATCGCGGTATTCTTAATGCATAAGTTTGCTTTAAATCCTTTATAGGGGGTGTTGTAAGTGAACATTCACTTGTCGCGATGACTTTCCCTTTATTCTTATGAATTTGTGATGATTTAGCAAATGATGTCTTTATGCTTGTAGTTAGAAGTACTGGAAGACCTTCTAGAATAACGGGCTTTTCGTTCTTTCGAATGCGCCTAGTACATTCATGAGGTTGATGAACCAAGTTTTAAAACCATTCATTGGGCATTTCGTAGTAGTCTACTTCGATGACATTCTAATATACAGTCAGGACGAAACAAGCCATAAGAGCACTTCAAATAGGTCCTTCAAGTGCTCACCAAAACTAAGTTGTATCTTAATCTAAAAAAACGTATCTTTTTGACCGATAGATTACTGTTTTTGGGCTTTGTCGTGCCATCTACAAGCATCCGGGTGGATGATGAAAATGTGAAAGCCATCAAGGAATGACCAGTTCTAATAAACATTCATGAAGTACAAAGTTTTCACGAATTGGAGACATTCTATCGTTGGTTCGTGAAGAATTTTAGCACTTTATGTCACCAATTACAAATTACATGAAGAAGAGACCATTTTAGTGCATTGACGAAGCTGATAGGAGCTTTGCCAAAATCAAGCACAAATTATGTACAACCCCAGTTCTTGTACTTTCTGGCTTCGACAAACTTTTTGAGGTCGAATGTGATGCTTCATATATCAGAATTGGGGTAGTTCTATCTCAAGAAGCCAGGCCGGTAGCCTTTTACAGTGAAAAGCTTAGTGATACATGCAAAAAGTGGTCTTCCTACAAGCTCGAATTGTATGCAGTGATTTAAGCATTGCAACATTGGCGACATTTCTTAATTCAAAGGGAGTTCATTCTTTACACTGACCATCAAGCTCTTAAATTCATTAATAGTCAGGTTAATGTGAATCGTGTGCATACTAGACGAGTTGCATTTTTACAGGAATTAACATTTGTTCTGAAACACAAGTCAGGTCAACAAAATAAGGTGGCTGATGCACTTAGCCGTCGTGTTTCACTACTTGTTACAATGAGTAATGAGGTAGTCGGCATTGAACGTCTCAAGGAGCTGTATGCCGATGACGAGGACTTCAAATATGCATGGATAAGTTACCAAGAGGGTCATCCCAGTGACCTACATATGTAAGACTATTTCCTCTTCAAAGGGAATTGACTGTGCATCCCAAAAATTTCTTTGAGGGAGGAAATTATTCAACAGGTACATGGAGGTGGTCTTGGTGGACATTTTATTTGAGACAAGACGCGGGCTCTTGTGGAGGAACGACATTATTGGTCGCAATTGGTATGTGACATGGGTAAAACAATGTAGCGCCATCGTGTTTGTCAGACTTCCACAAACACAATGCAGTATGGATTCAGTGTTTATGGTGGTAGATCGTTTTTCAAAGATGGCGCACTTTATCCCATGCAAGAAGACTCTCGAGGCAACACACATGGTGAACATATTCTTCAAAAAGGTCTTGCGACTTCACGGGATTCCTAAGATCATTACTTCTGACCATGGCACGAAGTTCATTAGGTACTTTTAGCGGACTTTGTGGAGTCAATTTGATACGTAACTTTAGTTCAGCAGTGCCTATCACCCACAGACCGATGAGCAGATTGAAGTTGTGAATCGTACGTTGGGAAACCTCATCCAATGTATTTTAGATGACAAACCAAAGGAGTGAGATTTGGCCTTGTCTCACGCATAATTTGAATTCGGTAACAAGGTGAATTGCTCGATAAGGAAGTCCCCATTCGAGATTATTTATGGTTGATTGCCTCGCCACACACTTGACTTGGTCCGTTTGCCCAAGCTCCCAAGCGTGGGTATTGCATTAAAACATATGGCAGACCGAATCATGGGAATTCATGCGAATGTATAAGCCAACTTGCATGCCTCAAACGACAAATACAATGAGTAAGCCGATAAGCATCATCGATAAAAGGTGTTAGAGGTGGGCGACCATGTTATGGTTCATCTACGCAAGGAGAGATTTCCAACTGCGACCTATAACAAGTTGAAAAGTAAGAAGATTGGACCAGTACCGATCCTTCGAAAGATCAATGACAATGCTTACATTGTTGATCTTCTGAATGACATGGAGATCTCATGTACTTTCAACGTTACAGACCTGACCAAGTATCATGAACCGAAGTAGTTATAAGCCAAATGTCTATTAATGTCATCGATTGATCAAGCCAACTTGAGAGCCCTTCGATCGATCAACCATGGATCGATGAGATTCTAATTTAGCTCTTAATTAATTATATAGACACTTTTGGTAATTCTCGATCGATCGAATTTGGTCGGATTAAATCAATTTACTTGCTGCACAAAAAAAGTCAACTTCGGTCGACATGTTCGATCGATCGAGACCGCTCGAGGTTCTCCTCGATCGATTGAACCTCAATGTCGATCAATCAAAACAGATCTCGAATTTTGGTTTTTGGTCTCTAGACAAATATAGACTTTATTGATCGATTGAACCCTTTAATTGATCAATTAAAGTTAGACAAGTTCAGTCTATTACACAATCCATTTTTATGAATGTTTTAGGGTTCTATGATTTTTTCCTTATTTTTGTGATTGTAATTGCTTCTAGGGTTTGGGTTCAACACATCCAATGATTTTTCTCATTGTCATATTTAAGATGACCAAAGGATTGCTTGAATCCAAAACAACAAGAGTTCATAACTAGAAGTTGAAAACTTTTTTTCGACATATTGTTATACATACAATTTAAAGATCGGTGTGGGAAATCCTTAAGTCAGATCGCCCTAGAATTCGAAGTCCGGACATGACGAGGCTTTAGGATCCTCTAATTCGAATTTTCCTATACTATAAACACCTCCAACGGGAGAATATATTTGGGAGTAAATATATTTGATGCTCCTGGTATTTGAACAGAACACCTACACTGATACCATGTCAACCAACCACCTGCTATAAAAGCTTGAGCTGTTAATGATGGTGTATCAATGTATATGGATGGACTTTAACAATAAATGCTTTGTATCATTCGTTTGTGGAAGATCGGATGGATAGAACAGGAAATTATAGATTGGGCCCACAATGTGGATGGTCTAAATCCATGACCACATTTCTATTTCTTAAAATTCCCCATCATAAGATCAAGTTGACTATGTAGCAGCATGGGGAATTGATGGTGGGGCCACCTGATGGTTGATCCACATCCATGTTCAGACCTCTTAGCCATAAATGATCGAACGTGTTAGATCAAACTTAGTTTTAATTGCAAATAGTCTATCCCATCCATTGTGTTGACCATTGATCAAATGGCAAGGATAATTAGATCAGAACTATATACATGGGGAGCTAGGGTTAGAGCCTCATGATAGATGTTCCTCGTATACATGAATGGATCCTTTTGGCGTACATAATTTGAACGTCCATTTTGTTGGCAAAAAGTCTGCTGCCAAGGGTTATCATATACATGAATGGATCTCCTTTTTTTTTTTTTTTTTTCATATTGTGGCTCAACTGTAGTGTGAAATAACCTGAGTTTTAGGCCTCCAAAATAGTGTAGCCCACATGATTGAAAAATCTGATCATGCAAACATTGGCACATGTGAGAACATGTGAATTTGTCCAATTTTTTGCCAAGTATTCAACCTAACATTAAGATGAAAATTACCATAGAAGAACAAAATTGTAAATAAATTCACACATGCGAAGATAACAATGTACTATATGAAGGACAACGAGGAGAAGGTAACTCATCCCCTTTCACGAAGAGCATAGCATGTATGGAAGAGTAGGTCTAGCATGAGAGATAAGAACCATTTGGGCTAGCCAAGGAGACTGCCTATAGGACGATATATACATTTCAATTGAATGGCTCATGTATGCACATGAGCGTATTGAAATGCATGTGAACGTATGCATAGGCAAGTCATTCTTGGCTACCTAAGAAGACTCTTTACCTTCATGTAAGACCTCTTCCTCTGTTCATTCCTTTCTGTACTGGAATACGGTTCCTTAGCTTACAAACTTCACTATTTATAGGCAAGTGAACGAAAGAACGGATTCGTTTGCACACTTCATTATTTCATTTTTCTCTATTCTTCTGGAGGCCTCATCACCCACTTTCAATCCTATTATGCCCATGTGGAATATATTCTAATGATATACATGCACTGTTTCATGCAAAAGGAATGCTGTTATGATGTTTTTAATTCAGGAAGTTCCATGAAGTGTTGACCAACACAGCTAAACCACACATGTGGTTCATGTGAGTGGCGATCAGAACCGTCGATTAGTTTGGTTGTCAGATATATGAATTGGCCAGAAGCAAAAAAACTAAGGTGATGACTCGATTGATGGCATGGGATCATTTGTGAGGAAATGGAGGGTTAGCACAAAGTTGATAAGAAATGGAAAAGCTTAAAGTTAGTATAAGATTAGAATAATATAATCACTACCATTTTTGAGGTATTTCTCATCTACGTGGTGGTCCACTAGATTAACAATAGATATTCAGCTTTATAGAACATCCTGTAGAGGTTGCATTATAGTTGCGTATTTTCCTTGTTTGTTATTGTGTTAATATTGCTTATGAAGCAGCGGTCCGATGGTGTTTTTAAAAAAATAAAAATAAAAAACAAAGGTTGGAAGCCTTCAATTGCGTTACTGGTTGACCTTTGATATCTTCCAACCGGTTTGTCCCGACTCTGCACTCATGTGCGCCAAGTGGTTTTGACCACAGTTTAAAGCGAAAGGTTCTCAAAATCTCAACAGAGAGGTTTATCTCCAAGGCCAATCCTAAACCTTAATGACAATACCCTGGTGAGAGGATTACATCTTGTTGCTTTAACTTCACTTTAAGGAATCATTATTCATTCTATGGTCAGTATTTCACCTATTTCATAAGGTATGCCATTCTAAACAACTTTATACTCAGCCATCATAAATGCCTCCAAGTGCACCCATATGACACACGTGTGGACATCAGAGCCATCCATGGGATTTTCTCACACCATGTCAATGCTATTCACACACAAATCCAGCCGGGTCTATCATGCCAACCACATTGCACGAAACAAATGAACGAATAAAAACTTGCTTTCACCTTTTCCTTTTATTTTGTACCCTAAGGCCCACAGGATGTGTTGATTGGCATCGTTTTCGGGCTTGGGAATCAACACAATGTGTTCATCTGGTTGATCTCTCAGATGTTCCCAAGGTTTCCCATGTTAGCATATGTGAAGGTGTGAACGGAGACTCTCCTACTCAGGGCCTGTTAGATTACCTAGCCTCCGTGTTTCACATACCACCTAAGAAATGTCAATGCTTTCTACCGACATATATCTATTCCTTTGACTTGTGTTGCAACTACAGGATCCATTGAAATATGCAATAATCAATGCATCCTAGACACTATACCAAGTTTCTTCACTAAGAAAAGGCATAAAAAAAAAACTCTTATTATTATTTATTTTTATAAGATGTAGGAGTACACACCTAAACTGATTGGCATTAGTTATAGTGCATGAAAATATTGGATTTTATTAACGAAAATACTTGCATAAACTTTATTTGTATCTTATTGTTTAGTCAGGCATTGTAATTCTAGAATTGAAAGCTTTCAGTAAAGTTGTCAAGCTAGCTAGCACTCGAATTGTTCACTGTACATGAGTCGAATCAAGTCGAGCTTGGCCTAGCTCAGCTCGACTCGGCTAGCAAGCTACCCCAGCTCGAACTTGGTTTGGCTTGGTCCTTGAGCCTGGCTGGGCGGCTCGACTCGGCTTGGTCAGCAGCTCGAGCCGAGTTTGAGTTCGAGCTTCCGAACTGAGTTTGAGCTCAAGCTTCCAAGCCTAGTTCGAGTTTGTCACTTCAATTTGAGTTTGTGCTTTCTAGCAGAGTTCAAGTTCGATATATAGAGTTTGAATCGAGCTTGAATTCGATTTCAAATTCGAGTTTGAAGTTGAACATAACACTAAAATATATAAAATGCATAAAATAGAATTATAATCCATTATAATTATATTGTTCACGAATTACAACTAATAACATCCATAGAAGGAGTGCCTTCATGTTCCTGCCTTATAATTATAAGCTCCTACATTATCGTCCGATCCATCCGAACTACTATTTAATTTTTCATATAAATATTGGTTCACCTCTTTTGAATCAGAAGGTGAAGAGAGGTTTCCTTCATGCTCTTTTATAATTTAAAATATATTTTTCAAACTTTCTTTATGAAGATTTGTACATAGTACCTAATGCCTTTTTAAAATTCACCAAGACGGAAGAAAACTTGAATTTGTTACTCTTCTTCTTTTTATTTCTTGTGTTTGATCCTATTTTAACATCATGTTGTCTTTGAGGACATTTTTTATGTCTAAAAACCCCTTTCATACTATGCTTTAAGGCGAGTTGGAGTTGATCTTCTTCTAAAGCTTTTAATGTGGCTCCCTCCTTTGCCTCTTCCGTAGAAGTTTTCTGTGTACCAGAAAGTTTGGATGGAGTGGAGGGTTTCCTATTCGAATTTAAAAAAGCCTGAAAAAGAATTTGGATATGCTTTGGAGCATTGGAGCATGGTTTTACATCACCACCTCGACATGCCAAGTGTAACTGAATCTGATTAGTTTTTTTTTAACAAGCTTTACCCTACACAAACTATACACAATCTCTGTTCTTCAAGACCTTGGTGAGTTGACTAGGGAATTGTAGTTCCAAATGTTGGTCAATGAGTCGGATGACGACATATTTACACTCAATTAAAAAAAAATAGTATGTTGAGGATTTATAAAGATAAATAGAAATTATAAATGAATAACTTAATATAAGAGAAAAACAAACTACATATGAATATATGATAAATAAAAGCAAATAAGTAATAATGAGTCAAAGTCACATTACACCACTTTCAACTTAAGTATCATTACATCGCATTCAAGTTTAAAATATATATATATATATATATATATATATATATATATATATATATATATATATATATATTATATATATATATATATATATAACCACCTTCATGTAGTTGTTGTTATAGGTACAGTCTCGTCTTGACTCTTGATCTCTTTCTCTTACTCTTCATGAATATTATCTCCTCCCCATATCGGACGTAACCAATCTTGTGTACAAATTAATGTTTCGACTGTTTTTGGTAAAAGTGACCTTTGATGCTTGTTCACAACCATACTCCACATGCTAAAAGTGAGTTCTGTTGCTACTGTTGAAATTGGTATTGATAATATGTCCCGTGCCATCACAGATAGTGTTGGTATTTTGATTCAATAACTCGCACTACACCAAAATATAGGAACGGTTGAAAACAGTTCCTGAACCCTAAATAGGGCGTCGTAAAAAATTAGGAATGGTTGAAACTGTTACAAATTTTAGAAAACATAAAATTAGCAACATTTGAAAATCATCACGAATTTTAGAAAACAACAATTTCAGAATGGTTTTGAACCCTTATTTCGGAAGCGCCAATAAAAGTTACACAACCACTGGAAAAGGCTAGTATTTTTTTTCTGATTAAAACCTGTATTTTTTTAATATTTAAAACCCAAAGAATGTTGCAGTGCAATTAAAAATGAATATTAAACAAATATTGTAATATCCATAACCTGGTAGTATCCGAACTCTACATCTCGATACCCTCTGCGAGTCATCGGATGTTCCGAACAGGACCCAAACTAAGCACGCAAGTACACATCCGAGTGAATAGAACTCTACGAATTAAAAACCTACATCAACATGACCGCGCCGTTTCCATGAATCCATCAGTACCCTCGCGGCCGATACGCATGCTCGATCACGAGATATCGCATAAAGAACCTGAAAAGGGTGAGCTCCCAGTCCTAGAGGGAGGTTGAATAGGACTATGCCAACTTAAAATTAAAGAACTGAAGATTAAATAAATTATAACTAATCAGAGATCTCAGCTGTAATAGTATTGAGAAATTGATTCAAACCTTGTTCAAATGACAACCTTACACCAAAAACAGATGTTTTAGGTAGGATAACCTGATTTCTTAAACTTAGTAAGAATCAAGATCTCAAACTAAAACAAGGGGAAAGCAAGAAAGCTAACTATTACAAGCATTCACCACATGTACATGAAAGGATTACAACCATTCAACACATATCATCATATACATCATTCACCACAAAACACTAGGAGTTATAATGGTACGGTGTGTATACCAACTATTATCAAACAGCTACACCTACTCCACTCCCAATAATCACAACCCACGTGATATTGGAATTCACTAATAGTTAAGGTTTTCTCAGGTTCACCTTAAAACCTATACAGTTGTGTTTTCAAATGGGCTATCACAATCAAAACCCCACGTTGAGATTTTCTGGCTATCTCAGTCATAACCAATACAAAAATTTTCTAGATATCTCAAGAAATCGAAAATGAATAAAGAATACTTATCTTCTTCTAAAGACGCTCTTTGATGTAGCCTGTAGAACCGCTTCACTTGATGTAGAAATATTCAATGTCCAAAACACAATCAAAGGTTCTAGGTTCTAAATTGATTTTTGAATTAATTCAAACCTTGGGCTACTTGTTTGAATTCCTTAGATCTGACAAGGTAAAGTATGAACTCTCATTTTAAAACATAAGATTAATAAAAGAGATCAAGGAATTACAAAAACAAAGAGCTATTAAAAGATTTAAAATTACCGTGCTATAACTTGAAAATGACGGGGACTTTTCTCTCTCAAAGTGAAGGCTTTTCATGGCTTTTATGAATGAATTAGAATGAGAAAAGACCTCTATTTATAGGCTGTAAATTGGTTGCTTCGACTGGTCTAAGGTCTCCTTCGACTCGTCTAAGAATCAACCAAATTTCAAAATTTGGGTGCGATTGGATTGAATTGTCCTTCGACTGGTCGTAGAACTTGCTTCACTGGTCGAGGACCCTACTCGACTGGTCAAGCATTTCCTTCGACTGATCGAGGGAGCATAAAATCAGTTGCTAGACTTCGAGTCGAGCTCCTTTCGACTAATTGAGGGTGTGTCCACGACTGGTCGAGGAACTACCAAAAAAGTCCATTTTTAAAGTTTGAATCTTGGACTAGTAGAAGTATTTCTTGGACTGGTCGAACCAGATCTTGGACTAGTCGAACCTAGGCTTGGACTAGTCGAACCAAATCCTAACCAAAGTATAAAAACCCACGAATGTTTAGCATATGAAAGGACCTAAGACTAGGGTCTTTCTAGGGTCAAGTATACCTGAAATTATTGGACATTGAAGTATATACCATGAAACTTGAATCTTCAGTAGCATTCACTGGATCTTCTACTTGAAGTAAACTTATAATTGTAGCTTGATCTTGAACTTGAAGTGAAGTAGAACTCAAACTTGAAGTAACTATCTTCATGTCTTACACATTTCAATTTCATGTGTTGATCTTGTAGGTGAACTTTCCATCTTGATTCACTTAAAGGTGAACTTTCCATCACATGAGTGAGTCACACTATAAGCTATTTTGTCCCATCAAAATTTGACAAATAAGGGTGCTTTATACAACACAGCACTTACAATCTCCCCCTTTGTTAAATTCGTGATAAAACATTAAAACATATTGAGAACAGAGTACAAACACACTCTCTCATTATGAATACAACAACTACTCCCCCTCAATCTGAGCTTGGACTTGTGTAGAATACCTGTATTAACAAATATATATTTCCAAACATACAATCCACACAATCCATTTCAACAACACATGATTTAATCATAACCATAACATAAATCTCAAATCTCTCATACCAAAAATCTCTAACCCTTTTTGTCACAACTTGACAAAGGAAGACAGAATGACAAACATAAATAGATAAATGAAAGACAATATAGGAAATATGATTAAGAGTAAATCAAGAGAGTAGGAATAGGAGTTAGAAAGCATAAAGGAACATCCAAGAGTGTGAATTAAGTCATAAAACCCAAGTATAAGTTAGAGTTATACAATCCAACACAAATAAAATCAAAGTTAAGCTAATTAGAACCAGAGGAAGAAGGAGGTGGGATAGACGGGTCAATCTGATGAAGTTCTTTTATAATGCGATGAAAGTATTTTTGCATATACTTCATTGAAGATTTCTAACATTCCGTCAGATTGTCCTGTGAAACTTTTAACTCAACCACCTTCTCCTCTAAAGAACGAAGGCGATCTTCAAATTGAGACGGTTGAAAGTCAGGATCCGCCTCATCATCAATTTCTACTTCATCAAAGATGTCATCCATAGTAGTGTCTGCAAGCAAGGTGTCTTCTTCTTCTTCAACATCTCCCTCATCTCGCTGACTAGGAAGATACTCCAAGTTCATCTTGTTGATGTTGGAGTTATTAAATGGAAGAACTATTGTCGGTGCCTCAACAAGAGGAATGACCACATTGCAATGAATTGAAAGGGTAGTCATAAGATAGGTAAAATGAATAGACCATGGCCAGGATAGAGATAAAATTGTATAATACTATAACAAATCAGAGAAGGAAGACATATAGGAATGTCAAACACAACAGAGTGAAGAATACGACACATAAAGGGAGTAAGCTCAGCCATATTCCCAAACCTAAGATAGACATTAGAGATAAAAATACGGTGAAGAACTTTGTACTTGGGCAACATTTAATTGGCACATAGGGTATTATCCGAACTCCATTCGACATTAAACCGATACAATTTGTCATGCCCCAAACTCGAAAACCAGGCTCACAAAATTTCCAATCGCCGAATCCGACGCCGACAGCCTCCGTAGTACCCCATTCTCAGCTCCTAGCACCCATTTATCAGGTTTCGATCTTGGGATCCTACAAGGAGGATTTTCAACATCAGTTCGATTCATAATAAGCATAACCAAAGGCATAACCCACAAACAACAACCAAAAACTCCATCACATTTTCGCTATAATAAAAAACTTATAAGTAAAGTGTGCATAAAGGGAAATACAATGATGATAGACAAAAGTTCCAAGATGATCTGCTATGCACTTCTGCCTCAACGCTGCTGCGATTCAACGTCACCTGCACGCAACGGTTGTGCATAAGCTTACAGAAAGCTTAGAGGGTGGTGAAAGTGTGTGCGCAATGTAGTAATATAATTATGCAATATCAGAGTAATGCAGAATATGTTGATGAATACATGAATACTATTGGTCATACAAAGGTTATGCAATGCAAGGCATAAATGATGTCGGCCATACCAAGGCCATGCGATGCGAGATGCAACTCAAATATACCAATCCTCATCTGAGTCCACATATTAATGCAGCTCAACTCTGGAATATTACCGGGGACTAGTGCACTCCAAACCAGATTGTTGCCTCATCGCGCGTAACAAGGTGAATGGAAGAGACCTCACTATCCTCCTGCCAATATCGGGCTCGACTCGTCGATAACGGACTCATTGCTTGAGCTGGTCAAACTTAGCCTAGCTTTGCCCCCTCCTCTCGAGCAGGTAAGGTCACACCCCCTTTCAACCGACCACGACACAGTGGAAAGCGCGACCTTCTGATAATCGGCACTCGGCGTTCATGTACCTACTCAGTCTAGACGTTGGAGCAACCTCCTTGTACCATGAGAGTTTAAGGAATTTCACCCAGGGACATCTATAACACCCCATGTAAAATAAGATTTTCGGTGTCCAATCCTGCTAACCACGATACGCCTGTGGAGGCTACGACCCTGATGTCGCTAGGGCGTACAGAAATCATGTCACACAATGCGAAATGCATGAATCACACTATCTAGTCATGCAGCAATCGTGCGCGTACCACGCGCTCATGTGGGCAACTCTCCCCATCGGGGAGTCCCATAATGGTTTGCCCAATGGCATGTGCTATGATCAATCACTCCTCACATCAAGCATACATATGATGCGTGTGGGCAAGGATCGTGGAACTATTCTAAGCATATTATATGATGGTGATGATGTACTCCCCCTTATATCAAGGTTGGGCCTAAGCAGCCTACCCACAATCTTAGGGATCCAGAAAGGGTTCCTTCGTTATACTATTGCATGGCCGGCTAGATGCCCTAGGGGGCCCAAATGAGTCCTAGATGGACTCCAAAATAAAAGAAGTAATGGTACTAACAACCAATAGGGGCCCAACATCTTGGGATAGCTCAATGAGAACAGATGGATCATGCAAATGGGGCCCAATAATTAGGGTCAACCCACTTAAAGAATGATGCGAACGGACTTAACAAGGCCTAAGGGAAGGTCACAACGAGGACATTTTGAAATTACGGTAATGACCGCTTTAGTTGAAGTAGGGATATGCCAAAATGTCCTATATGGGGGTGAATAGGACTTTTATAAAAATTTTATGGTTTAATTAAAAATCCTATCAAACTTGTCCCGAGTAGATATGCGTTTATCAGGATTTCTTTAAAATAACTCTAATGACTTTCAAGCCAATTAGAGTATCCAATCATAAAACTAATTTAATGATAAACATGATGCAATTTAGAGTTTATGATGGATGGAACAGTGTGTGAGGTGTGATCAAATATGAAAGCACTTAATGAAATCACACAAGTAATTAAAAACAAACATCAATCACAAACACAATCATTTTTATAGTGGTTCGACTACTTGTTTACTCCACTCTCGGCAAACGCACTCAACCCTTGAGTGTACCGGATATCACTAAGGTGGTTTCACACGGTTCACCTCAAACCTGAGGTTTTAAATCAGGTTCACCTCTAAACAGTACAACCTACACCTAGGCTGACAGTTTATGCTCTCACGAGCAAGGGTCAACACATAACACCCAATTTTAGGCACACTGGCCAAGGATCCATACAAGGAACCTCACTGTTTATGCTCTCCACAGAGAAAGGGTCAACACAACGCACCCGATTTTAGGCACACTGGCCAAGGATCCACTCAAGGAACCTCACTCTTTATGCTCTCCATAGAGTAAGGGTTAACATAACGCACCTACTTCGTACACTCCCACTGGAGGCCTCTTACGAGGGCTTACAAGTGGTGAGAAACAGCTTAGACCCAATCCTATAAAGTAATGATCACAAGGGTCCACTGGACTCTAATAACTTACGAATAAGCAGATGAGTCCCTTTTCAGCGTAGTGTTGAAGATCTCCTCCTTTGATGAAGAAATTCATCTTCCTCGATCTGCAACTCAAATGATGTACCAATACATGGAGATAGGTTGGGTCAAGGTTATAATAGAATCCTACTCTATTGAATATTTTCCTATAAGGGAGATAGAGCGATTCCAATCATCTATGCATTCAAGGCATCCCAGCTTAATGATTTTCCATTAAGGTGGTAGCTGGAGGATCCTTGAATGCGAAAGTTCATTCCCCAATCCACTCTATTAAATGTCAATGACGAGGGTGGATTGGAGGATAAATTTTCATGAGAGAAACGACTTTCGGTATATAATATAAGGTTAAACACTCAAAAGAACTCTCTTGTTTCTCTACCAGTAACTAAGGACAAGCTCTCTATAAATAGGCAAAAGGTTCCAACGGATATAAAACAGTCACATTTATGATAGAGTTCGATATCATCGAGCAGGGTAGATATCATACTCTCAATTGCATCGACTGGCCGGTCGATGACACAACTCAAATGTCAGACGCTTTTGAAATCTTTTGCTAGTTGGTCAAGGGCATCGAGCTATGTGTCAATATCATCGGATTTCAAACTCCGATTGCATCGATACGAGGTTCGATTCCTTGACATTTGAAAAATAAGAGAGACTTACCTTTGAAATATTTCAGGTCATAAAATACGATCAAGGCACACTCGATATCATCGAAATTTGAATGTTGATGATATCAATAGCTGTGTCGATGCATCGATTAATCCTAGGATTTTACCAGTGAACAGTTTATGTCCATTCTCGATGTAATCGACCCAGCCTTGATATCATCGATATTTGAATATCGATTCTATCGAGTGACCCTCAATCCAAGATGAACCACCTGAAAAATATTGCTGGATAACTATGTGTCCAAGACCGATATCATCGAAGACCTTCCGATATCATTGAAATTTGAATTTCGAGGATATCAAGGAGAACTTCGATATATCGAAGATTTTGTGATTTTCCTTAGAAAAACAGGGACACAACATATATGATGTCGATTACATCGAGTCTGCTTCGATAGACTCGAGATTCAAATTTCGATGTTATCGATACGACTATCGTTACATCGATAATTCTGTCTAGAGAGTTATGTGGTTGCTGGACATCTTATGTCCTCATTTCGATATTATCGATTGAGTTTCGAGGATATCGACATCACTGTTCGATAACATCAACCAGTCTATCGATAAATCGACAGAGGTAGAAAACTTAGAGATTTTTCTATTGTTTGAAAAAGTTTTCTAACCAATAAACCCTATGATATTCTAACCAATTTTAAGGGTTTTAATTACCTGGTGTCTTGGGACATGGGATGTGAGGCTAAGATTTACCTATTGCAAGTTTCAGCCCACATCCGGTTGAGGCAGACGGTTGATTGATCTTCCTATGGAGCTTCTCTGTCTAGCCAACTCAACACTCACGCTAATTGTCATACCAGGGCACTTTCAATCTCCCCCTTTGTCAATTACGTGACAAAACCACACCAAAACACCCTAGATCAATATCTAGACAAACACCCTAAATTGTGTATACATGCACTTTACACAAGTTTACAATATCTAGTGAACCCATAGACACAATCAGTTGCTGCTCCTAACAGCATTCTCCCCATATCTTGGTGCAGCTGCTTCCCCTAACACTTGCATCACCATTTACAAACAAATATACACAATTTTTCCATCGGGGTGTTTGATTTGTTCTCCCCCTTTTTGTCAGTCATTGGCAAAGGAAAAGACTATAGTTGATATTGACTGAAGTTAAAGCAAGTTGAGGCAAGTTGGAGAACTATCATTCAGGGAGCATATGCACATAATAGAGAGATGTAAAGAAAACATCTCATGACATAAATCATGTATGCATAGCAGATGAAGTAGAGCAGTGAGATAAGCAGACAATATATAGATCAAAATATCACATGCATTGCACACCATTTGCAATATAATCAATTAAAACAAGGGATCACAAAATATGACAGTAAAAGAGATATGAATTATAATCAGGCATGAAACTCATTATCCAAAAAAATATATATATACTGCCCAAAATTTGTAGTAGTATAATCATTCATCCCATACCAAACTAACATTCAACCCATCTGTGGGCACCCGAAAAGAACAAAACAACCACTAGTATTGAGCCCATCCATGGGTATATACAAATTTCAAAAAGAAACAAACTTGTCAGACCAGTTAGGTTAGTAAGCTATCACATACCCTCATGGGAGCGTAGAGCATCCAAAAAGATACTACTGCCCATACGCAGAGATAAGAGTATGATGTATGTGATAGCATCCAGAGACCAACACAATGGCGGAGGATGTAAGTGCTATGATTTGATTCCTCTTTGATTGTCAAATTTTATGTGTCAAAACGTCTCCGTATGTTGTGTGTTTATATCTTGATAAATTTGTTCGAGACACCTCGTCAACACTTGAAGTCTAGCTCAAAGAATTGCTCAAGCTTCATGATAGTTCAAGCTACAATATTAAGAGAGAACTCTGGGTCAAGACTCAAGTTCAAGTGCAAGCTCAAGATTCAAATGCGGGACTCAAGTACAAAGTTGTATTGAAGCTTCTGAAGTAGTCAAGTTGCATCGAAATGAAATCAAGCTTCGTAAAAGATCAAAGTCTAAGCAAATGAAGTGTTCAAAGTCCATACTTCATGTTACAGGTTTGATAGACCATTAGATTGACCTTAGGGTAGGTCACTTTGGATACATATACAAATGATTATTATTACATGATTCTGGTCTACTCTAAGACCAGTCCTGGAACCTGTTCGACCAGTCCTAGTACTGCTTCAACCAGTCGAAGAAATTCCAAGACCAGTCCTAAAATGGTTGCAATTTATCAGATTTTTTGGTGCGCCTTCGACCAGTCCTGGAGTCTTCTCGACTGGTCGTGGGATGGTCTCGACTCGACGTTCAACCAGTCATAATGCCTCGACTCAAACTCCAGCGAATAAATCAAGTGTCGCACGACTAGTCGTAGTGGGGTCTCGATCGGTCATGGACTGCCTTCGACCAGTCGTGGACTACCTACGACCGGTCGTGAAACGGTCTGATATGATCGCGCTCAAAAATTCAAAAATCAGTTTATTTCAAGACCAGTCGTGATGACCCTAGGACCAGTCGAAGACGAATTTCTTCTGCTATAAATAGCACACGAATTTCAGAGTTTTTCATTGAATATTAAGTGAATTCAAGGCTCCACTCTGAGATAAGTTTGTGATTATTTTTCAAGTTATTTTGTGCATAATTCTTTCTCTTTTTGATAGCTTATTTAATTTGATTTTGTTTATGTATTCCAATCTGATTTGAAAAGAGGAATTGACTTATTCCTTCTTTGTGGAATCAAATTCAAATATAGTTATGCCCAACTGGTTTAAATCTAAAATCAATTAGAACTTAGAACCATATTAAAGTGAGTTGTGGACATTAAACTTCTATTCGAACATCTACTCCAATTGGTTCTTCCGGGCAGCTACAAGAGGAGAAATCCAGGTATTTTACAATTTTGTAAATTCCTTTCCTTTTTGGTTTTTGTTTGGGATTCGCCAGAAAAATCTCAATTTGTGTGGTTATCTGAGGAGAGCCAGAAAACTCAGAAGTGTGGGTTTTTGAACTGTGTAAGCCTAAGTTAAAAAGACACAATTGTAAAGGTTTTGGGTAAACTTGTGAAAACCTATTTGATAGTGAACGTTAATATCCCCTGTGTGAGGATATTAGGAGTGGAGTAGCATTCTATGTGGCTGTTGAAGAACAGTTGGTGTACACACAGGCGAACCACTATAACTCTTTGTCTTGTGGATTGAATGTTTGCTTAATTCTCATATCTTTTATCATTCAATTGTGTGGAATGTACATGTGGATGTGAATGTTGTAACAATTTACATTTCAAGCAAGTGTGGAGATTGTTGTAATAAATTAGATTTACATTTCTGCATTTAATTTCAATTCACTGCTATTCATTTATCTTTATTAAAATTGAGTTCTTGATCCAAAATAAGTTCTAGAAATAAGGTTGTCCTACCATAAGCCCTTGTTTATTATGGTGTAAGGTTGTCCTTAGAACTGATTTTGTATCAATCTCTCAATATTTATTTATTAAGGTGATTTGATTTCAGCATTGATAATTGATTTATAATTGTAAGGCTATCGGTTAATTTATTCCGCTGATTTTATTTTAATTTGGCATAATCCTATTCACCCCCCCCCCCCCCCCTCTAGGACATATAGCTTGGCCTTTTCAGAGGAATAGATGAAAATGGTGTTGTATCGTCCCGACGACAGGTGATCAGATCAACCAACTGTTACACGGTCAGCTGCACTCCGTTTACCAGACGTTCCAATACAATGAACCTAGTATTCACAGGCTCTTTTAGCTAGGTGACATCTCGCTGTATTGCTCCAATCCCGTTTTGATGGAGCTTAAACCTTTTCGCATGCCCAACCTCTGAGGTGGACGGAGCTTGATGAGGCAAAGGAGGTTCATTCCCACCCATTTCAGTCCCTTCAGCGGGAGCATCTCCTTCACCTCTTTCTCCTTCTCCCTGAATTCCTTCCTCTGGTGGATCCTCTGGAAACTTGTGGAATTTTAAGTACATCCTTCGAATGTTGTTCTTGTTGAAGACATGAAGGGGAAGTTCCGGATCATTGGAAGATGGAAAGCCGATGGCATTGCACACATTGTGTATAATCCAGGGATAGGGCAAGTGAACATCCATAGACGTATGAATGGCATAAACTAACTGGTGCACAATAAGATTAGGCAGACAGACTATGATCCCTGAGGCTGTGGAATATACTATCGTGGTCATAAACCCAATGAGATCGGAACGGTTGGTACTTCTGCGATAGATGTTTGACGCGATGATACCATGCAAAATGCGAAACTGTGGTTCTATGAATTTGGATTTTAAAGCATTGCCTTGGTACCAAGGAATGTCATGACCATGGTAGAGAAACTTAGTAACCATGGATCGAGTTTCAATATTTTCAAGATCCATATCTGGAAGACCGACCGATGACAGGGTAAGACCAAAGATTCCTGCAATAGATGCAGGAGTGATCTCTATGTCGTCACCATCAATAGACACAGTGATAGAAGGCGGATCAAATACTAGAGAATGACAAGAGGCAAAAAAGTTGTATGTCCATTCAGGGTGACATGGCCCACCAAAGTCAAGAACAGGCAACCAGCCAATTTCAGCAAAATGAGATTTCAGATTATACAGTATTAGACAGTCCCTGTCAACCTTTCTCTCATGGATAAGCTTCCTACTAGTATATTTGGCTAAAGTTGGATTCATCTTAGGTAGAGGAGGGGTCTGTGCCTCGGATTGGGACCCGCCACTTGTGGTTGGTCGTGTTCACTGCTGAGTAGGAGTCCCACGATCAGTAGCTCTTGCTCTTTCCTTTGGAGCAAGAACTTTCTGTTGGGATGATCGCGAGGATTCCCCAAGCCCAGACGATTTCCCTTTGTCCTTCCCTATTTTTGATTCTCACAAAAAGGGATTTGAAGAGAGAGGAGCAAAGTTCCTTTTGAAGATCAGGAAACACCCTAACAAGACCAAGATGAATTCTTGATAGTGAAGAGGAAATGAAAGGAGTATTACCTGATTTGAGGAATGACCGGAACCCACTGATGAACTTCCAGCTGAAAGGGACGAGCAAGGAAAAAAAATCTTTTTAGGAAGGAAATGTGATTATTCCCGCTTGGCCACCTTATATCGGGCGGCAATCTTCGATATCATCGACCAGTGTTTCGATGATATCGGGAGATCCCACTCGATGCTATCGAAACTGTCTTCGATATCATTCTCGATCATATGACTCTTCCCATTCCAAAGAGGCGTCAATGAAATCGACTGTTGATCGATTTATCGAGAATCCACATGACTTATTGACAGATATATCGAAGGTGAATAATTTTCATTTTTCCGCAGTTCCACAAGCTTTCATGTATAGTATAGAATATCTTTGAATCAACAGTATACACAACAAAATTTTGTACAACCATTGTACAAATCAAAATTATAAACATTAGAATGTTTATATATGTAACGCCCTGAAATTCGGGGGTCGAGTACGAACTCAACTCCCGAGTTCCAACGCATCACTTATGCAACATACACAATGTCGGTTAAATGTTGTCTGAGTTAGCGCAATAAACATGAATGAGATTAAACCAAAACAGTAATTCATACCCAGTTCAATTGCATTTGAAAACAGCGGAAGACTGAAATTTTATATACAAGTATGTAAAGTAACAAAATTTTCTGAACTTCAGGGTATGAGCACTAGCTGAGCACCAATATACACGTAAAGTTTGTAAATTAAAAACCCAAAATACATCCTCAAAAGAGGCCCCAAAAGTCCCGCGATGCAGCCGGCCTAGGCGTAGCCGTCAGAATACTGCATGAAAGAGAACTCCTCCTGGTCCTCATCAACGTCGGGCTCTGGCTCCTGAACCAAGGCGCCCTCTAATCCTGCAACAGAGTCTGGTTGGTGTGTACAACACCGTCCCGTATCGTGGGAGTGAGTAGCTAACTCAGTGGAACAATAATGCATAAGTTAACATGTTATCAAATCAACCAAGCAGTAATGATAAAGCAGTACAAATCAAGCATTTCTAACTACTCTTGTTAAATGCAAAAATGATATGACATGATGCTGTATGCCCTTGCCAAACCACCCTCAAGCGACATCATCTTACGTTCGCGAATGCTTAACTCCCTCAGTGCGCCACATCTACAAAGCACATGCGGTGCGATGATGCTCGTGATTGCCAAGTTATTATTAGTCCATTTCAATCAGCAGTATTGGGAAACTAAGGTACCTCCCTTGTATCATTCCCAACATGATCCATTCTAGGGTCGTCAGTCCTAGTTATTCTCATACGATGTTATGGTTTGAGAAGCTTAGTGATGGCATCACAACAGGTTCGTCACCCGTCAGCGCGGATACAGATCTCACCGTATGCGGCTCAATTGCTGGCCGTCAGCTCGAGTACAGGTCTCACCGTACTCGGCTCAATCACTAGCCGTCAGCTCAAGTACAGGTCTCACCGTACTCGGCTCAACTCACACTCTAGTTACTGTGAAAGGCTCGTGGCCAATCACAGATACTTAAAGTACACTCGATGATACCACGGAGGACTCGTCGCCCGTCAGCACGAGCACAGATCTCACCGTACTCGGCTCTCGCCGAAGTATCGACAGCTCGAATACAGTGTCCCATACCACCGTATTCGGCTCACGAGATAGTTGCGCAATGGTCACTACGGGGAGGCACATGGCCCCAGCATAGGCCGACAGCTCGACCACGGTGTCCCATACCACCATGCCCGGCTCATGCGTCTTAGCGGATCTAGGTACCATGGTTAAACAGGAATCACCACTGGTAAGTTTGGTACCCTAGGTTCAAGCAGTAGCGACCAAACAAGGTGAACACACAACTACACTTCGGTTCAAGTGGCGAGCCTGACTAGCTCGAGCGCACCACAAGTTGAGCGATATGGAGCGCAAAAGCACTCCGCGTGGCCAACCACTATCGCCAACCGAAGTACGACTCGGGTTCGCCGGACCCGTCCTTTGTGGCGACATGAATCTCAGCCACAATCACAAGTCTGGTACCGAGTGTTTGGACTATAAACATAGTCCCAAACTCAAACAGTTTTCATCGCTAGCATGTGAAGTAAAGCATGGTAAACAAGCAATACAAGCATGTTAGTCGGCATGTTATAAAGCATAAAGTAAGACATGAAGTAAGCATGTTACAAGGCATGTTGAGAAGCATGTTATAAAGCATATTGTAATGCATGTACTAAAGCACTATCCCCATAGGGATAGAATTGTGTGTGCACTACAATTAAGTGGTTGCGGTGAACCACCGCATGGAGGGGATCCTACATGTCTCTAAGGGAGTTGGAGAATCCATATCAGCGCCTATCTAAGGCACTAGTACATGCACATGTACACCTACATGCACATACACAAACACTTAGAATACACATTTCCAACATACATGACGTATGTTAGGCAAGTTCGTGATTGGGCTGTCCCTAAGCCCCGGGAGTATTTTTCCCGCGTATATCGTATTCATACAACAAATAATCATTACAATTACATATCCAAAATCCGCACGCATGCGGGATTTCTAGAATACGCAATTTCGACATACATGGCATTTACACATGAACATATATTTTTGCGATCTCTTTCGCCAAACTAGTATTTTATCCACACATGATATAATCAAACATTAAATAAACATGTCAAACATTTTCTCAACAAAAATACGTATACGGTATTTCTACGTATATCAAGAGTATGTAAAATTCCATAATCTTTATCGCTAATCGAAACAGGAAACGGAAAGCACTTTGTACATGTGCATTTGCATGCAGATCATGAATCTATCATTATCTGCCATTGAAAGCGTTGAAAACCGTAACTTATACGCTTAAAGTCCTCACCTCAGCCCTTGGAATTCCAACGAATCAGCAAGAAGGTTGGTGCTTCCGTATACGGGAGTTTCTTAGCCTAAAGATCGCATTCGATTAGTCTTTCCTTAACCTATCACTAATTAGGCTCAAATCAGACCTAGGGTTAGGGTTTCTTACCTTCAAATGGGGTGGAAACCGCCGGGAAACCTCTTGGAATAGCGCGGTGTAGGCCGTGGGAGAGGTGGAAGCAGCAGGAGGAAGATCGGCTTCGATCTCCACAAGTTCTCTCTCTTTTCTCTCTTTCTCTCTTAGGGTTTTAACCCAAATTCGTATGGCTGTGAGAGGGGCTGTTCTAAGCCCCTTTTATAGCCACAAACCTTCCCAAAACAGACTCAGGTTCAAGGGTAACTGCTTACATAGGCATTTCGCCACTTTCCAAGCTCAAAAGGGGTGTTCTGGTGGCCCTCTTTGAGCCAAACGTCAGACTTAAGCTCACCCACTGCGGATCCACGTGGGATTACGTTTTCGGCTCGATCGGATTCCCAGATCGCACGTGGCGGACCACTCTCAGTTCAACGGTCCGTGGGCCACGATCGGAATTTCTGAGTACATGTAAATGTTCCTGAAATTTTTCTTAATCCGAGGGTGTAATTTGGTCTGATTCCGACGGTCAGGTTGCTTAATACTGACGTGCAACCGAAAGGTGCCAGATCACTATTCCAGATATTTTCTCTTGAATGGAAATAGTGTTTTTCACACTCCCTCGCTCCGGAGTGAAAATAATGGCCGTGGGACATCGGAATCATCTGATTTTTGAGATGATTGTCAAGCCCAGTGGGGCGGTCCTGGTTCCTTAGCTTCGTGTTAATCGGACTCCCGATGTGCGATCTAGACCTCATACGAAGTTTCGTTTCAGTCCCGAGAGCAGACGGGTAATGAGTTTGGCTCTAGACTTTAGGGTAACCTAGAGTCACCAATTCTGCAAGTTTTGGGTCTTGCAGATCGTATTTAAAGCGATCCCAACGGATTTCATGATTTACCGAGTTTAGTACTTAGTTAACTTTGTTAAATTTCTAAAGGATTTAATCCTATGTGATTTCTGGTCGAGGTGGTACTCGGCCCAATGTACGGAAATTTTCAGGTCGTTACAATCTACCCCCCTTAAACAAAAAATTTCGTCCTCGAAATTTATACCTTTTCGTAGTCCTCGAGAATCTGAGGGTAGTTCTTTCTGACCTCGGCCTCAGTCTCCCAGGTAGCCTCCTCCTCGGAATGATGTGTCCACAGCACCTTCACAAGTGGGATGACCTTGCTACGTAGTACCTGCTCCTTCCTATCAAGGATACGCGTCGGGCGCAGCTCGTACGTAGCATCCTCGCTCAACTGTACCTGCTCCCATCTGATGATATGCGTAGGATCAGGAACGTACTTCTTCAGCATAGAGACATGAAATACGTTGTGTACAGAAGCAAGCGGCGTAGGCAAGGCGAGACGATACGCCACATCACCCACTCGATCCAGTATCTGAAATGGACCGATAAATCTCGGTGTGAGCTTCCCCTTCTTCCCGAACCGAAGGACTCCCTTCATAGGGGAAACTCGAAGGAAGACATGATCCCCGACATCGAACTCCAGCGGTCGCCGCCTCGTATCGGCGTAACTCTTCTGTCTGCTCTGCGCTGTGCGTAATCGACGCCTGATGATATCAATCTTCTCTGTAGTCGTCTGGACCAACTCTGGGCCAATCAGGCTGCGCTCGCCAACCTCTGCCCAGCAGTGCGGTGCCCTACAAGGTCGACCATATAAAGCCTCATAAGGCGCCATACCAATAGTCGCCTGGAAGCTGTTATTGTAGGCGAACTCTGCGTACGGAAGACAGTCATCCCAGCTGTCCTTGAAGTCCAACACACACGCTCGCAACATATCCTCCAAAATCTGATTCACCCGCTCTGTCTGCCCATCAGTCTGAGGATGAAACGCTGTACTGAACTTCAACTTCACACCCATCGCCTCCTGGATACGAGTCCAGAAGATGGATGTGAATCGCGTGTCTCTGTCCGACACGATCTCTAAGGGAACTCCATGCAGACGAACGATCTCTCTGATGTACAGTCTAGCCAGCTCGTCTGCAGAGTTCGTAACTCTGATAGGGAGAAAATGGGCTGATTTGGTCAACCGGTCCACAATCACCCAGATAGAATCATGTCCCTTCCTCGTCTTCGGCAGCCCAGATATGAAGTCCATGGAGATGAAGTCCCACTTCCACTCCGCTATAGGCATGGGCTGAAGCAGTCCAGGAGGTCGGCGATGTTCTGCCTTGACCTGCTGGCACGTCAGACACCGAGATACATACTCAGCGATGTGGGCCTTCATGTTGTCCCACCAGTAAGTCCGTCTCATGTCCTGGTACATCTTCGTGCTACCAGGATGCATCGCAAGCTTCGAGTTATGGGCAGACTCGAGAAGCTCGCGTCTCAAGTCAGCCACATCAGGAACACATAGGCGGCCACGGAATCGTAAACC
Organism: Magnolia officinalis; assembly: GCA_021015155.1. Lineage (NCBI taxonomy): Eukaryota > Viridiplantae > Streptophyta > Magnoliopsida > Magnoliales > Magnoliaceae > Magnolia > Magnolia officinalis. The sequence goes on from JAJHSJ010000014.1 coordinate 20,331,525, forward strand.
CCCATCAGAACCAACTCTCCACTCGGAATCCACGGCGTCGCTAGCCTGCTCTCGAAGCTCAGACAGCCGTATATCGCCCCTTTGGGCCTCAACAATCCTGTCGTCAATAAGTGGCCGCGCCCGAACGTGCGCAACACACTCAAAAGGCTCCTCGACAGTGAGTCTCTGCTCGAAGTCGCGCACAAACTCCATCATGTCCCACTCGGCTATCATCAGCGGTGCCGCAAATGCAATCATCTTCTTGCGGCTCAACGCGTCTGCCACAAGGTTCGCCTTGCCAGGATGGTAGGAAACCTCGAACTTGAAGTCCTTCAAGGTCTCCATCCATCGGCGCTGTCTCATATTCAAGTCTCGCTGCGTGAATATATACTTAAGGCTCTTGTGGTCGCAGAAAAGCTCGAACTCCTCTCCATAGAGGTAATGTCTCCAGAGCTTCAATGCAAAGATGACTGCTGCCAACTCCAGGTCATGTGTAGGGTAATTCTCCTCGTGCTTCCTTAATTGTCTCGAGGCATACGAAATCACCCTATCCTTCTGCATCAGCACACAACCCAAACCAACGCGAGACGCGTCAGTATATACCGTGTACTTCACCCCTTGCTCTGGCAATACTAGCACAGGGGCGGACGTCAACTTGTCCTTCAGCTCCTTAAAAGCTGCCTCCGCCTTCTCATTCCAGGCGAACTTCAGGTCCTTCCTAGTCAACTGCGACAATGGCCTGGCGATCTTCGAGAAATCCCGAATGAAACGTCTGTAATACCCAGCCAGACCAAGGAAACTCCTCACCTCAGTAACCGACTCAGGCTGCTGCCAATCCTGAACCGCGGCTACCTTAGCAAGGTCCACTGCTATCCCATCCTTGGACACCACATGTCCCAGGAACTTGACTTCCTCCTGCCAGAAGTCGCACTTCTTGTATTGCGCAAACAACTGGTTCCTCTCTAACGTACCCAACACTGCTCGCAGGTGCTCCTCGTGCTCCTCCCGACTCGTGGAGTATATCAAAATATCATCGATAAAAACGATGACGAATCGGTAAAGGAAGGGCCGAAATACCCGGTTCATCAGATCCATGAACACGGCTGGTGCGTTCGTCAGACCGAACGACATCACCAAAAACTCATAGTGCCCGAAGCACGTCCTGAAGGCTGTCTTCTGTATATCTTCCTCTCTCACGCGCAACTGATGGTACCCTGACTGAAGGTCAATCTTCGAGAAATACTTCGCCCCCCTCAACTGATCAAACAGATCATCTATCCTGGGCAAAGGATACTTGTTCTTCACCGTGACCTGGTTCAACCTACGGTAATCAATACACAACCGTAGCGACCCGTCCTTCTTCTTCACGAACAACACAGGTGCTCCCCAAGGAGACACACTAGGTCGAATAAAGCCTTTCTCTACAAGTTCGTCAATCTGTTTCCGCAGTTCCTCCATCTCGCATGGAGGCATACGATAGGTCGGCAACGAGATGGGCATCGCACCAGGCGTAAGGTCAATCGTAAAGTCAATCTCGCGCCGAGGAGGTAAACCAGGGATAGTCTTAAAGACTCCAACAAACTCCCTAACCACTGGCGTACCCTCCAGTGTCGGACCATCAATCGGCACAAGTAATGCAGCATAACAATCAACTCGACAGGGCCAACTGACCTGTACAGAGAACGTGAACGCTGTGCCGTCAGGTCCATAGGCGGTCACGATCCGAGCATCGCAATCTATCTCCGCCCTCATCTTGGCGAGCCAATCCATGCCAAGTATAACATCGTAGTGCCATAGCGGAGCAACAATAAGGTCGACGTGCTCCGTGCTGCTACCCAAATCTATCGCGCAACTCTCGCATAAACGCGTGACATCCGAGAAGGTCCCGGTGGCCGTAGTGAGTCTCGTTCCCTTAGTGGGAACAGAATGCAAAGATAGGCGTTTCACCGCCCCACATGAAATGATAGAGATAGTGGACCCAGTGTCCACCAGTAGAGAAACGGGAGTACCATGGATATGAGCCGTGCCCTCGAAGGCCGTCGGTGCCGATATCGACGTCTCTGGTGCCTCAGCAACAAGGGTATGCACACGGGCCTGCTGCTGGCGATTCGGCTGAGGAGCCTGGGGTCGCTGTGGCGGTCTGAAGAACGGCACAGGAGGTCGGAATGAAGGATGTGCAGGAGCGGTCTGTAGCGGCGGAGCTGAAATGGTCTGGGGATAAGAGCGACCCAATCTCTGCGGTGGCGCAAATCCGCTAGCCCGCATGCGCGAGAAGCAGCTCTCGGCAGGATGTCCTGGTTTCCCGCAAAACGTGCAGGTCACCAACGGGCGTCTCATGGGAAGCACTGGCGCTGCAGCCCTGGGGGGAGAATCGGCTCGAGGCCTCTTGCCTAAAATAGGCCTGCTCTGTGTATCCTGGCGCGGTCTCGCAACCATAGTACCGCGTGATCGGGCCAGACGGTCCACATCCTGCTCGGCCGTCATAGACATGTGGACCAGTGCTGCATAAGTAGGGATAGTGTGGCAGCAAAGCTTCGACCGTATGTCAGGTCGCAAGCCTCCAGTAAATCGTCGCATCCTCATCTGCTCATTGACGAGGATGGTCGGGACAAAGCGGCCCAACTCGGTAAATCGGTGCTCATACTCCGTCACCGTCATGCCTCCCTGCCTGAGGCGCAAAAACTCTCGTCCTCCCGCTCATGTCGATATGTCTGCGGGTAATACTTCTCGTGGAACCGAGACTCGAAAGCCTCCCAAGTCCACACGAAGTCCACTGCGACCGTGCGCAGCACACTGTCCCACCATAAACTGGCCTCCCTCTCAAACATAAAGGTAGCCAGCTCAACCTGCTCTGCCTCAGAGCAATGTAACATCCGTAGCATCTTGGAGATGCGGTCCAACCAGAACTCTGCCTCCTCGGGTCTGTGAGAACCCGCAAATGAAGGAGGCCTCAAGCGCTGAAATCGCTCGAGTAGCCCTCGCGTACCGACATCTCCAGTAGGAGGTGCAACGGGTGCAGGCAGAGGCGCATCCTCACCTCGCGCAGGAGGCTCAGAATACTCCTCAGGATGCGCAGACGTAGTAGGTGGAGCCGCACCACCTCCGTGGGACAAGGCCTCAGCAATAGTGGCCATCAGATCCTGATGCTGCTGCTGCATCTGCTCTGCTGCTGTATCTGCTCATGCTGCTGCTGCATCTGCTGCTGCTGCTGCTGCATTGCTGCTGCTGCTGCATCTGCTGCTGATGCATCATCATCATCAGCTGCTCAAATCTATCAGGCTGTGGAGCAGCCTGGGAATCATGATGTGCAGCAGATGACGGCCGATACTGCTCTCTGACCGGGGGTGTGTAAGGTGGCTGTCCACCACTAGGACCAGCAGAAGGCTGATCAGATCCCAATCCACGGTCAGTAGGACCGCCACTACCAGAAGGAGTCTGGTCCATAGAGCCGGTCAAACGTAGATGTGCCGTGCTCCGCGTATACTGCCGCGGCATGCCCTATACAACATAGGGTAGATCATTCGTGAGATATAGCACAAAACACATCATGAGGCACTTACGCATTCCACACATCATCAATACAAAGAGGCTACATGCTTTTCATTTACTCAAAATTGTCATAATACATGGACACAGAGTTACATGAATCACGACAGAAATCACATGATAGCCATTACATTCATTACATAAAACATACAAAGCATGCTACTACCTACTACATCAACAACATAAAAACATAAACCGCCTATCGCGGTAACCAACATAAGCAACAACACACAACACATGGATGACTAAGCATCCGAAGTAGGCGGTGGAGGAGGAGCATTCTTATCCTGCGCACAGCACAGGATGGCCTTCAACGTACGGGACATCTTCTTGAAGCTTCTCTTTATATAGGCGTCAGTCTCTTCAAGCTTGGCTCGAACTTGACCAATTTCTTGCTGCAGGGCGGCTTGCCCTTCCTCAAGACGGGCAAATCGCGCGTCAAAAGCATCCCGATCAATACCAGGCTCCTGAGCCACAGGAGGTGAACTCTCCTCGGTGTCCTGAGCCTCAGGTTCTTCTTCCTGTATATCATCATCGCCCTCCTCATCACTCTCCTCGCCGGCACTATCCGACTCATCACCAGAGTCGTCGAGTCGGGCTTGCCGCTGTTGAGGGCCGATCTTCATATTCCTGAGTGTCGCTTCACTTATGATTCGGACCGGTGCAAGATCCTCCATGTTCAACCTGTAGCCTACATCACGAGCCATCCTGCAGATCAGACGGCCAAATGGAGCGAAAGATCGTTCCTGGTAGAACGAACGGCATGCACTATCTGAGATAGGATGAACGTAGGTAGGCATATATCGTCTCCATGTCCCATCTTGTACAAGAAGTCTACCATCACCCGAGTACATTCCGTGCGGTTACCCATTCGTGGGTACACGTTGTAGGTGAAAATATGATGGAGTAACCGGTAGTCTTCCGCCATTTTTGTCGACGCAATGCTGTTTCCTCTCCTCCAAGCAACCCGGCGACCACAGAGATATCGCGCGCGGCGATCCCTTTCCCGCGCACTTCTGGAAAAGCTACCACTGGGGTGTACCTGACCACGCGGCAGCTTGGTGATCCGAGCCACTTCATCCACTGTAATCGTGCGTCTAATGCCCCTCACAGAAACAGTAAACTGAAGAGGCTCAACAGATGCGTCCACGATGTGAGCATAGAAGGCGCGGACCGTGTTCTCACATGCAGGCGACTGGCCATCAAATATAGAATTCCAACCGATGTCCACCAGGTGGTCCATCAGTGGGTGTAGCCCGAACATCCTTTCATCTACATGGGCTTCAAACACAACTTTGCGGCCCGCAAAGCGCCCATATTCCATGCCAATCGGGTAAGCATTTCTGGCGGGATGGTCGGGATCCAAGTCTCGCTTTGACCTAAATTCCCGCACGGTGCTTGGGCCGGCCCCGACGTCGGATCTTCTTTGAGAATGGGCTGGCCTACTTGGGCCGGCATCATCAGCCGCGGTTTTCCTCTTTCCCATGAAAGATAGGATGGAGGAAAGAGAGAAAATGGTGGCCACCACACCAAGGAGGGCCATGGAAATTTGCCCAAAATGGGATTTAAGGGCTGATCTCTTTGCTCCACCACAAATAATCAATGCAATGGGTGTGGGAGGAGCCCAAGAGGTAGAAAATGAAGAAGAAACAAGAAGGAAGTGGGATGGGTTTGAATCTTACCCGATTTTGAGCTCCAAAGAGGGATATGAGAGCTCCAACTTGAGAAAATGGGGAAAGGGGAAGCTAGGGCTGTGTGGGAGGTTGGGATGGGTGAGATATGGAAGAAAAATGGAAGATTTGGAGGTTGTAGGGATGGGTTTTTGAAGAAAATCGAAAATGGGTGGAGGTGCTTGAAAAGAGGGGTGAAATGGAAAGGGGGTGCTTCCAACCCTATTTATTCTAACCAAAACCACAAATGGGACGTGCCATGGGGTAGGGGGGTCAAACCGACCCAGCCCACACTTGACCACCACCGGAAACCGACCGGCCGGCGGCGCGCCGCCCGACCCGCGGCGGCGCCGCGGCCGGACTTGGCCGGAGCCGCGCTGCCGCGGCCTGGCCCACCTTGGCACGTGCCCAGGGTGCTGAATGCACCCTGGCTTGGTCGAAATTCATAATGGGCTGACGTGGGGGGCCCACGAACTCCGTTCGGCTCCCAAACGGGCAGTTTTCGGAAATTTCAGAATCAATCTGATTTTTCCCGATTTTTAAGGGATTTTTTTGGTGAAGTGTGACCATGACACGTCAATAGACGGTCAAGGGGTGATTTGGAGTCCACGTGTGCGGTCAGGATCGAGTACAAACTCGATCAACGCGTCTATTTTCAACGAATTTCACCGAACGGTGAAGTCGGGAGACCCTAGGACTGTTTCTAAACGTTTGCGCACCCTCCTAAGTATAATGCGTCAGCGTACGTAGTGGGGACATAACTCAGGTCCGGTTTTAATCAAAATCATGCTCTGATACCAACTTGTAACGCCCTGAAATTCGGGGGTCGAGTATGAACTCAACTCCCGAGTTCCAACGCATCACTTATGCAACATACACAATGTCGGTTAAATGTTGTCTGAGTTAGCGCAATAAACATGAATGAGATTAAACCAAAACAGTAATTCATACCCAGTTCAATTGCATTTAAAAACAGCGGAAGACTGAAATTTTATATACAAGTATGTAAAGTAACAAAATTTTCTGAACTTCAGGGTATGAGTACTAGCTGAGCACCAATATACATGTAAAGTTTGTAAATTAAAAACCCAAAATACATCCTCAAAAGAGGCCCCAAAAGTCCCGCGATGCAGCCGGCCTAGGCGTAGCCGTCAGAATACTGCATGAAAGAGAACTCCTCCTGGTCCTCATCAACGTCGGGCTCTGGCTCCTGAACCAAGGCGCCCTCTAATCCTGCAACAGAGTCTGGTTGGTGTGTACAACACCGTCCCGTATCGTGGGAGTGAGTAGCTAACTCAGTGGAACAATAATGCATAAGTTAACATGTTATCAAATCAACCAAGCAGTAATGATAAAGCAGTACAAATCAAGCATTTCTAACTACTCTTGTTAAATGCAAAAATGATATGACATGATGCTGTATGCCCTTGCCAAACCACCCTCAAGCGACATCATCTTACGTTCGCGAATGCTTAACTCCCTCAGTGCGCCACATCTACAAAGCACATGCGGTGCGATGATGCTCGTGATTGCCAAGTTATTATTAGTCCATTTCAATCAGCAGTATTGGGAAACTAAGGTACCTCCCTTGTATCATTCCCAACATGATCCATTCTAGGGTCGTCAATCCTAGTTATTCTCATACGATGTTATGGTTTGAGAAGCTTAGTGATGGCATCGCAACAGGTTCGTCACCCGTCAGCGCGGATACAGATCTCACCGTATGCGGCTCAATTGCTGGCCGTCAGCTCGAGTACAGGTCTCACCGTACTCGGCTCAATCACTAGCCGTCAGCTCAAGTACAGGTCTCACCGTACTCGGCTCAACTCACACTCTAGTTACTGTGAAAGGCTCGTGGCCAATCACAGATACTTAAAGTACACTCGATGATACCACGGAGGACTCGTCGCCCGTCAGCACGAGCACAGATCTCACCGTACTCGGCTCTCGCCGAAGTATCGACAGCTCGAATACAGTGTCCCATACCACCGTATTCGGCTCACGAGATAGTTGCGCAATGGTCACTACGGGGAGGCACATGGCCCCAGCATAGGCCGACAGCTCGACCACGGTGTCCCATACCACCATGCCCGGCTCATGCGTCTTAGCGGATCTAGGTACCATGGTTAAACAGGAATCACCACTGGTAAGTTTGGTACCCTAGGTTCAAGCAGTAGCGACCAAACAAGGTGAACACACAACTACACTTCGGTTCAAGTGGCGAGCCTGACTAGCTCGAGCGCACCACAAGTTGAGCGATATGGAGCGCAAAAGCACTCCGCGTGGCCAACCACTATCGCCAACCGAAGTACGACTCGGGTTCGCCGGACCCGTCCTTTGTGGCGACATGAATCTCAGCCACAATCACAAGTCTGGTACCGAGTGTTTGGACTATAAACATAGTCCCAAACTCAAACAGTTTTCATCGCTAGCATGTGAAGTAAAGCATGGTAAACAAGCAATACAAGCATGTTAGTCGGCATGTTATAAAGCATAAAGTAAGACATGAAGTAAGCATGTTACAAGGCATGTTGAGAAGCATGTTATAAAGCATATTGTAATGCATGTACTACAGCACTATCCCCATAGGGATAGAATTGTGTGTGCACTACAATTAAGTGGTTGCGGTGAACCACCGCATGGAGGGGATCCTACATGTCTCTAAGGGAGTTGGAGAATCCATATCAGCGCCTATCTAAGGCACTAGTACATGCACATGTACACCTACATGCACATACACAAACACTTAGAATACACATTTCCAACATACATGACGTATGTTAGGCAAGTTCGTGATTGGGCTGTCCCTAAGCCCCGGGAGTATTTTTCCCGCGTATATCGTATTCATACAACAAATAATCATTACAATTACATATCCAAAATCCGCACGCATGCGGGATTTCTAGAATACGCAATTTCGACATACATGGCATTTACACATGAACATATATTTTTGCGATCTCTTTCGCCAAACTAGTATTTTATCCACACATGATATAATCAAACATTAAATAAACATGTCAAACATTTTCTCAACAAAAATACGTATACGGTATTTCTACGTATATCAAGAGTATGTAAAATTCCATAATCTTTATCGCTAATCGAAACAGGAAACGGAAAGCACTTTGTACATGTGCATTTGCATGCAGATCATGAATCTATCATTATCTGCCATTGAAAGCGTTGAAAACCGTAACTTATACGCTTAAAGTCCTCACCTCAGCCCTTGGAATTCCAACGAATCAGCAAGAAGGTTGGTGCTTCCGTATACGGGAGTTTCTTAGCCTAAAGATCGCATTCGATTAGTCTTTCCTTAACCTATCACTAATTAGGCTCAAATCAGACCTAGGGTTAGGGTTTCTTACCTTCAAATGGGGTGGAAACCGCCGGAAAACCTCTTGGAATAGCGCGGTGTAGGCCGTGGGAGAGGTGGAAGCAGCAGGAGGAAGATCGGCTTCGATCTCCACAAGTTTCTCTCTTTTCTCTCTTTCTCTCTTAGGGTTTTAACCCAAATTCGTATGGCTGTGAGAGGGGCTGTTCTAAGCCCCTTTTATAGCCACAAACCTTCCCAAAAGACTCAGGTTCAAGGGTAACTGCTTACATAGGCATTTCGCCACTTTCCAAGCTCAAAAGGGGTGTTCTGGTGGCCCTCTTTGAGCCAAACGTCAGACTTAAGCTCACCCACTGCGGATCCACGTGGGATTACGTTTTCGGCTCGATCGGATTCCCAGATCGCACGTGGCGGACCACTTTCAGTTCAACGGTCCGTGGGCCACGATCGGAATTTCTGAGTACATGTAAATGTTCCTGAAATTTTTCTTAATCCGAGGGTGTAATTTGGTCTGATTCCGACGGTCAGGTTGCTTAATACTGACGCGCAACCGAAAGGTGCCAGATCACTATTCCAGATATTTTCTCTTGAATGGAAATAGTGTTTTTCACACTCCCTCGCTCCGGAGTGAAAATAATGGCCGTGGGACATCGGAATCATCTGATTTTTGAGATGATTGTCAAGCCCAGTGGGGCGGTCCTGGTTCCTTAGCTTCATGTTAATCGGACTCCCGATGTGCGATCTAGACCTCATACGAAGTTTCGTTTCAGTCCCGAGAGCAGACGGGTAATGAGTTTGGCTCTAGACTTTAGGGTAACCTAGAGTCACCAATTCTGCAAGTTTTGGGTCTTGCAGATCGTATTTAAAGCGATCCCAACGAATTTCATGATTTACCGAGTTTAGCACTTAGTTAACTTTGTTAAATTTCTAAAGGATTTAATCCTATGTGATTTCTGGTCGAGGTGGTACTCGGCCCAATGTACGGAAATTTTCAGGTCGTTACAATATACTAAAAGATTGAGGTGAAAGACCTCAGATGTATCATTAGGAGCTCAACAAAAATTGCTTCATTTCAGCAAATATCCAGATTTCGATGCATGACCTGGACTTGTTTTTCTATGCTCAATATTTCTAGGCATAGGGATCAATCTTTTCCTTTACCTTTAATAACATAGCAGTGGTTATTTATACGAGAACCCTTCATCACTAATTTTCCTGAAGGGTCTAGGATCTCTCATTTTTCCTTGTTTGAATGTAACCACATGCTCATGGTCGCATATTTGAGAAATGCTTAAGAGATTATGCGTTAATCCTTTTATGCAAAAAGCATTCTCATTTTTGAGCGATGTTATTCCTTTGATAATTCCCTGTCCAGTTACTCTAGCGGTGCTTCCGTCTCCATAGGTGACTATCCCATTATTAAGATCTGAATAGTTTGACAGAAGGGATTTATCACCCATGACATGTCTTGAGCAACCGCTATCCAGGTACCACTTAGTATCAATGCCTGTTATATGATTTGAATGAGTAATAAGGCAAATTTTCTTTTCTCTCACTACCCATTTTGTGACAGGATTGTTAATTGTGGTAGGTTTAGTTTTTTTGTTTAATTCAGCCACTTGATTCAATAACTCCTTCATTCTATCATTCATTATAGGTGGTGATGGATGTGTATTTCCTTTAACCATATTCCTAGGTGAACTCTTGACATCTTGTATTTTTCTGGTTGGTTTGAATTTACAAAAATGATTTTGACCAGAATTCTATTGTGTCCTCCTAGGTGTCACGCATTAAAACTTATAATGACCCGAATCATCACATAAATGACAGACTGGAGTAGTCTTTGTGTTACTTCCTGAAGCACCAGATTTTCCATCCATTGGTGCTGCATTTCAGATTTTGTTTTAAATTTGTCATATACTAAGCCACTCTTGTTCTTTCGAGTCTTCTCATATCTAAGAGTTTCTCTAATTTCTCACCACTCTGGGAAAACTTATAGTTTAACTTATCAATTTTCTGGATTCTTCTAAATCAAACAGGAGTGTATGATTTTCATTTTGAAGGAGTATGTTTTTGTCTTTTAAAAGCTCAACCTGTTTATTTAGTTTTTTGACTCGGTTTTAAGGAAGGTGTTGATTCTTTCAAGTCTATCATTATTTGAATGATATTGCTGTAAATCATTGATTAGATGTGTATTAATTTCCAAAGTTTATCTAGAACTTTTTGTAACAATTCCTTTTTCTTTTCAAATATTCCAAGTCTTCTAACTATGTTGATGCTATGGATGTAGAGTTGATTGTAAGCATCTTGTAGTTTATTTTTGTTGTTCTTCTTCTTCCTTTTCAGTTTCCTCATTATTTGATGGAAATGATTCAGTGGCTTGCGGTTCTTCCTCGTTCTCAGTTTCAATGGGAATGATTGGAGTAGTAGAGGCCATAAGAATTTTCAAAGATTTCTTGTCTTCGTCGCTCTCTAAGTCATTAGATTCTTAGTTTGACTCTTTCGTATCATCCCATGTGGCAGCCATTACCTTACCCTTAGTTTTTCTATTTGGGCATTCAGTAGACAGGTGTTCAAACTTCTGACAGGCATAACATTGTGGTTCTTTGGTCTTTTTATCAAATTTACCTGCAGAATGTCTGTTGTCCACCTTTCTTCCTTCAAATGGATGGCCACGATTTTTTTGAAAGAATTTTCTAAACCGTTGAGCCAATAAAGCCACTTCTTCATCTTCATTTTCTTTTTCACTTTCTATGTCCTCATTTGTTGTATTCTTTAAAGTTTTGAGGACAGTGGTTTTGGATTTTAGGGTTTGTTTGAAGTATAGTTCAAATGTTTGTAGGGAACCTACTAGTTCTTTTACTTTCATTTCATCTATGTTTCTACATTCTTCAATGGTTGTTACTTTAGGATTGAACTGTTCCGGTAATGATCTTAGTATTTTCCTATAAATTTTTGGAGCCAGAGCTTTCTCACTTAATCCACCCATGGAGTTGCAAATGATATTCAATTTTATGAAAAACTCCATGAAGGTCTCATGCTCTTCCATTTTGAGACTTTCAAATTGTGATGTTAGGAGTTGCAGTTTAGATCTCTTCACAGTGGTTGTTCCTTCATGGGTTGTTTCCAACAAATCCCATGCTTCTTTGGTTGTCCCACACATACCGATTTGATTGAAAATGTCTTGGGACACACCACAGTAGATAGCATTCAAAGCTTTAGCCTTAGCAGTTTAGTTTTTCTTATCAAATGTTTTCCATTTTTCTTTGAATTTTGGTTTGGTGATAGTTGTGTCATTTTCAAGTACTATTTGTTCAGATGGTGACACATATCCTCTTTCAACTATATCCCAAACATCATGATCCAAAGATCTCAAAAAGTAGTGCATTCTAGCTTTCCAGTATGCATAGTTTGATCTATCAAATACTGGAGGTCTAGAGACCGATGAGCTCTCTCCTTTAGCCATATTCCCAACTTCAGTCAGGATCACTCTCTAGGCGGTGAAGCCTTTAAGAGAGACCCGCTCTGATACCAATTGAAATTACGGTAATGACCGCTTTAGTTGAAGTAGAAATATGCCAATATGTCCTAGAGGGGGTGAATAGGACTTTTATAAAAAATTTATGGTTTATTTAAAAATCATATCAAACTTGTCCTGAGTAGATATGCGTGTATCAGGATTTCTTCAAAATAACACTAATATCTTCCAAGCCAATTAGAGGATCCAATCATAAAACTAATTTAGTGATAAACATGATGCAATTCAGAGTTTATGATGGATGGAACTGTGTGTGAGGTGTGCTCAAATATGAAAGCATTTAATGAAATCACACAAGTAATCAAAGACAAACATCAATCACAAACATAGTCATTTTTATAGTGGTTCGACTACTTGTCTACTCCACTCCCGGAAAATATACTCAACCCTTGAGTGTACCAGATTTCACTAAGGAGGTTTCATACGGTTCACCTAAAACCCGAGGTTTAAAATCAGGTTCACCTCTAACCAGTATAACCTACACCTAGGCTGACAGTTTATGCTCCCACGAGCAAGGGTCAACACATAACACTCAATTTTAGGCACACTGGCCAAGGATCCATACAAGGAACCTCACTGTTTATGCTCTCCACAAAGCAAGGGTAAATACAACGCACCCAATTTTAGGCACACTGTCCAAGGATCCACTCAAGGAACCTCACTGTTTATGCTCTCCACAGAGCAAGGGTCAACACAACACACCTACGACATACACTCCCGCCGAAGGCCTCCTACAAGGGCTTGCAAGGGGTAAGAAACATCTTAGACCCAATCTTACAAAGGAATGATCACAAGGGTCCTCCGGACTCTAATAACTTACAGATGAGCAGATGAGTCCCTTTCAGCGCATTATTGAAGATCTCCTCCTTTGATGAAGAACTTTAGCTTCCTTGATCCGCAACTCAGATGATGTACCAATACATGGCGACAGGTTGGGTCCAGGTTATAATGGAATCTTACTCTATTGAATATTTTCCTATAAGGGAGATAGAGCGATTCTAATCATCTATGCATTCAAGGCATCCCAGCTTAATGATTTTCCATTAAGGTGGTAGCTAGAGGATCCTTTAATGCGGAAGTTCATTCCCTAATCCACTCTATTGAATGTCAATGATGAGGGTGGATTGGAGAACGAACTTCCATGAGAGAAAGGGATTTGGGTATACGATCTAAGGTGAAACACTCAAAAGCACTCTCTTCTTTCTCTACTAGCAACTAAGGACCAACTCTCCATAAATAGGCAAAAGGTTCCAACAAATATAAAACGGTCACATTTATGACAGAGTTCGATATCATCGAGCAGGGTCGATATCATCGAGGGTATACTTTCGATTGCATCGACTGGCCGCTCGATGACACAAACTCAAATGTCAAATGCTTTTGAAAACTCTAATTGCATCGATACGAAGTTCGATTCCTCGACATTTAAAAAGTAAGAGAGACTTGCCTTTGAAATATTTCAGGTCTTAAAATAAGATTGAGGCACACTCGATATCATCGAAATTTGAATGTCGATGATATCGATAGCTGTGTCGATGCATCGATAAATCTAAGAATTTTACCAGTGATCTTGCTGGACAGTTTATGTCCATTTTCGATGCAATAGACCCAGCCTCAATTAATCGATATTTGAATGTCGATTCTATCGAGTGACCCTCGATCCAAGATGAACCAACCTGAAAAATAATGTTGGATAACTATGTGTCCAAGACTGATATCATCGAAGGCTTTCCGATATCATCGAAATTTTAATTCCGAGGATATCGAGGTGAACTTCAATATATCGAAGATTTTATGCTTTTCCTTAGAAAAACAGGGACACAACATATACGATGTCAATTACATCGAGTCAGCTTCGATAGACTCAAGATTCAAATTTCGATGTTATCGATACGACTATCGTTACATCGATAATTCTGTCCAGAGAGTTATGTGGTTGCTGGACATCTTATGTCCTCATTTCGATATTATCGATTGAGTTTCGAGGATATCGATAGTACTGTTCGATAACATCAACCAGTCTATTGATAAATCGACAGTGGTAGAAAACTTAGAGATTTTTCTATTGTTTGGAAAAAATTTCTAACCAATAAACCCTATGATATTCTAACCAATTTTAAGGGTTTTAATTACCTAGTGTTTTGGGACATTGGATGTGAGGCTAAGATTTACCTGTGGCGGGTTCGAACCTACATCCGGTTGAGGTAGACGGTTGATTGATCTTCCGATAGAGCTTCTCTGTCTAGTCAACTTAACACTCACGCTAATTGACATACCAGGTCACTTTGACATTTAGCCCACATAAGGGATTCATACACAACATAACGGCCATACATACATCACATTGGGCCTCACTCATGGGCCTCACATACATCGCATTGGACTTCATATAAGGTCCTCAAATGTATCACAATGAGCCACACCCATGGGCCTCGAATACATCACAATGGGCCTCGCCCATGGGCCTTGAATACATCATATTGTGCCTTAACGGATGGGCCGTAAAATACAACAAGTTGGGCCTCATATAAGGGCCTCATATATCACATTGGGCCTTATCAAATGGGCCCCAAATACATCACATCAGGCCTCACCAAAATGGGCCCCAAATACTTCAAATGGGCCGAATCAAATGGCCCGTTTCAAATGTGCTGAATCACATGGGCTAATATAAATGGGCTGATCGAATGGGCAGAATTAAATGGGCCGATTCAAATGGGCCAAATCAAATGGGCCAAGTCGAATGGGCCCAAACCAACCACACCATTCATCTATAGCTAGAGATCATTTAGAGCATTACTACAAAACGAATCATATCCCAAGGATCATCTGGACCATATGACAAATAGTTGTGGTGATAATGATTTCCACTATTGAATTCTAGTGGGCCCCACCATAGTATTTATTTTCCATCCAGTCTGTTCATAAGGTTCCAAGGACCTGAACAGGGAGGGAAAAATGAATATTATATTGATTCAAAACTTTTGTAATCCCAAAAGGGGTTTCAATGGTAGACGTTCAACTCCACTGTTCGTTGTAGTGTGGTCCACCTGATAACAGAATTTGTCTTATTTTGTCTCAAACCCGAGACGGGTCGCCAAAAGGATGAACGGTGTGGATGAAATAAATCTATAAGGTGGGTCCCACCCGTCCAGCAAGCTGGACGGCGTGGCGAAACCCATACATCACGGTGGCCCCACATAAATAGATGGACAGTAGGGATACAACACATGCATTATGGTGTGAATCCACCATCCCAACTAGGGACTGTGGATGAAACCATACATCATGGTGAGTCCCACCGTCCAAACCTCTGGACGGTGAGGATCTCTCCTCTCGTCAGAGCAACTGATGTAAATACAACTACTTATATAGCTGCTATAGGTATCACTACGTGAAAAATGGAAAAAAAATGATGGATTTAGAGACGGTTCTGGACCGTCTCTAAAATTGATTGGTTTAAAGATGCTTTAGAGACGGTCGTAAACCGTCTCTAAACTTTTAGACGGCCCTTGACCATCATTAATAATGTCTCAAAAATTTGAACATCCACAAATCATTTAAGATGGTAAAAAACCGTCATTAACTGCGGATAAAAGACAGCCAGTGACCGTCTGGAATAAGAGACGGTCTCTAACCGTCTTATATGCGGCCATTTGAGACAGCCAAAGACCGTCCGTATTAGAGACGGTCATTGGCCATCTCTTACTGGTAATGTGAGACTGTCAAGGACCGTCTCAATTAGAGACGGTCATTGGCTGTCTTTTCGTGTAAACTGAGACTGTCAAAAGAAGTCTGTATTAGGGACGGTCCTTAGTTGTCTCCATTTGAGACTGTCAAGGACCGTCTCTATTAGAGACAGTCTTTGACCATCTCATATGCGGTCATTTGAGACGGTCAAAGATCGTCCGTATTAGAGACCGTCATTAGTCGCCTTTTATTGGTAATCTGAGACTGTCAAGGACCGTCTCAATTATAGACGTTCATCGGCCATCTTTTACTGGTTACAAAAATAGTATGTATTAGGGACGGTCCTTAGCCGTCTTATAGTGGTCATTTGACACTGTCAAGGACCGTCTGCATTAGAGACGGCTCAAGTCAAAATTAAGAACAAAAAAATTATGAATTTCGAAAAAAAAAAAGTTAAAAAGCTTAGAAAAATAACTAACAATGTTTAAGAAAAAAATTTAGATTTTGAAAAAAAATATAATTTTATAAAAATCTATATTTTGAAAAAAAAATTCTATATTTTGAAAAAAAAAAAAAAAAAAAAAAAAATCGATAAGAAAATGATATTTTGAAAAAGAAATTTAAAAAATTTAACAAAATTGTGAAAAAATTGACAAATTGTAAAAAAATATATATTTTAAAAAAGAAAACTAGATTTTGTATTTTGAAAAGAAAAATTAAAAAGTTATATAACAAAAGTGATATTTTGAAAAAGAAAATTTAAAAAATTAAACAAAGTTGTGAAAAAATTGATAAATTATAAAAAAAAAATATTTTTTAAAAAAGAAAACTAGATTTTGTATTTTGAAAGAAAAACAAAAAATTTATATAACAAAAGTAATATTTAAAAAATGATATTTTGAAAAAGAAAATTTTAAAAATTAAACAAAATTGTGAAAATATTGACAAGTTATAAAAAAAAAATATTTTTTTAAAAAGAAAACTAGATTTTGTATTTTGAAAAGAAAAATTAAAAAGTTATATAACAAAAGCGATATTTAAAAAATGATATTTTGAAAAAGAAAATTTAAAAAATTAAACAAAATTGTGAAAAAATTGACAAATTGTAAAAAAAATATATTTTTTTAAAAAGAAAACTAGATTTTGTATTTTGACAAGAAAATTTGAAAAAACAAAAAGAAAAAAAGAGGGATTTATACCAAATTGAATGGATGTGGCCTACAATACACAAGGTGGGATTAAAACATGTAAACCGTGAAAATAAAAAAGAAAAGAAAAAGAAGAAGAAGAAGAAGAAGAAGAGTGCAACTCGAGGTTAAGAAAAAATATACACGTTTAAGAAAGAGGAGTGCAAATCAAAGTTCCTCAATACCTTGGTAAAAAAGAAAATAGTCTAAATTCAACGGTAATATCAGATGGTTGAGATTATCCAATCATTGTGATATTAAAATAAGTGTTCTACGCAACAGAATAGATGTGCCCTTCAACACAATAGGAGTGTAGACCAAAGGAGATTGAAGCATATAGATTGTTAAAAAGAATAGTACAACTCAATGTTCCTCAGGATAGTCAAAAAGAAAATGGTCCAAATTAATCCAACGGCAATTTCGGACAGTTAAGATCATCCAATCAGTGTGACCTTTGGAAAGGTACAGGTATGCGCTAGGTGCAGGGTGGGTGAGTTGCCAACATTAAGAATTGGTACCAAATGCAGACATTAGTATAGGCCATTCTCATGTTATCATTTTTCGGCTATTAACTCGTCTCCAAAGCAATGAGATGTAAACTTGCACAGCTTAGATATAGTTTAAGCTGCTTGTTAAAAAGGAATTGGAATATAGTTTAAGCCAAATGGAATCTCAAAAAATAATAATAATAATAAATGACAACCGACATCCATCCATCCAATCGTACCAAGTCCACCAATCAGGCGGTAGAGATTGTTCCATGAAAGGCATTCCCAGCCCTCCACCCATCCACAGTCAGCCCCAACATATTAGCTCCAAGGACTCCAAAACAGTAAAACACAACACATATAAGTCTCATTAGAACCCTAGAACTTGTAAAAACACAAGACATTGACACACACAGAAATTTTCCCAAATGAATCAAATTAATATCAGAGGTTAGTTTCCAAACACCACTAGTAGAATCGAACAATCTTTAACAAGAAAACAAAATCAAACCCTACAACCCCTAGAATTCAACATACAGCCTCATCAAAACAGCAAAATCCAAAGGTGAAAAAATCATTATAAGAGCGATTTCATGACCCACCTGAGATTATTGAGTTCTTATGATTTGAAATCACATCCTAAAATATGATGGAAAAATATATGGACGGTGTCGATATACATAAAATATATCAAAGTAAGCCCTACACGGTTAGAGTAACACCCATGAAGGAATTACCTAATTAGTGAAATGGTACTATAAGGTCACCTCATGGAAACTTCCCATGAGCTTAATCTGTGTGCGCCCCACCATGATGTATGTAGAACATCAACACCATGCATTTAATGTGTCCCATTTAAGTCCAAAAATCAGTCGTATACAAAACTTATGTGAGCCATAACATCTAAATCTATGTGAAGACATCCCTAAAACATATAAAAACATTTAATTGGTGGGGCCCACATGAGTTTTGGATGTGTATGAAACTTGGGCTGACTCCTCATCCAAGTGGGACACACGTATATAATGAATGGGGCTAGATCTATGAACCACATCTAGGTGGGCCCAATAAATGATTATGAATGTTTTAATGGGAGGGTAACCCTCTCAACTATAATATGTGGTGTGGCCCACCCAAGTCATGGATTGACTTTATTTTTAAGGTCGTGGCCCACCATGGAATGGTGCATCTGACTGACGGGGCAGATCCAAAGTTCAAGTGGACCCACCATAGAAAAGAGTGGGATAGTGACACCCACTATTGAAACCTTCTTAGGGCCTGCCGCGATGTTTATTTGAGATTTAACCTATTTATAAGTCGTAACATCCCGGATTTTTGCCAACCTGGAATAAGACGTCCTTAGGCAATGGGTCGTTCCTAACGCCTTATTAACTTGTCAAAACTCAATCCCAAAGCCTAAAACCGCTTTTGAACCCATTTCCTTCACAAATCCCACCCTTCACCACCTTGTTTTTCAATTTTTCTAAGTACTTTCACCCTAGACACTATCTTAAACTAGCTAAGTATTATAACTTGGATTACTTTATATACAAACTACAAAGGCCCAGGTACCACCTCAGACGAAAATTACTCAGGACTAAATCCTTTAGAAATGAGGCGAGAATTAGCTACTGTTAAACTATAGTACCTGTGAAATTAGCACCAATCACTTTAAATACGATCTGCAAGACCCAAAACTTGTAGAATCATTAACGCTAGGTTACCCTAAAATCTAGGATCAATCTCATTACCCGACTGCACTCGAGAGCATCTCGAAACTCCGTATCAGATCTGGACCGCACGTCGGAAGTCCGATTAACACGAAGTTGAATTAGGACTGCCTTGCTAGGCTTGACAACCATCTCGAAAATCAAATCCAGATAGTGTCCCAGCACTATTCGCTTGAGCTCGGAGTGAAGAGTGTGAGAAATGTGAAATTAATTCAAAATAAAATAGAAATTTATGAAATCTGGCACCTCTCACTTGCAAATCAGTATTAAGCAACCAGACCGTCAAAATCAGACCAAATTACACCCTCAGATCAGGGGTATTTTCCCAAACATATCCATTTACTCGGAATCTCCGATCGAGATCCGCTGACCGTTGAACTGAAACTGGTCCGCCACGTGTGATCTGGGAATCCAACTGAAACGAAAACTTAACTAAACGTAGATCCAGTGCTAGTGATCTTAATTCCGACCTTTGGGTCAAGGGGGCCCGCCAGAAGTGCTCCGTTGAGCTGAAACAGGTTCGCTTTGCTTATAACCTAAGTATACCTTGTCCATAAGTCTATTTTGGAGTATTTTTAGGCTATATAAGGACCTTAGAACCCTCTCTCTCACAGCCATACGAATTTGAGAGAAACCCTAGAGAGAGAAGTGAGAAAAGAGAGAGAAGTGGGAGCATCTCCCTGTCATGCTTCCCTGCCGCTACACGAGCTCCACCACTCCGTTCTAATTGCTTTCCCGGCGATTCCGACCTCATTTATAGGTAAGAAACCCTAACCCTAATCTCTTTTGGGGTTTCGATAGTTGTAGGTTATGAAATAGCTAACCTATTTCATTCTATAGGTTACCAAACCGCCGAATACGAAAGCTTAGTAAATCTATCGACTCTGTTACGATTCTACGATAAAAGGTGCGGACTTTAGGTGTATAGGTTATGGTTTTCAATGCTTTCAATGTCAGATAATGATATATTCATGATCTGCATGCAATTGCACATGCACAAAGTGCTGTTTGTTTTCCGTTTCGATTAAAGATGAAGAATATGGAATTTTACATCTTCTAGGTATTTGTAGAAAGTACCATATACGTATAAATTTTGGAAATGTATTTGCCATGATTATTTGCTGTATGAATATATTATATATAGATAAAATATTTATTTGGTAAAAGGGTTCGCCCTAATACATGTTTTTTGCTAATATACACTATGTATGTTAAAGGAGTGTATTCCAAGTGTTTGTGAAAATGACTGAATGAGTATAGAATTCTCATTCGTGCTCGCCATGACTATTTGTTATGGATATATGCATGTTGTATTGACGATACCCCTTTGACGAAAGGATTTGCCCTAAATCATGTCACGACTAATATACACTATATACACTAAAACGTGTAGCCCAAGTATTTGTGGAAATGACTGAATGAACATGGAACTTGGATTCTAGCTTGCCATGACTATCCGTCGTGGGTGTTCGTGTGTTATCCATGGGGCAGCTCCCTAGTGAAAGGATTTGGCCTAATACCTGTGTGATCAACATACGTCAGGTATGTTGATGTATGTAATCTAAAATATTTGTTGGAATGTCTGTATGAGTACTAGTTAGTAAATTGTAATGTATAAGGGTGTTGAGATAGGATTTTCAACTACCTTAGTAATATGTATAATTTCCACTATGTTGTTTGTTTAGTTTAACCACTTACTTATGAAACGTCTGTGTTTGAATTTCCTATTTGTATTGTGTTTTATAACATGCTTGTTAACATGTTTGAATTACTTGTTTATGTAATTCTGCTCTGATTACTTCACATGTTTAAGTTGTATTCCATAAAAATCCGTGAAGGGTGATGGGGGAGCGGTGCAACGAGTGCGTGCAACAGCCCTGGCAGCCCTAAGAGGATAATATCAGACTTTGGTTGTATGATTTGAATCTTGATCCATTACTGCTTTAACTATCTGCAATTGAATGTGATTGGGGCTATGATTATAGTCCAGCCAATCGGTAACGGGGTTGAATTCGTGGCTGAGATTCATTTGCCATGTGAGATGTGTTCGACGAACCCGAGTCGTACTTCGGTTGGCGATAGTGGTTGGCGACACGAAGTGCTTATGCGTTTCATATCGTTCAACTTGTTGTGTGCTCGAGCTAGCCGAGCTCGTTAAGTAACCTGATCTGTCTTATGTATGTTCACGATGTTTGGATGCCTCTACTTGAACCTAGGGTACCAAACTTACCAGTGAAATCCCGTTAACTATGGTACCTCAATTCGATAAGACTCATGAGCCGGGCATGCTGGTATGGGACACCGTGCTCGAGCTGTCGGCATACGCTGGGGCCACGTGCCTCCCCTTAGTGACCATTGAGCAACCAAACTCGTGAGCCAAATACGGTGGTATGAGACACTGTATTCGAGCTGTCGACACCTACGGTGAGAGCCGAGTACGGTGAGATCTGTATTCGTGCTGATGGGCAACGAGCCCTTCGTAGTGTCTTCGAGTATACTCTAAAATCTGTGATTGGCGATGAGCCCTTCGCAGCAACTAGAGCATGAGTTGAGCCGAGTACGGTGAGACTGTATTCGAGCTGATGGCCAGCGATTGAGCCGAGTATGGTGAGACCTGTATTCGAGCTGACAGCCAGCAATTGAGCCGCATATGGTGAGA
>JAJHSJ010000014.1:20353445-20470520 GCA_021015155.1 Magnolia officinalis
CCTGTTCAGGTGGTCAAATTAGTCTTGCCACATTGGGTAGACTCGACGAATCTGGGTCGCACGACGATTGTCGACAGTGGTTAGGCCACGAAGGGTGCTTATACGCTCCATGTCGATTAAGTCAGCGTGTGCCCGTACCAATCGAACTTGCCTAACAAACCTATTAGCCTATTTTGTGTTTACCATGGATGGACTCTACTGCTTGAATCAAAGGTACACCTCACCAATGTAAAGGCCCACTTTAACCATGGTACCACGATCCGCTAAGACTCATGAGCCGGGCATGTGGTATGCGCTACCGTGTTCGAGCAGTCAGCCTATGCTGGGGTGACGAGCCTCCCCGTAGTGACCAGTGAGCAAATAAAACTCGTTAGCCGGGCATGGTGGTATGGGACACCGTGTTCGTGCTGTCGGCCTACGCTGAGGTGATGAACCTCCCCGTACTGACCACAAGTATAAACTTTTAAACTTGCCTATTGACTGCTTTTCATTAAGAGTGATGCCCTACAACTTGCCTATTGTATGTGCTTAACTAAGATTCACGACCCTAGATGGATCCTTCGGTTCAGGTAAATGATATAAAGGGAGGTACCTTAGCTTCCCAAACCTGTTGTATGAATAAGCTTAATTAAGTACTCGGCTAATATGACCATGCATCGCATTACATTAGTTAGGATGTGCTTTAAAGGTGATGAAGGTGCACTGTTTTAAGAGAGGGCTGTCAAATGCGAAATAGGTTGTTGAAGTCGCTTGTGTGGGAGCTTTGATGTGAGGGTATATGTCATTACTCGCACTCCATTCCTATATTAACAAAAGTAGCTAGGAAGTGATTGTCATGTTGCTTTATCATTACTGCTTGATTGACTTTGTTAGAGCATAAAAAATCCTCATGAAGAAGAAAGATTGAAGATCAAACAATGAACGAGGAGGAAGAAAAAAACTAAGTAGAGTCGTTGCGCGAACCGCGCAACCCCTTTAATCGCTGGGCGGATGGTGACACGTTGCGCAGGGACGTGCAACGAACTTTACAATTGCGTGGGGACACGCAACGAAGTTTACAGTTGCGTGAGAAAGTGCACCTGCTAGTGCCCTAGTTTGTCAAGTTACGTGTGTGGTGACTCAGACTGGATATAAAACTCGATAAGAAGATTACTTCAAGCGTCTGCCTCAACCGGATGTGTGAATGCTAGCAAAAGGTGAATCATAGCCTCACATCCCGTGTCCCAAAACCCCAGGTGAATAAAACCCTTAAAAGAAGATAGACATCTTAGGGTTTTATGGTGAGAAAACTCTTTCAAAATAAGAAAATCTCTAAGTTTTTCTTGCCTTGTCGATTTTATCGAAGCACCCTCGATATGATCGACCTGCACTGTCGATGTCCTCGATACCTTAACGATATGATTGATAAGAGGACGAAAATGTCCAGCAACTAAAAACTCATCTGGAAGGATTTATCGATGTATCGATACACCCATCGATAACATCGATAAAAGCACAAAATATGTCCAACAACTTCACAATATATCTGGACGAATTATCGATGTATCGATACACATATCGATATCATCGATATTCAAATCTCGAGACCATCGAGAGTGGCTCGATAAGATCGACAAGCAGAATTCCAGCGCCCCTGTTTTTTAATGAAAATCTCAAAATTCTTCGATATATCGATGATCTCTCGATATGATCTGAATTCAAAAATCGATATGATCAGAGGTCCATCGATGATATCGATAGTGGGCGCGCTCTTCTTACAACAAATATTTCAGGATGTTTTTTTAAACTATGATCAGGGGCCATTCGATTTAATCGATATTCAAATATCGATGATATAGACAACAGATCAATTGCATCGAACTAAGTCATAATCTGTCCAGCAAGTTCAAAGATAAATCTGCTGGAATTATCGATGCCTCGACTCTGATCTCGATATCATCGATATTCAAATTCCGATGACCTCGACGGTTCCCCCGATCATTCATGAAAACCTGAAATGTTTTCAAAGTCAAGTTCCTCTCTTTTTTCATGTGTCGAGGGATCGATACTGTCATCGATGGAATCGGAGTTCGAAATCCGATAACATCAACAACCCTGTCGATTCATCAACCAATTGGCAAGAAGTTTCAAAAGCGTATGAAATCGAGTCCGAGTCATCGAGCAGACCATCGATGCTATCGAGAGTATACGTTTGATGATATCGAACTCTGTCATAAATGTGACCGTTTTATATCTGTTGGAACTTTTTGCCTATATATAGAGGGCTTGTCTTTTGTTGCTGTAAGAGAGAAAAGAGAGAGCTTTTGTGTGTTTCAACTTACATCTTATACCTAAAGCCTTTCTCTCTAGGGAGTTCATCCCCCAATCCACCCTCACCAGCGATATTAAATAGTGTGGATAGGGGAATGAACTTTCGCATTCAAGGATCCTTCAGCTACCACCTTAATGGCAAATCATTAAGCTGGGATGCCTTAAATGCATAAGAGAGGAACTACTCTATCTTCCTTATCAGAAAATCTTTAGAGAGTAGGATCTATCTCACCCTTGACCCAACCGGAAGCCGAGCATCGATATATCATCTTGTGTTGCGGATCAAGGGAGCTGAAGACTCTTCGTCAACGAGGAGGAGATGTTTGGCATTGTGCTTAACGGGACTCATCAACTTATCTGTAAGTATCTAGAGTCCAGAGGACACTTGTGATCATTCCTTTCTAGGTCTTGGTCTTAAGTGGTTCTCACCCTTTGAAGTCCTCAAGGAGGCCTCTAGCGGGAGTGTACGTAGTGGGTGCACAGGATGGCCCTTGCTCTTGTGTACGGCATAAACTCTTAGGTCCTTGTGTAGGTCCTTGACCTATGTGGTCTAAAATTCGGGTGCGTTGTGTGGACCCTTGCTCTATGGAGAGCATAAACATCTGGTTAGGAGTGAACCAGTAAAACTCTGGGTTTGAGGTGAACCGCGTAAAACCTCTGTAAAGGTTGAAGGTGAACCTGTTTTAAAACCTTAGGTTTGAGGTGAACCCTGGGAAACCTCCTTAGTGAAATCCGGTACACTCAAGGGTTGAGTGCGATAGCCGGGAGTGGAGTAGACTTATCGTCGAACCACTATAAAATGACTGTGTTTGTGATTGCTTTTCTCTATATGTGATTCATGTTAATGCATTCAAAATCATATATCTGATCACATCTCACACACACACACAGTCACATCCAACATAGACTAAGCTGCACATTGCTATATCTTGATTAGTGTGTGATTGGATCCTCCAGTTGGCTTGGAAGCCAGTAGAGTTACATTTGAGTAATCCTGAAAATTGCATACATAATAGGATTAGAGTGATATGATTTTTAAATAACTCATAAATCTTTAAAAAGTCCTATTCACCCCCCTCTAGGACATATTGACATATTCCAACTTCTACTCAAGCGGTCTTCACCGCCATTTCAATTGGTATCAGAGCCAGGTCTCTCTTTAAGGGCTTCACAGCCTAGAGAGTGATCTTGACTAAAGTTGGGAATATGGCTAAAGGAGAGGGCTCATCAGTCACTATACCTCTAGTGTTTGACGGTTCAAATTATGCATACTGGAAGGCTAGGATGCACTACTTTCTGAGATCTTTGGATCATGACGTTTGGGATATAGTTGAAAGTGGATATGTGCCTCCTACTGAACAAATTGTACTTGATAGTGGCACAACAATCACACAGTCCAAACCCAAAGAAAAGTGGACAGCATTCGACAAAGAAAGGCAAACATCTAAAGCCAAGGTTATGAATGATATCTATTGTGCTGTGTCCCAAGATATATTCAATCAGATAAGTATGTGTGGGACATCAAAAGAAGCATGGGATTTACTTGAAACAACCCATGAAGGCATAAGTACTGTGAAGAGGTCCAAACTTCAACTATTAACCTCACAGTTCAAAAGTCTCAGAATGGAAGAGCATGAGACATTTATGGAGTTCTTTACAAAGCTAAATATCATTTGCAACTCCATGGGTGGATTGGGAGAAAAAGTTTCGGTATCGAAAATTTGTAGGAAAATTCTAAGATCCCTACCGGAATGGTTTAATCCCAAGGTGACAACAATTGAGGAGTGTAGGAACATAGACGAGATGAAAGTAGAAGAACTAGTAGGTTCCTTACAAACTTTTGAACTACAATTCACTCAATCCCAAAAATTCAAAAACACTGTCCTAAAAACTTCAAAGAAAACAACTCATGAGGATAATGAAAGTGAAAGAGTGGATGATGATGAGGAAGTGGCTTTGCTGGCACAAAGATTCAGAAGATTCTTTTAAAAGAATCGCGGCCGTCCCTCTAGAGGTAGAAAGGTGGATAACAAACTCTCTGCAGGCAAATTTGGCAAAAAGACCCAAGAACCACAATGCTACGCCTGTCGAGAGTATGGACAT
Organism: Magnolia officinalis; assembly: GCA_021015155.1. Classification (NCBI taxonomy): domain Eukaryota; kingdom Viridiplantae; phylum Streptophyta; class Magnoliopsida; order Magnoliales; family Magnoliaceae; genus Magnolia; species Magnolia officinalis. The sequence continues at coordinate 20,357,859 of JAJHSJ010000014.1, forward strand.
TTATCTACCGAATGCCCAAACAGAAAAACCAAGGGCAAGGCAATGGCCGCCACATGGGATGATACAGAAGAGTCAAACTCAGAATCTAGTAACTCAGAAAGCAATGAAGATCAGAAATCACTGAAAATTCTCATGATCTCCACTGCTTCGATCACTCCCACTGAATCTGAAAGCAAAAAAGAATAGCAAATCACGGAATCATTTCCATCCGATGATGAAGAATCTAGAAATAAAGTAGAAATAGAAAAGGATAAGTTGCAAGATGCTTACAATCAACTCTATACTCATAGCATCAACATTCTTAAGAGACTTGGAATCTCAGAAAATAAGAAGGTACTACTACAAAAGGATCTGGATAAAACACTGGAGATCAATTCACACCTAATTAATGATCTACAGCAATATTATGCAGATAATGACAAATTGGAAAGGATCAACCTATCCCTAAGAACTGAATCATCTAAGCTTATCGAACAAATTGAATTGTTAAAAGATGAAAATAGACATCTCATGGATGAGAATCACACACTCCGCTATGACTTAGAGAAATCTAAAAAATTTGCTGAAATAAACTATAAATTTTCTCAGAGTGGTGAAAAGCTTGAAAGGATGTTAAGGATGGGAAGGCCTCGAAAGGACAAGAGTAGCCTAGGGTATGAGAAAACTAAGAAGAAAACAGGAAATGCAGCACCAAAAACTAAATCATCGGCTGCTTCAGGAAGTAATGTAAGAATCTCTCCAGTACGTCAATTATGTGGTGATACGGGTCATTATGAGGCTAAATGCCTAACATATAGACGAACTGCACATAACTCTGGACAAAATCACATTGGAAAATTCAAATTGATCAAAGAAACACAGAATGTCAAGAGTCCATCTAGGGAAAACACTCATCTATCACCACCTAAGATGCAAGACAGGAGAAAGAAATTTATTTCAAAATGGGTAGAAAAAGAAAAATAAATTTGTCTTATGATTAATCTTCACATAACCTGAAATTTTCATGTGTAAAAGGACATGTCCAAGTTATGCATCTAGACCTGGATATTTGCTGAAATGATGCAAATTTTGCTGAACGTTAAATGATACATTTGAGGTTCCTAACCTCAAATTTTTGTATATAAACATACATATGTTTATAATTTTGGTGTGTACAAAAATTGTACATAATTTTTAGTAAGTATACTAATTGATTCATAGAAACTCTAAAAGTATACTTGGCGGATTGTTTGAATGCTGAAAATTGAAAATCTTCATCTTCAATATGAATATGACATTCTCGAGTTATCAATAGACGGTCGATTTAATCGACTCATCTTTCGAATATGAATAGTCGGGTGGCCAAAAATGATATCAAAGACAGACTCGATGGTATCGATAAGTAACCTCTCGATATCATCGAAACGATGATCGATCTTATCGACAGATGGCGCCCGATAAAAGTCTGCGGAGTGAAAAAGGGATTATTTTTTTAAGACTATCGGTCGTCTTTTGTGCTCGATACTCTCGACCAAATTACTAGGAGTCATGACGGACTAACCGAAATCCCTCCCCAAATTGGGTAATACCTTCTATCCTACAAGAGGTAAATTTCTTCTTCAGGTATTTTCGATTTTGTCAAGTGTTTGTCGTGTTTCCCAAACTCTTGTTTTGTCTATATGGGAAAAGACAAAGGGATAGCATCTGGACAGGGGGAATCTTCAAGAACTACCCGACAAAAAGTCCTCGCATCTAGAGGAAGAGCGAGGACCCCGGAAAGTGGGATCCCCACACGTCAAAGATCACAGACTTCGCGAGGTGGGTCCCAAACTGATTCTCCAGCACCTCCTCCTCCTCTGGTTAGGCAGCCCTCACGTCCAGCGAAATACACCAGTAGGAAGCTAATCCATGAGAGAAAAGTGGACAGGGCCTGCTTAGCACCGTATAATCTAGAACCCTTATTTGTTGCAGTTGGTTGGCTGCCCATCCGAGATTTCGGAGGGTCTTGTCAACTCGAGCAAACGCGAAATTTCCTTACAGCGTGTCACTCTCCTATATCTGATCCTCCTTCGTTCATGGTCTCTCTAGATGGTGATGATGCGTTCATCACCCCTGCCACAATAGTTGACATTCTCAATGTACAGATGACACCAGAAGGACTTCCCGACTTAGATCTCGATCTTCTTGAGGTTCGTTCCATTGTAACCAAGTACCTGTGCAACAATAGAGATATTCCCTGGTACCAGGGGAACGCCTTAAAATCTAGGTACATGGAACCCCGCTTTCGGGTTATGCATGGGATCTTCGCTACAAATCTGTATCTAAGGAGTACAAATCAATCTGATCTCACGGGTCTTATGGTCATGATTATATACTCTGTTACAAATGGGACAAAGGTTTGCCTTCCAACACTGATTGTCAACCAGTTGGTTAATGCAATACATACCTCCAGAGATCTACATTTTCCATATCCGTGGATTATAAACAGGATTTGTCAAAGAATTGGTTTTCCACCTACCACTGATCCTGTACTTCCAGTTCATGTCTTTAATGCAAATAACATTCGAAAAATGGACCTGGAGTACTACGAGTACAAAGAAGAAGGCATTCAAGGATGTGAAGCGGAAGGTGTTGGTGATCCTCATTGGGAGGAAACTGAGAGGACAGGAGATGAATCATCTCAACTCGATCCAGCCCCATCTACGTCAATACCTGGACATGCAAAGAGATTTAAAATGGACAGAATCGGGGCAATCCAGAGAGATATTCACTCTGTACGTGAGCAGTTGACAGTTTTGGAGCGAGTCGTCCAGAAAGTGCAGCAGTCTGTACAACAGCTGGTGGATCTGCTGACATGCCGACAGGACGACACGTTGCCATCTCACTTTGCTCCTTAAGGCTGGGTCATGCATGCTATCATACACACTATACTTTTATCTCCACGATTGAAAATCAATATCTTTTTGGATGTTCTTCGCTATCACTGGTGTGTATGACAGCCCTCTAAGATATGCATTTTTTTGTTGTATATGCCCACAGACGGGCTAATGTTGATGAATGTTGTTGGGTGCCCATATATGAGCTTGTTTTTTTTTTTTTTTTTTTTTGTAACTGCCATGTGGAGTAGTATCTTTGGTGGTTGTCTAAACAGTTGTTTTTTTGTTTGGGATTTACTGCCATCTAGGGCAGTTTTGGTTTTTCAATGGCTGAATAGAATTCTTATCATTAATGCCATATTTTGTTCCCCTAGTTTGTCTGATGGAATGCATATAATGTGTTTAATGCTTAATTGATTTATTATTATCACTGCTTTCCTTAAACTGATATGCATACACTTGTTCTGACCATAGATGACTTCTTATAATACTTTGATCATTACTCATCTGTATCTTGCATGCATGTTCTCTCAAGTATTTTAAGCTTCAGTCAATATCACTTGCTATACCTTTGCTAATGACTGACAAAAAGGGGGAGAACAGTTCCAAACACCCCAAGCGAAAAATTGTATATCTTATGCTATTGCAGGTGCTAGGGGGAGCAGCTGCACCAAGGAAGGGGGAGTTTTGAAGTAAGGGGGAACGAATACTTCTAGAATGTGTACATGGGTAGAAACATTGTAAAATTGTGTAAAAACATGTACACACAATTTAGGGTGTGTCTAAAAGTGTTTTAGGGTGTTTTGGATATTTGGTCATGTAATTGACAAAGGCGGAGATTGAAAGTGCACCTGTCAGTGCCCTGATTTGTCAAGTTACGTGTGTGGTGAGTCAGACTGGCTGCAGAACTCGATAAGAAGATTACTTCAAGCGTCTGCCTCAACCGGATGTGTGAATGCTCGCAAAAGGTGAATCATAGCCTCACATCCCGTGTCCCAAAACCCCAGGTGATTAAAACCCTTAAAACAAGATAGACATCTTAGGGTTTTATGGTGAGAAAACTTTTTCAAAATAAGAAAATCTCTAAGTTTCTTGCCATGTCGATTTTATCGAAGCACCCTCGATATGATCGACCTGCACTGTCGATGTCCTCGATACCTTAACGATATAATCGATAAGAGGACCAAAATGTCCAGCAACTAAAAACTCATTTGGACGGATTTATCGATGTATCGATACACCCATCGATAACATTGATAAAAGCATAAAATATGTCCAGCAACTTCACAATATATCTGGATAAATTATCGATGTATCGATACACATATCGATATCATCGATATTCAAATCTCGAGACCAACGAGAGTGGCTCGATAAGATCAACAAACAGAATTCCGGCGCCCCTGTTTTTTAATGAAAATCTCAAAATTCTTCGATATATCAATGACCTCTCGATATGATCGGAGGTCCATCGATGATATTGATGATGGGCGCGCTCTTCTTATAACAGATATTTCAGGATGTTTTTTTAAACTATAATTGGGGGCCCTTCGAATTAATCAATATTCAAATATCGATGATATCGACACCAGATCGATTGCATCGAACTAAGCAATAATCTGTCCAGCAAGTTCAAAGACAAATCTACTGGAATTATCGATGCCTCGACTCTGATCTCGATATCATCGATATTCAAATTCCGATGACCTCGACGGTTCCCCCGATCATTCATGAAAGCCTGAAATGTTTTCAAAGTCAAGTTCCTCTCATTTTTCATGTGTCGAGGGATCGATACTATCATCGATGGAATCGGAGTTCAAAATCTGATAACATCGACAACCGTGTCGATTCATCGACCAATTGGCAAGAAGTTTCAAAAGCGTATGACATCGAGTCCGAGTCATCGAGCAGACCATCGATGCTACCAAGAGTATATGCTCGATGATATCGAACTCTGTCATAAATGTGACCATTTTATATCCGTTGGAACTTTTTTCCTATATATAGAGGGCTTGTCTTTTGTTGCTGTAAGAGAGAAAAGAGAGAGCTTTTGTGTGTTTCACTTACATGTTATACCTAAAGCCTTTCTCTCTAGGGAGTTCATCCTCCAATCCACCCTCACCATCGATATTAAATAGAGTGGATTGGAGAATGAACTTCCGCATTCAAGGATCCTTCAGCTACCACCTTAATGGCAAATCATTAAGCTGGGATGCCTTGAATGCATAAGAGAGGAACTACTCTATCTTCCATATCGGAAAATCTTTAGAGAGTAGGATTCCATCTACCTTGACCCAACCAGAAGCCGAGCATCGATATGTCATCTTGCGTTGCGGATCAAGGGAGCTGAAGACTCTTCGTCAACAAGGAGGAGGAGATGTTTGGCATTGTGTTTAACGGGACTCATCAACTTATCTGTAAGTATCTAGAGTCCAGAGGACACTTGTGATCATTCCTTTCTAGGTCTTGGTCTTAAGTGGTTCTCACCCTTTGAAGTCCTCAAGGAGGCCTCCGGTGGGAGTGTACGTAGTGGGTGCACAGGGCAGACCCATGCTCTATGGAGAGTATAAACATCTGGTTCGGAGTGAACCAGTAAAACTCTGGGTTTGAGGTGAACCGCGTAAAACCTCTGTAAAGGTTGAAGGTGAACCTGTTTTAAAACCTTAGGTTTGAGGTGAACCCTGGGAAACCTCCTTAGTGAAATCCGGTACACTCAAGGGTTGAGTGCGATAGCCGGGAGTGGAGTAGACTTATCGTCGAACCACTATAAAATGACTGTGTTTGTGATTGCTTTTCTCTATGTGTGATTCATGTTAATGTATTCAAAATCATATATCTGATCACATCTCACACACACACACAGAGTCACATCCAACATAGACTAAGCAGCACATTGCTATATCTTGATTAGTTTGTGATTGGATCCTCTACTTGGCTTGGAAGCCAGTAGAGTTACATTTGAGTAATCCTGAAAATTGCATACATAATAGGATTAGAGTGATAGGCTTTTTAAAGTCCTATTAACCCCCTCTAGGACATATTGACATATTCCAACTTCTACTCAAGCGGTCTTCACCGCCATTTCAGTGCGGAGACGTGTAACAAGCTTTATTGTTGCGCGAGGCAGCACAATACATAGCAGAGTAATTGTAATGAACGGTCCAGATCTGATGCAAAGTGGGTCCCATGGCACAAGGATCAAGGGTTGGTATGTGTGGGAAGCCTATAAATACCCCCTCCCTCCTTAATTTAGGAGGATTGAAGATTTTGGAGAAGACCAGAGCTCCGAAAGAAGACCGAAGGTGAGGAGCGAAGTCTCTGCTGTGCGGGTTCGCGCAACCCATTCTTCTGTTGTGCGGTGTCACGCAATCGCTTCTTTAGTTGCACTGACCACGCAACCAATAAACAGGTTGCGCGGGTCGCGCAACCAAGTCACTAGATGACTAGTCCTAAACAGGGTCGAAGTGCTGCCGAAATTCCTTAAAGCAGTCAAGTTTAATCTTCATTACTTCAGGCTCTCTCCTTTGCCCAAGGGATCAACTCGAAAGAGAAATCTGTTGATTAAATCAACATTCCTCCTAAGTCCTAGGAGATGATCAAAGTAGCCGCCAAAAGGCTGCCGGACTCAAGATTCGACTTATAAACTTTGTTAATAATAATATGTTATTTCTGAATGATCTATCTTAGAATCAAGGGATGTCGAAAGGATGTAAATGAACTCAATATCAGTAAAATATGATGATCGTTCTAAATACTCTTTCTGTTATGTTTTAATAAGATAATCTCAAATCAAATGCATTTGTTTCTTGTTCGAAACAAAATGGCGACTCTTCTGAGGACTTTTATCTTATTTAATAATAACATTGAGATAATTGAGAACTTTCACCATAGTTTTGGCGTCTTTCTGATGCCATAATGGCGACTCTCAATGGGAACATCCTCCCCTTCATCTCTAAGGTAAATCATCTTATTCATCAAATACTAACTATGGATGTATTTCATGACCGAAGGTATCAAGATTTGACTACAAGTTACAATCAATGGAAACTCCTGCAAGAGAAGTGAGCTTTCGCTTCACCTCAACCGGATTTGTGATAGAATATGTGCCGAACCAAGCCCCCGTGTACATGACTCGACTTCCTACGAACAAGAATAACATGATTTGAGCAACATCTGGGGTTGTGTCTACCCCGCCCTAGTCAATGGATAGCGATAGTGGTTGGACTGTTGTGATGTCCCATAAAATGAGAGTACGGAATACAAGAAACTCTCGAATGAATTTGGCTTCACCAAAAGTTAGAGGGTCGATAACGCGTAATGCAGCTAAGAAGCATCTAGAGCTTGCTCCTCCTAAAATATACCCTAAACGAGTGGTTCCACAGTTGGTCTCGCATGACATTCCGGCTTTGGTCGCCCCGAGGGTAAGATTGATGAGAGGGCAGAAAGGCAAAGGATTAATGGCAAGTTCATCAATATCCATGTCCCACCCAACAAGCTCACTGATGTCTATCTCGCCCCGATCGATCGATAGCTCCAAGAGTGTAGAGAAGTCAAATGGGACTCCATCTTCTCCTCTCTTCATAAGTCCTATTACGTGTACATACTCTCGCCCAACTCCAACTACAACTTCATCGAAGAGTGGCGAAGCTGCGGTACATGTGACTGAGACAAATCAAGGCAATATACCGACTGCAGAGGATCGTATCAATGAGATAGCAGAAGCACAAAGAACACTAATGGAAGAGTGCAGACACCTCCGAGAGGCCTTGGTAACCCTTGCACATAACGTAGCTCAGATGGAAGCTCCACCAATGATGGGTACGATGAATGGACAAGAAAACCGACCTGAAGGCTCTCATCCACAAGGGGCAGGATCGTGAGGGTCTGTTCCCGCCGCGAGAGCTATAACACAAAATGATATAAGACAAGTCGTCGAAGAAACTGTGAGAATAGAAAGAGAGCGTGAAAATACTGGCCTCTTCAGATACCGGACGCTGTATCCAAGGGAAGTAGAGGATATTCCGTTTTCGGCCAACTTCAAGCATCCAGATTTTCAGAAGTTTAATGGGGAAGGCTCACCAGAGGAGCATCTGATACACTTCATTACTAGCATGGGAAATTTTTCTATGATACCACAGTATTGCTTGAGATTGTTCGGGTCGTCGCTAACACACAAAGCATTCCGGTGGTATTCCAGCCCGACTCCTGGATCGATGCGTACTTGGGAGCAAATGTAGGATGCCTTTATGTTAAACTTCTTCTCTTGAGAACGTGATGTTAGTATTACAGAATTGGCCTCCATACGACAGAGGGAAGGAGAACCAGTAGAAAAGTTCATAAACAGATGGAAAACATTGGGAGCCTCGTGTAGACAGTTGTCAGAAGAAAAGGAACAGGTCAAAATGTGTCTGAATTCTGTGGAAACAGGAATTACATTTGGACTCACCAGCGCCGATATCAGAACATTCCGTAATCTAGCCAACAAAGCTCATGCCTTGGAATTAATGACTCGTAAAATGCCAGCATTTCACCACGAGACAGTTAGGAGAATACCCGACAGGATGAATGTGAATACTGTCGATCGTGGTAAGAAGAACAAAGATGCAAGGGACTCAAGAGATAAGAGGCTAGAGCGAAAAGAGGGATGAAATCGGTCAAGAAATAAATACAATGGAAAAAGGCCTCGGATGCTTAACTCTCATGAAGGTTTTGATTTCGATAAAGAAGATGTTGTTCCCATGATGAAACAACTGCTAAAGCCGGAACGATAGAATTACCAGAACCCAAGCGCCCCGAAGATGTGACAAAGACCAGAGAAAGAGATTTTTACCGTTATCATCGCCTGGTAGGGCATCTGACGGAGAATTGCTATACTTTAAAATGCATAATACAACGACTGATAGAAAAGGGTGAAATAGTAAACCGGTGAAGAAAAAGAAAAGAGTACGAGGGCAATAGTAAACATGTTCACTGTCCGAGAAAAGGCCCGAGAAGTAAAAGAGGAAAGAGTACCGAAAGATGACAAAGAAAGTAGCAGTGATTACGTTGCGATCGAGAAAGAAGATGACAAACCCTGTGAAACAGAAAGTGGAGATCGTAAGAAAAGAAGTCGTTGAAAAGCAGAACAAAGGTGATGGAAATAAAAGGAAGGGTGAAATGGCAAAGGTGAATTATGATGTGGTTAGTCATTTGAAGGGTATACCAGCACGGTTAAGCATCTATGACGCACTCAAATTATCAAAGGATTTTGACAGAGTTTGGTCTAAGCATTGTTTGATCATAATGTTAGAGAGACTTTACTGACGGAGATGAGACGTGAAGGGCACGACGAGCAAGCAAATTGCCTACTAGTCATCTCATTCTCTGATGACGATTTGATCTACGAGGCAGAGCATAATAGGCCACTGATGATAGATGGTCATATCTGTGGGAAGAAGGTTAAACGGATTATGATAGATAATGGATCTGCAGTAAATCTCCTACCACTCTAGATGATAAGTAAACTGGGTTATCGCCGTTCTGATCTGCGCCCTAGTGGAATGATGATACAGGGCTTCAACCAAGATGGACAACGCGCGCTTGGTAAGATTACAGTGACACTAGAAATAGGAGAATTGACTACCAATGTTGTATGCTACGTTATAAATGTCGTGACTACATACAATCTTCTCCTGGGAAGACCGTGGATACATCAGTACAGTATTGTACACTCTACTTTGCACCAATGCTTCAAATACTGTAAAAATGGAATACAGTGTAAGGTGATGGCTGATGCAAAACCATATACAAAAGAAGAATCTTTCTTTGTCGACGCCAGTTACTATAAAGGGTTCCCTGAAGAAGTAGGAAATAATGATGAAAACATAGCTTTGAAAGATGTTCAAGTAAACGATGTTAAAGAAGAAAGGGCAGAATCTTCTAGGACTGCAGAAGCAAAGAAGAAATTTTATTTTGTACCTAAGCGTCTGAGACAACCAGGGCAACAGCCACTAACCCTATTATCACCGGAGCAACTAAAAATCTTGCAGTCTAACTAAACAGTGTCGTTGCCCAGTGTTGAAATGTGTAACCCATTTTCAGCCGCTCCAAGAAGATTTCAAGTAAAAGCTAACACAAAATACCCCGAACCAATAGAATTTTATGCAGCAGTGGAAGCCAGGGCAAAAGAATAAATCAGGAATAACGTATACTGCGGTAGGTTGACACCACAAAATCTAGAAAAATATAGTTCAGCAAGCAAGAAAATTATGAGAAGCATGGGTTTTGATTGCTAAGAACCCACTGGGCTGAATCATGGGAGAGGAATTCAAATCCCTCTTGGCGTTGACCAGGAAAAGGGAAGAAAATTTCAAGGATTGGGGGCAGAGTCATCGGTGAATATGATTACAGCCGAGCAAATACCAAAAGAGGACTCCAAAATAGTTAAACATCCTGAAATGGCTCCGAAACAGATGGAAGACAGGGGGCAACCAAAGATAGACAGTCTGCGAGAAATAAACTTGGGTACAGAAGAAGAACCAAGGAACACATTTATCAGTGTCGGTCTTTCTGAACAGGAGTCTCAAAAATATGTTTAATTACTCAAAGAAAATAAAGACGTCTTCGCTTGGACGTATGCAAAAATGTCGGGTTTGGAAGCCTCCGTAGTAATGCACCGATTAAATATTTCCAAAGAGAAAAGGCCGATTAAATAAGCGCAAATGCGATTCCATCCGGACTTAATTCCATTGATTGAAGAAGAGGCCAGTAAGATGATCAAGGTCGGGTTTATCAGAGAAGTCAAGTATCCCAGGTGGATATCGAACATTGTCCCCGTGAAAAAGAAAAATGGACAAGTCAGAGTGTGCATTGACTTCAGGGATCTGAACGAGGCCTGTCCAAAAGATGATTTTCCTCTCCCAATAACAGAGTTGCTAATTGATAGTATGACTCAGTATGTTGTTATGTCTTTTATGGATGGCTACGCAGGGTACAATCAGATTAGAATGGCACCTGAAGATGAAGAAGCAACAACATTCAGAACGCCGCTGAAAATTTATTGCTATAAAGTTATGTTGTTCGGTCTCAAAAATGACAGAGCAACATATCAAAGAGCGATGCAAAATATCTTCTAAGACATGATGCATAAACATGTTGAGTGTTACGTAGATGACTTGGTGGTCAGGTCAGAAAATCATCAGGAGCATCGCGAACACTTGATATCAGTTTTCCATATGCTTAGAAAGAAACGGCTAAAGATGAATCCATCTAAATGTGCGTTTGAGGTGTCCTTGGGTAAATTTCTTGGTTTCGTTATACGGCATAAGGGTATTGAGATCGACCCAGAGAAAGTTAAAGCCATTCAAAATATGTCGCCACGAACAACACTGAAGGAATTGAAAAGTCTGCAAGGAAAGTTAGCGTACATTCGCTGTTTCATTTCAAACCTGGCAGGAAGATGTCAGCCATTTTCTCATTTAATGAAGAAAGATGTAGAGTTTGTATGGGATCAAGCTTGTCAGAATGCATTTGACTCGATAATGGAATTTCTGAAGCAGCCGCCGGTACTAACAGCTCTAGTAAAAGGGAAGCCACTTATTTTATATATATCTACAGCTAAGAAGTCTTTAGGTGCTTTGTTGGCCCAAGTAAATGAAGCCGGGAAAGAGACTGCTCTTTATTACCTAAGTTGAACATTGATGGGGGCAAAATACAATTACTCTCCGATCGAGAAAGAGTGTTTAGCGCTGATATTCACAGTACAAAACTGAGACATTATTGTCTCTCCCATGACATCACTTTGATCTCAGGGGTAGATCCATTAAAATTCTTGATGACAAGGCTAATGTTGTCTAGAAGATTGGCCAAATGGATGCTCAGAGTAGCATCGCTCAGAGTGGCAGTGCATCAGTCCATAACGGATGATGAAAATGTAAAAGTAAGGCTGAAAGAGTTAGAATTGCTTGATGAGAAATGCCTAGCAGCCCAGCAGCGATTGCAATCATATCAGGCGAGGATATCGGCTGCTTTTGATAAACGAGTTAAATACCACTCTTTCAAAAAAGGGGATATGGTGCTAATGTTGAAAAGACCTATAGTGGTCACCTGTCGAACAGGGGGCAAATTCGAGCCTAAATGGGATGGGCCATATGTAATAAAAGAAGTATACTCCAATGGGGTGTACAGAGTTGTAAATCAGGATTGACAAGGTATCGGTGTACCGGTCAATGCTCGTTTCATTAAAAGATATCGGCCCTAAAAAATTCTACTAATTTTGATCCAGAATATTATCAACATAATGATTCTGTATCAAAAGGGGGCAAGAATGGACAAGACTATGTCTATGTATCATCAAATAAAGAAAGAAGAAATTCACGAGCATATCAAGATTATGTATTCATAAGCATTGCAAAAAGAAAAATCGTCATTCAACAACCTCTGCAAAACTCTATTGAAATTGGTATCATCGTCAAGCTGATATTTTACAAACAACACGGATGGGTAGTCTTGAAGATATTAGCAGGGGTGATGACGTATCAATCTTAGTCAGAGATGGATATCATTCTCGCAACAATGATGATCGCATCTACTAGTACCTGTTAAAACATTCTAAGGCAGTCCAGCCAAGCCCAAAAAGAGCCAAATCCTAAAAAGATTAAGCTCTAAAAAGGATCAAGCTCTAAAAGGGACAAAAGCTGTGAAAATGATCAAGCTCTAAAAGGGCCAGTTATGCATAAGATCTATCATTTTCGCCATTCGGGCAGTGGTGAGAAGCCAGTGGCCCTAAAAAGCCCATGAAGGCCATCATACGCATACCCATGCGGGCAGCTGATAAAGCCAGTGACTAAAAGCCTAAAAAGGCCAATAAGTCGTAAAATGGCCAGTCACGCGTTACCCCCATGCCATCTGTATAACTTTCTGGCAGCGTCACGGGGAACGGAGGAAAATGTCCTCCCGTGAATGGGCTCGACCTTGCAGACGAAGAAATAAGGGCTGCAGTGTGAGCTTTAAATAGGCCAACCGTGCGTAAGACCCCCCAGATCTGCGGTTTGATTTCAGTACTAACTCATGAGGAAGGGCTTAAACCTACTCATTGATGGACTAACAACCCTAGTTTTAGTACCCCAAAGGTAGCCCTGTGAGTTCTGTGAACTCTAGAGAGTTACCGTGGCTAACCCTGCGCGTAAAACCAACCGAGTTCACCGCCCCGGTAGCTTCACTGGGCCCCTCTGATGGATCGCAATTTGTGAACTCCCTAGGCAGTGAGAAGTCCAGCGAACTCCTAAGAGTTACAGAGGCCATCACGTGAGACTAAGCTCCACTACTCAAGAGCTTAAACTGTGTATGCTCCACTACTCAAGAGCTTAAACTGTGTGTGACTGACTAAACTAAAACCTAGTGATGCCAATTAAGATAAGGATCATCTAGGAAGCCCTTACTAACAAGGCATAAAAGGATATATATATATATATAATAAAATAAAATGAAAAGAACATAACGCATCATAATGCATCAATCAAAATGTCACATAAATAAGACAAAAGCATTATCATCAAAATATCATAAGTTACTAGTATGACTTGTGATTTTGAAAGAATGTACAGTAGCAAAATACATCAAAGTTATACATTTTATAGCTCTCCTGTGATACCTAATGCTGCTAAATATTGTTGCAATTTGTCTTGAAGATTAACTTGAGCAGCAACATGCTCCAGTCTGGCATTTGAGATAATTATAGCAGGATCCGGGGCATCGGCTAATTTCTCCTTTAAAGAAGTAATCAGTTCTTCATTTTTCACCAGTTTGAATCTACAGAATGATAGTTGCATTCTATCTTTTCTTGGACTCTTTTAATATTCAAATCTACCTCCGAACTTTGTCTCTCTAATTGTGTAATTTCTTGCTTCAGAAGCGTAATGCAATCCTGGATAGATGTCTTCTCGTCAACAAAATTCTTCAGTTGTTCTTGCAAAGATAATTGCTCTTGATCATGGCGAGAAACAATGGGAGAGATTTGAGAAACTTTATCCTTGGAATACGTGAGTTTCTTTTTGTACTCCAGGATTTTGGGAGGAATAGTTATAGTTTCAGCCGATGACAAGGCAGTTATCGAATTATGAAATCTTGAGAGAGCATCACATACAAAGGAAACATCAACCTTAGCTATCTGAGAAGCACCATCTAAGACATCTAAAGCGACCGCTAAATCAGACCATTGATCGGGGTCTTTGAAGATTTCAACAATAGCCAGTACAAAATTCCTGATCAGGGCCAATTTATGTGCAGAGACCTTCTCAAATGATAGCACATTCAATGAAGTACCAATAGAGCCAGAACTCGCTGAGCCACTCTGAGGTAAACCCCCTGTTAAGAAATAAGAAATATAAAGTTATCATAAAATTTTTATGGGCAGGTAACATTGAAAGTATAAACAAGGAAAAGGAATTACCTCTCGCTGGTACCGAAACGGTGAGCAGTTGTGTTTCCCTGGCAAGAAAAGGAGCAGGTTCCACCAACTCTGCAAAAGATGGTGCCCTATTGTCAGTACTTGAAGCAACGGTGGTGGGAGTAGGCAAATTAGTTGACTCCACCGGAAAAGCTGTTTCACATTCAGTACTTGAAGCAACAATAGTATGAGTGGGAAAATTAGTTGGCTCCCTTGGAAAAGCAATCTCGCGTGCTACTGCTCGCGGAGGTATCGAGAATCTCGACAAGGCTATTGGTGCGACAGGGGGCAAAATCAGAGGGGAAGTGCTTCCTGCCTCCGTATTCACAACATGATCACCTGAAATAGGACGTGTAAGATAAAGAAGAAAACAACAAAAGTAAACAACGACGGTAAGATTTTCTTACGAGGCGAATATCCGTATTCCCCATAATCTAAGGGTTCTTCTTCCCTTTCCCCTGCGACGGGTGAAACTTTTGCAGGAACAGCCTCAGAAGAGGGGAAGATATTTCCCTCATCAGCAGGAATATATTCTGCAGCTATTTCATCTCCATCGCTGATGTTAACTTCCCCTCTTCGTAATCACTATCTTGGATTTCTCCCTCTGTGTCGCTTTCATAGGAAGTAGTACGATCAGACGAAGAAGTTGAGTCTTCACTACTCAGATCTTCTTCACTCAATTCTTCAATAATAACTCGTTTTCCTTTGGAAGGAGACTGATGGCTCTCTGGCTGAGTAACTGCGGTAGTTACCACCGGGGGAGGGGGGGGGGGCAGTAGCAGTAGTCCTTTCCGGAGGAGAAGCTTGGGCGCGTGCTCGGGACCTAGTCATGGGAGAAGAAGTTAGCCGTTGTGGAGATTGAACGGTCCCAGAAATAGGAGAAGCAGTCGGCTGTTGCTGAAAATGAGTAGAGGAAGATGGCTGATCTTGAAGATTGGCGATATTCTCTGGCCAGGAGGGAATACTTTCTGTAACCCTTTCTCTTTGAGGACGATGAAGAGGAACTTGTTCGAATTCGCGAGTATCACCGTATGCTACCCAACCTTCAAGGGTGTTATCAGGTTTGATCTCGCGAATAGGGTCGTTCATAGATATTTTGATACAACGATGACTAGAAGAGGGAGCATGACTGGTTTCTGGGATGAAACCGACTCCTGATTCAATAATGCGACCTTTAAGCTCGGGAGGAGGAAGCCATATAGGTTTATCCACTAGCATACCTTTTCTAACCAAATAAGATTGGTGCATCCACCATCTCATATGGTTGTATGACGCCCTAGGGGTGCGGTCGCAACCTGGAATAATGAAGGAAGAATCAGCTCGGCCCAGCAATTGTTTCCAAACCGTCACCCAGTTAAATGGACCAATTCCGTAACTTCGCATTCTTCTGGTAACTAGCCTGCAATCTTCTGGCACTGCTTGATCAAAACCGAACCCCCTCTCTCTAGATGGAAGGCTACACGATCTGATTGATATAAAGAACCCCCTCTTCGCGGTGGTAAGCGATGATGTGTTTGGCTTCTTGGTGTCTTCAATATAGCAAGGTAAACCGAAGTGAAAATAATTTATCTTGTCATCCGAAGAGATAGTGTCTTTTGCCCAATCGTAAGATCTCTTCGCCATAGACCTCTTTTGGAAGAAGTAAAGAGGGAGTTTCGAAGGATGAACATAAGCCTTTTCTGGCACTTCGAAAGTCCATGGGAAATGGACGTCGAGCCAGCCGAGAAAATAATGTCATGGCATGAAAGTTGAAGCAGAGCCGACAGAAGGACTCTTCATGTGGCAAGCAATTTCTCCAAATCCTCTGTAGATTGAACATAGGATGGGAGGGGCAAGAGAATACTTGACTCCCTCAGCCATAGCACCTGCTATCATAAACAATGATGGGCGAATGACATCGGCTGACTTCGAATTTGGGAGAACTATCATGCTTAGCCAATAAGCCAGAAATGCCGCAAGTTCTCCGTAGACAGAATATTCGACGTGACCTTTGATACCTTTTCGAAGGCATTTAAGTTCCCGTGAATGATTGCCATCAAATCTGAAAAAGGGGGAAAAGTGAGTAAGTGAGATTAAGATTATATATGTATCAAGATGCAACATGAAGGGGATTAAAAGAAGAAAGAAAATTACTTGAAACCACGACTGAAATGGGCCAGCCATTGCATGGGGTGAATTTTGTGGATGTTCGGGAATTTAAACATTTCCTTGAAAAGTTCGGTAGTTGATTCCAAAATGGAAGGTATACGGTCGGGCGAAGAAATGAAGGCAAACTCCTCATTTGTAGGGACAAATTCGTCAAAGAATTTCCTGGTTATCGGTAAACCGGCAATCCTATGAATGTCCCAAAGAGTAATACTCATCTCACCATCGGGGAAATGAAAAGAGTTGGTGGAAGGACACCAATAGTTAAGGAAAGCTTTCAAGATAGAAGGTTCCTTATAGAAAGGTTGTGATGTTGCTTCGATCGTGGCAAAAATATCGATCTTCAACAGGGTGTCCGCATTTTCTTCATGACTGCAGTAGCCCATTCCGTATAGTAATTTCGAGGAGTTAGATAACCTCTCGTTCGGAATTCCTCTGGGCTCTAGATAAGTCGACGATAGCTGGAACACTATTGAAGCGTTTCGTAAAAGCAAGTAGGATACAAGCTATGAAGATCGTAAGAAGGTACAAGGAATATCATAGAGTGTATGCCGCTGATCTGTTGCCTTGGTCTTGGTGGACACAGGATGCCTTCTAGTATTTTTGGTTCTTTAAATGACTAAGACTCTGAATAAGATAGTCTCTCTACGGTCATGTGGTCCCTGGGCTCGCAAATTAACATAGAATGATGACGGTGGATCTTGATGGGGATTGAGATGATGCCTCGTCTATAAGGGTTGTCAAACTGTATGGTATTCTGGATTGAGCGGACTGATTCCCAGGAGTTGTTGAGCTTCTTCCTGTTATGCTCCTTGATTTTCTCCAGGAACTCCTTGGCTTTGTTTCTTCGGATTTTCTTTGTTCTGGAAGGAGGAGTATCTTTTCTAGCTGGTGGTCTTTGGCTTCTCGTTTGATAGTGTGTTGTCATTTTCAACCATTCGTCCCAATCATAATCACCATCGTGCTTTGGAGGCCTTTCAAGATCTCCCATGGCGATGGCCCTACGGATGGGAGATGGTAATGCCTTGATGCGCAAGGAGAAATCGAATGTGGGTAATACCAGCTCCTTTATATAAGCAGAACGCTTGGCAGTCGTCTTAAATCACTTGTGTAAGGGCTAAGCAGGGGATGATGGAGATTCTCTGGCTTGAGGTGTTAAGGAAGGATTGGGATTGGGAAGTTCTCGGTGAGAAGGTTGATCAGTGGGAGGATCGATGGCAATGAAGGTTCTCTTAGTACGAGCCATGATGAGAAAAGATTAAAACCTGAAAAAGGAAGAAGTTGGCAAAGTCAGTACAAGGTGAACAAAGTAAGTTTAAAATCACCAAGTGTTGGTTGCGCGGATCTGATGCAAAGTGGGTTCCATGGCACAAGGATCAAGGGTTGGCACATGTGGGAAGCCTATAAATACCCCCTCCCCTCCTTCATTTAGGAGGATTGAAGATTTTGGACAAGTCCAGAGCTCCGAAAGAAGACCGAAGGTGATGAGCGAAGTCTCTGCTGCGCGGGTTCGCGGAACACATTCTTCTGTTATGCAGTGTCGCGCAATCGCTCCTTTAGTTGCGCTGACCGCGCAACCAATAAACAGGTTGCGCGACAAGTCACTAGAAGACTAGTCCTAAACAGGGTTGAAGTGCTGTTAGAAATCCTGAAAGCAATCAAGTTTAATCTTCATTACTTCAGACTCTCTCCTCTGCCCAAGGGATCAACTCGAAAGAGAAATCAGTTGATTAAATCAACATTCCTCCTAAGTCCTAGGAGATGATCAAAGTAGCCCCTAAAAGGCTGTCGGACTCAAGATTCGACTTATAAACTTTGTTAATAATAATATGTTCTTTCCAAATGATTTATCTTAGAATCAAGGGATGTTGAAAGGATGTAAATGAACTCAGTATCAATAAAATATGATGATCGTTCTAAATACTCTTTCTGTTATGTTTTAATAAGATAATCCCAAATCAAATGCATTTGTTTCTTGTTCGAAACACACTTGATAACATGTTAACTTTTTCCTTATAATACCACTGAGTTGGCCTCTCATTCCCACTCTGGGCCGATTTTAAAGCACCAACAAGACTCTGTTTTAGATGCAGGTGTTGACGAAGTCTATGCGACGGAGCAGGACTTTATGGGTGAGGAAGAGTTCTCCTACTTTCAGCTCTCGGGCGGGCCTATGTAGACCTCGTACCGATACGGAGGGACTATAAGAATATTTGGCTTAGTTGGACACATCTACTTTTCTGCATTTTGTTTATTTTGAAACATTACATGTATATATTCAACCCGGTTACATACTCATAATTTGGAGGTTGTGAAACACTTACATGTTTAAATATATATATTTCAGACTTTCGCTTGCTTAATTTAATTGTAACTAGAGTATGCTATGCTGTTTTAGTATAACCTCACTCATGCTTAACTCATTAATATGGGCGAAATCTAAACATCATTATCCATATTGCATAAGTGATGTGCTGGATCTCGGAAGTAGAGCTTTGCCCGACCCTCAAAATTCAGGGCATTACAAGTTGGTATTAGAGCATGATTTGGATTAAACTGGACTTGGGTTATAGGTAATACGATGCACTTGACTGACTCTGTGTAACGCCCTGAAATTCGAGGGTCGAGTAGCAACTTAACTCTCGAGTTCCAAAACATCACTTATGCACATAGATAATGATGATTACATGTTGTCGGTGTTAGTGCAATAAACATGAGTGAGATTATACCAAGACAGTAATCCATACTCCAGATCAATGTATAAAACGCAAGCGGAAGACTAAAAGATGTATATAGATGTGTATAAAAACATATGATTTCGATCTGACACCAGAGTATGATTACTTCGCTAAGTCATCATATACATGTACTGAATCAAAAACAAAATGTCAAAAGAATAGTCCAACTGACGTGATAGCCCAATAGCCCCGTCAATCCGATAGCCTAAGCAAAGCCGCCGGAGAACTGCATGTAGGAGAACTCATCCTGATCTTCATAGTAATCAGGGACAGCCTCCTGTGAATCATCGGTACCTGCATCTAAGACAGAGTCTAGTGGGTGTCGAGAACACCGTCCCGTAATGTGGGAGTGAGTAGCTAACTCAGTGAAACAATAAAGCATAGGTTAACATGTTATCAAATCAGTCAAACAGTAATGATAAAGCAGTATAATCAACAATCTTAAGTACTCTTGTTAATGCAAGTATGAAATGCAGTCGTAATGCATGCCCCTCACCTAACCACCCTCATACGGCACCATCTTATGTCCGCGGCATGCGTTCATCCCTCAGTGCTCCACATCTTCCAGGCACATGCAATGCGATGATGAGCATGATTACCGAGTTGTTATTAGTCCATTTCAAACAGCAGTATTGGGAAACTAGGGTACCTCCCTTATATCATTCCCAAACAATGATCCATTCTAGGGTCGTCAATCCTAGATAATCTCATACGATAGTGTGGTTCTAGGTCGCTGCAAGGGCTGTTACACGGAATTGTTGCACCACTCCCCCATCACCTTATCAATACAGGCCTAGTTTGTACTCTTGTTGCTACGGAAGGGTCGTCGCCTCCACATAGACTCAGAGTACTCTCGAGATCACTACAAAGGGCTGTTACACAGAATCGTTATACCACTCCCCCATCACCTTATCAGTGTAGGCTGACAGCTCGAATACAGTGACCCATACCACCGTATTCACCTCACGAGTCTGGTTGCTTAATGGTCATTACGGGGAGGCTCGTGGCCCCAGCATAGGCCGACAGCTCGACCACGGTGTCCCATACCACCATGCCCGGCTCATGAGTCATAGCAGACCGAGGTACCACGGTTAACAGGATTCCACTGGTAAGCTTGGTACCTTAGGTTCAAACAGAGGCGTCCAAACATGGTGAACATACATAGGACAGATCAGGTTACTTGACGAGCTCGACTAACTCGAGCATACAACCAATTGAACAACATGAAGCACAAGCACTTCGTGTGGCCTAACCACTGCCGCCAACCGAATTACGACTCGGGTTCGTCGAACACATCTCGCATGGCGAATGAATCTCAGCCACACATTCAACTCCGTTTCCGATTGCCTAGACTACTTCATAGTCCGAAACTCAATCCATTTCATCATGTAATCATAGGAGGCAATCCACCGTAATGGATTTCATAGGTTCAAGAATTTCAATCACATAAGCATATTATGAAACATAATTTACAATCAATGCATATTACAATACAAACACGATTTCACACACAATGATTGCATAAGTAAAACAAAATTTACAATAAAGGGTTCATGTAGGAAATCATTCACACAATTAAAGTAACCGAGATTTGTATCTCGATCCACATACAAGGTGTACTAGAAGAACGCTACCACATTCAGGCATTTTCACAAACACATAGACTATAAACATCATCATACATGACGTATAATGATTGCACATGTGCTAGGCCAAATCATTTCACTAGGGAGTTGCCCCGTATATCACTCGTGTATACCCATGACGGAAATCATGGCATGCATGAATCCGGGATCTGTGTTTACTTAAATATTTCCACAAACACTTGGGCTACACATTTATCACATATAACGTATTTTTGCCATGACGTGATTTAGGGCAAGTCCTTTCGCTAAGGAGTTGTCACACATGTATTAAGCCTATATTCATGATAAATAAACATGTTAAGCACAAATCCAAAATTCAAACAAAATCAAACATTTCAACATATGCATAGAATAACCTAAATCCTACATATCTCCTATAAACTCATATAACGAAACAAACGACGCATTTTGCATGTGTAATAGCACCCTTGTCAGTTATAAATCATTAACCGACATTGAAAGCCTTGAAAACCATAACCTATACACCTAAAGTCCGCACCTTACGCCGTAGAAGCGTAATGAACTCGATATATTTGCTAAGTCTTCGTGTACGACAATTTGGCAACCTATAAAATGAAATAGATTAGCTATTTCATCATTTGCAATGATCATAACCCTAGATCAGAGTAGGGTTAGGGTTTCTTACCTAGAAATGAAGCTGAAATCGCCGGAAAAGTGATTAGAAAGAGGTGGTTAAGCTTGTATAGTGGTAGGGTAGAGTATCAGGGAGATCCTCCCACTTCACTCACACTTTCTCTCTCTTTTCCCTCTTCTCTCTCCTAGGGTCAAATTCGTATGGGTTGAATGAGAGAGGGTTTAAGGTCCTTATATAGGCTAAAACATAACCAAAATAGACCCAAGGTCAAGGTATACTTAGGTTATATCCAAAGTGGGTCTATTTCGATCCAACGGAGCACTTCTGGAGGCCCCTTTTCTGTGTGTGGTTGGACTTAAGCTTACTAACATTGGATCTAAGTACAGTTAAGTTTTTGTTCCAGTCGGATTCTGAGATCGCACGTGGAGGGCCAGTTTCAGTTCAACGGTCACTAAAACTCGATCGGGGATTTCAAGTACACTGCCATGTATATGAAATTTCTCCTGATCTGAGGGTGTATTTGGGTCAGATTCTGACGGTCTGATTGCTTATAATAGGCCCGCAAGTAACAAGTCTCAGATTACTTAAATGAGATTTGATTTTTAAAGAAACCAAGTGTTCTCACACTCCTCGCTACGGGCTCAAGCGAATAGCCATGGAACACTATCAGGTTTTGACTTCCGAGACGGTTGTCAAGCCCTGCAAGGCGGTCCTAATTCTATAACTTCGTATTATTTGGATTTTCAATGTGTGGACTAGATCTGATACGGAGTTTCATGATGCTCTCGAGAACAGACGGGTAATGAGATTGATCCTAGATTTTAGGGTAATGTAGCGTCAACGATTCCACAAGTTTTGGGTCTTGCAGATCATATTTAAAGTGATTTGTGCAGATTTCGTATGTAATCTAGTTTAACACTAGTTAATCCTCGTCTAATTTCTAAAGAATTTGGTCCTGAGGGATTTTTGCCTGAGGTGGTACTCGGGCCTTTGTACGGGATTTTCTGAGTCGTTACAATCTACCCCCCGTAAAGAAAAATTTCATCCTCGAAATTAGTACCTTTTCGTACTCCTCGAGAAGCTGAGGGTAGTTCTTTCGAACCTCGACTTCTGTCTCTCAAGTAGCCTCTTCCTCGGTGTGATGTGTCCACAATACCTTCACAAGTGGGATGACCTTGCTACGCAACACCTGCTCCTTCCTGTTAAGGATACGCATCAGGCGCAACACATATGTAGCATCCTCGCTCAACTGTACCTGCTCCCATCTGATAATATGTGAAGGATCAGGAACGTATTTCTTCAGCATAAATACATGAAATACGTTGTGTACCGCTGCAAGTGGGGTGGGCAAAGCGAGGCGATATGCCACAGCACCCACTCGATCAAGCATCAGAAACGGACAGATGAACCTCGATGTGAGCTTCTCCTTCTTCCCAAACCGAAGGACTCCCTTCATAGGGGAAACTCTAAGGAATACATGATCTCCAACCTTAAACTTGAGCGGTCGCCGCCTCGTATCGGCGTAGCTCTTCTGTCTACTCTATGCTGTAAGAAGTCAACGCCTAATAATGTCGATCTTCTCTGAGATGACCATACAAGGCCTCATATGGAGTCATACTAATACTCGCCTGAAAGTTGTTGTTGAACACGAACTCTACATAAGGAAGACAGTCATCCCAACATGTCCTCCAAAATCTGATTCACCTGCTCTCTCTGCCCATCGGTCGGAGGGTGAAACGCAGTACTGAACTTCAGCTTCACACCCATCGCTTCCTGGATACGAGTCCAGAAGATAGATTTGAATCGCGTGTCTCGGTCCGACACGATCTCTAAAGGAACTCCATGCAGACGGACTATCTCTCTGATGTACAACCTGGCCAAGTCGTTTGCAGAGTTCATGACTGATAGGGAGAAAATGAGCCGATTTGGTCAACCGGTCCACAATCACCTAGATGGAATCATGTCCCTTCCTCGTCTTCGGCAGCCCCGATATGAAATCCATAGAGATGAAGTCCCACTTCCATTCAGCTATGGGCATGGGCTGAAGCAGTCCAGGAGGTCGGCAATGTTCTGCCTTGACCTACTGGCACGTGAGACAGCGGGAAACATACTCTACTATATGCGCCTTCATGTTGTCCCACCAATACGATCGCCTTGTGTCCTGGTACATCTTCGTGCTACCAGGATGCATTGCAAGCTTCGATTTGTAGGCAGTCTCGAGAAGCTCCTGTCTCACGTCAGGAATGTCAGGGATGCATAGGTAGCCATGGTAACGTAGGCCCTTATCAATGCCAACTCTCCACTCGGAGTCCCTGGCATCGCTAGCTTGCTCTCGAAGCTCAACCAACCGCTCATTGCCCTTCTGGGCCTCAATCATCCTGTCATCAATTAGTGGCCGCACCTGAATGTGCGTGACACTCTCAAATGGCTCCTCTACTATGAGGTAGCGCCGATGGATGGAGCCACAAATGTTATAGCCTTCTTGCGCTCAACGCACTGCCACAAGGTTGGCCTTGCCAGGATGGTAGGAAACCTCGAACCTGAAGTCCTTCAAGGTCTCCATCCATCGGCGCTACCTCATATTCAAGTCCCGCTGAGTGAATATATACTTAAGGCTCTTGTGGTCGCAGAACAGCTCGAACTCCTCTCCGTAGAGGTAATGTCTCCAGAGCTTCAATGCGAATATGACCTCTACTATTCAAGGTTGTGCGTTGGGTAATTCTCCTCGTGCTTCGTTAATTGTCTCAAGGCATACGCAATCACCTTGTCCTTTTGCATAAGGACACAACCCAAACCAACATGAGACGCATCAGTGTATATAGTGTACTTAACCCCTTGCTCTGACAATACTAGCACAGGGGCGGACGTCAACTTGTCCTTCAGCTCCTGAAAAGCTGCTTCCACCTTCTCATTCCAGGCGAACTTCAGATCCTTTCGTGTCAACTGTGACAACGGTCTGGCGATCTTCGAGAAATCCCAAATGAATCATCGATAATAGCCCGCCAGACCAAGAAAGCCCTCATCTCGGTAACCGAACCAGCTTCTTCTTCCAGTCCTGAACTGCGGCTACCATAGTAAGGTCCACTACTATCCCATCCTTGGACACCACATGTCCCAGGAACTTGACTTCTTCCTTCCAGAAGTCGCATTTCTTGTATTACCCGAACAACTGATTCTTCCTGAGTGTATCAAACACTGCTCTCAGGTGCTCCTCGGCTCTTCCCGACTCCTAGAATATATCAAGATGTCATCGATAAACACGATGACGAATCGGTACAGGAATGGCCGAAATACCCGGTTCATCAAGTCCTGAACACGGCCGGTGCGTTCGTAAGACCGAACGACATCATAAGGAACTCATAGTGCCCAAAGTAAGTTTTGAAAGCCGTCTTCTACACGTCCTCATCCCTGACGAGCAGCTGATGATACCCTGACTGCAGATCAATCTTTGAAAATACTTCGCCCCCCACGACTGATCAAATAGATATCTATCCTTGGCAAAGGATACTTGTTCTTCACCGTGACTTGGTTCAATTTGCGGTAATCAATACACAATCGCTGTGAACCATCCTTCTTCCTCACAAATAACACGGGTGCACCCCAAGTGGACATACTAGGTCGAATGAAACCCTTCTCTAGCAACCCGTCAATCTGTTTCCTCAGCTCATCCATCTCACATGGAGGCATACGATAAGTCGGCAATGAGATAGGTGTCACACTAGGCGTAAGATCAATGGTGAAGTCGATCTCGCGCTGAGGAGACAAACCAGGAATCGTCGCAAACACACCTATAAAATCCTGAACCACAGGCATATTTCCCAACGTCGGACCATCAACCTGCTCTAATAGGGTAGCGTAGCTACTGATGTGGTAATACCAACTGACCTGCACTGGGAAAGTAAAGACCGTGCCGTCAGGTCCACGTGCTGTCACGATCCGAGTATCGCAATTGATCTCGGCCTTCATCTCCACGAGCCAGTCCATGTCGAGAATCACATCATAATGATGGAGCGGTGCGACCAACAGGTTGACAGTCACTGTCTTGTTCCCTAGGTTTATCGAACAACCTCTACACATCGTAGTGGAGTCTGAGAAAGTCCCTGTGGCAGTAAGGAGTCTCATCCCAATCATAGGACTAGTTTCCAACCCTAGTCGCTTGACCGCATCACATGATATAATAGAGATAGTAGACCTGGTGTCCAGCAATAGAAAGACTGGAATACCTTGTACATGTGTAGTGACCTCGAAGGCCATCGGTGCTATGCCTGATGCCTCAGGTGACTCAGCTGCGAGTGAGTGCACCCGAGCTTGCTGTTGACGGTTCGGCTGTGAAACCATGGGCCGTTGAGGCTGCCTGAAATGAGATGCAGGAGGTCGGAAGGAAGGATGAGTAGGGCAGTCCGTAGAGGTGGATACGATATAGCCTATGGGCGAGGGCGATCAATCCTCAGCGGTGGAGAAAATCCGTTATCCCTCATCCGAGCAAAGCAGCTCTCTGCAGTGTGACCCGGTCTCCCACAGTATGTACAGGTCACACCTAGACGACTCATCGGAACTACTGGCGCAGTGATCCTGGGGGGAGAGTCGATGTGAGGTCTCTTGTCGAGGAAAGGCCTGCTCTGAATATCTGGTCGAGGTCTCGTAACCATAACACCACGAGAACATGTCAGCCGATCAACATCCTGCTCTGCCCTCATAGACATATGTATCAGCTTGGCATAGGAGGGTATACTGATACAATACATCTTCAACCGGATGTCAGGTCGCAAGCCCTCAGAAAAACGTCTAATCCGCATCTGCTCATCAGCAAGTATAGTCGGAACAAAACGGCCCATCAGTGAAGCGATGCTCATACTCGGTAACTGACATGCCTCCCTACCTGAGGCGTAGGAACTCGTTCTCCCTCTCGTGTCGGTAGGTCTGAGGGTAGTATTTCTCAAGGAAACGGAACTCGAAAGTAACCGAAGTCCATGCATATCCAACTGCCACTGTCCGTAGGACACTGTCCCACCATAAGCTAGCATCCTTCTCAAACATGAAGGTGGCCAGCTCAACCTGCTCCTACTCCATACAATAGAGCATCCGTAACATCTTGGAGATGCGGTTTAACCAGTATTCAGCCTCCTCGAGTCTATGAGAACCTGTGAAAGTAGGAGGCCTTAAGCGCTGGAATCGCTCGGAAGACCGCGAGTACCCACATCCCCGTAGGGTACGCAGCAGGTTGGGTGGAGGCACATCCTCAACCTGAACAGAAGGCTCTGCAGTCTCAGTAGGGCGTGTAGATGGTGGAGGTGGAGTCGTACTACCACCCTGAGATAAGACCGCCTAGAGCTACTAGTGCTACTGCTGCATCAACATCATCATATGCTCAAACCTATCGGTAGGTGGAGCAGGCTGGAATGCGTCGAGGAAGACGCACGGTTCTGCTGGCGAACCGATGGTGTATAAGGTGGCAATCCAGCCGTGGGACCAGTGGGAGGCTGAGGCGTAGGCACAGCCTCACGATCCGGGCCCAAACCAGGGTCCGTACGACCATCTCTGTGGGAAGGAGCCTGGTCCATCGTATCAGTGAGTGCGAGGTGTGCCGTGCTCCGAGTATATTTTCATGGCATGCCCTATACAACATAGGGTGCAATGTATGTAAGATGAAGCAGAGCAACACATTACACATTCACTTAAGCATTCCACACACTTCATAGCAAAAGGGACTACATGCATTTCATTCACCAAAATTTATCATAATACATGGAATACAGAGTTACATGAATTATGACTGAAGATGCATATAAGCTACTACAAAAAAAGCTTCAAACACTTAAAACATACGACTAACTACTGCACCCATCAACATAAAAACATAAACACCCTAAAACGTTAACCCAAGCAAACTACAAGACAACAGTATGGATGACTAGGCATCCGAGTCTGGCGACGGAGGAGGAGCACCCTTATCTTGCGGGCAACATAGGATGTCCCTCAAGGTGCGGGACACTTTACTAAATTTCTGCTTCATGAAGGCCTCGTTCTCCTCAAGCTTTTGTCTTGGTTCGACTCGGGCCTCCTGAATCTCCTGCTTCAAGGCAGCTTGGCCCTCCTCAAGTCGAGCCAAACAGGCTTCCATAGTAACCTGTTCACTGCTACGCTCCTGGGTGGCAGAAGGAGGGCTCTCATCAGTGTCCTGAGCCTCCTTTTCTTCTTCCTATTCTTCCTCTATCTCATCACCACTTATTTCCTCGTTCTCTTCATCTAGATCAATACTTTCCTCACCCTCACTATTAAACTCATCCCCATACTCGTCGAGTTGGGCTTGGCGTTGTCGAGGGCCGATCCCCATGTTGTTAAGCGTAGCATCTCTTATGACCCAAACCGGTGTAATTTCATCCATATTAAGTTTATAGACGACCTCTCGAGCCATCTTACATATCAATCTGCTGAACGGGAGTGAAATATCATTCCTAACGGAGCGTACGGTCTGGACTATCTGTAGTAAAGTGAATGTGGGCAGGCACAACTTGTCCCCATGTCCAACTTTGTACAGGAAGCCTACCATCAACTGAGTACACTCTGTACAGTTGCCCCACCGTGGATACACGTTATACGTGAAAATGTAATGAAGCAAGCGAAAATCATCAGTTAACTTCGACGATGGAAGATAATTACCTCACATCCAGGGAACCAGTCGGCCACAAAGGTATCACGTATGACGATCTCTTTCTCGTACACTTTTAAAATAATTCTCATTAGCAAGAACCTCGCCGCGTGGGATTCCCATAACCCGGGACACCACATCCACAGTGATCGTATAATTCCGCCCCCTAATAGAAACAATGAACTGGAAAGGATCAAGCAATGGGTCTTGGATGTGAGCGTAGAAAGCCCGAACCGTATTCTCACATGCATGAGTCTTACCTTCGAACATAGGACCCCACTCAACGTCCACCAAGCGGTCCATAATCGGGTGTAGTCCAAACAGCCTTTCTTCTACGTGAGCTTCAAGTACAACCCTGCAGCCACCAAACCGACCGTGCTCAAAGCCTATCGGTAGTGCTCTTTCGATGGGAACTTGGGGATCTAGGTCCCGCTTCGACCTATGCTCACGGACGGCACTTGTACTAGCCCCGGCATCAGTCCTTCTCCTTGGACAGGTTGGGCGACTAGGCCCGGGTTCATTCACGGCCCCCTTTCTCTTTCCCATGAGAGAAAGGACGGTGGAAATCGAGAAAATGGCCGAAATGAGCTCAAAGAAGGCCATGGAAAATGTGGATAAGGCGAAATGGGGGCTGGAATTTTGGTTCTTCACGAGTTTGATCCTCAACAGGTATTGTAAAGGCCCAAAAGACAGGGTTTAAAGAAAGGAAATGAGAGATGGGAGGGGTTGAGAGTTTACAATTTTAAGCTTCAAATGAGGGGGTGTAGGAGCACAAATGAGAGAAAATGGAAAGGGTAGAGGGTAGGTGTTGCTGTAAACGATGGAGGGGTGTGGGTTTTAACAGAAAATGGCGGAATGGGCGATTGGAGGGGAGGGTTGAGAGAGAATATTGGATCTTTTAGAAGGGAGGAAGGCTTGGAGGAGTAGGAAATGAAAGAGGAGGGCAAAAATGAAAGAAATAAGGGTCCACATGTGATTCGGTGGGCTCCACACGTGACTAGGGGTCGGGCCGACGCCGGCCCACATCGGCCGGACAGGCTCGGACAAAGGGGACCGCGGTGAGCGTGGCGCCACCGTGGTCCTCTAAACTAGGCGCGGTGCCTCCGCGGTAGGGCAGTGGCCACCCCCCTCCCAGGGTGCCAATGGTACCCCGGGTCCACCATGGGTCCCCCCAGATTGCATCGATTCAGCCCCGACTCCGTTTCGAGTTGTTTCGGGTCATTTGAGTAAGTTTCTAATGTCTACTTGCATTTTTCCAGTTTTCAACGGTTCGGATGGGGTGAGTTTGTGACCTAAACTCATCGTTTGATGGTCTAGAAGTGTTTTGGGGTTGACTCGTTCGATCACGGTCAAGTACAGACTCAAACAAAGAGACCGATTTCGATGAACTTCGCCACTTGGCAAAATCGGGATACCTATGACTGTTTCGACATGTTTCTCGCACCCTCCTATGTCAAAATGCGCCAGCATAAGTTGTGTGGCCATAACCCAGGTCCGGTTGAATCCAAATCATGCTTTGATTCCAACTTGTAACGCCCTGAAATTCGAGGGTCGAATAGCAACTCAACTCTCGAGTTCCAAAACATCACTTATGCACATAGATAATGATGTGTACATGTTGTCTGTGTTAGTGCAATAAATATGAGTGAGATTATACCAAGACAGTAATGCATACTCCAGATCAATGTATAAAATGCAAGCGGAACACTGAAAGATGTATATAGATGTGTATAAAAACAAACGATTTCGATCTGACACCAGAGTATGATTACTTCGCTGAGTCATCATATACATGTACTGAATCAAAAATAAAATGTCAAAAGAATAGTCCAACTGTCATGATAGCCCAATAGCCCCGTCAATGCGATAGCCTAAGCAAAGCCACCGGAGAACTGCATGTAGGAGAACTCATCCGGATCTTCATAGTAATCAGGGTCAGCCTCCTGTGAATCGTCGGTACCTGTATCTAAGATAGAGTCTGGTGGGTGTCCAGAACACCATCCCGTAACGAGGGAGTGAGTAGCTAACTCAGTGGAACAATAAAGCATAGGTTAACATGTTATCAAATCAGTCAAGCAGTAATGATAAAGCAGTACAATCAACAATCTTAAGTACTCTTGTTAATACAAGTATGAGATGCAGTCGTGATGCATGCCCCTCGCCTAACCACCCTCATACGGCACCATCTTACGTTCGCGGCATGCATTCATCCCTCAGTGCTCCACATCTTCCAGGCACATGCAATGCGATGATGAGCATGATTACCGAGTTGTTATTAGTCCATTTCAAACAACAGTATTGGAAAACTAGGGTACCTCCCTTATATCATTCCCAAACAATGATCCATTCTAGGGTTGTCAATCCTAGATAATCTCATACGATAGTGTGGTTCTAGGTCGCTGCAAGGGCTTCCAGGGCTGTTACACGGAATCGTTGCACCACTCCCCCATCACCTTATCAATAGAGGCATAGTTTGTACCCTTGTTGCTACAGAAGGGTCGTCGCCTCCATGTAGACTCAGAGTACTCTCGAGGTCACTACAAAGGGCTGTCAGGGCTGTTACACAGAATCGTTACACACCACTCCCCCATCACCTTATCAGTGTAGGTCGACAGCTCGAATACAGTGTCTCATACCACCATATTCGGTTCACGAGTTTGGTTGCTCAATGGTCACTACAGGGAGGCTCGTGGCCCCAGCGTAGGCCGACAGCTCGACCATAGTGTCCCATACCACCATGCCCGGCTCATGAGTCTTAGCGGATCGAGGTATAACGGTTAACGGGATTCCACTGGTAAGCTTGGTACCTTAGGTTTAAACAGAAGCGTCCAAACATGGTGAATATACATAGGACAAATCAGGTTACTTGACTACCTCGGCTAGCTCGAGCGTACAACCAATTGAACGACATGAAGCGCAAGCACTTCGTGTGGCCTAACCACTGCCGCCAACCGAAGTACGACTCGGATTCGTCGAACACTTCTCGCATGGCGAATGAATCTCAACCACGCATTCAACTCTGTTTCCGATTGCCTAGACTACTTCATAGTCTGAAACTCAATCCATTTCATCATGTAATCATAGGAGGCAATCCACCGTAATGGATTTCATAGGTTCAAGAATTTCAATCACATAAGCATATTATGAAACAAAATTTACAATCAAAGCATATTACAATACAAACACAATTTCACACACAATGATTACATAAGTAAAACAGATTTTACAATAAAGCGTTCATGTAGGAAATTATTCACACAATTAAAGTAACCGAGATTTGTATCTCGATCCACATATAAGGTGTACTAGACAAACGCTAGCACATTCAGGCATTTTCACAAACACATAGACAACAAACATCATCATACATGACGTATAATGATCGCACATGTGCTAGGCCAAATCCTTTCACTAGGGAGTTGCCCCATATATCACTCGTGTATACCCGTGACGGAAATCATGGCATGTATGAATCCGGGATCCGTGTTTACTTAAATATTTCCACAAACACTTGGGCTACACATTTATCACATATAACGTATTTTTGTCGTGACGTGATTTAAGGCAAGTCCTTTTGCTAAGGAGTTGTCACACATGTATTAAGCCTATATTCATGACAAATAAACATGTTAAGCACAAATCCAAAATCCAAACAAAATCAAACATTTCAACATATGCATATAATAGCCTAAATCCTACATATCTCATATAAACTCGTGTAACGAAACAAACGACGCATTTTGCATGTGTAATAGCACCCTTGTCAGTTATAAATCATTAATCGACATTGAAAACCTTGAAAACTATAACCTATACACCTAAAGTCCGCACCTTACGCCGTAGAAGCATAATGAACTCGATATATTTGCTAAGTCTTCGTGTATGGCAATTTGGCAACCTATATAATGAAATTGACTAGTTATTTCATCATTTGCAATGATCATAACCCTAGATCAAAGTAGGGTTAAGGTTTCTTACCTAGAAACGAAGCTGAAATCGTCGAAAAAGCAATTAGAAAGAGGTGGTTCAGCTTGTATAGTGGCAGGGTAGAGTATTAGGGATATCCTCCCACTTCACTCATACTTTCTCTCTCTTTTCCCTCTTCTCTCCTAGGGTTTCTTCAAATTCGTATGGGCTAAATGAGAGAGGGTTTAAGGTCGTTATATAGGCTAAAACATAACCAAAATAGACCCAGGGTCAAGGTATACTTAGGTTATATCCAAAGTGGGCCCATTTCGATCCAACGGAGCACTTCTGGAGGCCCCTTTTCTGTGTGTGGTCAAACTTAAGCTCACTAACATTGGATCTAGGTACAGTTAAGTTTTTGTTCCAGTCGGATTCTCAGATCGCATGTGGTGGGCTAGTTTCAGTTCAATGGTCACTAAAACTCGATCGGGGATTTCAAGTACACTGCCATGTGTATGAAATTTCTTCTAATCCGAGGGTGTATTTGGGTCAGATTCTGGCGGTCTAATTGCTTATATCAGGCCCGCAAGTAACAAGTCTCAGATTACTTAACTGAGATTTGATTTCTAAAGAAAATAAAGTGTTCTCACACTCCTCGCTACGGGCTCAAGCGAATAGCCATGGAACACTATCAGGTTTTGACTTTCGAGACGGTTGTCAAGCCCAACAAGGCGGTCCTAATTCTATAACTTCGTATTATTCGAATTTTCGATGTGCGGACTAGATCTGATACGGAGTTTCGTGATACTCCCGAGAACAGACGGGTAATGAGATTGATCCTAGATTTTAAGGTAATATAGCGTCAACGATTCCACAAGTTTTGGGACTTACAGATCGTATTTAAAGTGATTCGTGTGGATTTCGTATGTAATCTAGTTTAACACTAGTTAATCCTCATCTAACTTCTAAAGGATTTGGTCCTGAGGGATTTTTGCCTGAGGTGGTAGTCGGGCCTTTGTACGGGATTTTTCGAGTTGTTACACTCTGACTTAGGAGGAATTTAGAAACGAAGAAAGGATCCCAAAGTTTCACTTACGGGCGAGATTGAATACTGTTGTTTATCCGTAACGCATCTTAGGTCTCCTGAATTCATCTCAGTCACCTTTAGGTCATCATTCGATGGGTTTAAGCCATACTTGACAAAGTTCAAACCCAAAACGGATCCAAATGGCTTGAATATAGGAGCGTTGGATCACGAGAAAGGGACCGTGCTGGCCTAAGGCCCCAAAGTACGAGGCTTGGTGGGGCCTAGGGGGTCCCACAGACCAAAACACAACCATGGGGGGTGGCCACCGCTCCAGGGCGTTGCCACCGTCAGACAGATCAGGCGGGCGTGACGGCACCCCCCGGTCGGCTGCGTACCTTCAACCTCCCCAGCCCGGCGAGGCGGCATCGTGGGATCAATGGCGCGCCGCCACCGGTCAACCTATGTGGGTCCCTCCCACATGTGGGGGCCCCCTTTTAACACCCCTAGCCCCACTTCTCCTTCATTTCCCCTATTTCCTACCCCACAAACACCTCTAAACTTCCCAAAAACTCTCTTTCTCTCTGAAATCTCCTTTTTCATACATCCAAATCCTCCATTTCCTTTATATCCTACACCCCTCCACCACTATTCCTCTAAAACTACCCTCTACATCTTCTCATTTCCATTATTCTCTCATTTGAACACAAAACCCTCCTTTTTGTTTCTCATGACCTTCACACTTTCAAATCCACTTAATCCTCAAGGTTTTTCTATCCCAATGGCTCTATTTGAGATTGTAACCGCCATTTTCTCCATCTCAACGCTCCTTTCCCTTATGACTCCATCTCAACGCTCATTTCCCTTATGGGAAAGAAGAGAGTGGCCCCGGATGAGGCCAAGCCTAGCCGTCCAAGTTGTTCTAAAAAGAAGACAAGTGCTGAGACAAGTGTGAGCGCCGAGTGGAGGTCGAAACGGGGCCTTGACCCTCGAATCCCGATAGAGAGGTCTCTACTAGCGGGCGCCGAACTCGGTAAGTTCTGAAATTGTAAAGTTGTTTTTGAAGCTCAAGTTTATGAGAAGTTATTCGGATTATATCCAGTGATCAACCTCCTCCTGGAGAACGGGTGGGGTCCCATATTTGAGGTAAAAACACATGCAAGTGAAGGCACCGTACGAGTCGGGGTTGATGTGGATGTCATGACCCGTATCATGGGAATAGAGCAGTGTGGTACATGCCAATGAAGCTAATCTCACTAGTGTATGGGAGAGAGATCGCCGCACTCGCTTCCTTTATGGCCAACTTGTTAATTGGAGGCGAGGGAACAGTCTCGCATCGACAAGTATGACGGAGGATTTCCGCCTGCTCCACCACATATGCACGTACAATGCGTATCCTAGACGGAGCAACCGCACCGAATGCATTAGATTTACGGTAGACTTCCTGTACCGAGCTGGACAGGGAAACAAATTGTGCTTGCCTACTCTCGCCTTGACTCAGATAATCAATACTACACGATATACTCAGATAATCTTGCAGTCATTTGCAAGATTGCTTGCAACTTCGAATTCCGGCTACATATGGATAATCTCGCCCCTATCCATTTCATCAGTGAAACTACACTCAACAATATGGGAATAGGTCCCAGGCAACATCAAGCCATGATTGATGAGTACGGGGATGAGATAGAAGAAGAGACTGAAGAAGAGGAAGGCAGCAGAGAGGAGGGACAGGAAGAAGAAGAGGAGGCCCAGGATTCAGACGGGGGACCTCCTACTGCTCATGAGGATCGCCATGACCGGGCCGCCCTAGAAGCCCGCATGGCCAAGATTGAGGAAAATCAGGCTGACCTAAAGCAGAAGTTCGAGGAGAACCAGGCCTACTTGAAGTAAAAGTTTAAGAGAATGTCCCGCACCCTAAAGGCCCTCCTGTGCTGTATGTAGGATAAGGGAGTGCCTCCGCCTTCGCCGGAATCGGAAGACTAGTCGTATATTTTTATTTGTTTCTTTCTTGCTTTTTGTAATGGCTTTGGATAGGCTTAGTTTGGATGCTAGGTTAGTAAGTGTTGAAACCTTATGTTAATTAGCTTACATGCATCCTTTGTCAAAGTACATGTAATACCACATCATATGTAACTGCGACAATTTTGTTAAATGAAATGCATGAAGCTTCGTTTGTTTTGAAATGTGTAGAATGTTTGGAAAAAGTGGATGATGTTATCCTAATCCTATGAATGTTACACCCTATGTTGTATATAGAAAATGCCTCCTAAAACTACTTGGAACATGACACATCTCCCACTTTGCAGAATGATTGACAGGGCCTCTCACCCGAGTGGTAGCCAAACGGACCCTAGCTTGGGTCTGAGTAGTGACGCGATGCTGGATTCACAACCGGCCACTGGCCCCACAAATGGACCAACACTGAGTGCGCCACCGGTTCTGGGTCAGAACCGTGCATCTTCGTTGATGCCACACATGCCTCAGGCGGCCTCTCCCCTTGATAGGTTGGAGCAGATGATGCTCCTAATGCAACAACAGCAGCAGGTTCTGGCAACTATAGTGAGGGTCATTGCATAAAACATGAATGTGGCCTCGCCGATGCCACCCGTATAGCCTACTGGGGCTATGACTACAAGTGGCCCATTCGAATGCTTTCAACGCCTCTGTCCTCCCACTTTTGCGGGTACTCATAAACCCGAGGAGACTAAGTAATGGTTGGATCACATATCTAAGATGTTGAGGTTGTTGCACTGTATAGAGGCAGAACAGCTTGAGCTAGTCACATATATGTTTGAGAAGGAAGCTAGCCTGTGGTGGGACAGTGTTCTTCGAACCGTTCCCACAGGATTTGCGTGGATGTGGGACGAATTTGAAGTACACTTCCACGAGAAGTATTTTCCCCTCACTTACTGTAATGAAAAAGAGGGTGAATTCCTCCGCCTCTGACAAGGGGGAATGACAATGACAGAATATGAGAACCATTTCAAGGAGCTGGCTAGATATGCTCCTTTGATTTTGGCAGATGAGCTGATGAGAATGCAATGCTTTTAGAAGGGTTGCGGGCTGATATTCGCACCAAAATGTGTTGCGCTAGCATTCCCAACTATGTTGAGCTAGTGAACATGTCCCTGCGAGCTGAGCAGGATGTGAAAGAGTGTCTCGAATGCGCATGCCAACAGGCCCGAGGCCTCGGCCTAAAGCACAGAACCGGCCGTTTCTCGGCAAGAGGCCGCGTATGAACTCGTCTCCTAGGCTAATGGCACCGCCGGCTTAGCGGAGGCGATTTGATCTTTGGTGTACCTATTGTAACAAGACAGGCCCTACGAACCCGTTTGTTTTACAAAGATGAATGACAATGGTTACATGCCGCCTCAGAAGGTCAACCGCCAGCCACCACATGTTATTTCAGCTCCACCTCTACGATCTGTACCACCTGCATAGCCATTCAACCAACTTCCCGCATCTCGAAACAGGCCGCCTCAACGACCTATGGCAGCGCAACCCAATCGTCCACAACAAGCTCGAGTACATGCACTCGCAGCCGAAGTGTCTGAATCTGCGATTGCAGTACCGTTAGCCTTTGAAGTCACTGCCCACATCCAAGGTACACTAATATTTTCGTTGGTGGACACCGGGTCTACTATTTCCATGATATCATACTCTACAGTCAAGCAATTAGGATTGAACACCACCCATATGGTTGGGGTGAGAGTCATCACCGCAGAAGGAACCTACACAGACGCCACTAAGCTTTGTAAGAGTTGCTCGATAGACTTAGGAAGCAGAGTGGTGTGTATTGACCTGATTGTCACCATGATATATCATTACGACGTCATCCTCGGTATGGATTGGCTCACCGAAACGAAGGCAGAGATTGACTGTGAAACCTGAGTGGTGACAGCCCATGGGCCGAGAGCACGACATTCACCTTCCCAGTTCAGGTCAGTTGTCATTACCACATTCGTTGTTACGCTTCTTTATTGGAAAATTTTGATGGTCCGTCACTTGGGACATGCCGGTAGTCCAAGGTTTCACGGACTTGTTCAGAATGATCCCTGGACTACCTCCTTAGTGCGAGATCGACTTTACCATCGACCTTATGCCATGCGCGACACCGATCTCCTTACCGACGTACCGCATGCCTCCGTGTGAAATGGAGGAATTGAGGAAGTAAATTGTTGATTTATTGAACTCGAGTTTTATACAGCCGAGCATATCTCCTTGGGGAGCACCTGTATTGTTTGTAAAAAGAAGGATGGATCGTTGCGGTTGTGTATAGATTATCGCTGGCTAAATTATGTCACGGTGAAGAACAAGTATCCTCTACCCAGGATAAATGACCTGTTTGACTAATTGAAGGGGCTCAGTACTTTTCTAAAATAGACTTACAGTCTGGGTATCGTCAGTTGCGCATTAGGAATGAAGATGTGCAGAAAACAGCTTTCAGGACCAGCTTTGGGTAGTACGAGTTCCTCATGATGTCATTTGGACTTACAAATGCACCGGCCGTATTCATGGATCTCATGAACCGGGTATTTCGGCCGTATCTTTACCGATTCGTCATCGTATTCATAAATGACATTTTGATATACTCGAAGAGCCGGAAAGAGCACAAAGAACACCTACGAGCAGTTTTTGATACTCTTAGGCAAAACCAATTGTTTGCACAGTACCGAAAATGCGACTTCTGGAAGGAATAAGTCAAGTTCTTAGGACACGTGGTTTTCAAGGAAGGAATCATCATAGACCTCGATAAGGTAACCACGGTATAAGACTGGGAGCAGCCTGATTCAATTACAGAAGTGAGGAGTTTCCTCAGGCATGTCGGCTATTACCGTTGATTCATTAAAGATTTCTCCAAGATAGCCGGACTATTGTCTCAACTTACTTGCAAAGATCTTAAGTTGGCTTGGAACGAGAAAGCAGAAGCAGCCTTTCAGGAATTAAAGGACAAGCTGACGTCTGCACCCGTGTTAGTACTGCCAGAGCAAGGGGTCAAATACACTATTTACACCGATGCCTCTCAAGTCGGTTTGAGGTGTGTACTTATGCAGAAGGATAGAGTGATCGCCTATGCCTCACGACAGTTGAGGAAATATGAAGAAAATTACCCCACTCATGACCTGGAGTTGGCAGAAGTCATCTTCACATTAAAGTTTTTGAGACATTACCTCTATAGAGAGGAGTTCGAGCTCTTTTACGACCACAAAAGCCTTAAGTACATCTTTACACAAAGGGACCTGAATATGAGGCAACGCCGTTGGATGGAGACTTTGAAAGATTTCAAGTTTGAAGTCTCCTACCATCCTGACAAGGACAACCTTGTGGCCGATGCGTTGAGCCGCAAGAAAACTATAGAATTTCCAGCCCCACTGATGATAGAAGAGTGGAATATGGTGGAGTTTGTGCGAGATTTCGAATAGAAGCAGACAGTGGAGGAACCATTCGAGAGCATCACACACTTCTACGTGCAGCCACTTATTGATGACTGAATCATTGTGGCTCAGAAAGAAGATGAGTTGTTGGTGAAGATGAGAGAGCTTGCAAGCGACAATGAAGAATCAGAATGGAGGATTGGCTTAGATGGAGGTTTGCGATATCGTGGCCGCCTATTCGTCCCGAACCTCCACGACTTGAGGAGAGAAGTTCTAGAGGCCGCTCACAATTCAAAGTTGGCAATGCATCCGGGTAGTACAAAGATGTATTGAAACGTGAAGAGTTCGTACTGGTAGGACAATATGAAGGCCCAAATAGCAAATTTTGTGTCACGATGCCTCACGTGCCAGCAAGTCAAGGCCGAGCACCGCCGACCCCCTGATTTACTTTAGCTCATGCCCATAGTGGAGTGGAAATGGGATTTCATATCTATGGATTTCATTTCTGGGTTACCAAAGACGAGAAAGGGGCATGACTCCATTTGGGTGAGTGTGGACCGGTTGACGAAATCGGTCCATTTCCTCCCGATTAGAGTTTCTAATTCGGTAGATGACCTGGCCAAGCTGTACATCAAAGAGATAGTACGACTGCATGGGGTTCCTATAGAGATTATGCCGGACCGAGACACACAATTCACATCTATTTTCTAGACTCAAATCCAAGAAGCAATGGGGGTGAAACTGAAATTCAGTACCACGTTCCACCCTCAGACCGATGGGCAGACGGAGCGGGTAAATCAAATACTTGAGGACATGTTGCAAGTGTACGAACTTGACTTCAAGGACAGCTGGGATGACTGTCTCCCTTATGCTGAGTTCGCTTATAACAAAAGCTTCCAAGCAAGCATTGACATGGCTCCTTACGAAGCATTGTATGGATGCCCATGTCGAGCTCCACATTGTTAGGCAGAAGTTGGTGAGAAGAGCTTAGTTGACCCATATCCGGTTCAGGCAACCTCAGAAAAGATCGATATTATCAGGCGTCGACTCCTTACAGCCCAGAGTAGACAGAAGAGTTACGCTGATACTAGACAGATATAGGTAGCATTTGAAGTTGGGACCATGTATTCCTTAAAGTTTCCCCAATGAAAGGGGTACTTCATTTTGGTAGGAAGGGGAAACTCACATCGAGATTCATTGGCCCGTTCCAGATTTTAGACCGAGTGGGTGTGGTAGCACACCGTCTCGCCTTACCCACACCACTCGCAAGCATGCACAACGTATTTCATGTATCGATGCTGAAGAAATATGTTCCTGACCCTACCCATATTATCAAGTGGGAGCAAGTGCAATTAAGATAAGACGCTACCTATGTATTGCGATCAACGCACGTTGTAGACAGGAAGGAACAAGTGCTACGCAGCAAAGTTATCCCACTCATGAAAGTTTTATGGATACACCACATCGAGGAGGAGGCAACTTGAGAAACGGAAGCTGAAGTCCATAACAACTACCCACAGATCCTCGAGAAGTACGAAAATGTACTAATTTTGGAGATGAAATTTTTCTTTAAGGGGGGTAGATTGTAACGTCTCAAAAAATTTCGTACAAGGACCTGAGTACCACTTCAGGCAAAACCACCTAAGGACCGTATCCTGTTGTAATTTAGGCAGAAATTAGTTAAGTACTAAACTAAATAATTAGTGGATTAATCTCGGACCACCATTTCCACAAATTAGAAGGCGTAAAACCATTAATACCACTGACTCAACGTGTAAGACCCGTAACCTAAACCGTACTATTCGGTCGCCTTCCGCAATTCTACCGGTCGAATTCCGGCAACCCTCGACCCATTTCTAACGTTGCGTAAGATCCTAAGCTGAGTCCTGCATTCCAAAGTCGGCTCGATCCGAAACTTGTATCCTAGCGATCGCGCCGTCGCTGCGGTTCTAACGCCGCAACTCACGCATCGAACCGATACCTAGGTAGGAAGATGTCAGTCAGCGTTCGGTTCGAAGAAACGTCGCACGTTGCGAATCTCGAGGGAATCTCTACGAGATGTCCCATCAATCAAGTCAAGTACACCACCATACCTCCATGTCACCTCACCCAACAACAAGTACACACAACCCATCCTTCTTTTTTCAAAAGTCCACTCTCTCTCTTCCATCACCATATCTCCTTACAAAAATTTCAAAGCAAACCATTCCTCCTTTTACAAAAAAATCAAACAAACCCATGCCTCATTAACTACACCCATTCCCTCCACCCATTCCTTCCATTACTTCTCTCTCTCCCTCATTCTTTTCTCAAAAGAAATCCCATGGAAAATTTCATGAGAAATCCAAGCTCTCTCTTTCCCTCTCCCAAAACTCCAAGTGTGGCCCACCCTCTCATCTCTCATCCACACCATTAAAAGTCCATCATCCACCGTTGAACGCGAAGGCAAGGAGCTTACAAGTTTAAGGGAGCAAGAAGGAGGCCAACAAGGTGGGTGATTCACCATTAATCTCATTTTGTAGGGCCACTTGTGTGGGACCCACTTGATGAATGCATTATATTTGGGAGGGCCCATTAGTGGCGGGGTCCCTCCCCACCATCATCGCCTTTTCTCTCTTGTCTCTTTCTCTATCTCTCTCTTTCTTTCTTTTCCCCTTGAATGTTGTGGACCCCACCAAATGATGTTGAATCCACTCCATCCATCAGACGGTGTGGTCCACCGCATTTTAGGTGAAATCCACCCTTCATATATGCATATATATGTATGTAGTAGCATATTATATTATATTATATTATTATAATATATATTAATATATGTATATATATAAATATGCATGTGGGCCACGTGCATGGTGGGCCACGTGCATGTGGGACCCACCATGAGGCCCCGTGTATACACCGTCCACGTCCAGAGACGCTGGACAAGCAGGTGGCTAGATGGAGTGTGGTGCACTGACGTGGTGGTGTACTAACAAGCTAACAAAAAAAAAAAAAAGAGTAAAAAGTAGTGCTTTTGGGGTGGCTGCTCATGCAGGCCCCACCTTGATGTTTAAGACTGATCCACGCCGTCCATTATGTCTTTCAGATCATTTTAGGCGTTGAACCAAAACCGTAAGGTGATCTGATCACCGGGTGGTCCATACCCTCTAAAATCATGTAAAGACATACCTCAACATATAAAAGTACTTGGTGGGACCCACCCGAAGTTTGGATAAAGCTGAAACTCGGCCTGGACGGCCAGAAAAATGGGACACACATAATGGATGGGCTGGATTGTGAATCACATCTCAGTGGGCCCCAAAACAAAAAAAAATAAAATAAAATAAATTTCGCAGCAGCGCTGCTGCTGCTGCAGCGCAGGCAGCGCCTGCGGCTGCTGGCGGTGGACAGAATGGGCTGGGCCTCACGGCCCAGCTGTGGACCCCACTGTGATGCGTTTCGAACGTCAAAACCGTGCATTGGGTGGGCCTCCCCTCTGGCTACGATTAACCCAAAAAAAATCAGATGTATACGGATCTCAGGTGGGCCATACCATCTAAAATCATGTGAAGACATGCCTAAATCATATAAAAACACATGGTGGGGCCTACCTGAGGTTTGGATGTGGCTGAAACTTGGTCTGGACCCTCAGACAGGTGGGACACACATAATGTATGGGCTGGATTTGTGAACCACCTCACGGTGGGACCCTGCTAATGTGACCTTATCAACAGGTCGGTTGTCAAATAAACATTACGGTGGGCCCTAGCCGCGTGACTCACTGGACAGGTCGGTTGGCAAATAAACATTTCGGTGGGCTCTAGGCCCACCCCAGGTCCGAGTGACTTTATAAACAGTTTGGACGGCATATAAATTTCACGGTGGGCCCAAGGTCCACTTGACCTTATGAATAGATTGGATGAAAAGTAAACATTATGGTGGGCCTTGGTCCATATGACCATATAAACAGATTGGATAGGAAAATAAACATTTTGGTAAGCCCGCTATTGAGGCCCACTTAGATGCATATGGGCTAGTGTGCTTAGGCCCAATTGATGTAATTGTGCCCCCCCCCCCCCCCCCCCCCCTCATTAAGGCCCACTTTGGTGTACATTGGCCCATGGATGTAGGCCATCTTGTTGTGTTCATAGGCTCGTTGTTGAGGCCTACCTTGATA
The DNA here is from genome assembly GCA_021015155.1 of Magnolia officinalis. Classification (NCBI taxonomy): domain Eukaryota; kingdom Viridiplantae; phylum Streptophyta; class Magnoliopsida; order Magnoliales; family Magnoliaceae; genus Magnolia; species Magnolia officinalis. The sequence continues at coordinate 20,400,376 of JAJHSJ010000014.1, forward strand.
TATTTAGGCCCACGTTATGAGGCCCATTTGATGTATTTGTGGCCCGTTGTTGAGGCCCACTTGGGTTTGTATAAGGCCCATGTTGTGAGGCCCATTGTGATAAATGTAAGGCCCATGGGTGATGGCCCATTGCAATGTACCTAAGGCCCATTGGTGAGGCTTATTGAGGTAGTCCACTTGATGAATATAAGGCCTATGAGATACGGCCCATTTGATGTATTTAAAGCCCAACGGGATGTACCTAAGGCATATTGCAATGTGTGATTCCACCAGGATTTATTTAATGGTATTTGAGGTGAGTCGAGCCTTGGGGACAATGTTGGTTTGACGTCCACATTGTACGAGTAATATTGGTTCGATGTCCACATTATAACTCTCCCTAAGGCCACTGATAGGCCCGTATCTGTTTCATGTAGGCCATATAGGCCCATCTTCATTGAGAGGATAGTTTATTGCTTTATAACATGTTTAGCACAACCCATGATTCATGATCATACGCATCATATGTATGCTTGAGATGAGGAGTGTTTGATCATAGCATATGCCTTCAGGCAGACTGTTTACGGGCTCCCTGATAGGCAGAGTTGCCCTACATGAGCGCGTACTTCACGCAGGATGCTTGCATGATTAGTAGTATGGTTCATGCATTTGCATCTGTATGATTGTGATATGCCCTAGCGACATCAGGGCCATAGCCTCCACAGATATATCGTGGGTGGCTGGTTGGATACCGAAAAAATCTTGTTCTAAGCAATTGGGGCGTTATAGATGTCCCTAGGTGAGAGTCCCTGAACCCGATGGTACCAAAGGATGACTCCAACGTCGAAACCGAGTGGATTTACGAGCGCACGAGGGCCGAACACCATGAGGCCGCGTCTCCCACTGTGTCGTGGTCGGTTGGAAAGGGGTGTGGCCTTACTCGCCCGAGAGTAGGGGGCATTACTAGGCTGAGTTTGACCAGCTCGGAAATGGGTTCGCTATCGACGTGCCGGATAGGTATTGGCTGACTATTGGCCAGGCGGATAGTGAGGTTTCTTACGCTCACTTGGACTGTGCTGCTTGGAGAGAGACAGTGCCATTTGGAGTGTACTGAACCCCGGTGATTATCCAGACTGAGAACTGTATTGACATGAGGATTTGGATGAGGATTGGCATGCTTGACTTACATATGGCATCGCATGGCCTTGGTATGACCGATAGCATTCACATCTTGTACTGCATAGCCTTGGTACGGCTGGTTGCATTTACGTACTCATCAGCATGATTCCGCATTACTCTGGCATTGCATTCTGAGCACGTTCGTACACACTTACACCGCCCCCTAAGCTTTCTATAAGCTTATGCACGATTGATGCGTGCAGGTGACGCCAGGACGCAGCTGTAGTCTCGCCGCAGTTGGAGTGTGCCGTCGAGCTTTTTGAGTTTTGATATTACCGTTATCTTGTATTTCCCTTTATACGCACTGTATTCAAAGTTTTTGTTCATAGTGGATTTTGTGATGGTGTTCTTGTGGTTATTGTTCGTGGGTTATGCTTGTGGTTATGCTCATTACAAATCAAATGGATTATTAGAAATCCTCCTTGTAGCATCCCAGGATCGGAACCTGGCGTATGGGCGCTGCGAGCCGAGAATGGGGTTCTACGGAGGCTGTCGGTGCCGGATTCGACGATCGGGAATTTTGTGAGCCCGGTCTCCGAGTTCGGGGCGTGACACAATGTCATGTAGAGACCTAGGCAAAATCCCAAGAGCCTATTTCTCTCGGGAGTACATTGAAACTTCGTATCGGACCTAGAACGCACATCGAGAGTCCGATGACCGCGAAACTATAGGATTGTGTCCGTCCTACTGGGCTTGACAACCATTGCAGGAATCGAGCCCAGATATTATCCAGAAACGCACAACTTGAGCCCCGGGTGAAGTGTATGAGAAACACGAATATCTTTAGAAAATGTAATAACACTTAAGTGAATTGGGCCATTCACTCACACGCGAAATCGAGGATTTCAAACTGTCAGTTTCTGACCGAACTTCACCCATGGAATAGGTAAATTTCTCAGCACATATCCTTATAACTGTGGCCCCGAACGAGTAAGTATGACCGTTGATCTGACACAGGTCCTCCACGGTCGATCAGCTTATCCGATCGCACCAAAATCACATCCTGGCATAAATCCATTGTTAGATACCATACCCTATGACGTAAGTGAGTAGTGGGCTTCCCTGCGAGCGTTGTTTGTCAAAAAAATAACAAGTCAAAGAGTATAACCCATGTATATAGTGGCCCTGGGGCCATTTGCATCACTTCTGGGCTTATAAATAGCCCTTATACCACCCCACCTCTCTCATATACGAATTTCTCCAAAACCCTAAGGGAGAGAGAAAGAAAAGAAGAGAAAAGAGGAAAGAGAGAAGAGGACTTTTGGGAGATTGCTGCAGTAATTCTCTCCCACGACTCCACGCACTGAATCACATCCCCATTACACTACACAATCTGTTTCGACTACGATTTTGGATAAAAAACCCTAGCTTTAATCTTGTTATAGAGATCCAGGCTAGTTATTTGTCAAACTAACTAACCTATTACGTCATCTAGGTGCCCGACGTTGCGTTTCGGCAACATAGAGTTTGAACCGAGTCTGAATCGTGTATTCCGACGAAAGGTGCTGAATATAAACGCTTAGGTTATGGTTATCAATGCTTTCCACGTCAGCTAGTGATTTATGTCTAACTTTGTTACTGTCATATTGTCTTAGATACGTCGTTTTCAGTATGATATACATGTATGAAGTGTGTGAGCAAAAGATGCATCTTATGTGTTTGTTGAAATGTTTGAATGAATGTTTAAAAATGATTTAAGCGTGCCATGACTACTGATCTAGGATTCGTCATCGTCATATGATTGATGATCTCTCTGTGTAAGGAATTGCTAAATTATATGTTGTAACTAACCTAGTCTATATGTATTTGGTGAAGCGTAGTCTCAGTGTTTGATGAATTGTCTGAATGAGAAATTATCGACGGCTTGTATTTATTAAGAGTATTAAGATAGGATTCTTAATTACCTTATATGTATGTATAGTTTCTTTCATGTAATAATATTTGCCTCTACGCAATTTATGGATAAAATGCAAGTGTTTGGTAACATGATCGATGTGTTCGATGAAATGCTCAAATGAAGAATTTGTTTAGATTGTTTGTCAAATGCTGAAATGATTATCACATGCGTTTATTTACTGCATCTGAGTAAGATTGGGGTTGCAACGTAGCCTAGAAAATCGATAATAGTCCCTGTTCAGGTGGCCGAATTAGTCTCGCCACATTGGGTAAACTCGACGAATTCGGGTCGCACGACGATTGTCGATAGTGGTTAGGCCACTAGTGGTGCTTATGCGCTCCAAGTTGATTAAGTCAGGGTTTGCCCTACCAATTGAACTTGCCTAACAAACCGATTGGCCTATTTTGTGTTTACCATGTATGGACACTACTGATTGAATCTAAGGTACCCCTCACCAATGTAAAGGCCCACTTTAACCACGATACCACAATCCGCTAAGACACATGAGCCGGGCATGGTGGTATGGACACCGTGTTCGAGCTGTCGGCCTACGCTGGGGTGACGAGCCTCCCCGTAGTGACCAGTGAGCAACTAAAACTCGTGAGCCGGGCATGGTGGTTTGGGACACTGTGTTCGTGCTGTCAGTATACGATGAGGTGACGAGCCTCCCCATAGTGACCGCCAGTATAAACTTTTGAACTTGTCTATCGACTGCTTTTCATTAGGAGTGATGCCCTACAACTAGCCTATCGTATGTGCTTAACTAGGATTCACGACCCTAGATGGATCCTTCGGTTCAGCTAAATGATATAAAGGGACGTACCCTAGCTTCCCAAACCTGTTGTATGAATAATCTTAATTAAGTATTCAGCTAACACGAGCATGAATGCATTGTATTAGTTAGGATGTGCTTTAAAGATGATGAAGGTGCACTGTTTTGAGGGAGTGTTGTCATATGCGAAATAAGTTGTTGAAGTCGCTTGTGAGGGAGCTTTGATGTGAGGGCATACATCATTACTTGCACTCCATTCCTGCATTAACAAGAGTAGCTAGGAAGTGATTGTCATGTTGCTTTATCATTACTGCTTGATTGACTTGATAACATGTTAACTTTTGCCTTATAGTACCACTGAGTTGGCCAATCATTCCCACTCTGGGACGGTGTTTTAAAATACTAAGCAGACTCTGGTTTAGATGCAAGGTGCTGACGAAGTCTATGCGAAGGAGCAAGACTTTATGGGCGAGGAGGAGTTCTCCTACTTTCAGCTCTCGGGCGGGGCTATGTAGACCTCGTACCGATACACAGGGACTACAGGGATATTTGGCTTAGTTGGAGACATCTACTTTTCTGCATTTTGTTTATTTTGAAACATTACATGTATATATTCAGCCCGGTTACATACGCATACTCTGGAGGTTGTGAAACACTTACATGTTTAAATATATATATTTCAGACTTCCGCTCGCTTAATTTAATTGTATCCAGAGTATACTATGTCATTTTAGTATAATCTCACTCATGCTTAACTCATTAATATGGGCAAAATCTGAACGTCATTATCCATATTATATAAGTGATGGCTGAACCTCGGGAGTAGAGCTTTGGTCGACCCTCGAAATTCAGGGCATTACAGATTGGTTTAGGAAAGAGAGGGCATCATTATAAGTAAGAGCATGCCTAGCATGAATGGGGCTAGGGTGGCTAGGGTAGGGTAGGGTAGGTAGGTATGTAGGTAGGGTGAGGTCATCCTCATAGCCTAGGGAAATGTGCAATCTAGATAGGTGGGTCCCACAATCACGCGATCAATGGGTAGAATCATACCCGGCCCACAACTTATGTCTAGACGTCGGATTGGCGCACGAGACGCGGCGACGGCGCGGTCGCAATGGCGCTGGTCTCGGGTCGAGACAACTTGGGATTAAAAGATATGACTTAGGGTCGCGCACAAATGCAATCAAAAGGTCGCGGGTTGCCAGAATTCAACCAGGAGGACTACGGAACCCTACGGAATGGTATGGTCACTACGACATGGGCCTGACAATGCTTCACCTATAGATGCATACATAGCTTATAAAACCGAGCGGTATGCCGATCCGCTCCAATTTAAAATATTTTCCCGACCGACAAAGGTAAGGATAGGAAGAAGCTGAAATGGAGCTAGATGATTGATATTAACCGTCCTTTCCATTATGACTTCTCCATTGCGAAGATCCCAAACATACTCTGGGTCTTCCTCGGGGCCCGTAGGGTTCTATCCCTAAGTGTAGACGCCCTAGAGGATGAGCTACGAGATACTCTCCTCTTAGTTCTATCTTCTATTATAATGATTGGAATAGAGAAAATTAAAAATAGAATATGAGTTTGACGAGAAACAAATTTTTTATCAAAAACCCTCTAAGAAAGAAATGGAAATCTCAAATCGACAATAAAATGAAGCTTAAGATGCATACAAGAACCCAAATCTAAAAGAAAATTGAAAATGAGGCACTTACAGTGACTCTATGGAGATGGGTTTGACGAGTCGAGTGAGAGCTTGTTGAGGAAGATGAAGAAAATTGAAGAAAAAGTGATTTTCCCCCATTTAGATAAGTCCACCCGCGCTCCTCGACTGGTCGAGTATGTGCTCGACCCGTCAAAGCTCGACTGATTGAGTACGTCCTCGACCGGTCGTGTCAAGCTTAAAATTAAAAATTTTCCCAAATTTTTGCATAAAAATTAAAAATAAATAAAATATGCAAAAATATGATTCAATTAATTTGAAATACACATACCAATATCATGTTTTAATTTGGAAAATCTACTCCTGTCAAGTGGTTTAGTCATAATGTCGGCAAGCTGATTTTCGGTTTGGATATATTCTAAAGAAATGCTTTTATCTTCAACCAATTCTCGAATATAATGATAACGAATGTCCATATGCTTTGTGCGAGAATGTTAGATGGGATTCTTTGAAATATTAATTGTGCTAGAGTTATCACAATACAAGATCATTGTATCTTAATCAATTCCGTAATCATTTAGCATTCTTTTTATCCAAACCAGCTGAGTACATACATTACCAGTTGTAATTTATTCAGCTCAGTTATAGATAAAGATACCGAACTTTGTTTCTTACTGTGCTAGGAAACTAAACAATTATCCACATAAAAACATCCACCACTGGTAGACTTTCTATCATCAATGTTCCCTGCCCAGTCGGCATCTATATATCCAGCTAGTTGAAGATTTGTATCATGCAAATACCAGAGGCCTAAATTAGTAGTACTTGCAACATATTTAAATATGCGCTTGACAGCAATAAGATGTGATTCTTTTGGATCAGATTGATATCTAACATAGATACCTACACTGAAGGCAATATCTGGTCTACTTGTAGTTAAGTATAAGAGACTACCAATCATGTTGCGATATAAGCGAGAGTCTATACTTTTACCTGCTTCATCCTTTGAAAGTTTGAGAGTCGTACTCATAATAGTATCAAATTTCTTATCGTTCTTGAATCCAAACTTCTTAACCAAATTTAAGGTATATTTGGTTTGAGAAGTGAAGATACCATCTTCTTGCTGTTTAACTTGTAAGCCTAGAAAGTAATTCAATTCTCCAGCCATACTCATCTCGAACTTGGATTTCATAAGCTCTGAAAACTCAACGGATAAGTTAGTGCCTGTAGAACCATAAATAATATCATCAACCTATATTTGTACAATTAGTATGTGTTCATTATACTTTTTAACAAATAAAGTTTTTTCAACACTTCCCATAATAAAATTGCGACTGAGTAAAAACTTAGTCAGCTTCTCATACCATGCCCTATGAGCTTGTTTTAGACCGTAAAGTGCCTTTTTAAGGCGATATACATGATTTGAGTGTTTAGGGCCTCAAAACCCTCAAGTTGTTCAACATAGACCTCTTCATGTAGATCACCGTTTAAGAACGCACTTTTAACATCCATTTGATATATCTTAAATTTTTTAAAGCAGGCAATGGATATAAATAATCTGATGGATTCAAGGAGAGATACTAGTGCAAAAGTTTCATCATAATTGATTCCTTCTATTTGAGTGTATCCTTGTACAACCAGTCTAGCCTCGTTTCCAATTATATTTCCCATTTCATCAGATTTTTTTTATGAAAATTCATTTGGTTCTAATTATATGTTTATCAGATGATCTTGGAACCAAATACTACACATCATTTCCTACAAATTGATTTAACTCTTCTTGGATGACTACAATCCAATTTTCATCGGTAAGTGCTTCTTTTACGTTGGCTAGTTCAATTTGAGAAGTAAAGCAAACATAATTGCAAATATTCTCTAACTATTTTCTTGTTCGCATACCAGTGAGAGGATTACCTAATATCAGATCAATAGGATGGTCTTTGACTAATCTTAGTTCAGTATTAACTAGACTAGATGAAGAGTCAGGTTTCTCAATTAAGTTGACTTCATCATCTTCTATACAAGGTGTGGGTGTGATCAGGTGATCATCAATTACAATATTAATAGATTCCTGAATCACTCCTGTTCTTTTATTAAGAACACGATATGTTCGACTATTCAGAGCATAATCCAAGAATATCCTTTCATCACTCTTAGCTTCAAACTTTTCCTTAAGTATTCACGGTCACATAATATGAAGCACTTACTTCCAAAAATTCAAAAGTACTTAACAATTTGTTTCTTATTGAACCACAACTCATAGGTTGTTCTATCTTTTGATTTTCTTACATATACACGATTTATAATATAGCATGCAGTATTTATAGCTTTAGCTCACAAGTTTTTAGGTAAATTCATGCTATTTAACATAACATTGGCCATCTCTTGTAGCACTCTATTCTTTCTCTCAACAACCCCATTTTGTTTAGGTGTTTTAGGAGCAGAAAACTCATGTGATATGCCATGATCAGTGCAGTATTTCTCAAAAATGTTATTCTCAAATTCAATACCATGATTGCTTTCGATCTTGATAACATTCATTTCTTTTTGAGTCTGAATTCATTTTAGTATTCTTTTGACTTCATCGACAGTCTCGGATTTTTCTCTCATGAGTGCTACTCAAGTAAATCTGGTAAAGAAATCAACAATAACCATAAAGTACTTCTTTCCACCTCTACTCTCCGTTCTGGTTGGTCTAACTAGATCCATATGGAGAAGTTCAAGAGGTTTGGTTGTGCTAAAAGAGTTCACTTTCTTGTGACTACTTCTAGTTTTTTTGCCGATTTGGCATGTGCCACATATTTTATCAACCCTTTTTAGTTTGGGTAGACCTCGATTAAGATCAATTTTGCTCAGTTTATAGAGGTTTCGGTAGTTAACATGTCCAAGACGTTTATGCCATAATTTCATTTTGTCAGTTTGGACCATGTAACATGAAAATATAGAAGAGTAAGACTCATTGATAATATAGCAATTTTCAGAAGTCCTACGACCATTTAATATCACACAACCTTTCTCATTTGAAATCTTACATCCTTAATTAGTAAGTTTTACGCTATGTTTGTTATCGTAGATTTGAGATGTACTTAGAAGATTGTGTTTAAGACCTTCAACATATAAAACATTTTCCAAAGGAGGAAGCTTAGAGAGTTGAACAGTACCTTGACCGATAATCCTGTAGTTGCTTCCATCACAAAAAGTAACTGAGCCATCATTCATTTCTATGTAGTTGGTGAGTGTATCTTTATCACATGTCATATGTTCTGAACATCCACTATCTAGGTACCATTTTAAATGGTTAGAAGCTTTGAAGGCAGTGTAGGCAACAAGACATGTAACTTTTGGAACCTATTTCATTGTAGTTCTGGGTTTAGGAGTACCATTGGTCTTTTTTAGTTTGTGAGAGTTAAAATTTCTTTGTCTATCAACTATGATAACATTAGAGATAGATTTGAGAAGCTCTTTGACTAAGTCTACTATTTTTTCAGCTAAGGGGTTATATTTTTTATTTTTAAAGCTGAGGTTATCTTAATTAACTTTTGAAGCTTGAAAAGGTTTTGAATTTTTTATATTGTTTTGGTTATTATTTTTCAAATTCTTACTTTTTGAGTTTGAGGATTCTCCTTTTACAAATATAGGAGATGCATTCTTATTTTTCAGTGGAGTATCTTTGATATAACCCAGACCCGATTTATCACCACACTTTCTAGATGCAGTTAATAATTTTTCCAGCTTAGGGTCTCCATGGGCGTATCTCCAAGTATCCTTAGAACTCAATAGAGAAGAAACTTTGAGTTTTAAATTCTCATTTTCTATTCTGAATTTTTCAAATTCAAAAGCTTTGAAACTTAAACCAAGTTTTGCTTTTTCATAACAATAAAAAAGATGAGATTTTCCAAAATAATATTTTCAAGTTCTTCTTTTAATTTAAGAAAATTTTCTTTTTGAATCTTTAACTTGATAGCTATTTTGTAACTTTCCCTGTATAGGGCATTATAGGCATCCTGAAGATCATCTTCATTTTCATTTTCAGGGTCACTCCTGAGATTCTCATAATCAGATAAGTTACAACTATCTGACGAGGTGACTCTGGCTATAGTCATTAGGGCCTTTACTTCATTTGAAGTATCCTGTTCGGATTCATCTGACTCAGAAGAACTTTCAGAGCCGAATGATTCATCCCAAGTAGCTATCATGCCCTTTCTCTTTGACTTAGCCCTTTTGGGACATTTATTTGTCAAATGCCCATATTCATGGCAATTAAAACATTAACTATCTTTTACAGATTTCCAAGTTTTAGATTTTCCCTTCCTCTTATCAGAAGGTTTTTGAAAATCAACTTTTTTCTTACTTTTGAAAATCCTGTAAAACTTTTTAGCAAGTAAAGCCATATCATCCTCTATATCTTCAATATCAGAATTAACATTATTATCTTTTGAAATGGATTTGGATGACTTAAGGGCAATGGACTTACCTTTGGGAGCTTTAAAATTTAACTCGTATGTTTGAAGAGAACCAACTAACTCCTCAACCTTCATTTGATTAATATCTCTTAGTTCCTCATGGCAGTAACTTTAGAATTGAACCTCTCAGGAAGATATCACAGTATTTTAGCACAGACTTTGTTTTTAGGATTCCATCTCCTAGACCCCACATAGAATTAACTATGTCATTTAATTACGTATAGAAGTCCATGAAAGTCTCATTTTCTTCCATACGAATTTCCTCAAAACTTATAGTGAGGATTTGAACTTAAGATTTCTTGACAATAATAGTTCTTCATGTGTCATTTCAAGAATATCTCAAGCTTGTTTAGCTGTATCACATGAAATAATTCTTTTGAATTCATCAGGCGATAAAGCACATGTAATTGCATTTAAAGCCTTAGCATTTGCACTGCTTTCATTTTTTGAGGTATAGTCCATAAATAAAAAGGAGTTTCCATAATGGACTTGGTTCCATTACTGCCTAGAACCTCAGACACAGGTGGCTTCCATTTGGTTACCGTGGCTTACCGCATGCTTTCATCTATGCATTTTAAGAAAATCCTCATTCTAGCTTTCCAATAAGCATAATTTGAACCATCAAAGGGTGGTGGCCTGGTAATAGACAAGCTATCGAAATCTGACATAATGAAAGCTCTAGATCTTTAAACTCAACGAACTTAATCCAAGTAAATGAGCAACTTATCTCTGATACCACTTGAAAAGGGTGAGATCTCAGTCGTGGGGGGGGGTGGGGGGGGGGGGGGATGAATAGGACTATGCCAACTTCAAAATTAAGAACTGAAATATTAAACAAATAAGAACTAATCAGAGATCTCAACCGTAATAGTATTGAGAAATTGATTCAAACCTTGTTCAAAGGACAACATTACACCAAAAACAGATGTTTTAGGTTGGACAACCTAATTTCTTAAACTATTACAAGCATTCACCACATGTACATGAAAGGATTACAACCATTCAACACATATACATCACATACATCATTCACCACAAAACACCAGGAGTTGTAGTGATTCGATGTGTACACCAACTATTCTCAAACAGTCACACCTACTCCACTCCCAATAATCACAACCCACGTGATATTGGCGTTCACTAATAATCAAGGTTTTCTTAGGTTCACCTTAAAACCTATATAGTTGTGTTTTCAAATGGGCTATCACAATCAAAACCTCACGCTGAGATTTTCTGGTTATCTCAGTCAAAACCAATACAGAGATTTTCTGGATATCTCAAGAAACCAAAAATGAATAAAGAATACTTATCTTCTTCTGAAGACGCTCTTTGATGTAGCCCATAGAACCGTTTCTCATGATGTAGAAATGTTCAATGTCTAATAACACAATCAAGGTTTATAGGTTCTAAATTGATTTTAAATTATTTCAAACTTTGGACTACTTATTTGAATTCCTTAGATCTCACAAGGTAGAGTACGAAATCCCTTTTAAAACATAAGATTCATAAAAGAGATCAAGGAATTACAAAAACAAAAAGCTATTAAAATATTTAAAATTACCGTGCTATAACTTGAAAATGACAAGGACTTTTCTCTCTCAAAGTGAAGGCTTTTCATGGCTTTTATAAATGAATTAGAATGAAAAAAGACCTCTATTTATAGGTTATAAATTGGTTGCTTCGACTAGTCTAAGGTCTCATTCGACTTGTCTGAGAATCAACCAAATTTCAAATTTTGGGAGCGATCGGATTGAACTGTCCTTCAATTGGTCGTAGGGCCCGCTCGACTGGTCGAGGGAGCACAAAATCAGTTGCTGGACTTTGAGTCGAGCTCCCTTCGACTTGTCGAGGGTGTGCCCACGACTGGTCAAGCACCCTGCTCGACTGGTTGAGGAACTACTAAAAAAAGTCCATTTTTTAAGTTTAAATCTTGGACTAGTCGAAGATTTCTTGGACTGGTCGAACTAGAGCTTGGATTAGTTGAACTTAGGCTTGGACTAGTCAAATCAAAGCCTAACCCAAGTATAAAAACCCATGAATGTTTAGCATATGAAAGGACTTAAGACTAGGGTCTTTTTAGGGTTAAGTATACATGAAATTATTGGACATTGAAGTATATACCATGAAACTTGAATCTTCAATAGCGTTCAGTGGATCTTCTACTTGAAGTAAAATTGTAGTTGCAGCTTGATCTTGAACTTGACGTGAAGTAGAACTCAAACTTGAAGTAATTATCTTCATGTCTTGCACATTCCAATTTCATGTGTTGATCTTGAAGGTGAACTTTCCATCTTGATTCACTTAAAGGTAAACTTTCCATCACATGAGTGAGTCACACTATAAGCTATTTTGTCCCATCGAAATTTGACAAATAAGGGTGATTTATACAACACAGCACTTACAGAACACAACAATACTCATATACGAGGTGTCATTCGTAATACTATGAAAACTTTTCAAGAAACTCATTAAGCTAATCAAATCCTTATAATCTATATCTTAACATGGCCTTAAAATCCAATTAAAGTAATTTTATTAAGACAACATCATACTTTTGATGAAAGTCAACATATCTCCTTAAATTAAGGAGAGGTAGGACACCTAACCCCTTCTAGAAGTCATTATTAGGAGTTTCTTAAACACCTTTAAGGGTAACCAAATATAACTGTTTTGACAAGAAATGAATGTGTTTGATTTGAGGGTTTTATTCAATAATAACAAAGAAATAATGAGAACAATGATCACAAGATATCTTATTCTGAGTTCATTTACATCCTCGAATTCCCTTGATTCTGAAAACAAAGTACAATTAATGCAATGTAATAAATGAAAGAGAAGGTAATTCAGTGGTTATTTTAGCAGGATTTTGACAATTGATATTCATCGCAAAAGGCGGATGAGTTGTGCAGACTCGAAGCCCTCTATTTGGTCATGCGATAGGTTCTGATCATCCTTGCATTCATTCTCCCAGTCGTATGGATAGATTCTTCTTTCTTCTGGAATTCACTTTTTGTACTTCGCATTTATTTCATTTTCCTCTGAAGGTGGAGCGCACAACCCTTGAAATGTGGAGCGCAAACCCTTGAAATGTGGAGTGCACAACTCTTAAAATGTGGAGTACAAACCCTTGAAATGTGGAGCGCACAACCATTGAAATGTGAAAACCTCGAACTTAAATTGTGTGGACCTTCCATCATACTCTACTTTTCCTTCCCCTTTGTGAGCTCCTTATGACCCTCCATCATAAGTGGGGCAAACAAACTTTAGCCAAGGTGGAATGCACAAGGCTTACTTCAGGACAAAAGTCCATGGAGAATGGTGCACAATGCTTACCTTAAGACAAGTCCCCATGGATAATGTTGTGAGAGGCTTTCTTCAGGACATATTTCCATGAGAAGTGGTATGAGAAGCTTTCTTCAGGACATATTTCCATGAGAAGTAGTATGAGAGGCTTTCTTCAGGACATATTTCCATGAGAAGTTGTATGAGAGGCTTGCATTTGGACAAGAGCCCTCTTCAAATGGTGCAAAAGCCATGTCTTAGGACATAAATCCATGCAACGTGCGCAAAGTATCTGCTTAAGACATGTTTTCCACAATAAGTAGCACATGAGGGCTTTCATCAAGACATTCTCCACAAGAAGTGGCACATGAGAGCTTCCATCAAGACAAGAAAGGCCTTGCATTAAGATAGCCCCACACAAAGTGGCATAAAGGGATTTTTTCAACGCGGCTCGCACAAAGGGTTCTTTGCAAAAGTGGTTGTGCGGCTCGCGCAAAGGGTTTTTCTTGCAAAAGTGGTTGCGCGGGTTCGCGTGAAGGGTTTTCTTTGCAGAAACGGTTGCGCGGGTTTGCGCAAAGGGTTCTTCCGGACAACAAAAGCCTCTTGTATGGACATTGTTCCACATGGAGTGGTGCATGGGGATTTTTCCCAATTTCCATTGTGCGGATGGCGCGAAGGCTTGTCTTTCAAGAGTGCTTGCACAAATGGCGCAAGAGGACTTCTTTCCAAAAGTGTTTGCGCAGATGGTGCAAGAGGATCTCTTTCCTCTCTCTCCCTTTCTTCTCTTAAGGTCTCTTCATTTCTCTTGTGTTCCAACCAACAATCCTTCAAATGTGGCATGGGGAGGGATATTTATAGGCATCCCTCTCTTACATGGTGGTGAAGACCACCATTTCTTTCTTCATACAACTTCCACCCTCCTTCCTTACATAGTGGTGTTCAACCATTTTTCCTTAAATAGTGGTGTACAACCACTTCTTGATTAAAATGACACCCATGCACTCCTTTTTACCAAAATACCCTCTTCACTTCTTTTTATCAAAATACCCTCACTCACTGCTTTTTACCAAAATACTCCCAGTCACTGCTTTTTACCAAAATACCCCCAGTCACTGCTTTTTGCCAAATACCCCCAGTCATTGTTGTTTACCAAAATATTGCTTACTCACTAGTTTTTACCAAAATACCCCCATTCACTCATTTCTACCAAAATAAGGAGTGCACAACCTTAGGAAGGATTTGCACCATGGAATTCTCTGACCAATGCAATGGTCATGCAATGGAATTTTTTTTGTGCCTCAACAGATGCCCCCTCGAACCTTCTTTAATTGATTCCTGAAATCAAATGGAGGATCAATCTTCCTCCGACCGAAGAATTGAATGAACTGCAACTGAAGGATGACTAGATGCTCATGCTTGCATGGAAACTTAATTATAGTACTTGACCGGAAGATCGAATGATCGCATTCAATCGGAAGACTGGAATGCTTGCTCTCGAACGGAAGACTTGAATGATCGCGCTCGAACGGAAGACTGAATGCCCCCAGCCAGCAGTGTCGACCGGATGCTTCAATAGAGAGGGAAAAATTCTCTTTTCATCGAAACTTGCCACTATAACAGTTGTGGTGACTTCATCTTTGAGTAACTTGACCAGAGAACTATCTTTCAACACCGTTGCCTGCTGCAACGATCTCTTTGATCAACTCCGGAAACTATTTCCTTCAACTCTGTGTCTAGGAAGTTGTTCTTTAATGCTGCTCTTACTGCAATAACTTTTTTTATTGTCTCCTTTATTCATGATCTACATAACCCAAGATTTCGAATGATAGTCTTTCCTGCCAAATTAATCAGAATTAGTATCTCACGACATTATAATTTTTCAATTTAGCTTCATAAAGTATTTATAATTTTGAAACATATTGAAAGCTTCTTCTCTTTTTAGGCCGATTGTGATATTCGCAATATGATAATGATTTAATCATTTCATCTTTGTGCTTTGTCATCGTGCTTCACATTGCATTTGTTGCATTCTTTGCTCATTATATCGTGCTTTTGGAGATATCATCTGCAGCTCCAAAGGTCCGACCGCTGAATCTTTTGTTGAGTCTTTTCTAGTTTGTGCTCCTTGGCATTTCTTCATATAGACTTTTCCTTGAATCTTTACTGATTCTGAAAAATAGATAAATAAGACTTCTTTCAGTTTTCATTTAATAACTTTCTGAAGGCCATAGAAGTTACTGATGATGATTCCGTTTATTCTTTATCTACATCAAATCCAGTACTTGGAGTGTTACGATATCATTACTAGAACAATGAGAAGTTACGGCATTGGGTCATATAACTAGGCCTCTATATAAAAACAACTCTTGAACGTTCACACTGAACTATGCTTCATAATTATTGGTATATGAATTCCTCCGCCGCACATAAGAGATTATTAAAAGACCAAGGCATAGATTACTTTGAAGACATAAATCAGGCCCCCTTTCCAAGTCAACTTCGCATAAAGATTTCTTCAGAAGATAATACTTCTGAAGTGAAGCCTGCTGATACCCTTGAAGGATGGATAATCTTTGCTGCTCCTTTAACGAATCGAAAGAATATATCTAAATCTTTAAATTGTCCAGGAGAGAATGATAATTCTTCACTAGTTTATTCTCTGCCTCCTTTGAGAATCTTGTGTGATAATATTTCTCTATCGTCAAGAAGGCAAGAGACAAAAAGACCTCACAACTCTTGTCAATATATTTGAAGATTTGAACTTTTGAGTAGATAATTGCCAATATTTTGAAGGTGTTTGTTATTGCTGTAATTTGAACTTGATTCAAGAGAAACACATTTTTATATGTTGTTTACTCAATATTTAAAATTTTCATCAGGTAATTGCATATTTGAGCATATCTAAAGTGAAATATATATCTGTAGCATTTTGAATGCTATACAGTTTATGCTTTTTGAGCAGTGGAGCTAGTGTACTTTTGACCGACCATACTTTGACTGGACAAGACTGAACTTGTCCTGACTTGACTGGACTTGACTTGACTAGTCTAGATTGAACTAGACTGGACTGGACTGGACTGGACTATGAAAGTGCCCTGGTTTGTCAATTAGCGTGAGTGTTGAGTTGACTAGACAGAGAAGCTCCATAAAAAGATCAATCAGTCGTTTGCCTCAATCGGATGTGGGCCCGAACATGCCACAGGTAAACCTTAGCCTCACATCCCATGTACCAAAACACCAGGGACTTAAAACCCTTAAAACTGATTAGAATATCATAGGGTTTTTGGGTTAGAAAACTTTTTAAAAATTTTAGAAAATCTCTAAGTTTTCTACATCTGTCGATTTATCGATAGTCTGATCGATATAATCGATAAGTGTTGTCGATGTCCTCAAAACTCACTCGATAGTATCGAATGAGGACAAAAGTTGTCCAGTAACCGCATATACTTCTGGACAGAATTATCGATGCATCGATATCATCGAAATTTGAATCTCGAGTCTATCGAAGTTGACTCGATAAAATCGATAGCAGAGAATTTGTGTCCCTGTTTTTCTAAGGAAAATCA
Organism: Magnolia officinalis; assembly: GCA_021015155.1. Taxonomy (NCBI): domain Eukaryota; kingdom Viridiplantae; phylum Streptophyta; class Magnoliopsida; order Magnoliales; family Magnoliaceae; genus Magnolia; species Magnolia officinalis. The sequence continues at coordinate 20,417,183 of JAJHSJ010000014.1, forward strand.
TAAAATCTTTGATATATCGAAGTTCTCCTTGATATCCTCAGAATTCAAATACCGATGATATCGGTCTTGGACACACTATCAACCAGCAATATTTTCAGGAGGTTTTTATCTTAGATCGAGGGGCACTCGATAGAATTGATATTCAAATATCGATAATATCGAGGCTGAGTCGATTTCATCGAGAAAGGACATAACCTATCCAGCAAGCTTACTGGAAAATCCTTTAGATTTTCAAATTCCGATGATATCGAGTGTGCCTCGATCATATCTTAGACCAGAAATATTTCAAAGGCATGTCTCTCTCATTTTTCAAATATCGAGTAATCGAACCTCGTATCGATGCAATCGGAGTTCGAAATCCGATGATATCAACACATGTTTCGATGCCCTCAACCAGCTGGCAAAAGGTTTCAAAAGCGTATGATATTTGAGTTTGTGTCATCGAGCGGCCAGTCGATGCAATCGAGAGTATACACTCGGTGATATCGACCCTAATCGATGATATCGAACTCTGTCATAAATGTGACCATTTTATATATGTTGGAATCTTTTGCCTATTTATAGAGAGCTTGTCCTTAGTTGCTAGTAGAGAAAGAAGAGAGTGCTTTTGAGTGTTTAACCTTAGATCATATACCCAAAGCCCTTTCTCTCATGGGAGTTCATCCTCCAATCCACCCTCTTCATTGACATTCAATAGAGTGGATTGGGGAATGAACTTCCTCATTCAAGGATCCTCCAGCTACTACCTTAATGGCAAATCATTAAGCTGGGATGCCTTAAATGCATAGATGATTGGAATTGCTCTATCTTCCTTATAGGAAAATATTCAATAGAGTAAGATTCCATTATAACCTTCCCCCAACCTGTCGCCATGTATTGGTAAATCTTTTAAGTTGCGGATTAAAGAAGCTCAAGTTCTTCATCAAAGGAGATCTTCAATAATGTGTTGAAAGGGACTCATCTGCTTATCTGTAAGTTATTAGAGTCCAGAGGACCCTTGTGATCTTCCTTTGTAGGATTGGGTCTAAGGTGTTTCTGACCCCTTGCAAGTCCTCTAGGAAGCCTCCGATAAGAGTGTACATAGTGGGTGCGTTGTGTTGACCCTTGCTCTGCAGAGAGCATAAGAAGTGAGGTTCCTTGTGTGGATCCTTGGCCATTGTGCCTAAAATCGGGTGCGTTGTGTTGACCCTTGCTCATGGGAGCATAAATAGTGAGGTTCCTTGTGTGGATCCTCGGGCAATGTGCCTAAAATCGGGTGCGTTGTGTTGACCCTTGCTCGTGGGAACATAAACGGTAAGGTTCCTTGTGTGGATCCTTCGACAGTGTGCCTAAAATCGGGTGTTATGTGTTGACCCTTGCTCGTGGGAGCATAAATTGTCAGCCTAGATGTACGTTGTACTGGTTAGAGGTGAACCTGATTTAAAACCTCGGGTTTGAGGTGAACCGTGTGAAACCTCCTTAGTGAAATCTGGTACACTCAAGGGTTAAGTGCGGTTGCCAGGAGTGGAGTAGACAAGTAGTCAAACCACTATAAAAATGACTTTATTTGAGTTGCTACTGTCTTTCATTACTTATGTGATTTCCTTAAGTATTTTCATATTTGATTATTTGAGATCACATCTCACACACATACAGTCATATCCATCATAAACTAATTCGCACATTATTCTTTTCTCAAATAGTTTGTAATTGCATCCTCTACCAGGCTTGGAAGCCAGTAGAGTTACTTTTGAGTAATCCTAATGCATGCTTGCTGTTAGGATTAGAGTGATAGGATTTTAAATTGTTATAAAATTTTATAGAAGTCCTATTGACCCCCCTCTAGGACATATTGGCATATTCCTAATTCAATTAAAGCGGTCATTACCGCAATTTCAATTGGTATCAAAGCGGGTCTCTCTTAAAGGGCTTCACTGCCTAGAGAGTGATCTTGAGTGAAGTTGGTAATATGGCCAATGGAGAGAGCTCGTCCGTCTTTAGACCTCCAGTATTTTATGGATCAAACTATGTATACTAGAAGGCTAAAATGTACTACTTTCTGAGATCTTTGGATCATGATGTTTGGGATATAGTTGAAAGAGGATATGTGCCACCATATGAACAAATAGTACTTGAAAATGGCACAACCATCACCAAACCAAAATCCAAAGAAAAGTAGACAGCATTCGATAAAGAAAACCAAATTGCTAAGGCTAAAAGCTATGAATGTTACCTACTGTGCTGTGTCCCAAGATATTTTCAGTCAAATCAGAATATATGGGATAGCCAAAGAAGCATGGGATTTGTTGGAAACAACCTATGAAGGGACAAGCACTGTGAAGAGATCTAAACTGCAACTCCTGACATCACAGTTCAAAAGTCTCAGAATGGAAGAGCATGAGACCTTCATGGAGTTTTTCACAAAATTAAATATCATTTGCAACTCCATGGGTGGATTAGGTGAGAAAATTCTGGTTCCAAAAATTTGTAGGAAAATACTAAGATCATTACCAGAACGGTTCAATCCTAAAGTAACAACCATTGAAGAGTGTAGAAACATAGATGAAATGAAAGTAGAAGAACTAGTAGGTTCCTTACAAACATTTGAACTACACTTCAAACAAACCCCAAAATCCAAAACTATTGTCCTCAAAACTTCAAAGAAAATAACAAATGAGGACATTGAAAGTAAAAGACAAGATGAAGTTGAGGAAGTGGCTTTGTTGGCTCAACGATTCAGAAGGTTCTTTCAGAAAAATTGTGGCGGTCCATTTAAAGAAAAAAGGGTGGACAACAAATAGTCTGTAGGTAAATTTGGTAAAAAGACCAAAGAACCATAATGTTATGCCTGTCAGAAGTTTGGACACCTGTCTACTGAATGCCCAAATAGAAAAACTAAGGGTAAGGCAATGGCTGCCACATGGGATGATACGAAAGAGTCAAACTCAGAATCTAGTGACTCAGAGAGCGATAATCAGATAATGAGGAAACTGAAAAGGAAGAAGGAGAAGAACAAAATAAACTACAAGATGCTTACAATCAACTTTACGTCCATAGCATCAACATTGTTAGAAAGCTTGGAATATCTGAAAACAAAAAGGAATTGCCACAAAAAGATCTAGATAAAACTTTAGAAATTAATACACATCTAATCAATGATTTATAGCAATATCATTCAGATAATGATAGACTTGAAAGAATCAACACCTTCCTTAAATCTGAGTCTAAAAAACTAAACAAACAGGTTGAGCTATTAAAAGATAAAAACATGCTCCTTCAAAATGAAAATCATACACTCCTGTTTGATTTAGAAGAATCCAGAAAATCGCTAAGCTAAACTATAAGTTTTCCTAGAGTGGTGAAAAGTTAGAAAAACTCTTGGGTATGGGAAGACCTGGAAAGGACAAGAGCAGCTTAAGATATGAAAAATCTAAAACAAAATCTGGAAAAGCAGCACGAATGACAGAAAAATCTGTCGCTTCGGGAAGTAACACAAGAACTACTCCAGTTTGTCATTCATGTGGTCATTCGGGTCATTATAAGTTTGAATGATTATCACCTAAGGGGACACAACATAACTCTGGTCAAAATCATATTGGTAAATTTAAATCAACTAGAGAAATACAAAATGTCAAGAGTCCACCTAGGAATATGGATAGAAGAAACACACATCCATCACCACCTAGAATGACTAACAGAATGAAGGAAGTAGTGAACCAAGTGGCTGAATTAAACAAGAAAACTAAATCTACCACAATCAATAATCCTGTCACAAAATGGGTAGTGAGAGAAAAGAAAATTTGCCTTATTACTCATTCAAATCATATAACAGGCAATAATACTAAGTGATACCTAGATAGCGGTTGCTCATGACATGTCACAGGTGATAAATCCCTCCTTTCAAATTATTTAGATCTTAATAATGGGATAGTCACTTATGGAGATGGTAGCACCGCTAGAGTAAGTGGATAGGGGAATATTAAAGGAATAAATCTACTCAAAAATGAGAATGCTTTCTGCATAAAAGGATTAACACATAATCTTTTAAGCATTTCTCAAATATGTGACAATAAGCATGTGGTTACATTCAACAAAGAAACATGCGAGATCCTAGATCTTTTAGGAAGATTAGTGATGAAGGGTTCTTGCACAAATAACCATTGCTATGTCATCAAAGGTAAAGGAAAAGAATGATCCCTATGCCTAAAAATATTGAGCATAGAAAAACAAGTCCAGGTCATGCATCGAGATCTAGATATTTGCTGAAATGATGCAATTTTTGTTGAGCTCCTAATGATACATCTGAGGTCCCTCACCTCAATATTTTTGTATATAAACATTCTAATGTTAATAATTTTGATTTGCACAATGCTTGTACAAAATTTTGTTGTGTATACTGTTGATTTAAAGATATACTACATTATATATGAATGCTTGTCGAAGAACTGCGGAAAAATGAAAATTATTCACCTTCGATATGTCAATCGATAAGTCATGTGGATTCTTGATTAATCGATCAAAGGTCAATATCATTGACGCCTCTTTGGAATAGGAAGAGTCATATGATCGAGAACGACCTCGAAGACAGTTTTGATAACATCGAGTGGGGTCTCCCGATATCATTGAAACATTGGTCGATGATATCAAAGATTGTCGTTCGATATAAGGCGGCCGAGCAGGAAAATCACATTTTTTTCATCTAAAAGTCATTTTACCTTCTTCTTGCTCGTCTCCTTTCGTCGGTTCACACATCCAAGAGTCATAGACGTTCCTCAAAATTGGTATTACCCCTTCCATTCCTATTTTTCAAGATTCCATCTTGCTTTTAGATTGGGTATTTTTAGATTTTCAAGAGGAAATTTTGTCTGATTGTCCCCAAATCTCTCAAATTCCTTTCTGTGAGAATAAAAAATGGGGAAGGACAAAGGGAAATCGTCCGGGCCTGGGGAATCCTCGTGATCATCCCGACAGAAAGTTCTTGCACCAAAGGAAAGAGCAAGAGCTACTGATCGTGGGACTCCCACTAGGCAGCAAACACGACCAACCACACGTGGTGGGTCCCAATCCGAGGCACAGACACCTCTTCCGACTAAAGTGAATCCAGTTTTAGCCAATGGTTTCGCATTTTGCATGGTATCTTCACATCAAACATCTATCCCAGAAGTACCAACTAATTCGATCTCTTTAGGTTTATGAGCATGATAGTGTACTCCATAGCCACGAGGATCAAGGTCTGCCTCCCCACTCTGATTGTGCACCAGTTAGTTTATGTCATTCATATGTCTAAGGATGTTCACTTGCCCTATCCCCGAATTATACATACTGTGTACAATGCCATCGGCTTTCCAACTTCCAATGATCCAGAACTTCCCCTTCATGTCTTCAACAAGAACAACATTCGAAGGATGGATCTAAAATTCCACAAGTTTCCCGAGGATCAACCGGAGGAAGGAATTCATGCATAAGGAGAAGGAGGTGAAGGTGATGCTCCTGATGAAGGGGCTAGAATGGCTGGGAACGAACCTCCTGCGCCCCATCAAGCTCCATCCACATCAGAGCCCGGACATGCAAAAAGGTTTAAGATCTATCAAGACAGGATTGGAGCAATACAGCGAGATGACTCCCAGCTCAAGGAATCAGTTAATGAAAGGTTTACCGTCTTAGAACGCCTAGTAAATGGAGTGCAACAGATTGTGCAATAGTTGGTTGATTTGATCACATACTGTCGAGATAACACGACACCATCTTCCTCTACTCCATAGTGCCGGTGTAACGTCTCAAAAAAATCCGTACAAAGACCCGAGTACCACCTCAGGCAGAAATCACTCAGGACCAAAATCCTTTAGAAATTATACGAATTTAACTAAGTGTTAAACTAGATTAACTGTGAAATTAGCTTGAACCACTTTAAATATGAACTGCAAGACCCAAAACTTGCAGAATCATTAACGCTACATTACTCTGTAATCTAGGATCAATCTCAAAACCCAGTTGTTCTCGGGAGCACATTGAAACTTCGTATCGGACCTGCACCGCGCGTCGAAAGTCCGATTACCGCGAAATTATACGCTTATGACCGTTTTGCTAGGCTTGACAACCATCTCGAAAATGAAACCCAGATAATACCCAGAAACGCACAACTTGAGCTCAGAGCAAAGTGTGTGAGAAACACGAATACCTTTAGGAAATGAACTCAGATTTAAGTAAACTAGGTTGTTCGCTTGTGGGCCAAATTTAAGATTTCATACCTTCGAAATCTGACCCAATTACACCCTCGGATCAGGAAAAATTTCATACACATGTCAGTGTACTTGTGGCCCTGATCAAGTGTCGGTGACTGTTGAACTGAAACTCGTCCGCCGTAGTCGATCTGTAAATTCGATCGGACCGAAACTTAACTCGACCTAGATCCAATGTCAAGGAGCTTAAGTCTGACCGCATGCAACAAAAGGGTCCTCCAAAAGTGCTCTGTTGGATCGAAACAACCAATATTTGGCTATAACCTAAGTATACCATGGCTCTTGGGCCATTCCCATCACTTCTGGGCCTATATAAGGACCTTAAATCCTCTCTCTCTCTCATGCCATACGAATTTGCAAACCCTAGAGAGAGAAGAGAGAAGAAAGAGAAGGAAAGAGAGATAAAGTGAGGGAGAGAGTTGGAGTTTGTTTGTGGGATTCCACCCTGCCACTCCACGTGCTTAACTATCACTTATGTGTCTCTATTCCGGTGATTTTGATCCCGTTCTTAGGTAAGAAAACGTAACCCTAATCTGTTTTAGGGTTTCAGATAGTGTAAAGGATGAAATAGTTAACCTATTTCATACTGTAGGTTGTCGTTGTGTCGTAGATAAAGACTCGGTATACAAACTGAGTTCGATACTTATTTATCGGTGAAAGGTGTGGATTATAAACGTATAGGTTATGGTTTTCAAGGCTTTTAATGTTGATTAATGATTTATAACTGACTTGGGTGTCATTTCACATGCTAAATGCGATATTTTCCTCGCTTTACAGATATATATGAACTATGTTGAGTATAGTGCATTCCATGTGTTTGTTGAAATGTTTGAATGAGTTTAGATTTAGATTCATGCTTTCCATGATTATCCATCGTGGATACATGATGGTTGCACGTGTGATAACTCGGTGAAAGAAATTGCCCTAATACATGTTATGGCCAACGTACGTCATGTATGTTGAAATGTGTAGTCTAAGTGTTTGCGAAAATGTCTGAATAAGTATGGAACTGGGATTCGTGCTTGCCATGATTATCTGTCATGGATACATGATGGTTGCACGTGTGACAACTCCTTGGTGAAAGGAATTGCCCTAATACATGTTATGGCCAACGTACGTCATGTATGTTGAAATGTGTAGTCTAAGTGTTTGTGAAAATGTCTGAATGAGTATGGAACTAAGATTCGTGATTGCCATGATTATCCATGGTGGATACATGATGGTTGCATGTGTGACAACTCCTTGGTGAAAGGAGTTGTACTTGTACTTTATGAAGGTGTTGAGGTGAGATTCTCAATTTCCTTAGCTATGTGTATAAATCCCTTCATGCAACTTAGATTTAAAACTTTGTGATTTAGTATGAAATGCATATGTGCGAAACATGCTTTGTATTTTGTGAAATGCTCAAATGGTTACGTTCTTCGAATCAATTGTTTAATATTGAAATGCCTATCACACATATTATCCTATTTTGTTTAAATGTGTTTGGGACTAGTACATAGTCCAGGCTATCGGTAATAGCTCCCGAACGAGTGGTTGAGTTAACCTGCCACAACGGATATGTTCGAGGAATCTGAGTCATGCGGAGATTACCGACAATGGTTAGGCCACGTGGAGTGCTTACACGCTCTATGTCGATCAATTCAATGTACGCTCGTACCAGTCGAGCTTGTTAAGTAAACCGATTTGCCCAATATATGTTCACTAAGTATGGACGCTACTGTTTGAATCTAAGGTACCAACTTACCAATGAAAACCCCATTAACCTTCGTACCTCGATCCGCTAAGACTCATGAGCCGGACATGGTGGTATGGGACACCGTGGTAGAGTTGTCGGCCTACGCCGGGGCGACGAGCCTAACCATAGTGACCAGTGAGCGACCTCAGTTCGTAAGCCGAATACAATGATATGGGACACTGTATTTGAGCTGTCGGCCTACACTGATCAGGTGACGAGCCCTTTGTAGTGACCTCGACCATACTCTGAGACTGCGTTGAGGCGACGAGCCTTTCCATAGCAACTAGAGGATAAACTAGGCCTACACTAATCAGGTGACGAGCCCTTTGTAGTGACCAAGAACCGCAACATCGTATGAGATTTACTAGGACTGACGACCTTAGAATGGATCATTGTTTGGGAATTGATATAGGGGAGGTACCTTAGCTTCCCAACCCTGCTGTATGAATAAACCTAAGTAAGAACTCGGTTAACACGATCATAACATTGCATTGCACAGTACTTTGGCGAGGAAGTAGCATGTGTCTGGAGTGGTGCATGCCGCGACCGTGAGATGAAGTTCGTAGAGGGAGTGCACGTGAGGGCATGCATCATATCATACCGTCTTTGCATTAACAAGAGTATTTAGGGCTTAATTGTTGTACTGCTTTATCATTACTGCATGATTGAATTGATAACTTGTTAACCTTTGCCTTATAGCTCCACTGAGTTGATAACTCACTCCCACGTTCGTAGAGGGAGTGCACGTGAGGACATGCATCATATCATACCGTCTTTGCATTAACAAGAGTATTTAGGGCTTAATTGTTGTACTGCTTTATCATTACTGCATGATTGAATTGATAACTTGTTAACCTTTGCCTTATAGCTCCACTGAGTTGATAACTCACTCCCACGTTCTGGGACGATGTTTTAAACACCAACCAGACTCTGTCTTAGTTTCAGATGGCGACGCGACGTATGAGGCGGAGCCTGATTTTTATGACGACGAGGAAAATTCTCATATATGCAGTTATCAGGCGAGTTTACTTAGACCGTCCTAATCGACGGGGGCTATAGGGCTTATCATTTGCAGTTGAACTATCTTTGATATTTTGTATTTTGGAACTAAACTTGTAATTATTTAACATAGTAACAATCATACTCTGAGGGCTTGTTATTACTTTTATACAGTTTGTATTCATATCACAGTCTTCCGCTCGTGTAATTTAAACTACTTCTGGAGTATGATATGTTGTTTTGGTATAATCTCATTCATGTTTAATGCACTAATACGAACAACATTTAATCATCATTATATATGTTGCATAAGTGATGTGTTGGAACTCGGGAGTTGGGCCTATGCTCGACCACCGATTTTCAGGGCGTTACAGCTGGTCTCTAGGCGCTGTCACATACACCTCACTCTTATTTCCGCGTATGAGCATTAGTATATTTTTGGATGTTCTACGCTTCCATAAGTGTATGTGATAACTCACTAATTTGCACAGTCTGACAGTTTTTTTGATGTGTTGTATATGCCCATGAATGGGCTAAATATTGATGGTTGGTTTTGGGTGCCCATGAATGGGCTTGGTAATTTTGTTTGGATAACTGTCATACTACTGCCAATCTTGGGCAGTATATATGTTTTTGGATATTTTAGATATGGCTAGTTATGAATCACAGATATTTTCTGCCTTGCATATATTTTGTCAACCCCTGTTTTATCTGATCATTGCTTAAATGGTGTGGAATGCATGTGATATTTTGATCTATATATTGTCTATTATGCATACGTGGTTGCTAAAATGCGATGTTTGTTTAACACCTACCTATTATTTGTGTTAGCTCTCTGAATGATGGTTCTCCAAATTGCTTCAACTTCAGTCAATATCAGTTGTTACATTTACCTTTGTCAATGACTGCCAACAAGGGGGAGAAAAGATCAACACCCCGAAAGGAAAATTGTATATTCACTAGAATGGTGATGCAGGTGTTAGGGGGAGCAGCTGCATCAAGATAGGGGGAGAATGTTGTTAGGGGGAGCAGCTACTGATTATGTGTATGGTTTCACTAGACATTGTAAAATTGTGTAAAATACATGTACACACAATTTAAGATGTGTTTGTCTAGATGTTGTTTTATCAACAGTCAATCCTTTTTTCCAGCTAATTGTCAAAAAATGAGGTAGATTCAAATCTCAAGTAGGCTACACCAAAGGAAAGATGGTAATTGAACACCCACCGTTAAAAACTTATTAGGGCAATAAAGTTTTGGATTAAGATGATATTTATGTTTTCCCTTCATCTAGATCTGTCTAACATAAATTAACATGTTGGAAAGCAAATAAACATTGCACTGGACCTTTTTTTTTTAATCCAAAACTTATATAACATGCCATAATGCAAATTATGTTAATTCATGCATAATGAAAATGTAAATAATTACTACTCATTTACAGTCAACTACACTCGCAACCAATCAAACAAGTTTTGATGGTTAGCATGGCTTGTTTCACCACAATTTTTATGGGTGCAGACCACACCATAAACAATAGACCTCACTACAGATGGAAGCACCTTCCAAGGTTGACTTTAATCCCGCAATGCAAACGACTAGAGACATACACAAACGTTATTGTGTATATGACAACAGATCCAAAAACATACCTTAAAAAAAAATTCAAAAATTACAAAACGAGGGATTCTTATGACCTTAGGAAGTATTTAAGGGTCTGCTTGGCCAGGCAGCTTGGATGGGATTGGAAGATAGATCCCGGATTGACCAGGCGTGCCAAACAGACACGGGATCTTGATCTTGGGATGTTGCAATCCCATGGATCTTAAGAATAGCCACTGACGTCACCATCATTACCTTTAAATCCCATCCAATCCACCCTAATCCCTTCAAAATTTCTTGGGACTTGTTTGGTTCAAGGGATTGGAAGGTTTAAGCCTGAGATTGGCCGGAAGTCCCAAACAAACCGGAAATAGCAATCCTAGGATATAGCAATCCCACAAATCTTGCACCAATCCACTGACGCAACTATCATTACCTTGAAATCCATGCAATCCACTCTAATAGCATCCAATTCCATCCAATATGCCCGGCCAAACAGGCCCTAATGGTGGGCGTTCAATCACCACAGTTTCCTACGTGTGGTCCACCTGAGATTTGGCCCTAAAATGAACTGGAAAAAATGAATGGCCCGCATACACATATTATAGTGGAGCCCACAAAGCATTTTTATCTTTCAGAAACAGAGAGAGGGGAATGCGGATTGAAGGATTGAAAGAATGGGCATAGGGATTGAAGGATTGAGCATCCAAACGCAACAGATTTGAGGAACAAATAAAGAGAGAGAAAGAGAGAAACTAACCATGCTCCTTCTTCTCCATCTCCTTCTTCTCCTCCTTCTTGCAGCGAAAGGGGTTTTTGAAAACAGAGAGAGGGGAATGCGGCCAAGAGACAGGGAAAGAGGGTGAGGGAGAGCGGGAGATCGAGAGAGGGCAAGGGAAAGAGAGAGACTGAGTGCGAGAGAGAGAGAGAGATGAAGAGATGGTTTTCGTCTGCGCGCGGGAGAAAATGGAGGACGGGAAGGGTTTTGTTTTTGGTAGGGGGTTTGGATTTTGGAGGGGCACGTGACGGACGACTCCTTGGGGATGTTGGGTTTTAGGACCGTGAGGCCCACTGTGATGTATTTCATATATCCACTCCGTCCATTAATTTTAAACTATTATTTTAAGTGTTGATACAAAAAATGAGTTAGATCGAATCTGTAAGGAAACCACACGACATATTAACAGTAGAAATTTAATTTTTATTATTTCTTATGGTGTGGTCCACTTAGACATTTAATCTACATAATTTTTGGGCTCATGCACTAAAATTATATATCAGAATTGTTGGACGGCATAGATCAAACACATATATTCCAACGGACCCCATGGATCCCCTTAAGCACCATCTATGTTTAATATGGTTTAGGTGAGGAGGTATGCTTTAGCTATAGATACTTAGGCTTTAGCTACGGATTAAATCCGTAGCTATATTGCTACGGATTTAATCCGTGGCTAAAAGCTTTCAAAGTCCATATCCTTTGCTCGATTTTTTGGTAGTGCATATGAGAATTGAGTAGCTTCACTTTGATTGCAATATTTTATAATCAAATCTCAAAAGATTCTTCTTCTCTGTCAAATTGTGAATACGATGCCCCAGGGTTCTCTATTGGCTGATGAATTTGTTAATTGATTTGCTTTCTCGTTGGTGAACAGTGCCTAATTCAATCGAACTAACTTCTCATCTGAGGGCTTTCCTTAGGATTCAATGTTGTTTACGGTAGTCACGTCGAGGAGGATGAACTGAGTGAGTGAGGTAAAACTGCGCTTTGTAGTATTGCACATGATCGACTTGTTATCCATACTCGGTGAGACGATATTCTTCATGAGAGAAGATTAAACCCTTTGTCTTTTGGATGTTACCATAATCCGTCCTTTATCATCTTGCCACAATACCGGTAAAGCAGAAACTATTCCGAACATTACTTGGCATTGTTTGTCCTTGATCGCAACTGATTTGATCTTCTCTGATACTTTCTGATAGAATTCTGTTGGGTGTGAAGTAGATAACCACGTTAGTCGAGAGAAAAGTCATTGCAGTATACCTGTTATTCAGAACAGAGTGTTAGTTATTTTGATTAAATAAAATTGTACCTTATTTTTAGAGATGAAGGGGAGGATGTTCCCACTGAGAGTCACCATTTTGGCTTCTATACAGATGTCAAAAAGTGATAAATGTTCCCTAAATATTTTCTAAGTTATCATTGAATAATAATAGTCCCCAGTGGAGTCGTCATTTTGTTTCAATAAGAAACGAATGCGTTTGATTTGGGGATTTATTCAATGATAACAAAGAAATAATTAGAGAACAATGATCACAAGATATCTTATTTTGATTTCATTTACATCCTCTGATTCCCTTGATTCTGAAAACAGAGTACAATTAATGCAACATAATAAATGAAAGTGAAGGTAATTCAGTGGCTATTTTAGCAGCATTTCGACGCTTTTGATGTTCATCGCAAAAGGTGGATGAGTTGTGCGTACTTGAAGCCCTCGATTTGGTTGTACGATAGGTTCTGATCATCCTTCCATTCATTCTCCCAGTCGTACGGACATATTCTTCTTTCTTCTGAAATTCTCTTTTTGTACTTTGCATTTCCTTCATTTCCCTCTGAAGGTGGAGCGTACAACCCTTGAAATATGGAGCGCACAACCCTTGAAATGTGGAAACCTCGAACTTAAATTATGTGGACCTTCCATCATACTCTACTTTTCTTTCCCCTTTGTGAGCTCCTTGAGACCCTCCATCATAAGTGGGGCACACAAACTTTAGCCAAGGTGGAATGCACAAGGCTTACTTCAGGACAAAAGTCCATCGAGAATAGTGCACAATGCTTGCCTTAGGACAAGTCCCCATGGATAATGGTGTGTGAGGCTTTCTTCAGGACATATTTCCATGAGAAGTGGTATGAGAGGCTTGCATTTGGACATGCTCCCTCTTCAAATGGCACAAAAGCCATGTCTTATGATATAAATCCATGCAAAGTGGCGTAAAGCCTCTGCTTAAGACATGTTTTCCACAATAAGTGGCGCATGAGGGCTTTCATCAAGACATTCTCCACAAGAAGTGGCGCATGTGGGCTTCCATCAAGATAAGAAAAGCCTTGCATTAAGACAGCCTCCACACAAAGTGGCGCAAAGGGCTTTTTGCAGCGTGGCTCGCGCAAAGAGTTCTTTACAGAAGTGGTTGCGCAGCTCACGTAAAGGGTTTTTCTTACAAAAGTAGTTGCGTGGGTTTGCGCAAAGGGTTTTCTTTGCAGAAATGGTTGCGCGGGTTCGCGCAAAGGGTTCTTCAGGACAACAAAAGCCTCTTGTCTGGACATTACTCCACATGGAGTGGTGCACAGGGTTTTTTCCCAATTTCCATTGCGCGGATAGCGCAAAGGCTTGTCTTTCAAGAGTGTTTGCGCGGATGGCGCAAGAGGACTTCTTTCCAAAAGTGTTTGCGCGGATGGCGAAAGAGGATCTCTTTCCTCTCTCTCCCTTTCTTCTCTTCACTTCTCTTGTGTTCCAACCAACAACCCTTCAAATGTGGCATGGGGAGGGGTATTTATAGACATCCCTCTCTTACATAGTGGTGATCACCACCACATCTTTTTTCATAAAACTTTCACCCTCCTTCCTTACATAGTGGTGTTCGACCATTTTTCCTTAAATAGTGGTGTACAACCACTTCTTGATTAAAATGACACCCATGCACCCCTTTTTACCAAAATACCCTCTTCACTTCTTTTTACCAAAATGCCCTCACTCACTGCTTTTTACCAAAATACTCCCAGTCATTGCTTTTTAACAAAATACCACTAGTCACTGCTTTTTACCAAAATACCCTCAATCACTGCTTTTTACCAAAATACCCCCATTCACTCGGTTCTACCAAAATAAGGAGTGCACAACCCTGGGAAGGATCTGCACCATGGAATTCTCTGACCAATTTCATGGACATGCAATGGAATATTTTTTGTGCCTCAACAATAACTAGTCCAATGAGTAATTATTACTCAGCTAATAAAGTTTCATACTACCAAAGTCAAAAAGCTCTCCTTAAATCAAGGAGATCCTAGTATTTTGTTTCCAACTTTTCTAGAAAGTTGACTGTTACCTAGTTAAGGGTCATTAGAACCTTTTAAGCATGCTTAAGTGGGATAAAGTCTCCTTGAAATAAGGATGACCTTCCACCTATGCCAATTTTAGAAATTACTTCCCTAATCACCCTCAACTATATAAATAAGCACACTCCAACACAAATTTAGGCCACCTTTTGTGCCTAAATTCCAATCCTTACTAATAGGGGTGCACAACGAACCGGTGGAATTGTGGAACCAGACCGGAACCAACTAAACCGTACGGTTTGGTCCAATTCTAGAGTGCACCGGTTCCGATTCCGGTTCCAAAAATCAAAGAACAGGTTAGTTCGGTTCGATTCTCGATTTGGGGTATGTAGAACCAAACCGTGGATCCGAACTGTGGAACCGAACCCTGAAACCAAACCTACATTTAAAAAAATAAAAAACCCTAATACCCTTCTCACATATTCACATCGACCCTGCTGCGGCTACCCCCAGTCCCCCTCCATTCTCTTTCACTTCCTGGCTCTCTCTCTCTCTCTCTCTCTCTCTCTCTCTCTCTCGTTGGTCCTCTCTCTCTCCCTCGTTGATCCTCTCTCTCTCTCTCACTAGTTCTCTCTCTTATCAGTTCTCTCTCTCTCTCACTGGTCCTCTCTCTCTCTCTCGCAAGTTCTCTCTCCCAAAACCATGGAACCAATTCATAACAAAACTAGTTTTAACAGTTTGGTTCTAGGGTGCTACGATCTAATTCCGGTTCTGGTTCAGTTCTAGGGTGCTAACGATCTGGTTTCGGTTCCGATTATCCTAGAATCATTAATAACGGTTCGGTTCTGGTTTCACCCGAGAACCGGACCGAACCGACCTGTGTGCACCCCTACTTGCTAAACCCCTTTAAAGCTAAGAGATAGAGAGAGAGAAGGAGGAGGTGGGCCACACATCAAGGCCTTACAACAAGACCATTCAATTCCTTTGAGGAGATCCATAGCATCAACTAAGTGAGCACACCCCCTCCTTTCCTCACTTTTCATTTGTTTATTTATGTAAGATAGATTATGATGATGATGATGAAGTGGGACCACTGGTAACGTGCCCCACTATGATGTTGGTATGCCTTCCCATACCATCCACCCATTCATTAATTATCATACATGTGGCTGGTTGGTAAATATTTTTTTAAAAAAAAATTCAGCCTGATCTTAAATTTTTGTGGGACCCACTAACCATGGGCAATCATGATGTTTATTAATCATTCAACCAGTTCACGAGATTACAGAAACCTTGATGAGGGGCCCACACATATACCAGATTAGTCCAACAAGCGGTGGAACATATTGGTCCACTTTAGTGTTTATTCACCATCCAAATCATTTATAATGCTTGGGCTTATTGGGTTGCTTAGACCCCACACACAAAACCACAAATAGAGATAGTCCAGTGACTTCCCCATCTCTCTCTCTTATATATATATATATATATATATGAAAGAGAGATGGGGAAGTCACAGGACTATCTAGCGTTATAAGGGAAGCCCCTTTTGGGCATTATAGTGGAGCCCCACTCATGGGCCCTGCTTTGCTCAATGGATGCATGTAATGCATGCTCAATGTTGATGCATCAACATATTTAATCAGTAAATACATCTTTTAGTTCAAAAGTAGGCAATGTTCTTTTTTATTGTAGTGGCTTAAATGTTCATTTATTCAATTCTCATTAATAGTCATCAAGGTATGAATCAATACAAAAAAGAATCATCATAGCATGTTATCAAAGCTATACAATAGGAAATTAATCATCGTTATCATGATAATTGTAACACACATATCTCCAATCTTAACCGTACATGTATGAGACACGTTGGGATTCACTCACTTATTCGTGGTAAGGTTGAATCCATCAAATAGTCGAACACTTGAGTATTAATTGTAAAGCCCGTATCCTAGTCTGTACAATTCCTTAGACTCCCACGATCCTCCCTGTCGAATTCTGACGACCCACGACTTATAACTGGTGTTTGCGCGCGACCCTAAGTCGCATCCCATATATCTGAGTCGAATTGACCTGAGACTTCTACCTAGCGACCGCGCCGTCGCCGTGGTTCCAACGCCGTGTCTCGCGCGCTAATGTGATACCCAAGCCAGGAGTTGTGGGCCCACATATATTTCGAGGAAACACCGCACGTTGCGGATTCTGAGAGAATCTCTACCTAAACATCACATCAATCAATCAAGTACACATCTCATCTCAATCCATACCTAGCCCATCCCTTTTATCTCATCCTTCATACAACACTATTTCACTCCATCCCTCTCTCATTCTCTCTACCATTTCCCAAGCTTGCATGAGAGAAAAGCTCTAAGGAGAGAAAAGATCAAGGCCTACTTCCTACCCCCACATCTCACCATCCAACCCTTCAATTTTCATCATACTCCATCAAAGAAGAAGTTTAGGAGCCAAGGATTCCAAGGAACTAAAGAAGAGGATAATCGATGGGTGATCTCGGATTTTTACCAATGACCTTGATAATTTGAAGGCCCACATGTGGTGGGACCCATTTGATGTATGCTTTGTATCATGTATAGGGAGGGCTCATAGTGACGGAGTCCCTCCCCTCCTCACGTCTCTCTCTCTCTCTCTCTCTCTCTCTCTCTCTCTCTCTCTCTCTCTCTCTCTCTCTCTTTCCTTGTTGATGGATCACCTCGATGTATCTTTATTTTCATCCATGTCGTCCACCCAAGTGGGACCCACCATGCACGCATTGTATCCAACGTCCAGCCTCGTCCAATGGTCCCACCTTGCTGTCCATTTAGACGGACCTGGACGGAGGTAAAACACTAATATCAGCTTGATTCAAATCAGGGGCCACGTGTACGTGGGACCCACCTGATGTATATGCTTTATCCACATCGTCCACTGATTGGGACGGTGGGACCCACCATGAGGCATGCGTTATATCAAAACTGTCCACCTGTATGGACGTCAGCCAGTCAGTGGGTCTGACCATGAGGTATTTGCTATATCTGCACCGTCCATTGTCTAGACAGTGAGACCCACCTAGCACGTGCGGTGTCCTCACTGTCCAGCAGATGGGACGGTGGGACCCATGTCATATATGTGTTTCATCCAGCCGTTCATCTGTGGATCCCACTAGACGTACATGTTTTATCAAGCCGTCCATCTATGAGTCCCACCTTAATGTATGTATTGTATATCAGCACCATCCGTCTATGTGGGATGGTGTTGGTGGGGCCCTACCATGAGATATGTGTTATATATAAGCCGTTCATCTGTTGGACGCTAGGCCAACAACCCAGCAGTCCAGCAGTAGGATAGCTGCTGTATTGACGTTAACAAGTTCTGTGGGTCTAAGTATAAGGTATGTGTTTTATCCTAACCATCCATTTGGAAGGTAGGGGCCACCCCAGCAGCAATGTTGTTGCATTGAAACCAGCAAGTTTTGTGTTTTGATCATGAGGCATGTGTTACATCCTAACCGTCCATCTGTATGGAGGTCAGCAGTGTTGTGGGCATGATCACTAACGTCAGCAAGTACTGTAGGGCTGACCATGATATATGTGTTGTATATGCACACCATCCATCTGGATGGTGCTACGTGGGCCACCCCCCATGATGTATGTGCTATATATGACATCGTCCATTTGAATGGTCCTGCGTGGGCCACCCCATGATGTATTTATGACCCATTTGGTAACACTACTAAAAAACCAAGCAAAGCCGACGAACCTAGGGTAGCTTTGGCTATGGCTAAAATCCGTCGAAAATGCCGACGGCTAAAATCCATCAGCGAAGGTCACTAATCCGTCGTCGTAAATGAAGTTTTGAATGGTGGACGTCCAACCATCCAGATGTTTCTCATTTTGTGGTTCGTACAAGACTTATTTAGGGCTCATCTTTTGGGATCTATCCGAGAATGATCTTGAACAATGGATGGACAGAGTAGATGAAAAATATACATCATGGTGGGGCCCATAGAGCCCTCCCCTTTCCAAAGATAGGTTTACCATTTTTTTCTTCTGTAAAAGCTTGTGAGTTTTTTACATAATGTAAAATAGTGGTGACTCGTTAATGAAAATAGTGGCAATGATATGGAGTTATCTAGACCATTCAAATAATCCATCTAGTTCTGACTGTTTAATATTTATAATTTTCTTATATAATAAGATCTTAATCGTCCATAAATTGGTCCCTATTTCATGTACGATTGTTAACAAATCTTTTTGTTATAGATAATGGTAAACTTACACTATTTCGGATTTGAAAAGTTTATCTGATTTAGAAGAGGATTCGGGAAATCGAGCGGCATTTGCTGTTTTCGCATTTTCGAGCCGCGACATCTTCCATCGCAGCAGCGGCATCTTCCATCGCCATTGAGCAGCGTCGCCATCGAGTAGCGTCATCTTCCATCTTCCATCACCATCGAGCAGCGTCATCTTCCATCGAGGAGCAACGTCTTCAAATACGTGAGCTTCTCTTTCCTCGCCGATTTGACCCACCATAAGGTGTTTTATGTAGCCCCACTATGATGTATGCCTTTGCTTTTCTCATACCAAGGAAGATCATTTGTTATATTCCGCTTTTACAGTTTCTAGCTAATCAGACCTATCCATCCACCACGTGGGCCACACCATTGGAATCACCGATCCCATTGTGTATGGACCATACACTGATTGTTTCATGTATTTTAAACATGACATGTGGAACCGGCACAAGTGGGCCCCAGATACCCCTCTTTTGCCGGGGTTTTTCTGGTCTCTATTGTTGGTTTTGGGACCAGATGCCCATGTGGATCATTGAAGTAGCTACTTCAGTGAAAGGATAGCCTACTGTGAGAGTAGCCATCTTTGAGGTTCCAAATAACTTAGATCCAACAACTGCTAGGAATACGGCTTGTGGGATTTCTGTGGGTGGGACCCTCCTGCCCATGTGCGTGGTGATAAGTGAGGTCTACCGCCAAAAGAGGGCTGATCGTGTGTGTGGGTCCCATCTTAGCCAATTCCGTTTTTTGGACATATCTGAAACTTCACATTGTGAAATTTCTATGTCGGGTTGAAGGGCATTATTGACAAACATTATTATTATTATTATTATTTTCCCTACAGTTACTTGTATATGGACATCTTCATTTTTAATAGGAACTGTTTACTTCTGTATAAATAACATGGGGGGATTGCAGTTATTTTCATCTTACCTTCTTGCCTGAAGTTTCACTGGTCATTAGATCTTTATTTTTATTATTATTTTTTTATTTTTGTTTTAAAACTTCATAAAGAGGCACACATAGACAAGATCTTGTTCACTGGGCATCAGGTTGAGGTGTCCACAGTTCAAAAGTACACTCTCAAGATAGGATTTAATCCTGACCATCTGATGCCAGCCACCGTCATTTGGATGGACGAGACTTGCCTATAACCTGGGGTTACGTGGCTCCCCTGTAACCGAAAGCTCCGTGGGATCCACTATGATGTTTGTGTTAGATCCACTTGTGGGGCCATCATTTAATCAGACCCCACTATGATTCATTTTTATATGCTTTTTGGGCTTCATCAAGTAATGCACATGTTTCTGCTACTACTGTACACATACATGCATGCATAATGTTAAGCATGTGTGTTAACAGGTGGGATATTCCAAGGGTTTTAATCTCTTCAGGCATTTTTTGTTTGGACCATAGACCAAGAATCGTTTTGATAGGATGTTTCCGACCCACCCATGCATTGGATGAAATTTGATTTGGACCATTATCAGTGTTGAGATTGGTCTACACAGGCTACATGGGATGGGTGGTTGGGAACATTGAATTGACGCAAATTTTAGGCCTTAATAAATAAATAAATAAATAAATAAATAAAAAGAAAAAAAAAAAAAGGAGGTCAAATCAATGCAATGCGTTGTCCCATGTCAACCGTGCCACAATCCGTGCCGAGATAGACTACACTGTCAAATAACTTCCCTATATATTAGCTGGTCCGGGGCTATTATCCTATAAATGATGAGAAACTAAAAATGGGGCTACAACTTGGGCAGTTTGATTTGTGATTTGCTCTTTTGGATGCTAAAATTGGGGACACCATTAAATGATTGAGAAAATCTGACGCCAACATCTGGTTTTGACACATCTACGGAATCATTACCTTTCGACTCCATGGTACAGCTACATATCTGTTTATCAACTTCTCTCTGTGTAAATGTATTATGAGGCTGATTTGAGCTGCGCATGCCGGAAGTAGCATTCAACCCTGCAAGGATCAAACAACAATAATTGATTACCATGGATGCAAAATCACAAAGAACGGTCAAGTTAGACTTTGGAAAAGGCAGGGTTATCAGCATACCGCTAACAATAGGGAGATTGACCAATTTCTTCATTATCTTGTGTCGTGAAACTGGGAGATTAGCCAATTTCATTTTTAGCTTGTATCGTGAAACTACATAGATGTTGCAAGAGTGTGGATTCTGAATTTATAACATTTTCTGGATGGGAGGCATTCTTAGGATCTCAAATGGAAATGTGAAATTTGCATTCTCCAGTCCTGCGTGGGAAGGTGATCATATATTTACAAAATCTGAGGCTCTTTGTGAGGGACTTAGAATTTTTCTTTCTTTTCTTTGATGGTCCACTAATGGGCATCAAGCAAGCGGGAATATCCTTGGAGTTTGGCATTTCTTTCAAGCAAGACTGGGAATGTTTCTTCAAGCCTAAATATCTCATTGTCCTCGGTTTCTACTGTTGTTAATGTTGCTTCCAGCAATATTTCCAAACAAGGTATTCAGTTGCAAAGGCTTGTATTCAGAATTCTCTTCCCCAGTTGTAACTTCCCTTTATTTGAATAAAAATTTATTTATTCATATGCAAAAAAATAAAATAAAATAAAATAAAAAGTTAAGCCATGTCTTTTTGAGGGTCTTCCATTCTATGGTACCCACTCACATATTTCACAAGATACAGGTGGAGTGGGAGTGGGGATATGATATTGTAGGCATAATTCTGCCAGGTATCCAGAATGCATTAGTCCTTTGTTTCAAAATTCAAATTACATACTACAAAGCTGACGAATTTCTAGGTTTTACAAATAATGAGTGGGATATTTATTTATTTATTTTATTTTTTATTTTTTAGTAATTAACTTTATACTATAAGTCTTTGCCAAAACTAAAAACAATTATGGATCATAAACATATTATAGTTCCCATCTCAGTTCCTTGCAGGTAACATCCAAACAAAAAAAATGCAATAAATAACGAACCATTTGCGGAAAATACGATGCAAAGAACATGAGTACGAACTTAACAAAAATGATACTCGGAAATTATACCTCAAAATCCAGTTCAAAGAAGAAGAACCCAAGACTATACTTGTGATGCCTGATTCAGATAAATGTCTCACAAGTGCAGCTGCAGGATTGTCATCATTTAACACCAGTGTCTCCATCTAAACAATTTTTTTGATGTACTAGTTAAATGTTTGCTATAAATTCATAAATATATATATATATATGACTATTATAAATTTATCTGGAGAGAGAGAGAGAGAGAGAGAGAGAGAGAGAACCTCTCTTGTTCTGCATAGTCTCTTGAATGGGAGAAATTTTTCTTACAAATTTTAACTTCATGTCTTGCATGTACATGTCCACTACATCACCGTGCATTTGCTTGATGGGGATATGGTTGCCCGCTGTAGAAAAAAACTCTCCAAACATGATAAACAACTAAATGGGGAGTTTAGCAACACACTACGTACTTCTAAACCACATACAAAGAATGTAGTAGATATACAATTTATGTCAATTTAAGGAGTCTTGCCTTCTTCATCTTAGAATAAAGTAGGAAAAAAGGCTCATTACTGATAATTAAAAAAGTAGGATAAAATATGATACACTACATGATGATGCTAGCAACCAGGTAGAAAAATGTGTGTCATGTGGTAAATTTAATTTGTCGAGCGTGTGCTCTGGTAGTCAACATACATGTTTCATAAACCGAGGCAAGAATATCTATTAAGTCCACTTTGGTTTAAGATAATTGGAATCCATATTCGATCACCCAAGTACATCATCTCCTCCCCCCTTTTATTCCCAACTCCTTGCTGGAGTAGGCTCTAGGATCATACAGGACCTCCATGCTCTCAACTCCTGGCCTATCCTATCCTATGTTGAATGGTGGGAGGTTCTCACAGTACAACTGTGTAGATCTTACATGTTGACCACTCTGTTCTGAGTATGGAAAAAGTCAATTGTGACATCATCAACTAATAATCCATAAAATAAGGTCATGAGAACCGCGCCCCTCTATACAAACTTCCTAAAATCACTCTTCTCTGTTAATGTAAAATCCATTTAATGAAGGAAAAACCTCTGTAACCATTTGGGCTTGAAGGAAAAACCTCTGAAGGAAAAATCCATTTAATGAAGGCCTTTTGTTTTAAGGTGTCTAAGATGTAGTGGTTTTCTATTCTTTTTTTTTTCTTTTTTTTTCTTTTTTTCCAGGGGTTGTCGGCTGGATTGCTTAGGCAAGCTACATACACAACAACACGACTTACGTCATTTAGGTGAAGCTCTTGCACATGAAGTATAAATATGTTAGACTGTGTATGATGTTTTTGAGATAAATATGTTTTTTTGTACTTATTTATAGTTATGCTTCAAAAACTATTGAAATAATTGATTGTGTTTCACTATAACCCATTTCTTCTTAGATGTTCCCTCATGATACAATTACAATTAGTATTTTGGCCACCTAGTGGTTTACAATGTATCCCCCCGTTTCAGAATTTATATTGAACAAGTATATTCATTTGACTGAAAATGCTTGTTCTTTATGGATTCCTAAATTGTCTTATTTTAGACAGTTCGGTACCATACCATGCACTTAGGTTATCATCATTTTTAGTTTACATGTAGTTGAAAATTTGGTAGTGTCTCCCTATATTTTCTCAGGATATGTGGTTCTTTACTAATCAGTTTCCTCTATCTATGTGTAATCACTACACCAAAATCGTCATTTAGGAACGGTTTTAAACCGTTCCTAAATGCTTCAAGAACGGTTTAATACTGTTCCTAAATGAGGCGTCGCAGAAAATCAGGAACGGTTCAGAACCGTTTTGGGTACCGTTTCAATTTTTAGAAACAGAATTTTAGGAACAATTTTAAACTGTTCTGGTGCCAACGGTCACATTTTAGGCACAAAATTATAGAAACGGTTTTGAATGCCTATTAATGTTGCCAACGGTCAGATTTTAGGACAGAATTTTAAGAACAACTTCAAACCCTAATAAACACGAAATTTAGGGTCAGGGGAAGTAAATTAACAAAAGTTTATTATATTCCATCAAAATAAAGATTAATCCAAAAAAAAAACATAGCAAAAGAATTCCACAAAAGCAAATTAACCAGAATACATCCTTTGGAGGTTTTTACTAAAGAAAGAAAAAAAAAAAAAAAAAAAAAAAAAAACTTAAGAAGGCTCTCCCTAAGATGTAAAATAGAATATGGAAAGCAGAACTCCCTTCTAGATTCTATAAGAAGAGCGCGCTCTTCAGGAGTTTTATCCGAATGTATGTCTAGCTCGCTTGCAGTATAGTTGTGCAGAGCTGATCAAGGTGACTAAGTTAGCTGATATATGCAAAGCTGAAATTGAGGACACTGCAATAATAGATAGAAGCTTTTTGTGCAAAATAAAAGAACCATAGCCAACACTATCGCATGCATGGTGGTCAATCAGTAATTCTGAATGACAATAGGGACATTGTCATCATTACTGCGCCCAAAAAAAAAAAAAAAAAAAACAATTTTGAATAACAAAAACAGTGATATCATGGTCATTGTTAGGGAGAAACCAAAATAAATAATAATAATAATAATAATAATAATTGTGGAAGTCCATTCTGATAGCAAGCAAAGGTTCTCTTTCCTTGATCTCGGAGAAGTTTTGCAAGCCACAAAGGCATGCTTGCTCCATGAACCATTAAAGCAGGCATATGCCAACCTACCAGGTCATCCACCACTTTACAAAAAGAATTTGGCATATGTAGCTTTCTCCTGATTTTTGCAAGCATATGCCAACCTACCAGGTGATCCATCACATAGAAATGTTCATAGGAGTACCTGTAGGGAAAAAAAATAATAATAAATAAAAAAAAAGGAAAAAATAAAACAAGAAAAATAAAACATCAGCTGTCATTAGCCTATCAAAGGTAATGCTAAGATAATGGGTTCTCTATCCCCATTGATGTTTCTCTCTACATGTTCATCCCATGTTATATAATTGTTGATCATCATCTATTTCAAGAAGATCCATTGTGTTTACAATTTGTGAAATGACAATGAAGGCAATTAGGAGTAACTGGAGAACCATGAAGTGATGTTTGAGCAATGGCTCGAGGCCATATGTCAGACATGCACCATTTTATATTGGATTCTTATGGACCGACCCATGTAAGAGTTCTTTTCTCTAAGAAAGAAAAAAATTTCAAGTTTACGCAAGTTCTTATGGAATTATCAGTGTGGGCCAATAACTTTTTATTCCACTTTTTAGGGAAAGAAGGAATTTTTATGGCTTATGAAAGAAATGATTCAACCACCCCATTATAAGCTAGAATTCAGGCATTCAACTTGACTACAATTGTGAATTAGTGTTAAAAATTGGATCTAATACAAATTGATACCAAAGTCTCCAGTTGCAAGTTGCTACCATCCATTATTAGCTCTACAACAGTTCATATAGGCAGATAGGCAGCATTATTAACAAGGGCGAAGTAGCTTATGGTAATGCTTGATAGACATTAAAGACAAAATAATGAGACAGTGGAAAGCAGTGATAGACTCACAAGTCAAAGATTCTGAATCTTTGCCAAGCTCATTGTTTCCCATTGTTAAATCAACTATTTCTTGTTGCTTTCTTTGTTGCTTCTGTTACAGTTTCCACTCTGAAACTTTTACAAAGAAATCTGACCCTACAAAAAGATAGGGAAATTACAACATAGATCTTAATTGTAAAGAAATGGCAGCATTCATGACAAAATGTGATAATCAACGCAGATGACCATGATATGACTATGGATCAAATACTTGCTAGGTATTGAAAAAAATTAAATAAAATAAAAACACACAAAATCACAATCCAAAATGAGACATTTTATGTATGTTCATTCTAATCTAGCATCATTTTAAAATGTAAATTTCATAGAAATTGCATTCTTGCCTTTTAACTACCAAAACCTGATCCCTCCAAAATCCAATCAGAAAGAAGGAACAACTTATTTCTGAACATTTTGCTTCTAAGAAAACTAACCTGGACATTTAACTTCAGCAACCATATTGGATCTACAAATGTCCCATAGACAAATAGAGTCGTCGCTAAGTCCTACTGCAAGATCATTATCGTCCTCATGCTCACAAGGCATATAGGCCTGCTACTAACAGGCCAGCAAATAAATTTAAGAACAAAACCATTGAAACTGGTTAAAGAGAGATCACACATTTATCAAAAGGATTTTAAAAAAAAAAAAAAAAAAAAAAAGGAAAAAAGAAAAAGAAAAAGAAAAAGAAAAAGAAAAGAACAGAGAACAACTATTGGTACCTTCAAGAAGCAAACTTCCATGACCCAATGATTAAATTTAGAGAAAATATGGATTAGCATCAACCCTGTGAGAGACTAATGAAAATGAAAGCTAATTTCGAATATGAAAAAGAGAACCAACTGAGAACAGCCAAAACCATGTCATATAATATTCTTATATTAAGCAGCACCAAAGTCACAATGGTGGGTATTTGGACTATTAGAACTTGCATTAGACCCATTTTTTTTTTGACAAATGTGATGCTTGATGGTTGCCCCGATTGCTTGTTGTGGAATCTTCACAGAAGAAATAAAGGTAGTATATGAGCCAAGTGTTTTTTCAGCATAGCATATCTAACGTGGATGCATAGAAATATTATTAAATTGAACAACAGTTCATGAAACAACTATAGTATAACCACAATGAAATGATAATCATGAAGCAAGTAACAATGTGTAAAACTTTTTTTTTCCAGAAAACCCATCTCAAATCCAAACTTTTTTTTCCCTTCCATGCAACAAACTAATCCATCCCTAACCCACATAAAAAATCTATGCACACAGTTTATGCCTCTGTAACTGCTAAAAAATGAGAGTAGCACACAAACATAAAGGATATGCATAAGATCGACCTAAGAAGAAGAACCATTCTAGAGAAAATCTGAGCCAAACCTCATGGCCTTGATCCAAACGCTCCACTGCAGTAGACATGCCAGCTAGCCCAGCTCCAATAATAGCAACTTTAAGCTTCGGCCCTCGATAATGCTCAGGTTCTCGTGGAAACAATCAAAATTGTTCGGCAGATGGTCAGATGTGTAACAACGGTGTTACTATGTTAGTAACCTATTATACACGTGGCATGCAGATGATAATTCAAAACAATCAAAATTGTACTCTTTTCTTTTTCCCCGGAAAGGTTTGTATGGCAGGCGATGCAAACAACAGAGTTCCAAAATGCCAGTGCCATATGTGAAATCCTCACACCCACAATCTTAAACATCCTAGTTTAATTTACAGAAACTGGTCCAATTACTGTATGTTTTAAAATAATAGATCTAGCAATAGGAAATGTATAGTTCTGATTGGCCTCCCTACTGATTGATTGCCCTCTGAAGTAGCAATGGTGAAAAGACATGCTTACCTGTGAAGAAACATGAGCCTAGACTGCCTCATCCATTGGCTAACCAATTCTGCAATAGGAGAAAACAGAAGTTAGTTACAAACACACGTTGTTTAAATGTGAGATATGACCCAACACCAATCACAATAAGAAATTTCAGAACTGGCATAGCTGCGAAAATAAAAAGATGGTTGCAATACACATGGCCCATCTTGTTGAGTGGATAGGATGCCCCAAGATACTATTGCATTGCGAAAAAAAAAAACTAAATGAAACTATTGCATTGGATTGTGCAATTGGAATTAAAAACCTAAAAATCCAAAACAAACCAAATCAATTCCCTATTATGGGCTTTTTACCCATAAAATCCTATGTAACAAGAGCAAGTGTCACCCATTTAGATGATAATGAACCGCTGTTTGTTTCAACAAGAAACGAATGTATTTCATTTCGACAACACCATTGTTCTGATGGTTCTCATCAGGATTGAAAAATCTCTTCAATGGCACAATCCTAACCTTTTCAACTGTTGGCCTGAAAATAGCTGGTTAAGAAATACACCAAAAGTTGAGATTCAGTGGAAGGATCAAGCATTCAATAGCTAGGATCTTCAAAATTGGGAGATTCTTACTGCACGGTCCCTTCATGAGGGCCCATCAGATCAATGATCCGGAGCACTGAATCCACCACATTCACAAACTCTTTATGAAATAGTTGAGTCCTCAATTCCTTGCTAAAAGAGTACTCAAACTCCAACAATAATAATAAAAATAAAATATAAATTAGTAATAAACAACGAAGATGATGATGACAAAAACTACAACAACAATTACCTTTTAAACTTATCTGGAAAGAACACCAGGGAAAAGTATAACAAACTGACACCTAACCAGTTTGCAAGAATTGCCCTTGACAAATAGACTAGCACACAATCCGTGAGGTTCCTAAACAAAAAAATAGAACTGCTAAAAGATGCAGTCAATTGCTAAAAGATGCAAGATATGTTAAAAAAAAAATAATGAACTTTAGCTGATTGGTTTTGGGTGTCATGAAGCCTTGGTCCTAGAAAAGCATACTTCATACAGAGAATTGGGTGCTGAGCATGGATTCAGATAAGCATCCTCAATATAATCCTTGGTTTTGCTGACATGCCTGCAAACATTGGAACTACAAATAGCATTTGCATTGTGAAATTAGACTCACTACTAATTTCAAAGTAGGAGCACCATGGAGAAAGATATATGCAAGGAATACTTGGCGCAAGTTTCTGCACTAAAATTATAAGATTCTTTCTTCCAGGTGATTTTGTAGCAAATAACTATAAAATACCACAATGATTTTCTGAAAAAATGTAATAACAATTAAATGTCATTCATTGAACTATGTAAAGTTATAACATCACATTGTATCTGCAATGCCCATATCCTATCTACATTGTGATGGTTTGAACCATGGTACTCCAAGCACTTGTTTGATAGTTATTTTAAAATTTCTAGTTCCATGCTCACCTTTTTCGACCTTCATCATTCAACTTTGATTGTGCATCCAAACGTGGCCATAGAGAAATAGGTACATTGAGACTTCTACTCACTCTCATTCCAACACCACTGAATGCTCAATGCACTCACTCACATGCTAATGGACAAGGTGACTTTGTTGCACGTGTGTGAGATCTGGGCCATTCGTTAGGTAGGACACACAATAAGCATACCCTAGACCAAAATCAATCATCCATCCATAAGATAGGCCACATGTGTAAATACAATATTAGCCATTGATCACTATTTCTTACCATTCGTCCAATGGGCCACACACGTATATAGAACATGGGCCATTGGTTTCAAGTCGAATCAGTGAGTTTTAGAACTATGATCTCAATGAGGCAACCTTTCAGGACAAAGAATGAATGAAAAATGCTGATTTGACTTTTGAAAACAGCAAAGGTATAACATGAGTAAAATGTATTGCAGGTCCGAGGGGGAAGATGCAAAGCTAAAAGATGACTAGTTGGAAGGAAAAAGCAATTAACATGAGCAATATAATGTAGTGAAATCTGGAGGTTGATGTGTGCACCTGAGGAGGCATTCCCAGCTCCAAGAAAAGAGGACCCGTAATAAAGCCTCCACCTAAACCAAGCAGTCCACCCACTATCCCAGCTAATACACCGCAGTAGTAAAGAACCATCTGATGGACTTTCCAGTTTGTCCCTTCATCTCCCTTGGATGTGATTACTCTTTTACCTTTGTATAAGCTAACTTCCTCACGTAGAGACACCCTAACAACAACTAGGATCTGAGAGATATCAATTGACAGACATTTGATACTCCAACACATTAAAAATCAGGCTTCTCAGGAGCATTCATCTCTGATCAAAGTAATCTTAAAAACTCTTTGAGTTGCTTGGTCAGAAAATATGCAGGTTGAGTTGAATGGGGCCCAAGTACTAAAAAATTATGGAAAACAGACTGTAACATATTCTTGTAAACTAACTGTAAAGAGATAACATTCCTATCTGTTGTCCCAAATGTAAACAGTGTAATTCTTTTAAATCAAATAATTACTGTACTTAAATTTTGTAACCACATCTCAATAAGTTCAAAATGTGTGTAAACCAAGGATCAGAGCAAGATCGTACCTGCAATAAGTTCAAAACCTAGTATGCCATCGAACAGGTTGCCGTGTAATTCTGCATCAAACAGGTCAAGCTACTGATGGGTTTGCTCATGTGCTAACAAACACAATACAGGAAAATCTACCGCACTTGAACATGAAAATGAGGCATAATAGAGCTCTCACCTTGGCAATCCGTAGTGCAAGGAATGCAATCCAGACAGAGACAAGAAGGATAAGGTCCTTCTAGTAAACATTCTCAAGAACTGGGACTTGGGATGGTTACAAGAAATTACTCCAACAGCTTAAATAGATGGGAATATAACTAACAACATAAACTCACCTCTGCAGCTCCAGATGCCCTAGTCTCTTTTTTAGTACCATTTCTTGGACCACCAGGGAGAGGCTTGTACTCCACCTCTTCATTGTCAGTGCCTATTTCAAAAGGGAAAAGGAATTGTAAGTCTCTCAAAAAAAAAAAAAAAAAAAAAAAAAAAAAAAAAAAAAAAAAAAGAGCTAAATGTACGGTTGAAGAAGGAAAAGAAAACCAAGAAACCGAAATCACAAACTGAAGGAATGCACATCAAAATCAACAATTACAGCAACCAAGAGCGTATGCTATGGCAAAAGAAGAGAAATTTAAGTGAATTAGATGAGAGAAGACTGATATGAACCTCTGTCACTTGTTCCACCTCCATTGGCAAATCGGACAGATAAAAATGCTCAAATCTCCTATAGATCTACTACCATTTTTCTACAAACCACTTCAATGCCAATCAGATCTAACTTCAAGTGCCTAAAAAAAAAAGGCCGAAAAATGGATTTCTCGCAAAATGTAATTTTCGCAGGAAACCCTCCGCCGAATGCTTCGACTTCAACTAGATCCGCTCCAAGTCGCATCCAAAACCCTAAAAACCATCTCTTTTGAATCGAATTCGTCCAAATCCGGGCCAAATCTAAGGGGACAACCCTCAAATCCCACCCTCAAATGGCAATCACAACCAAAACCCTCAAATCCGGGCCAAATCTAAGGGGAAAACCCCTTTTGAATCCGTCATCCTCTAATGTGGCTTGTTCAAACCCTAGATCCAGACCTCTGGCCACCATCTTTTACGACTGCTCCCAGTCATGACTTCCACACTTCCTTCAATGCTAGGGTTAAAAAAAACCCCTTTCGTCAAACGACGACACTGATCTACCCTTCCAATCTGTGAAAAAGAGAATCACAATGAGAGCCTAATCTGATAGCTGGAGAAATAGCTTCCTTTGACAACGGTGAGGAGTTCATACCCTCGGCGATGGCCCTCGATCACAAATATTGTAAAAATTCCTGCATAGGGTTTGGAAAAGGAAAAAAAGAGATTTAAAGTGCCGAAAAATAGCGAGAGAAAGAGAGACGACGCTCTTTTAGAAACCAAATCAGACTTTTATTTTAATTACCTTTTTAACCTTTGTTACGTACGAGATTTTAATTACCTTTTTAACCTTTGCTACGTACGGTATAGAACCGTTTCTGAACCAAAAACAGCGCCGTACGGCATAGAACCATTTCTAAACCAAAAACAGAGCTGTTTCTGATCATCGATTTTGGTGTAGTGAATGGATTACATGTGGCAACTAGTTAGTATTGAATTTTACATATATTTAGAGAATATGGGGAGGTGTTGCCGAAATTTTGACTCGCATGTAAACTGTATGAGGACAATACATGGTATGTTACCGAATGGGATAGAGACAATTAGCACCTGTAGATAGAGACAATTAGCTCGTCTAAGTAGAAACAAGTATGATCAGCAATTTCTTGATATGTATAAAAAGATAGGGAGAGTGCAAACTTCTTTTCTAACTTAAGAAGATAACAGAAATATGTATTCTTTTACTCAATGCCCTTATGACTAGTATTTATTCCATGATTATATTTCATTTAGCTCACAAAAAGAATTCATCCCTAATTCTTTTCTTTATAGCAAAGTGGTCAACTTATTTCAAATATTAACGATGCATTCTGACAAGGCAATGGATTATATGGTGCATTAAATGCTTCCATAGAATGCTAAATGCCTCTTTAATCAAATCAACCATATATCTGTGATGTTTTGATATAGCTTGAATTGAAAGATGGTGCTTGTTTTGTTTAAGGAATATAATCCTATTTGTTAGAAGTCCACTTCTCTTACTGCAGATAAGAAGTTGATTCATCAGGTATAATTTGTATTAATTCAACTTGTAACTCAGAACCCTCTCTGTCGTAAGATATTACGGTGCGTGACGGTTCTCAGTAGGTTAAGTTGTAAGTTGTTACATAAAGTTGGTTAGATATCTTTTATTTTTATAAATGTTGTCAATAGTTGGATGATGAATTAGGTGTATAAACGTGTGCCTACCTACAGTCTTGCTTAATTTATATTTATATTTTTTCATTTTTATTCTTTTGTATTAATTCAACTTGTAACTCCTCAGAACCTGCTCTGCCGTAAGATATTACAATGCATGATAGTTCTTAATAGGTTAAGTTGCAAGTTGTTAAAAGTTGGTTGGATATCTTTTATTGTTATAAATGTTGTTAATAGTTAGTTGGATGATGAATTAAGTGTATAAACGTGTGCCTACATACAGGTGGTATCCAATGGACTCTAGGGAGTGGATTACTCTACATTACCCGGACCCACAATTTATAGATGGTATGATGAGCTTTGTGAAGTTCGTAAAAGAACATCTTTCTGGTAGAGAAACCGTTCATTGTCCATGTACCAGATGCAGATGTTTACGTTTACCCTGCACAATCGAAGATGTGGTGATAGATCTGATTAAATATGGATTTAATCCAACATATAGGGTGTGGAACATGTACAGTGAGCCTGAATCACCCAAGTGTATTGAACGCACTTCTCACCAGTATCATAGTGTGGCAGATATAAATAACATTGTCAATGCAGTTGTCGAAGACCTCGGTTGTAATAACTTGGACCAAGTTATTCAAGATGAACCCGATGTAGCCCCTGAAGCTGAAGACATTGTTGGAGATGCTTCAACCAATGAGTTTGAAGCAAATGTACGAGATGCGATGACTGAAGTCTATCCTGGTTGTCACAAATTCACCGTGTTGACTTTCATTGTACAACTTTTTAAATTAAAGGTGAACCATGGATGGAGTGAACAAAGCTTTACGGCTCTTCTTTAACTACTCCAGAATATCTTGCTATCCGGTAATAAGGCCCCAACTAATACCTACCAAGCAAAGAAGGTCATTAAAAAGTTGGGTCTTGATTACCAGAAGATTCATGCATGTCCAAATGACTGCATATTATACTGGAGAGACCATGAGACGAAGACGAGTTATCCAAACTGTGGTACTTCCAGGTACAAGATCCATGTTAATTCCAAGTTGAAACGAGCTCAATTACCTGCGAAGGTGTTAAGGTTTTTTCCATTTACACCAAGGCTACAAAGAATGTACAGTGTGCCATGGGTGGCAAAGGAGATGACCTGACACTCAACTGGAAAAATACAGAGTTGAAAGATGGGGCATCTGGTGGACTCCAGCACATGGAAGTTTCTTGACAACAAGTATAAGGATTTTTCAGCAGAGTCTCGCAATGTTCGATTGGGTCTAGTTACAGATGGGTTTAACCCCTTTGGCACTTTCAGCACGTCGTACAGTTCCTGGCCTGTTATGTATGTGATATATAACCTTCCACAAAAGTTATGTATGAAACCGTAATTTACTATACTCACTTTGCTCATTGAAGGACCACGACAGCCCGGTAAGGATATTGATGTTTATTTGGAGTCATTGATTGCTGAGTTACAAGACTTGTGGCGGAAAGGGATCACGACATTCGACGTATACCATGGAAACATGTTCAACATGCGTGTCATCTTGCTATGGATAATTCATGACTTTCCCACATATGCTAATGTTTCTGGTTGTAGGACTAAGGGTAAGTATGGTTGTCCTGCATGTGGTCCCCACACAGATTCCTTGCGATTACACCATGGAAAGAAACACGTTTATATGGGTCACATACGGTGGTTGCCTCTAAACGATAAGGCCAAAAAGATACAAGTGCAGGCATCTTTAATAAGAAGGTGGAGTTGCGACCACAACCGATTCGTCTGACTGGGAATGAGGTGGAAACCATGGTTTCAAAACTAAACGTGCAGTGGGGCAAGATCAGAAAGAGGAAACAAAATGGTACAAAAGGAGGACGGAAACAAAATGATGATGCAGAATCAACATGCTTCTTGAAGCGATCCATATTATACGATCTGGAGTACTGGAAGGATATTCCCGTACGCCATAACCTTTATGTTATGCACATTGAGAATAATGTATGTGAAATCCTTATTGCATTGATGTTGAACACAACGGGCAAAACCAAGGATGACGCTAACGTACCCAGAAACTTGAAGCGGCTAGAAATTAAGAAGCATTTATGGCTATAAAATACTGATGGCAAGGTGATCCAAAAATGAGGTCCTTTCTTCCTTTGAAAAGAAAGAAAAACTTTTCATCCAGACTTTACGTGAGCTTCGTGTTCTGGTTGGTTTTAGAGGAAATTGGAAGAATATCGTAAAGGAAGATAGTGTCGATTTAAAGGGAATGAAGTCTCATGATTATCACGTATTGATGCAACATCTGCTTCCAATTTTGATCCAACACGCATTCAGGGATAGTAAGCCTATGCGCACTATAATTAGAAGCTTTAGTACATTTTTCAATGCCCTATGCTCGCGAACCATAAATATTGAAATGTTAATGGCTCTCGAGAAGGGCATGGCTAGGACTTTATGTGAGCTCGAGATTACATACTCTCCTTCAATATTTATTGTGATGATGCATCTGCCTATCCACTTGGCTTATGAGGATCACGTATGTGATCCTGTCTGCTATCGATGGATGTATCCATTCGAAAGGTATGATATGATTTTAATCTGAATAAACCGATCCAACATTTGCAATTACATTTTCTAATGCGTTGTTAACTCTTTTAGGTTCATGAAGACGTTTAAGGCGTACGTCCGAAATATGACACGACCTAAAGGTTGTATAGCAGAACGATACATTCAAGAGGAGACACTTATATACTGTAACCAGTATAGAGGGAAAAATAACACAAGCCTCTTGGAGAAACTGGAAAAGAGGTTAGATGAATTAATTTCACTCATGCCGAAGTTGCAAGATATTGTTGACGACTTCAATGTTGATGTGGTTGGCCCAGTTGGCCCTGGTCAAAGTGTCGTTTTAGAAGGTATTGAGTATGAACAGGCTCGCACCTGGGTACTGAAGAGTCATCCTAACTATGAGACATGGCAAGGGTACGAATTGGACTTAGCTTGTATGTATATGTCTTCTTCATTTTTTATTTTTCTTTTTTCAAATTTGATTCAACAACAATGTAACAACATTTATGAAAAAAATTGTCAATTTTGTAACAACCTTCTTAACTTGCAGGAAATATGCAAATTTCTTAAAACAACGCAATGTAGTTGTCGGGACTAGGACTAAGGTGGTGAGTGATGATGAGTTCATACCTTGGTTGAAGAAATAGATAGACTTGAATGAATCGAGTAATGAAGTCTTCAGAGATATAGTTAGGGGACCAAAGGCTTTTACAATGTAGTACAATAAGTATTGTATCAATGGTTTCCTCTTCGTCGCCAAGGAATACGAAGAGAATAAAATGAACCAGAATAGTGGGGTTAACACAGAAAGTATGACCACCTTCCGATCTAGTGCTAAGGATAAGAATCCAGTGGATGAATCCGTACCTTATTACGGAGTCCTCCGTAAAATCATTTAACTGGAGTACCGAGAAGGGTTCAAGTCAGTCCTACTAAAGTGTGATTGG
This sequence comes from Magnolia officinalis, assembly GCA_021015155.1. Classification (NCBI taxonomy): domain Eukaryota; kingdom Viridiplantae; phylum Streptophyta; class Magnoliopsida; order Magnoliales; family Magnoliaceae; genus Magnolia; species Magnolia officinalis. The sequence continues at coordinate 20,452,962 of JAJHSJ010000014.1, forward strand.
GTGAAGGTGATGCACCAAGGTGTTTCTTTCGATGCGGTAGGGAATTTGAGACTGGTGAATTTGTCTAATCTTCTCAGTTCAGACCAAGTGGGTGATGAGCCATTTATTCTTGTAGAGCATGCCGTGCAGGTTTTCTATTCTAGAGATCTAAAAAATCTTGATTAGCATGTGGTCTTGGAGGTTCCAAGAAAGATTTTCGTTAAAGATGAAACAAGCCTTTTATCAGAAACACGGGTTGTAACTGAGGCTGAAGTAGGACCTGATCTCACCGAAGTAGACATGGGTGGCGAGTTGTTATTCAATGACATTAAAGATATTTGTGTGGTTGTTGAAAAGAAAAAGAAAAGAAAGAGAGCAGGGAAAAAAAACCTGATTTGTTGGTTATATTATGCATGTAATGAAACGATTTTAATTTATGCCCTTTTTTATTTTTCCATTATCATATTAATGTGATAGAAAAAATTTATGAATTAATTTACTCTTCTCTTTATTATACTTGGTACTTTGCTATTTGGATAGAAAATTTTATAGTAATTACGTTACAAATTAGATCTTGAAGATGGATCTAGAGGCAGAGCCGCTTGGGGATGCATCCCATAAAGATGCTAGGGGTAATAACATAGCGATCGTTAGCTGTTTAGATTTAAAATTTCTTTTAAAATGATCTTTCACTTAGAGGCAGTGTCATTCGGCGCAGAGTCGCTAGGGGATGCAGCCCCTGAAGATGCTAGAGGTAATAAGATAGTCTTCCGTAATTGTTTATATTTAAAATTTCTTTTATATTGGCAATGATGAAACATGTGTAGCTATTTTTCTTTTTATGTCAGGGGTAATAACATAGCTCTCGTTACCTGTTTAGATTTAAAATTTCTTTTAAAATGATCTTTCACTCAAAGGGAGAGTCATTCAGCACAGAGCCGCTAGTGGATGCAACCCCTGAAGATACAGCCCCTGCAGATGCAGCCCCTGAAGATGCTAGAGGTAATAAGATAGCCTTCCTTAATTGTCTAAATTTAAAATATCTTTTATAGTGGTGATGATGAAACATGTGTAGGTATATTTCTTTTTATGTAGACGGGTCGTCATCTTCATCGTCCAGGAAGAGAGGTACTACGCGAGGTTCAGAATTACATGAGAAGACTTCATTGAAAAGGGTCATTGGGATTAATGAATTTGGGCAACCAAATGTAAGGGGATGCAAATCAGATCGCATTCAATTCAAGCATTGATGTTCTCACCCGTGCACACATTCCGATCACCTACACAGACTTTTGGTTGGTGCCTCCATAGTACATTCAGAGGGTCAGTGATATCCTGGCGTGTAGCTATGAATTTCAGGATAACCAAGAAACGTGGACACAATACGTTCGTGATCGCTGTAAGGCCGCTTGGAGAAATTTTAAGAACACTTTGCATACGAAGTATATTAAGGACAATGATCCTGCAGTTGTGAAATCGTATCCTGCCCCTATTGGTGTCCTTATTAAGGATTGGATGATCTTCGTGGATTATTGCAATACTAATAAATTCAAGGAATCAAGTGTAAGAAATGCATCCAATCGGGCCAAACAAGTTGGCCCTTCTACACTTGGTCGGCGTAGCATGGCTGCCACACGTCATGAGATGGTACATGTCCTAAAATAACATATCTTTACTTTATTTATGATGATTATTTCAATTTATTAGTCTTTTAATTCTATTATTTATATGTTTTGGCATGGATGTTATGGGTAAATGGCAATTGAGAGGAATCTTACTACTGATGCCGAGGTTGGTAGGGCTGAGGTGTACATCCGAGCCCATACAACAAAGGATAACAAAGTGCAGTTTCGAGAAACCTTTGTAAGTGCAACCCTCGTACATCCTTTCATTATCCATGTGAATTTTAAATGCTTCTTTCCCGCACTATAAATTCTCTTTTGGATGTTGTCATAGGATAAAATAAAATCCATTCAAAGTAGTAATCCTACATCTCGGATGACCAGTGTAGATGATGCCCTTACACAAGTATATATGCATGTCCTTCAAATACTTGAGTTTATTTAAACTTATGCATTCTCTGATAAATCTAATTGCAATTCTGTTTACAGTCAATTGGGAGTGATATTAGAGGGCGCATGCGGGGGATAGGTGGAAATGTAGGCAAGATTGCAATGAAGAAGACAATGCCTATTGTACATAAGCTCAGTTCGGTGTCGTGGGAACGAGATAAATTGGTAGATGAATTAGAGCCCCTAAAGAAAAGCCTGGGAGATCTCCACCAGAAGTTTAATTGCTTTGTAGATAAGCAAGGGGAACAAAGGGATGTGGCTCCACCGACAATTCCTCCATTTAAATCTAGTCATGCATCGTTGGTATGTATGTGTTTCTCTAATACTAATTTAAGCTTATGATTATATGCACTTCTAGTTAAAAATACTAATGACATATTATATGTGTACATGTAGCCTGATTTGGTAAATCTTGGCAAGAGATGCGATCTCTGTGATTGGAAGAAACGGGTAATTGCTCATGGTGAGGTGCATGCAGTGGATCCAAATACCCGTGTCCATGGAGCAGAAATGGGCAATGGAAATTTTAGTGTCATCCTGATGGAGATTATAGCTCTGCAGTCAAAGCTATGGAAGGAAGATGGTTATCATGATACGCTTGGAGAGGTCGATGTAGGAGGATTTATCGTCTGGCCCAGGCTATTTCTAACCATCTATCCATGATGTTTATGAATATTAGACATTACAATAACTAACACAATTAACTTTTGTTTTTAAACTATACAGTAACATAGATAAATGCATGCATATTATGGAATCGAATGAATTTAACACACACTTCAGATTACACCCACATATATTGAATGGAATGGATTTAACACTCACATTTATACATTGATATATTTGGTTAGCATTTCAATTTTCAACCTCCATTTGAGGAATTGAAAGATTTGTAATAATTTTCACTTCTTTAAGTGTAATTTGCACTTGTGAGAGAGAGAGAGAGAGAGAGAGAGAGAGAGAGAGAGAGAGCTGTAGGGAATTTTCATCATCCATTGCAGTTGTTGCAGAGAATGTGATCAACTCCGACGATAAATTTTTACGTGGTTCTACTGTAATTTCTTCCACGGCTACCGGTGGTTTTGCAGGTTTACAGAAATTACACCTCAAACAGAGTACCATCGGCTGTAAGTTACTTCAAGGGTAAATGGTTTTACTTTGGCTATCTTAAAATCATGTAAATAGCAAGATGTTGATGCTAGAGGTACTCTTATTTGCAGGATCTGGTTTTAAGTGTTGCAGGATCATCTGCTGAAGCTACACTGGCTGGTTCTCACCCGAAAGGTACTCTTACATTTTTTTGATGCCTTGATTGCTAAGTACACATTTGGGACTGATTTCGTTTCTGTTGTTGCAGGTTGTGTAGGTGTCACTTCAGGGGGAGTTAACCAGATAAGTTTATATTTTTCTTTTTGGTTGCATTTAAGTGTCTAATTACTTGCTTGCCTTCTTTTCTTTTCTTTTTTCTTTCTTTCTTTTAATTGTAATTCTCTTTGACTGTTTTAGATCAATAAAAGACGTCCCTGTATTCAAGGAATGGTTTCAACCTGACAATGACGGTAAGCTTAACTCTAAATATCACCTTTATAATTAGAATTTGTGCTCTTTATTGTCTACTTTTGAACTATAATTTTTTATATAATTGACACTTTTTATCTCGGAATATGATCTATGAAGTAGCATATAAACGCAATCCCCATCAAAATCCACACCTAGGGGAGCGCAAATAAGATGATTGATCTTAATAGTATAGTTGTCATGCACATAGACAGAAAATGCTTTCAATGAATGTTTATGAGTACTTGGTAATTTTGGAGTCCTTGGTTAGGGTTTAGGCTGAAAGTATGAGTGTTGGAGCCAACGCTTTCGAAGTCTGAATTCATTCTTTTGAAAAATAGAAAAATGGGAATATTAGTAAATATAGATTTTCTTGTTAAGAAGAAAGTGGAAGATGGATCGAAAAAACATAAAAGAGATTTTATTTTTTTTTCTTCTTCTTTTTTGCTTCAAGAGAGAGAGAGACGGGGAGAGGTGAGAGTGGGGAAATCGAGGGAGAGAGTGGGGCAATGAAGTGGCCGCGTGAGATTTGAAAATAGTGAGTGCAGTTTAGTTTGACAAGTTCATCATTTGGGGTCCCACCAAGAGCCAAATCGTGTAGTGATATGATGAGGAAGGTTTCCAGTTTCAACATGACAATGACGGTAGTGATATTCATTCGTAGAATCTGAACATTGAAACTCACTGCCTCTCTAGTGTCCTGTTCATGTTCATCAATTCAAACCTATGGATGAGACACCTCATGAATGGGCCATGGCTAAGAAAAGCGCAAATACAAATGATCAGGGCTGTTTGATTGATGAACTTTCTCTGTAGACCAATGCCCATAAGTTTTCTTCACTCTTCAAGTGCTGGCCGTTGATCTGATGGTTAGGAATATCCGATTTTATATGCAATTTTTTAGTCGTTAGCCATCCATTAAACTTGTTGGGGTTGGTGGGCACTGGAATTGATTTTGGGTAGAGATGGTTTATGCACCAAATTTCAATGCACAATTCATACACATGATAGTTACTGTTTAAGGTAGTTGGGTCGGTTTAGGAGAATGGAACAGTAGGGGCGTGCTCCGTCTGGATTTTATTTTGGGCCAGCATTAGGTACAAGTTGGTCCCATGGGTTGCTGATCCAAACCCTTCGTCTGAAAATCCTAGCCCTCTGATTATTTGCCGGAAACTAGATGGTAACGGTTAAAATATTGCCAATGTCCCATATGCAATTGGAAAGAAAGGTCTACTGGTTCATTGAATGGGATCATCCACTTGAAGAGTTTTTTGGTCCTTCATGCAGTGGGCCAGTAATATGAATGGTATGGATCATTGAAAGGTGGGCCCACCTAAACAGAATGCTATCCTGAACAGAAATGCCATTGGTTCAGGCATAGGCACAGGGCATTCTTTTCCTTCTCTTACAAAAAATAGGATGTTATTTTTATTTTTAATCTTTGTAGTTTAACAAATATGTCAATGCAGGCAGAAAAAGCTATGCGGAGAGGAAGATTGCAAACGCTGTGGAAATGGCGATATCGATCAGCCATGTATAGGTAAGTGCTATTTTAGTTATCTTGCATTCATTTGACATTACATACAAACTTCAATATGTCACAATTTCCGAATGTCTTGATCAGGCAAGACAAATTGCTCGGTTTGCCATTCTAGCAATGGCATTCTTTGTCGAGCTTGTCTCAAGGTTAGGTATGGAGAAGGTAAAATTCCATCTACAACTGCCCCTCTTAGCCTTTTTTATTAAAAAAAAAAAAAAAAAAAAACTATATGATGATTGAGATTCATTTAGACGTGCCGTAGCCAAAATCATAGTGATTGGAAAACTCTGTCCATCCATCTAGTTAACCAGTTGAATGCAGACTATTGCTCTAACCAATCCTTTGGCAGGCCACTAATTGGATGGCTTCCAGTGTTTGATTGCTTTGCTTTTGGGATATGGTCCGTTCACATGGTCGCCATCTACTGAAAAACCCCAATCACTATGCATTTAGAGAGAGATGCGAGCTACATAATAGCAAATCTTCCTGAAAACTAATCTTTTGATGCCTTTTCATCTGATAGAGATGGAGAAAGTAAGGAACAACAAGAAATGGATGTGCCCACATTTCATTGAGGACCAAGGACTAAAACCATTCTAACAGGTATTCATCGTCGCATGCCACACATTAGTACAATTTAAATTGATGGATATGAACACCACTGAGAATCTGACAATACCAGCTGGTGCATCGATCCGACAGTCCAAATTGGTCACATATGTGGCAATTGGATTGTGGAAATATAGGGGGTATTTGGATCGTAAGTTACTCAAGATAAGCTACTTATACCTTAAGTAGATTGTCTTGATTTCTACTTATTAAGCTGAAGTGATTAAGTAACTTTAAATAATAAAAAATGCTACTTATAATTGATCATAAACCAAACTTATCTCAAATAAGTTACTTATCTACTGCTGTAAGTAGAAAGAGTAACTTATTCGGTGGTATCCAAACTTACTCATAGTTTATGCTATGAGTTTCACTGTATATCTAGGCATGGGATCAATTCCTCTTTCTAGTGATCATGCATACGGAAGTTTGCGCTGCACCCACACGTGTTGGGCCCTACCCATCTTACATAAGCATTTGTGCTAACATGGTGTATGTGTGCATGATGCAAGTGTTCTATTAGGAGGGCCATACTGGTTAGATCTCAAGTTCTAAGAGTCATGCCATTTCACTCCTCAGATGGGCCATAGGATGCAGAACAAAATGGATAGCTAGAAAAGTTGTGTTAAACATTTCCTTTTTGTTCTAAGAGTCATGCCATTTCAACATATTCTGCTTCTGTCGTACTGATAGATACTATCTTCTTTAACTGAGAGACCCAACTGACTGCAGCACTACCCAGAGTGAAGACATAACCTGTAGTGCTTCTACTGTTGTCAATATCTCTTGCCAAATCTTAATCCACGTAGCCCTGTAGCTTGATTTCCAATCCACCATAGTACAACCCTACATCCTTAGTACCTACCAAATATCTAAGGATCCACTTCACAACTTCCCAATGTTTCTTCCCGGGGTTGTTCATGAACATGCTAATAACTCTCACTGCTTGAGTAATGTCTGGCCTCGTGCTCACCATAGCATACATGAGACTCCCAATAGCTGACGCGTATGAGACTTTAGCCATGTAGTCCCGTTCCTCCTGCGTCTTTGCCCCTTGCTCCTTAGATAGCTTGAAGTAGTTAGCTAATGGAGTGTTAACCAGCTTAGCACCTCTTATATTGAATCGACCAAGTACCTTGGCTATGTACTCTGCCTGTGACAAAACTAGTTTCTTGTTTTCCCTATCGCGTTTTATCCTCATGCCTAGGATTTGTTTTACAACTCCTAAATCCTTCATGGCAAATTTTCTAGACAGTTGTCTTTTGAGATCTGAGATGTCCTTCATGCTTAACCGGCCACAAGCATATCATCAACATACAGAAGAAGAATGATGTATGACGTATTAAACTTCTTCAAGTAACAACAGTGGTCTGCATGACATCTCCTAAAGTCGTTTCCCGACATAAAACTGTCGAACTTCTTGTACCACTACCTCGGGGCCTGCTTCAGGTCATATAAACTCTTCTTCAGTCTGCACACCTTGTTCTCCTTTCCTGGTGCCACGTATCCTGTCGGCTGATGCATATATATCTCTTCTTCAAGGTCCCCATGAAGAAAGGTTGTCTTAACATCTAGCTGCTCTAGATGTAAGTCTTCTGTAGCCACTATACTCAAGACCATGCGAATCGGAAATCAAGGTTTTGGTAGGTACTTAGGATGTAGGGTTGTGCTATGGTGGATCGAAAATCAAGCTACAGGGATACGTGGATTCAGATTTGACAGGAGATATTGACAGCAGTAGAAGCACTATAGGTTATGTCTTTACTCTGGGTAGTGCTGCAGTCAGTTGGGTCTCTCAGTTAAAGAAGATAGTATCTATCAGTACGACAGAAGCAGAATATGTTGAAATTGCATGACTCTTAGAACTTCAGATGGCCCATTTGAGGAGTGAACAACCTGATTTTGATGCCAGAAGATCTAAAAGGTGGGGCCACCTTACATGTTCCATATCAGTAATGTGCTTGTACAAACCTCTTTGAATGTGTTATTCCTCTGACACAACTTCTATTATCCTCGGACAGCTCCCTTTGTTTGAAGAAGCGAAAGATTGCACCCACCGGAATAGCCATTTTCGAAGGTTTACACGTGTTTTTTGTTGTGATTTATAACATGTTTTTTTGCTCATCAAGGCTGCGATTGGATGCACAATGGGATTGAATTGCGAACACTCGGTAAATTATGAGAAAAAAACATAAATTAGCCTAACGTCCTAGTGTTCATAATGAGGAAGTATCCCTCAAATTGTAGTTGCATTTCTTTCCAGTCCAACTTGAATTCGATTTAGTTGAGATTTGGAGTCAAGATTCGCAAGACAAGTTCTATGGAAGGAAAATACATTTTGATTACTTCTACTTGACTAGAGTGGTAATTGCAATTCACTTTGATAGTGCATCCAAACACACCTTAATGCAATGTGGTTTTGCTAATTGAAACCAATGTGGTTGACTAGAAGCCCGGGAGAAAGGATTCAAATCAGTAGCACATCTACTCATGGACAAGCTTAAGCAAGCAGAAGGTCGTCGGAGCCAATCATGATGATCTTTTCACAAATATGAATTCCACATTGTAGAGAGAAAGAAGCAGGTAATTGCTTCTTGATTTTTTTTTTCTCATTCCAACAAAATGCAAATCACTATTCGTTGATCTATGTAGGTTTGTAGGCAGCTTTTGATGCCCGATTCAGTTTGGGATGATCTCCCGATGATTCAGTTAAATGGGTCTGAAAAGGCAGAGGTGTCTTTAAAACGCGGTTCCTGTTTTTACACTCCACCCCAAATGCACATAAGAATGGACAAACCATCCGTTCTGCCTAAATATCTGCCCTGCCCGCAATTTTGGTTACATCCAAATGCACCCGATAACGTTCCCGAGTCCTTTTACTTATTTTTTATTTTATTTTATTTTTTATTTTATTTTTTTTTATTTTTATTTTTTTTGTGGATATGGCTATTTAGAGAACTAAACTGTTTTTTTTCCCACACCGATATCGTTTGGAAATGGCGCAATGATGGAACTGGGACCCTTCAGAGTCAACAACACTTGATGTTGGGGTCATTTTCATACATAAATCATACTTACACAGCTGGAGCTTCAAATTTTGGATTCAAGGGTGTGGGCCACTGAATAATGTCTCCACAAAATGCTGAGATCTCTGTACATTTCTCTATCTTTGTGATTGATGGTTTAGATGTTGATTTTTACTCTAATGCTAGCCGGACACAGCTGCGATACCCTGCACCCCATATTTCCACTAATCAGCTTTCAATGCTGATAGTGATCTCAGTAGAGTCCATCACAAATTCAGCCTGTAAAAAGGGAGCACAGTTAGTTTTAGTGGATGCATGTGTCAGGTTATCTTAATAAGTGCACAAAGATAAATGGCAAAAAACTTTGATACTCTGGCAGTGTGTGATAGATGATACTCAGGCACTCGGAAATTTCTTAGGACTTGCACACAAGGCATACAAGTTACTTAAACTGTACAAATTATGTTATCCAGTGTAGAAGTTGAAAATTATCCAACAGTCCTGTTTCCACAAAAAAAAAAAAAAAAAAAAAAAAAAAAAAAAAAAAAAAAAACCATGAATCAGAGGTTGGGATTGTTTAACCAACGTTAGGATGGTGACTTTACAACAACGGGCTGCACAATTTAGTCAGTTTACTTGAGTTAATATATGCCACATGTACAATTTCTGAGTGCCTGCATATCAAGCGCCACACGCAGACTGAGTATCATATAACACCTCAAGATAAATCTTGCAAGATGAACAGGTTCAGCTACAATGGAATTATATTTGAGAAATGTTCCAGTGCTCTTAGACCACCATAAGTCACAATGCACCTAGTTGTACTGTATTGGGACACTTAAACAGTCCTGTCCATTGATCTAGACTGTTCATTATGTCCATCTCATATTTCATGGGCTACCACACACACATAAGGTGGTTACCAAGAAAACATCAAACTGATTTGACAGATATTGACCATCTGAACAATGGCCTTAAACATGGTTGGTTGGAATCATTTACCCAAAAATGGGCCTAATCAACAATGTCATCCATCTTATGGTTCTAAAAATCATAACCATCCCATCCATCGATTGGAAAAAGTATGGCCATAGAAAAAAGTCCAAGGATGGATTAGATCATCTAATCAGTGTGATTTTTGCCTCATCGCCCGTGAAATGCATTTGTAGCTTAATGGACAGTTCATATATACTGACTATGCACGAGTGAACTAAGGCAACTAGGAACACTATAACTTATAATTCTCTGAGAACACTGCAGAAGATCACGAGCTTGTGTGAGGCCTGAACACACTATCTTCTTTCTCGATGGCCTGCTTTTAATCTGCAATAACAATTCGCTATATGGTTTGATGCACATCACGAGCAGGATGGCCTACCTGTTATGCCATTTGGATTTCATGTTTCTCTTCGGACTCATATCTTGATAACATATTTGTTCCATCAAAGCTTTTCATTCTTAATTAATCTTGCTTCTTCTTCATGAAACGTTACCTGTTTATTTGAAGATTGTTTCTTCACAAATTCTCAACTTTTTCTTTCCTACACTTTCAAGGATGATGGCACTTTTCCAGGTTTAATGAGTTTGTGCTTCTTATTTGAATTGCAGGTCAAAGCTATGTTTCCAATGTCTATCCAAAAAGATCCTAAAGCTCCCCCTTGTGGCGTGGACAACATGACAAGCTGGCTTTTTCATGAACCAGGGGTTTTTGCAGAACTTGAGAGCTAGATATGACATGAATGAGATTTATATAAGTTTGCAATGGTGCATAATTTGGGTCAAGATCTTTGACTTCCGCTCTGCATTCTATGCTTCATTTCTAAAAGTGGATAAGAGTTACTAACGGGTGGTCATCAATTAACCTTGATTGGGTATATTCATATGTATTGTTTATTGTTCTCCTACGTGTTTATGGACAAGGCATGCACTCGTGGACCTGCTCTATTAGTTCTCTTAGCAAACACTTTCGAGTTTGATGTTGCTAGGTCTAATTATGCCTTCAGACCTACACTGGAAATATATTGATAGTTGTGAACCCTTTTAGAAGATTACCTCTTCTATATGACAGCCACATGATGGAACAATATAAAGGGGCTTCCTTTGGTGAGCCAAGTCCTCATCCTTTTATTGTTGTTGATGCTGCATACAGGTACTATCCACCATTCCTTTTGTGTAATATATGTACTAAGGGACTTTCTCATTTGTTTGACAAGGAAAAAAATAATCTTTGAGTGCAGATTAATGATGAATGAAGGGGTAAGCCAATCAATTCTTGTAAGTGGAGAAAGCCAAGGACTTCAAGAAAACTCCCACAGGTCTAAGCAGCAAAATAAACAAAGAGACTTAAATAATGTGGTCTCTTTTTTTTTAAAGCATATATCCAATCCAAATATTTGGAATTTGGATGATATATTTGATTTTGATTTCTTCCTTTTCTATTATGTAGACTTACTTTCTCAAATAGGTTGGTTCGTTCAGAGCTTTGGAGAAATGGGTATATCTAGTTTTGGATGTGTGCGTTGATTAATACACATCCATAACTAGATATACCAATTTCTCCAAAGCCCTAATGAACCGACTTATTTGAGAAGGAAAAGTCTACAAGAAAAGGAAGAAATCAAAATCAAATATATCATTCAAATTCTTTTTTTTTTTTTAATTAATGAGAATCACCGACGGTTTTTAGCCGCCGAGAACACCGGCGGTTTTTAACCGCTGATAACGCCGACGGATATTAGCCGTCGATAACGCCGAAGGATTTTAGCCGCCGAAAACGCCGGCGGTTTTAGCCACCAACAACACCGATGGTTTTTAGCAGCCAACAACGCCGACAGTTTTTAGCCATCGGCGAGCAACGCCGACGCACCCTTTACCGACGGACCTTGCGACAGCTAAAAGCCGTCGGGGAAGGTCATTGCCGGCGGTTTTTAGCCGTCGACGTTGTCCTATTTTTTGGCACAGTAAGGCCCATTATGATGCAATTGTGGCCTACTTGCTGAGGCCCATTATGATGTATTTGTGGCCCATTGATGAGGCCAATATGATGTATTTGTAGCCCATTTGGTGAGGCCTAATATGATATATATGAGGCCCATGAGTGAGGCCCGATGTGATGTATGAGAGGCCCATAGATGTGGCCCATTGTGATGTATTCGAGGCCTATGAGACGTGGTCCATTGTGATATATTTGAGGCCCATGGGATGGGGCCCAATGCAATGTATATGAGGCCCTTGTATGAGGCCCAATGTGATGCTTGTGAGGCCCATGAGTGAGGCCCAGTGCGATGTATGAGAGGCCCTTGTGTGAGGCCCAGAGCGATGTATATGAGGACCGATGTGATGTGTAATTCCACCATGATGTATGTAATGATGTTTATGATGGGCCACGCCTTGGGAGCATTGATGGTTTGATGTTCACATTGTAAGAGCAATGATGGTTAAATGTCCACATTGTAACTCTCCCCAGGGCCCATTGTTAGGCTCATTCTCAACTCCCCTTAGTGAGCTAACCCAAACCGTTGGGCCCACATGATCGTTAGTCTCATTCGTGATATGAGTAGGCCGTCTAGGCCCATCCTGAATATGAGGAGAGTACATCATCATCATATAATATGCTTAGTATAGCTTCAAGATCTATGCTCATACACATCATATGTATGCTTGATATGAGGAGTGATTGATCATAACACATGCCATTGGGCAGATTATTATGGGACTCCCTGATAGGAGTTGCCCACATGAGCGCGCGTTACACACAGGATTGCTACATGACTGGATAGTATGATTCATGCTTCTCGCATTTGTGTGATATGATTTCTATATGCCCTAACGACATTAAGGCCATAAACTCCACAGGCATATTGTGGATGGTAGGATTGGACACCGAAAATACTGTTACTAGCATCGGGGCGCCACAGATGTCCCTATGTAAAAATTCCTAAACTCGATGGTACCAGAGGATGACTCCAACGTCGGAACCGAGTGGATACATCAGCGCACGAGGGCCGTATACCAGTAGGTCGCATCTCTCACTGTGTCGTGGTTGATTGGAAGGGAGTGTGGCCTTATCCGCCCGAGGGTAGGGGGCATAATTAGGATGAGTTTGACCAGCTCATAAATGGGTTCGCTATCGACATGTCATGCCAAATTGGTAGGCGAAAGTGAGGTCTCTTCCACTTGCATGGTTGTGCGTCCAGTGGGCGGCAATCTGGTGTATAGTGTACTTGACCCCGGTGATATATATATATTATATATATATATATATATATATATATATATATATATATATATATATATATATATATATATATATTCCAGAGATAAATTGTATTAATATGAGGATTCAGATGAGATTTGGTATGCTTGAGTTGCATCTCATAAATGGCATTGGCCGTGTAGGCCTTGCATCACATAGCCTTGGTATGGCTGATAGCATTCATGTCTCGCATCGCATGACCTTGGTATGGCCGATAACATTCATGCCTTGCATCGCATAGCCTTGGTACCCCTGATGGCATTCATGGACTTACCAGCATTTTCGCATTACTCTGATATTATATGTTTTTCTACCGTTTCTACCGTGCGCATACACTTTCACTACCCTCTAAGCTTTCTATAAGCTTATGCATGACCATTGCATGCAGGTGATGCTAGGCCGTAGTTGAGCAGTAGTAGGAACGTGTCGTAGAGCTTCTAGAGTTTTGTCATTATTATCATTGTATTTCTCTTTATGCGCATTGTACTCAAGTTTTGATCATAGTAGATTTTTGCGATGGTGTTCTCGTTATTGTTCGTGGGTTTTGCTTATAGTTACGCTTATTGCGAATCAAATTCATGTTCAAAATCTTCCTTGTAGGATCCTAGGATCAGAACTTGGTATATGGGTGCAGGGATCCGAGAATGAGGTACTACAGAGGCTGTCGGTGCCAGATTCGGCGATCGGGAATTTTGTGAGCCCAGTTTTCGAGTTTGGGGCATGACATTAATGCTCTGAAGTCCTATTAATATTATTCAACATAATACAAATTAAATTAAACTATATCATTATATGGGGTCCACCTTTCTTCAAACCAAGATGGTCCACTATTAATCTTTATAGCCTTAGTGATTAACTATTTCAGTTATAAGCCGAAGTCGGGAACTGTCGGTCGATGCCGTCGATCGATCGATCCAACTCGAGAGCCCTTCAATCGATCGACCATGGATCGATGATATTCTAATTTAGCTCATAATTAATTCTTTGGAAACTTTTGGCCATTCATGATCGATCGAACTTGGTTGGATTAAATCAATTTGCTCGCTGGACAAAAACAATAAACTTTGATCGATCAAGTTAGCTTGAGGTTCTCCTCGATCGATCGAACATCAATGTAGATTAATCGAAATGGATCTCAAATTATGGTTTTTGGTCTCTAGACAAAATTTGACTTCATTGATCGATCGAAGTTGGACAAGTTCAGTCTATGACACGATCTAATTTTCTAAAAGTTTTAAGGTTCTCCCATTTTTCCTTATTTTCATGATTGTAATTGCTTTTAGGGTTTAGGTTCAACACATCCAGTGATTTTTCTTATTGTCATATTTAAGATTACCAAAGGATCGCTTGAATCCAAAACACCAAGAATTCATAACTAGAAGTTGAAAACTGATTTTTGATATAAAGTATTGTTATACATACAATTTACAATTCGTTGTGGGAAATCCTTCAGTCAGACCACTCTAGAATTCGAGGTCCTAACATGATGAGGCTTTAGGATCCTCTGATTCGAATTTTCCTAGACTAATTCTGCTGGTTTTTCCTACAGTCGATCACCCAACATGCAGAATTTATGCAAAAGTTGTTATCTTTAAAAACTTCTACATAGCGTGAAATGATGGGCATATGGTTAATCCATTACACCCATTGGTTAGATCGAGGGTTTTAGAATAGAACTATGAAAAACTAAAAGGATAAATCTAAAAAACTTACCGGCGAAGGCTCTTCTTTCCTAAGAGTCCTCTCTCTCTCTCTCTCTCTCTCTCTCTCCTCTCTCTCTCCCTCCTCCCCCCCTCTCTCTCCTCTCCCTCCCCCCCCCCCCCCCCCCCCACTCGTAGGTTAGGGTTTTCTAAATTTCCTGTAGCTCTTCCGTTATAATAAATCCTCAATTCTATAAGATTCTACCAGAATTTTTTTGTGGGTTTTGACAAAAAAAAATTCCTATAATGTTGGGAGTTAATCTCCTGATCTTATCCCTCTACCGAGAGTGCTTCAACTGACTAGCTTTTTTTATTTTTATTTTTTTGTTCCACTAACTAGCTAAGTGCTTGGTTTTGTTAATAAAGAACAAATCAAATTATTATTTTGTTTAATGAGGGTCATTATAATAGAAATGTCATTTCTTCAATTTATATTTCAACGAAAACCCTGAGAGAAATTAGAGAAGGAAAAATTGAAAGTTAGGAGTGATGGGGGTTAGGGTTCTTTGTCGCCCCATTTAAAGTTGGATTTAAATGTTGGTGGACTAAGATCATCAAACTGTAAATGAAGTGTCAAATAGAAAACCAAAAACATGACCAAACTCCGCACTCGAACATATTGGGTAAGGCTGGAGGGACACTCACAACTCACACTATAAACACTCCTAAGAGAGAATATATTAGGGAGCAAATATATTACTGCTCCCGATATTCGAACAGATGACCTTCCACTCTGATACCATGTTAAACAACCACTTTCTCTAAAAGCTCGAGCAGTTAAGAATGGTATATCAATATATATCAAGGGAATTTAACAATACATGTTTTATATTATTCTCCTTTTTACCTTGTATCAAGGCTAATGCATTCGTTTGTCAAAGATCAGATGGATTGAACAAGAAATTAAAGGTTGGGCCCACAATGTAGATGGTTTAGATCCATGACCACATTACTATTTCTTAAAGTTTCCCATAATAAGATCAAATTGACTATATAGCAGCATGGGGAGTTGATGGTGGGTCCACTTGATGGGTGATCCACATCCATGTTCGTACCTCTTATCCATAAATGATCGAACGGGCTAGATCATAATTAGTTTTAATTGCAAATAGTTTGGCCCATCCATTGTGTTGACCATTGATAAAATGCAACTATAATTTGATCAGAACTATAGATCTGGGGAGCTATGGGTAGAGCTTCATGATGGATGGTCTTCGTATACATGATTGGATCTTTTTGGCGTATATAATTTGAACGTCCATTTTCTTTGCAAAAAGACAGCTGGCAAGGGTCATCATATAAATGTAGTTAATGAGATCTATGGCCTTTCTTTGATGCTCCTGAATTGGTTGGAACTGGTGTACTATTTCTTCTTGCCTCTTTTTTTTTTTTTTTTTTTTTGTTTTGTTTTTGTTTTTGTTTTTTGTTTTTTTTTTTTTTTTTTTTTTTTTTTTTGTTTTTGTTTTTTTTTTTTTTTTTTTTTTTTTTTCCTAGTGTGGCCTAACTGAAGTGTGAAATGGCCAGTTTTTTAAGCCTCCTAAATAGTGTAGCCCACGTGATTGAAAAATCTGATCATGCAAATATTGACACATGTGAGAACACATGAATTTAGCCAATTTTTTGCCAAGTATTCAACCTAACATTAAGATAAAAATTACCATAGAAGAACATAATTGTAAATATCTTTACACATGCGAAGATAACAATGTAGGTATGAAGGAGAAATCTGAAGAACTTACTGGCGAAGGCTCTTCTTTCCCAGGGCCTCTCTCTCTCTCTGTACCAAAAATGTTTTTACTAACTAGCTAAGTGCTTGTTTCTGTTAATAAAGAAGAAATCAAATTATTAATATGTTTTATCATGTTCTCGCATGAATCATGAAATCAGGGTCATTACAATAGAAAATGCCATTTCTTTAAATTTTCTCATAATAAGATCAAAGTGACTATGAAGCAGCATAGGGAGTTGATGGTGGGGCCACCTAATGGGTGATGCACATTCAAGCTCAGACCACTTAGCCATAAATAATCGAACGTGTTAGATTAAACTTAGTTTTAATTGCAAATATTTTTGGCCCATCCATTTTGTTGACCATTGATAAAATGGCAAGGATAATTAGATCAGAACTATATGGGGAGCTAGGGGTAGTGCCTCATGATGGATGGTCCTCACATAAATGATTGGATCTTTTTGGCGTACATAATTTGGATGTCCATTTTCTTGGGAAATGTCAGCTGGCAAGGGTTATCATATAAATGTGATTAATGAGATCTATGGCCTTTCTTTGATGCTCCTCAATTGGTTCGAATTGATGTATGATTTCTTCTTGCCTCTTTCCTTCTTCTTTTTTTCCTTCATATTGTGGCCCAACTGAAGTTTTAAATGGCGTGATTTTTAGGCCTTCCAAATAGTGTAGCCTCGTATTTGAAAAATCTGATCATGCAAACATTAGAACATGTGATAACATGTGAATTTATCCCAACTGAAGTATTCAACCTAACATTAAGATGAAAATTACCATAGAAGAACAAAATTGTAAATAAATTCACACATGCGAAGATAACAATGTACTATATGAAGGACAACGATGAGAAGGTAAGTCATCCACTTTCACGAAGAGCACAGCATGTATGAAAGATTAGGTCTAGCATGAGAGATAAGAGCCATTTGGGCTAGCCAAGGAGACTGCCTGTAGGACGATATATACACTTCAATTGAATGGCTCATGTATGCACATGGGCGTATTGAAATGCATGTGAACGTATGCATAGGCAAGTCATTCTTGGCTACCTAAGAAGGCTCTTTACCTTCATGTAAGACC
>JAJHSJ010000014.1:20470620-20795239 GCA_021015155.1 Magnolia officinalis
ACGGGTTTGCCTAAGGGAACCCAGGACAATATGAGGGAGGTGGAGTCTACAAAGGGAGGTGAAGTCTGCAAAGGGTGGTAGGGGAATTTTCCTTTTCACTTTCACAAGTGGGTATGACTGGGCTCAAACATTCACGTAGAAGTCCAAGAGTTGACGGAGGGTCTTACTCTTTGTATGGACCGTGGCAACTCAAAATTTATTGTCGAAAGCGATGTCAAAATTGTGGTTGACATGCTCTACAAAGAGACAACCCTTAGTCGGAGCACGTGGTCTCAGTGGGCTTGTTCTCGAGGGCGTAGAAGAAGTGGGGATGTTAGGGTGGTTTACACGCACTACAAGAAAATAAGCCTTTAGCCACAATTTTTTAGCCTCAGTTGAAAAAAAAAAAGAGGCTAAATGTGTTTTTTAGCCTCGGTTGTTAAGGAACTGAGGCTTAAAAGTTCATTTTTCACCTCAGTTGCTAAGGAACTGAGATCAAAAGTCTACTTTTTAGCCTCAGTTGCATAGGAACCGAGGTGAAAAGTCTACTTTCTAGCCTCAGTTACATAAGAACCAAGGCGAAAAGTCTACTTTTTAGCCTCAGTTGCATAGGAACCGAGGTGAAAAGTCTACTTTTAGCCTCAATTGCATAGGAACCTAGGCCAAAAACACTTTTTAGCTTCAATTGTATGGGAACCGAGGCTAAAAGTCTACTTTTTTGCCTCAGTTGCATAGGAACCGAGGCCAAAAGTCTATTATTTTGCCTCAGTTGCATAAGAACCGAGGCTAAAAGTATACTTTTTAGCCTAAGTTGCAAAGGAAACGAGGTCAAAAGTCAACTTTTAGCCACAATCGTATAAGAACCGAGGCTACTATTTTGCTTCTTACTATAACTTTTTAGCCTCAATTACATAGAACTGAGGCTACAAGTCTACCTTCTAAACCATAGTTCTCAATCACCCCATCTTAGTACCTATATCATACGTGTGTGATATCTGGATCGTTCATCGGTCTAGACCTAGTGTGGATGGGCCCCACCCATCTTGGGTATGGTCAGGGCCACATGGAGTCTGCTCATGTCCAGCAAATGTTCGATGGATCCTGACACATGTCGCGTGTGCACACTGTTGGGGGGCCTTGCACAAACCTTAGGATCTAGCCCTCCAGAACAAACCAGAATTATGGATAATAAAGCAATGAAATAAATTAAAGCATCAATCACACACCACACAAGAGATTTTTACGTGGAAAACCCTCCAAGAGTTAAAAACCACGGGACCTCATCCAGATCAACAATCCACTATGAAGTAGAACGTTTACAACCTTCTTCACTCACGCAGGTGTGGATAAACAATAAGAGAAATAGAGAAAACGGAGAGATCTAACCGATTACGAGGACATAGAAGCGCTGAGATGTAGATTGCAAAGTAGAGAACCTCCACGAGCAGAACCTCCCTTCTATAAGCTTCCTCTCTCTCTTTCTCCCTCTCTCTCACCTTTGATAGCCCTAAACCCTTTAGCAAATACCTTGTAAAGCTTTAGAAACCCTCTTGCTATTTTGTGATACCTAGAAAAACCCTAGGCAACCCCTTTTATAGTTTTGGGAAACTCCTTTCCGCATCCCAGTTGCGAAAGGACTCAAATCCGCAGTTTCGCGCAAAATCGCGGAACAAACTGCGTAACCTTCGACTAGTCGAGACATCCCTTCGACCAGTCGTAGGCCCCCTTCGACCAGTCGAAGGTTCCTTCGACCAGTCGTAGCTACAGTAAAAACAGCAAAATTACTCGCTGGACTTTGAGTCGAAGTTTCGACTCGAACCTTCGACCGGTCGACCACCGCCTTCGACCAGTCGAGCAGGCTCTCGACCAGTCGAAGATGGTCAAAAAACCCATCAAATCTCCCCCTTTTTGACCCAGGAGGGATCCACCTTCTTCAAGCCAGCCAGGTTTCTACAAACCTCGAACTTGCCCTTGAGCAAAGCCTTGGTCATCATGTCTGACCCATTATCGTCCGTGTGGACTTTCTCAAGCTGTAACACCTTCTGTTCCAAAGTATCCCTGATCCAGTGATACCGAATCTCTATGTGCTTCGACTTGGAATGCTGACTTGGATTCTTGCTCAAGTGTATAGCACTCTGACTATCGCAATAGACCACGTGCTCCTCCTGCTTTAGGCTAAGTTCCTGTAGGAACCTTTTCATCCAAAGCATCTCTTTACATGCTTCTGTGACTGCAATGTATTCGGCCTCTGTCGTCGACAATGCTACGACCTTCTGTAGCTTGCTCTGCCAAGAAACCGCTCCCCCTGCAAACGTGAACATGAACCCCGATGTAGACTTCCTGGAGTCTATGTCACCTGCCATATCTGCATCTGTGTAGCCCTCTAACACAGGTTTTCCGTCACCATAGCATAGGCTCAACCTGGATGAGCCTCTTAGATACCTCAGTATCCACTTTAACCGCTGCCCAATGCTCTTTGCCAGGATTGGCAAGATACCGGCTGACAACACCAACCGCATATGCTATGTCTGGGCGTGTACACACCATAGCATACATCAAACTTCCTACTGCTGACGCGTAGGGTATTTTCTGCATCTCTTCCACCTCTTCCTTCGTCTTGGGACACTGCCTGTCGCTCAATCTGAAGTGACCATCCAGTGGAGTACTGACCGGCTTCGCTGCATTCATATTGAACCGCTCTAGGACTTTCTCAATATACCGCTCTTGTGACAGCCAAAGCTTCTGCTGCTTCTTCTGTCACGGTTATCTCCATTCCTAGGATCTGTCTAGCCGGGCCCAAGTCTTTCATCGCAAAAAGACTTGCCCAACTCCTGTTTCAGCCTGTCAATCTTTTTGATGTCTTTTTCCATGATGAGCATGTCATCAACATATAACAGCAGAACTAAAAATCACCGTCTGAGAACTTACGCGTGAACACACAGTGGTCCGACTCCGTTCTGTCATACCCATGCTGTAACATGAACGAATCGAACTTCTTGTACCATTGCCGTGGAGCTTGTTTCAGCCCATACAAGCTCTTCCTCAGCCTACACACCATATGCTCCTTGCCTTGACTTCGAACCCCTCTGGTTGGTACATGTAGATTCATCTCCCAGATCTCACCATGCTAGCCGCCAACCCAAGCAACCACCCGTATGGATGTCATCTTCACCACTGGTGAGAATATCTCCTCGAAGTCTATGCCTTTCCTCTGACCAAACCCTTTCACCACAAGTCTGGCCTTGAACCTCGTCTGTGAATTCTTCTGCTCAATCTTCTTCCTGAACACCCACTTGTTGCTCAAAGCTTTCTTGCCCTTAGGCAGTTTCACACCATGTCATAGGTGTGGTTCTTATGCAAGGATTCCATCTCCTCTTGCATAGCTTTCAACCACTCCTCCCTTATGCTCGTCGGCTAGGGCCTCAGAATAATCTTCTGGCTCTCCCCCATCGGTTAGCATAATGTACTCATGCGGCGTAGTACCTCTTGGACGGCTGTCTGTCCCTAGATGACCTCCTCACCTGTGGCTCAACAGGTGGATCAAGTGGGGGCTGCTCCCCTGGTCCATCTTCTGAAGGAACTCCCTCGTCCTCTGCACCTTGCTGTACTCCCCCGTCATCAGGCACCACGGGAGGAGTAATCGGATCCATGTCCTCTAGCTCACCTGAACTAGGCTGGTTCTTCTCTGGCTTACCAATGTCTTCGATACACTGATCTTCAAAGAAAACCACATCTCTGCTCCTGACGAGCTTCTTCTCGGTCGATCCCATAACCTGTAACCGAATTTTTCATCACCGTACCCTAAGAACACACACTGCCTGATCTTCATATCGAGCTTGGACCTCTCGTCCTTTGGTACGTGAACGGATGCCCTGCATCCAAACACCCTGAGATGACTGTACGATGGATCATGTCCAGTCCACACCTTCTCAGGCACTTCTCCATTCAACGGGGCTGATGGAGACCTGTTTATCAAATACACCGCCGTGCGCATTGCTTCTCCCCAGAACGTCTTGGGCAACTTCGCATGGGATAACATGCATCTGATTCTCTCAACAATGGTGCGATTCATTCGCTCAGCTACACCATTATGCTGGGGGTCTTGGGAACCGTCTGTTCATGCCGTATACCCTGGGACTTGCAGTACTCGTGAAAGTCGCCAATGTATTCACCACCATTGTCAGTGCGGATGCACTTCAATGGTCTACCTGTCTCTCTCTCGACCATAGCATGAAACAATTTAAACACACCAAAGACCTCGTCCTTGGATTTCAAAGCATAAACCCAAACCCTCCTAGATGCATCATCTATAAAAGTAACAAAATACAATGCCCCACCCAAGGTTTTTGTCCTCATAGGACCACAAACATCAGAATAAACCAAATCTAATGCATGCACTTTATTAACATGAGAAGCAGTTTAACGAATGAAACTCTATGCTGTTTCCCTGATAAACAATCAAGACAGGTTTTAAGAGGCATACCTGTCACGTCTGGAAGGAGCTGCTTCTTTGCTAGTACCTGAAGCCCTTTTTCACTCATGTGGCCTAGACGCCTGTGCCACATGTCAATAGCTGAATCTTCCGCTGCGTTCAACCCACCCTTGCATACACTGACACTTGCCTTGTACAGGGTGCAACACTTCTTTCCTCTGGCTGCGATCAACGAACCCTTGATGAGCTTCCAGCGCCCACCAGCGAACCGGCTTTCATAGCCATCATCATCCAACCTTCCCGTCGACATCAAGTTGAGGCGAAGGTCTGGGATATGCCTCACATCCCTGAGAACCAATGTGCAGCCCACATCAGTTTTCACACAAATATCACCAACTCCCACGATCTTTGATACGCCAGAATTCCCATCCTCACGGTCCCTAAGTCGCCTGACTTGTAGCTTGTGAAGAAGTCCCTGTGTGGAGTCGCATGAAAAGAAGCTCCCGAGTCAATCACCCAATCGGTGTCCTGACTCGTATCTGTGAGACACACATCATGATCTGCTGAAAGAATAATAACAACGTCGCCATCTGAAGCGACCGCAGTGGAATCTGATTCATCTTCCTTCCCTTTTCCTTTCTTGTCTTGTCTTCTTACGACATTCATGCTTATAGTGGCCCTTCTTGCCACAATTCCAGCATTCAACATCTTTTCTGTTGCTCGACTTGCCTCTTGATTTATCTCGGGCCTTCCCGCCCTTCCTGTTCTTTCCTCTCCCCGTTCCTGCGTCACAAGAGCCTCTTGCTGAGTAGACCCCTGAGACTTCCTCCTTGTCTCTTCATTGAAGAGACAGCTAGTTACCTGTTCCATGGATATCTTTCCGTCTGGCGCGGAGTTACTTAGAGACACCACCAATGTCTCCCAACTGTCAGGCAATGAACTAAGCAATAGTAAAGCCTGCAATTCATCATCCAGGACCATCTTCATAGAGGTGAGTTGGTTCACTATATTGCTGACCTCATTCATGTGCTCGGCCACAGAACCACCATCCTTGAACTTGAGATTCACAAGTCGCCTTATCAGAAATATCTTATTACCGGCTGTCTTCCTCTCATACAGCCCTTGTAATTTTAGCCATAGGCTTTCGGCTGAGGTTTCCGTAGACACATGGTGGAACACAGAATCATCCAACCATTGTCTAATAACCCCACCGCCTTTCGGTCCATCTTCTTCCAATCATCATCAGTCATATCCTTGGATTTTGCTGATATGCCTGAGATTGGAGAATATAGGTCCTTGCAATAAAGCAAGTCCTCCATCTTAGCCTTCCATATGGTCCAGTTAGAACCATTGAGGCTGATCATCCTTGAGCCACCTTCCATAATTCAAAACCGATCCTACCCGTTCAATGAACTTAGCTCTGATACCACTTTGTTGGGGGCCTTGCACAAAACCTTAGGATCTAGCCCTCCAGAACAAACCAGAATTATGGATAATAAAGCAATGAAATAAATCAAAGCATCAATCACACACCACACAAGAGATTTTTACGTGGAAAACCCTCAAAGAGGTAAAAACCACGGGACCTCGTCCAGATCAACAATCCACTATGAAGTAGAACGTTTACAACCTTCTTCACTCACGCAGGAGTGGATAAACAATAAGAGAAAATAGAGAAAACGGAGAGATCTAACCGATTACGAGGACATAGAAGCGCTGAGATGTAGATTGCAAAGTAGAGAACCTCCACGAGCAGAACCTCCCTTCTATAAGCTTCCTCTCTCTCTTTCTCCTCTCTCTCACCTTTGATAGCCCTAAACCCTTTAGCAAATACCTTGTAAAGCTTTAGGAAACCCTCTTGCTATTTGTGATACCTAGAAAACCCTAGGCAACCCCTTTTATAGTTTTGGAAACTCCTTTCCGCATCCCAGTTGCGAAAGGACTCAAATCCGCAGTTTCGCGCAAAATCGCGGAACAAACTGCGTAACCTTCGACTAGTCGAGACATCCCTTCGACCAGTCGTAGGCCCCCTTCGACCAGTCGAAGGTTCCTTTGACCAGTCGTAGCTATAGTAAAAAACAGCAAAATTACTTGCTGGACTTTGAGTCGAAGTTTCGACTCGAACCTTCGACCGGTCGACCACCAGCCTTCGACCAGTCGAGCAGGGCTCTCGACCAGTCGAAGATGGGTCAAAATAACCCATCACACACTTATAAAAATTGGACCGTTGGATTTTTTATTTTGAACCGTCCAATAAATATCCACCAATTCAATTATTAGATAATAAAATAAGCATAATTTTTAGTTCATGATACATGTAATCTAGTTAGAATAAGTTCGATTGTTTAATTTGACTAAATTTTTCAAATTTGTAATTTCTAATGGCCTGCATTCATCCAACCACAGTCGGCAGGGTTGAAAGTTCCCCCTTTCAAAATAAATTAGCGTTTGGCAGTCGCGTTTTGCGATCACTTTCTCCCGCCCACCCGCTTCTTCCATCCATTCGAAAAAATAATACATATAGAAATATCTCCGAGAGAGGCGCTGCTATTTCAAATCGCCATTTTAACACACACCCAGAGAGAGAGAGAGAGAGAGAGAGAGAGAGGTGCAGATCTAGGGTTTCATTTTTTCATTCTCAGAGATTTCATCAATATCAAGAGGCATTTCTCCTCTTGCAATAGATATGAGTCTTTTCTCATCTCTATGCCACTCTTCCCACGTTTTAGGGTGTGTTTTTTTTTTTTCTTCTCTTATACCGTATGCCGAGGAAGATTAGGGTTTCTACCCTTGGGAGACGTTTCAATTGTGTGTTGGTCGGAAGCATCTCTCTCTATCCATACATCCGACTGGATATGGCCATGGAAATGTCAGATTTCTTCTCAGATCTTGCATTTTTCCTGCAATTGAGGCGTGTTTAAAGCCAGAGACAGATGAATACCATGCTTTTCGACGATTTTCCGTACGAGTACGCTGCGGAATTGTTAATTTCAGGCTTTCTGAAGGTTATTTTAGCAGATTCGGTGATTTTCAAGTTTTTTTTTTTTTTTTTTCTCGATTTGTAAGAGATTCCGGGGTTCTTTCTGTTGTAATTGGTGTATTCTAAGGGCAGATTCATAGAATTAGGGTTTTCTGTGGTGTTTTTTTGTTTTGAATGATATGGCGGTTTCTAGGGTTCGTTGTGAGCTTCTGTGGATTTTGAAGGGTTTCAAGTATTCTTGTTATTTGCATAATTGAGGGCAGATTGGCACAATTAGGGTTTTCTGAGATTTCCTTTTTTTTTTTTTTTTCAAAAAATTGTGGGGTCTGGGTTTTGTGTGGTGGATGAGAAGGGTTTGTTGGAATTTTGAACGATTTCTGGGGTTATTTCCGTCAATATAGTCTCCATCGAGCGGTTTATATGAAAATTTTGTGGAATTAGGTTTATCTAATGGTTCCTTTGGCGGAATTTGGTGCTTTGGGTTGATATGCTGTAGTGAAAAGGGGTTTTTGTTTGGGTTTCAGTCTTTCCTATTTCCCGAGGTGATTAGGAAATTGAATTAAGCAGTTTTGTAAGCTGCAGATTTCTGGAACTAGGCCTTTTTAAGTTTTATATGGTTCACAGAAGGCTTTTCTTGCAAAAAGTAGGTTTCAAGATTTATATTACTTGAATGATAGTTGAAGGACATATGTTGGAAAGGTTTTAATGGCGGCGGGAAGTGAATTGGTGTTGAGAAAGGCAGGCAGTTGCAGTCTGAAAGAAGAGATGGCCAAGGTGACACTCCGTAGTATCCGGAATCAGGGGCATCCATATGTCGAGCTAAGGGAAAATGGGAAACGGTTCATCTTCTTTTGCACATTGTGTCTCTCCCCCTGTTACGGTGAAACCATGCTGCTCAATCATCTCAAAGGAAACCTTCATGCTCAAAGGTATGCCAATGCGAAACTTACCCTCCACACCCTGGCCTTTTAATGATGGCATCTTTTTCTTCCATCAATCATCTGAAAAAGACCAACGACAGTTAACAGTATTGAATTCTAACCATGATAGGATTCAGTTGCTAACAGTAAAAACTCTGGACAACTATTATGAGTAAAACGGACATGACAATACTTTGGAAAGCTGATATCAGCGATGGAATTGGGCTTGGGATTAATGGAATAATGAAGCGTCAATTTGAAGCCCAAAGACATTATTCTTGGCTTTCTTATAATGCCTGTGATAAAATTGTGAATAAAGCTCATATGATAAAATTCTTGGACTCTGCATTTCTATCAAGCAGTGGAACAGAATAAAGCTTAACTTAAAGCTCATATGACACGTTAGACTCATTAGTCTCATATGAAACATTAGATTCACTAGTTTGCAATATACTAAAAAGTAACAGGTAGATGACTTGGATATTGTTTAGTGGAATTCATTCTTTTATTTGTTATCCAAAGCCATTTTTCTTTTTTCAGGCCATTTACTCATTCAATCCCGTGAGTGTTTTTTCTTCTTCTTTGAATTGTATATTAATTTTCATTTTTGAATTTTTGTGTAACTTTCAGGGATGGATTTGGACTGTGAATTTAGCCCT
The DNA here is from genome assembly GCA_021015155.1 of Magnolia officinalis. NCBI lineage: Eukaryota > Viridiplantae > Streptophyta > Magnoliopsida > Magnoliales > Magnoliaceae > Magnolia > Magnolia officinalis. The sequence goes on from JAJHSJ010000014.1 coordinate 20,479,591, forward strand.
CTCAACAGAAGAAAAGTGAGGTCACCATGAGGTCATTGGAATTTGGAATGTATTTCAAGCAAGGGATAGTCGATGCAACAAAAAGAGCTTTGACTGAGTAGACCTGGTCACATCAAGTTGTGTGAGTTTCAAATTGAGCCACTTAGCTTTAAAATTATGGCAAATGAAAATTCAGTCTTTTATAAATGTTACCAACCATAGTGTAGCACCTCTTCTTATGTTTGTTGAACATCTAAACCATTCGTTAAGTAAGCCTCACTGCGCATACCATAATTCTAAAACTTGGTGGCTTGACTCAAAACTCACCCAAGTCAACTCGGCTAGAGAAGATTTCGAGCCAAGACTCTTGGAAACTTGCTGACAAGCATAACTCACCCAAGTCAACTCAGGAATTTTACTTTGTTTTAAAGATCATGGAATTTTTAACTATGATGGATGATTCCTTTGGATGCTCCGTGTCGGGGGAGTTCCTGGTGTCCGCTGTGAGAGACAGGGATCTTCAAGAAGCCAAGGCTCTCTTGGAATATAATCCTCGCCTTGCAAGGTACTCAACTCTCAGCATTCGTAATTCTCCTCTCTATTATTCTGCAGCGTAGGGCCACTACGAGGTGATTCATTTAGTTTTTGTTTCCCATTTGATCCCGACTGGTTATTAAATTCATGTGCCTTTGTAGATTTTCTAAACTGATTGTGTTGGCCTTTTCCTTTAGATTGTTTCTCGATTGGTTGAGGCTGGCATTGATGTTAATCTTAGGAATTATCATGGGAAGGTAATATCAATCTTTTCTATTTATGCAAATTAGACGATTTTCTTCTGTTTTTTCAATTTGTTCTTTTTTAGCATTTACTACTTAGAAGTAACCCTTTAACAACAACCAAAAAGTAAAACGTAGAAGTTGGAAGTAAAAATATTTTGGTATCAATTTGTACTTCATTTTGAATTGCCCATCACCTACATTTCCATTCATCAATCTGTAATAAGAGGATTGCTACTGTGACAAAAAATTCATGTCAAGTCTGTGCTAATTGTCAGAAAATAAAACCTGAAGCTAATTCTGTTCAAGTCTAGCAAAGCAGGATTTGATTGGCAAAACAGAATTCATACTGAATCAGTGGAAACGTTATAATTTAGGGACCTGCAAGACAGATTCTAACAAGCAAACAGAGGATCCATCTTTCATTTTTATGTGGGCTGAAGGTTTTTAGAGATATCAACTCACCTGAGAAGGAGTGGCATGGACTGCAAATCCATTAACGATGTGATTTTGAAAGAAAGATAAATTAGTAGATCCAATTCCACTTTTATGTAGGTGAGCTTAATTCTGATGTATTCATGGCTTTTCAAATGACATTCTCCATTTATTTATTTTCTACTTTGAAATGGTGTTTGTATTTTGATTATTATTGTTATTATTTTCTTAAAGCAATTTCTTCATGGGTGTTGAGTTTTTGTGAAGTGTAGAATGCTTTTATTGTGAAATTAGATGCATGAACTGGATCTCAAAGAGAAGAAGCTGTATTGGATTTTCTTTAATTTTGCAGTTGAGGTAAGCCTTGCTGTTTATTGGATTTTTAAACAGGGAGATTTCTAACCTGGTACAGGATATGAATTTAGTTCTTGTGCATAGCTCAAGAATGGGATAGCTTGCACAATGATCCGGTGATCCTTGCAGTTCACCATGTTATAAGATGCAACGGTCATAATACTGAGGTCATGGTTTTTTCCTCGTTGCACTATGTTATAATATCTGTACTTTTTTGTTCTTTGAGAGAATTTTGAGTGGAAATGGAATCACTATGGGCCCCCTGAAACTCCTTTACTTCTGCACTAGTCTTACTTAAGTGATAGTGGCCATGCATCCATGTGTTCTTTTAGTTGTGGTTTGAGCATGGTAGGCCAGCAGTTGTATCTTGGAACATAAGGCTCCAATTTATCCAGCTCCAGATCATGGTGACATGCTGGTGAGGTAAAATAGATCATTTTAAATTCTATAACACATGGCTATATGGTGACTGTGAGTTGATAAGGCTTGGACTCTGATTTCTCCTTTCTTTTGCATAGTAATGATTTTTTTTTTTTTTTTTTTTTTTTTGGAGTTCTTTGTTTCTGCAATGGTATGCTGATTTCTCTTAAGTCGACATCCTGATGGTTTAAGTGTTTGGAAATGCGGTTGGTGTTTTCTCTCGGGTTTTCATCATGTTTAGGAATTGGGCTCCTTGAGCTGGTCGTGTTGGATTCTTACTATCCGGGGGACGGTTTTTGTATAGCTGCTATTTCTTTTAGTTCCTTTTGGTTCTCTCTTTTGTTGTATTTTCTTTTCTTTTGGTAGTCTCTCTCTCTCTCTCTCTCTCTCTCTCTCTCTCTCTCTCTCTCTCTCTCTCTCGTTTTGTTCAGGCTGGTGCTAAACATGTTTATGCGGTGGAGGCATCTGAAATGGCAGAATATGCATGCAGGCTTATTGCTGGGAATCCATCATTGAGAGAACGGATTACGGTGTGATTTTATTTTGCAGTTTAAACTTAGTACCTGACTTTTTTGAGTTCTTTGCCGAACTCACCTTGTTGCTAAGAAACCCATCTCTATATTACAGGTGATAAAAGGTAAATTTGAGGATGTTGAATTGCCTAAGAAAGCAGGCATTCTGATTTCTGGGGCTATATGATTCAGAAGGGTGTTGTAGGGAGCACAGATCCATTGCCAAAATATTAGATCTAAGGCAACATGATTTTGTTGAGATTTCCATCTTATTTTCATGGTTTCTCTGTTTGTGTTGAGATTTCAAGTCTCTTAGACTGAGGAAAAACCCATCTCTATTTTTCTTCTATCCTTTTCTTTATATTTTTTCATGTTTTATGGATTGGGATTCCAAGTCTATTGACTAAGAATTGAAGACTCTTTCTAGGTTTTCTTGGGTTTTTTTTTTTAGAGGAAAAACCCATTAAAATATTGTAGCTAATGTTGTGGATCTGAATGACTATGCACAGGTTTATGAATGAGTTAAAATAAATGATTTAGCCTTAGTTGTTGAGAACTGAGGTTAAAAGTGAATTTAGCCTCAGTTGATGCCAACAAAGACTAAATCCATCTTTAGTCTCAGTTTTGCCTCAGTTACCTAAACTGAGACTATAACTCCCGTGGCTGAAGGCTTTAGCCTCGGTTGTTGAGAACCGGGGTTAAAAATAGATTTAGCTTCAATTAGAGGCAACTGAGGTTAAAATTTGGATTTAGCTTTAGTTGGAAACAATGGAGGCTAAAATTTTGATTTAGCCTCATTTCGAGATAACTGAAGCTAAAAAGGTTCTTTTAACCTCACTTGAAGAACTGAGGCTATAAAATTCCCTTTGGCCTCGGTTGCTAAAACCGAGGCTAAAGCCTTTAGCCACGGGAGTTTGAACAAGGCAAAACTAAGGCTAAAGGCTTTAGCCTCAGTTTTTAACCTTTTTAGCCTCAGTTTTGAATTGAGGCTAAAGCCCCCTTTTCTCTGTCGTGACGCCTTGTGAAGCCAATGGGACACCGGATGGCCTAGCCCACTTGGCTGGTGCATCCCAGAATAATCATATCATATATATATATATATATATAATATAATATATATATATATATATATATATATATACACTTCTGTGTTTCTGATCTCCTCATGCCATCTGAGGGAGCATTGTCCTTGACAGAATGGGGTTCGGTTGCATTAGGATGGGTTGAATGGCTAGGGGGTTTCGTGGTTTCTGTATAGATGTATAGGATAGGAGGGCCCTACTCTTTTTGGTTTTCTAAGCCGCCCGAACGGTCCGTCTATCCGCTGTATTTAGCTTTACCATTTCTTTTATGAAATAAATGAGAGAGAGAGAGGTTTGATTTGCCAGTCCAAGGAATTTTTTTTTTCTTGTTTTTCTTTTTACTCTTGGGTTGCAAGAAGGTTGACGCCCGAATTACCGATGAACATTTGCTGATAGGTGGGATCTTAAACTCATGTCATCACACAAGGGAACATTGCACCCGCATGGCAACTTTCCAAGCAACTGTCAAAATCAAGTCGTGGGAAGGTGCACCAAGCTCTTACTGTAAATGTTTGACTGTATACAAAAGCTAGACGTACGCTTTTTAAAGACAATGCCCTGATGAGAGGAATACATGCATCGTTACCCTTTTTCGCTACTTTCGCTACATGGACTTATTATTCCATTCCGGAATCACCCGTTGAGGAGTTCTGCTAAACCCATTCGTGTGTACATGTGCGTGCACATGTTGAATATCCAACCTATTCATCATGTCCACCCAACCATTTAGATTCCTATGCCAAAGAAACTTTTTGGTCCACTCATTTGGTGCGACACATATGGCAGAGATGTGCCTCCAAAATTTTTTGGTGGTGCAATTCATTTTGTTCCATATACGGCAGCCAAGAATTTCTGTACCATTTCAGGGCCAGGATTTACATAGTGGGACCCACCTTTTACACGGCTCAGATTTTCGGTACCCATATAGCATTGATGGCTGTTACATGTGTATGGAATTATTAGCAAACTTTACATTGAACGTACCCGCTAAAATCGTGTGAATGCCTTTACCACTAACAAAGTTGTGTTCTTTAACTTTTTCGTTCGTCAAATGATCCATTGACACTGGAAATCTGATGTAGGACCAGGATCAAGTACATTCCTACGCCTAAGGGGAAATTTTAAATCCGTCGACATTTATTATCTACAAGTTGAAATTCCGCCAAAAATTTCAGATTGCTTACTGGCTGATTTCTTCCCGTTTAGACAAGTCAAAAGATCTTATCGACGGGTCAAAATCGAATTCCATAGGGCAGCGGATAGGGTCGACAGGTTGAAAGTCACAGAATTTTCAATTTAAATCTCTAGACATTTTTGTTTGTTTTGACCTGTCGACGACAGGTCGACGGACATGGGAAATTTGCACGATTTTCTAAATTCATTTCCTACTTTGATTACATTTTTAGAGTTTGTTTAAGGTTATTTAAAGGGGATAAAGTTGTATTTATGGGACCATTCATTCAATAAATCAATTCATTAGAAATTTTAGTTTTTTTCTCCCGTAGATTCAACAAAGATGTAGTGGATTCAAGAGAGCCATGTGGATTCAAGGTAGTTATTAATCAAGGAAGATAGTAATCGACCTCGTCACGTCCTCCCCTAAATTAGTTTGGTATCAGAGTGAGGACTCCACTCGAGCCAATAGCAACTAATGATAGAATGGACTAAATTCCTATAGACAGTGATACAGGGATTCGTTGTCTATCGGAAAGGATCGAAGCGACTCAGTGAGAGAATCAACAAGTCATGCTAGGGCTGCAGGTTTCTATTGATCACATGACGGAAGCCCTAGGGCAAGCCTGTATTCGTAGTGATAATCTGCCCCTTGCAGGCACTGAAATTTGTAATCGTGCCGATCGCAGGGTGATGCCAGCAGTGAATTGCAAAAACACACCTGAGGATGTGGGATCCAATGATGAGGAGATCGATGACATGATCCTCAAACATCCCAGACGAGGGGACGATCAGGTAGATCAGAAAGATAAAGAATTCAGGATGAAAGTCGATCTTCCTAATTTCAATGGCCAACTTCACATCCTCGATTGGTTGCTTGAAGTCTAATGTTTCTTTGATTACATGGACATCTCTAAAGAGACAGATGAAAGCGCCAATCTGTTGTGGCTGCGAATGAAGCAACTGTTGCACACACGATTCATCCCTAACGGTTACGATCAAGTATTGTTCCAACAATACAAAAGTTATCAACAGTGTAGTTGATCAATGATGGGTTATACAGAGAAGTCTTATTACTTATTAGCAAGAGGCGACGTGGTCAAGACAGAGTCGTGACAGGCCACCGGACTTGAATGAACGAGATTTCATCAAACACTCTGAGGAGACGGGAGTGATGGTGGCATTAGTAGATGTAAAGCCAGTGTCGTAGGACTTCAAAGCTAGTGTGAGGAGTCCGTAAACATTCCTAAAGATGTGAAGGTGTCGCATGATTGTGCTCGTCAAACTTCCTAATGAATTGTCTCCTATGTATGATATTGGTCTTTCTCAGGTTGATTTTGTCTTCAACAACATGAAGAATCAATCTACTGACCATGCCCAATTTAAGGTCGTGTATACCTAAGTTCGTAAACCTACCCTTGACTTGTTTCCATTGCATAGACTACCTGAAATGAGTGTTGCGGCGAAGAATATGGTAGTTCAGATAGCAACTATTCATGCTAATTGTCACACCCCAAACTCGAAAAACGGGCTCACAAAATTTTTGATTGTCGAATCCGGCGCTGATAGCCTCCGTAGTGTCCTATTCTCGGCTCTCAACACACATGTGCCAGATTTCGATCTTGGGATCCTACAAGGAAGATTTTCAGTGTGAATTTTATTTTCTTTTTATTTATTTATTTTTATAATGGAGCATAACCACAAGCATAACCAAATCACAAAACCACATCACCACATATCCACTAATATAAACATTTGAATATAATGCTGAAAGGGGGATACATAAATATCAAAATCAAAGCTCTAGAAGCCCGCTACACGCTCCAAGTCCAACGCTGCTCCGACCTAACGTCACTTGCACGTATCTATCGTGCATAAGCTTATAGAAAGTTTAGAGGGTGGTGAAAGTATGTGTAAGGTAAGTGTCAAATATAATAAAGCCCATAAATCATACATCATCGAAATAAGCAGAAATATTGACAAGATCATGAATCATACGATATCAGAGTAAGCGAAAATATACAGGTAAGTTCATGAGTAATATAATATCAGAGTAAGCAGAAATATACAGGTAAGTCCATGAGTCATATAATATCAGAGTAAGCGGAAATATACAGGTAAGTCCATGAGTTATATAATATCAGAGTAAGCGGAAATATACAGGTAAGTCCATGAGTCATATAATATCAGAGTAAGCGGAAATATACAAGTAAGTCCATGAGTCATATAATATCAGAGTAAAGGGAAAATATACAGGTAAGTCCATGAGTCATATAATATCAAAGTACGCATGCAGATCATAATGAGCCAAATATCATATACTGCGGATGCAATGCAATATGCAGATCCTACCAAGTCCGTCTAAGCCATATAAGTGCAGAAACGTAGTAATCCAAAATGCCATATGCCGTGGGTGAAATGCAATATGCGATGCGAATGAAATGACCAAGATGGAGTGAAGTCTGGATGATAGTACGTAGTATCGCAGGCTAAGGGGTCCATCACAAGGGAATTCTATCCAAATCAGTCTCATACCTAAATTTGGATAGTCAAACACAATGTGGTAAACTCCTGATCTCGGGTTAGTCGAGCGCCCCAACCGAAATCCTGACCATTGCGAAGGTACATGTAACAAATAGTTGTGCACTACCAGTCCGAGTGGATAGTGAATGGATGGATGAATGAGTATGCAACTCCTGCTCAGTAGCCTACTAGCATAGTAGCCTGCTAACCACTGGTAGCTCGCCTAAGCCTCAGCCCCGCCCACGTCAGCATCCGCTCACGTGCGCCCGCCCACATGTGCAACAGTGACGGGGTGTCATAATATCATGTCAGTCCTCATATTAAGTCCACATATCAGTACGATTCCTTTCTGGGGAATCACCGGGGTCTATTACACTCCACACTGACTGCCGCCTCTCTCAGCCGCACAGCCTAACGAGTGGAAGAGACCACACTATCAGCTTGACCAGTAGTCTGCCAATACCTACCCGGCTCGTTGATAGCGGACTCATTTGTGATATGGTCAAACTCAGCCTAGCTTACAGCCCCCTCATTCGGGCGAATAAGGCCACACCCTCTCCCAACCGATGATGACACAGTGAGAGACTCGTCCTTCTGGTATTCGGCACTCGGGTGCTCATGAATCCACTCAGTCTAGACGTTAGGGCGTCTCCTGGCCTCGGAGGTTTAGGGACTTTCACCCACGGACATGCAAAGTGCCCAGATACTCGAACCAAACATTTCTGATGTCCCATTTGGCAATCCACGACATGCCTGTGGAAGTCACAGTCCTGATGTCCCTAAGGCGTACAGTAATCACAATCACACAATGCAAGATGCATGAGTCACACTGTCCAGTCATGCAACAATCTCGCGCGTACCACACGCTCATGTGGGACAATCCCTGTCTATCAAGGAGTGTCATAACAACATGCGCAATGACATATGTAATGGTCAATCACACCTCATAACAAACATGCAAATGATGCGTATGGGCATGTATCGTGATGCTATGCTATTACATACTCATAATCGGTATCAATAACTGGTACCGACAATCGACATCGACAATTGGCCTCGATAATGTAGACATTTAACCAACATTGCCCCCAAGGAGTGGCCCACATAGGGCCTAACATATAGTGGACTCATGGCCTCACACAAGGGCCTAATATACAACAGCATGGGCCTCACTCAAGAGCTTAATACACATCACGATAGGCCTCTCACATGTGCCTAATATACATCACGATAGACTCCATCATATGGCCCGTAAATGCATCACAATGGGCCTCATCACATAAACCTCATATTCATCACATTAGGCCTTAAACATGGGCTGCATATACATCACATAGGTCTCGACAATCGGCCTTGGTAATCGAAATCGGCATCAACAATCGAAATCGGCCTCAACAATCGGAATCGACACTCGGGATCAGCCTCGATACTTGGCCTTGACAATCGGAATCGGCCTATACAATCGGCCTCGACAATCGGGATCAGCCTCGATACTCGGCCTTAACAATCGGAATCGGCCTATACAATCAGCCTCAACAAATCAAAATCAGCCTCGACAATCAGAATCGACCTATACAATCAGCCTCGACAAATCGGAATTGGCCTCGATACTCGGCTTCGACAATTGGAATCGGCCTCAACAAATCGGAATCGACCTATACAATCGGCCTCGACAAATTGGAATAAACCTATACAATTGGCCTCGACAAATCAGAATCGGCCTCGATAATCGGAATTGGCCTATACAATCGGCCTTAACAAATTGGAATCGGCCTATTCAATCGGCCTCAACAAATCAGAATCGGCCTCAATACTCGGCCTCGACAATCGGAATCGACCTATATAATCGGCCTCGACAATCGGAATCGGCCTATACAATCGGCCTCGACAAATCAGAATCGGCCTATATGGGCCTATCAAAGGGCCCTAGGGAAAGTTATAATGCGAACATTTAACCAATATTATTTTACAATGTGGACGTCAAACCATCATTTCTCCCAAGGCATAGCCCGCCATAAACATCATTACATAAACCATGGTGGAATTACATATTGCAATGGACCTTATGTACATCCCATTGGGCCTCAACGGACGGCCACAAATACATCAAGATGAGCTTAATCACATGGGCCTCATATATATCAAGATGGGCCTCGACAACAGGCCTTATACACATCAAGGTGGGCCTCAACCGATGGACCACAAATACACCAAGATGGGCCTCATACATACCCAAAAGAGTCACATTGAAGGATCATTTGGACCATACCACAAATAACAATGGAGATAATAATTTTTACGGTTAAATAAATCACAAGGCCCACTATAAATCTTATTTTCCAACCAATCTAATCCTAAGGTCATAAAGACCTGGATTAAGAGGGGAAAACAAATATCATATTGGTCCAAACCTTGTAGCCCAAGGGTTTTTAATGGTGGACACTCAAACTCAATGTTTTCTGTAATGTGGTACACCTGATCCTTAATCTGTCTTATTTTTAGTCTCAAGCCTTAAAATGAGCTTTCAAAATGGTTGGACGACTTGGATGCAACACATGCATCATGGTGGGTCCCATTGATGGAAGGCTTGGATTAAATAGCTGAGACCCATAGAACTCGGTGACTCCACTACAACAGCTATGTAGCTGAAGTGAGGTACACCAGTCGTCCCACTCCTATGCGTGGGGACGGTGTGGTTTAAACATTTACATCAGTGGGTCCCACGTGGGGCCCACCATAACGTTTATATGCCATCCAAATCTATTGATAAGGTCACATAGACCCAGATGAAGAGGAAAAACAAATTTCATAATGATTCAAAACTTCTGTGACAACCCAAAAGGGTTTCAATGGCAGATGTTCAATCCACTGTTTCCTGTGACGTGGGCCACCTGAGTTCCCTACACGGCTGATTTTGGGGGTGGCCCACTGCCCTAAGGGGCCCACCCAAATGCACAGTGTTGATGATGACACACATCACGGTGGGGCCCACGGCTAGGACCCATGGTCCCTGCCCATTTGCTGGTGCAGCAAGACGCTGCTAATGTCCAGCAGCAGCATCTGCTGCTTTGTAATTTTTTGAAAACGGATTTTTTTGCAGTTTTTCATATGTGAGGCCCGCATCAGGTGAATTCGACTCAGCCACTGGCTCTTATGGCTCAAGACAAGCCAAATAAGCCCAATATTTTGCATGTTTCGGTGTGTAGAAAGATCAGATTGCATTTTAACGGTGAGAACCACTGTTTTCTATGCTATGGCCCGCCAGATGACCGAATCGTCTTCATTTTTCGGCCCAACGCCTAAAATGATTTAGGGAATGAGATGGACGGCGTGGATTAGACCAATGCATCAAGGTGGGGCCTGCATGAGCGATCCACCCAAAGTTTCAAATCAAACTGATATATATATAATATATATATATATATATATATATATATATATATATATATATATATATATATATATATATAATATATATATATATTGACCGCTAGGACACCACGCTGTCCGTGCACACTTCACGCGGCTGGGCACGTCCAATCATACATCCCTAGACGCTGGACGGTTTGCTTACATTACATTTAAAGGTGGGCCTCACCTACAGGCGTGCTGCCTAGGTGGGCCACCAAATGGTTGGATGGTGTGGATAGGAATACATCAAGGTGGGGTCCATCCGAGTAGGCCACACAATCACATCATCAGACACAAAACAAATGAAAAAGAGAGGGAGAGAGAGAGAAAGAGAGAGATCGAGTGATGGAGGGACCCCGACACTATGGGTCCCCCCTTCCGTACATCACAACATACATCAAGTGGGTCCCATTACATGTGGATCCACCGATCAAAATCAACAGTGGAGATCCTTTCTCCACAAAAATGCAAGGTCTAGATGACCCTATTTATGCAAGGAAAATAAACATCGTGATGGGGTCCATGGAGAATGGCCCCATCATGGAATGATCATGAGCATCAGGTGGGTCGTCAGCCACATCTACGGTCCAAAGTGAGATTCATACCATCGATCGGTAGGCCTCACTTGGCCCATCATCAAAACATGAAAATCTAGCCTATAAAGCACCCACCGTTTGATCTTCTTAGTCCGATGGAATGCCGATCTCCTTGTGTCTCATTTTGATAGAAGGTGATGAGAGATGAATGGCTAAGATGAAGGATTTTGGGGTAGGAAGTGGGCCACACAACTCGCTCTTTTCTCATGGAAAAGCTTGGACGTCCACCACTCTTTCTTTGCTTGGTTGCTTAGAAAATGTGAAGAGAAAGAGAGAGAGAATGGGTGGTTGTAAGAGAGAGGTGATGGATGTGAGGTGATAGTGTACTTGACTTGAGAGTTGACTTGGCGGTTACTTGACTTGAGGAGAAAGAAAGCATGGGTTGTGTACTTTGATTGATTGATTGATTGATTGATGAGACATGATGTAGAGATTCTCTTGGGTTCGTGAAAGCACGACGTTTCTTTGAAATAAACATCGGCCCACATCTTCTGGACAGGGTATCGGATTGGTATGCAAAATGCGGCATTGGAACCGCAGCGATGGCGGTCGTAATAGTACAAGTCTCAGATTAAGCTTACTCAAATTTACAGGAAATGACTTAGGGTCGCGCGCAAACGTCAATTATAGATCGCAGGTTACCGGAATTTGTCGGGAAGGATCGCGGAAGTCAATGGAACAGTACGGACTAGGATATGGGTCTTACACTAATGTTCGGGAGAGATCAGATAAGCCTACTGCGGAGTGAAAGCAAGATGCTAATAAAAGTCAGCACCCGAAGTTGAATATGTATTGTGAACTAAGTTCGTTAAAGAACTTAAGAAAGTTGAACATGTATTGTGAACCATGAATGTGCCCTGATTTGTCAATTAGCGTGAGTGTTGAGTCAGTTAGACTGCAGAGCCTCATAGGAAAATCAACTCAAGCATTTGCCTCAACCGGATGTGTGCAAGCTCGCCGCAAGTAAATCGAAGCCTCACATCCCATGTCCCAAAACACCAGTTATATAAAACCCTTAAAACAAACTAAAACATCATAGGGGTTTTAAGTTAAGAAAACTTTTTTCAAAATAGAAAAATTCTCTAAGTTTTCTTACTTTCTCGATTTTATCGATATACATCTTGATATGATCGACCTGCGCTGTCGATGTCCTCGATACCTAAACAATATCATCGATATGAGGAGAAAATACATCCAGCAACCACATACTCATCTGGACGGAATTATCAATGCATCGATATACTATCGATATCATCGATATTTAAATCTCAAGTCCATCGAAGGTGACTCAATAACATCGATAGGCAGATCTTCGGCGCCCTTGTTTTTCCTTAAGAATATCATATGTGCACCGATATATCGAAGCCTCCTCGATACCATTGAAATTCAAATCTCGATGATATTGGAAGCCTCTCGATGATATCGATCATGTGTACCAAATTTTTCCAGCAAAATATTTCAGGATTGTTTATCTATGATCGGGGGTCACTCGATAGAATCGATATTCCAATATCGATGATATCGTTGCTATATCGATTGCATCGAACAGGGTAAAAACTGTCCAACAAGTTTAATGAAAAATCCTTTGGATTTATCGATGCATTGACACAACTATCGATATCTTCGACATTCAAATTCCGATGATCTTGAAGGTCCCTCGATCATTTTTGTAAACCTAAAATATTTCAAGTCAAGTCTCTCTCATTTTCAAATGTTGATGAATCGACACTGTATCGATTAAATCAGAGTTCGAAATCCAATGACATCGACATCTGTTTCGATTTTATCGACCAGCTGGGAAGAGGTTTCAAAAGCGTATGACATTTGAGTTTGTGTCATCGAGCGAACCAACGATGCTATCGAGAGTATACGCTCGATGATATCGAACTCTGTCATAAATGTGACCGTTTTATATCCGTTAGAACCTTTTGCCTATATAAAGAGGACTTGTCTATTGTTGCTGGTAGAGAAAGAAGAGAGTGCTTTTGAGTGTTTTACCTTAGATCATATACCCAAAGCCCTTTCTCTAAAGGAAGTTCATCCTTCAATCCACCCTCATCATTGATATTCAATAGAGTGGATTGGGGAATGAACTTCCGCATTTATGGATCCTCCAACTACTACCTTAATGGCAAATCATTAAGCTGAGATGCCTTGAATGCATGATCGGAATCACTCTATCTTCCTTATAGGAAAACTTTTTATAGAGTAGGATTCCGTTTTAACCTTGACCTAAACCGAAGCCTCGTATTGGTACATTATCTGTGTTGCGGATTAAGGAAGCCGAAGATTCTTCATCAACAAGGAATAGATCTTCGTTAACGTGCTGAATGAGACTCATCCTCTTATTTGTAAGTTATTAGAGTTTAGAGGACACTTGTGATCATTCCTTTTTAGGATTAGGTCTTAGGTGTTTCTCACCCTTGCAAGCCCTCGTAGGAGGCCTCTGGCGGGAGTGTATGTTGTGTTGACCCTTGCTCTATGGAGAGCATAAACTTTCGGTTGAAGGTAAACCTTTCTAAAACATTAGGTTCGAGGTGATCTGTGTGAAACCTCAGTTAGGGTCTTATGGAAGATCCTAGGCTAGTGTGCCTAAAAGTGGGTGTGTTGTGTTGACCCTTGCTGGTGAGAGTATAAACAGTCAGCCTCAATGTAGGTTGTAAAGGTTGGAGGTGAACCTGTTTTAAAACCTTAGGTTTGAGGTGAACCGCTGTAAAACCTCCTTAGTAAAATCCGGTACACTCAAGGGTTGAGTGCGTTTATCGGGAGTGGAGTAGACAAGTTGTCGAACCACTATAAAAATGACTGTGTTTGAGATTGTTATTCTTCTAGTTATGTGATTTAATTTAATATTTTCATATCTAAATATCTGAGATCACACCTCACACACATAGACAGTCACATCCATCATAAACTAGTTTGCATATTGTTTACTTCTTAAATAGTTTGTGATTGGATCCTCTACTGGTCTTGGAAGCCAGTAGAGTTACTTTTGAGTAATCTTAATATGTGATTGTTGCTACGATTAGTGTAATAGAATTTTAAATAAACCATAAAAACTTTAAAAAGTCCTATTCACCCTCCTCTAGGACATATTGACATATTCCTACTTCAACTAAAGCGGTCTTCATCGCTATTTCAATTGGTATTAAAGCGGGTCTCGATCTTGACTGAGGTTGGAAATATGGTCAAAGGAGAGGACTCATCGGTCACTAGGCCTCCAGTATTTGATGGCTCAAATTATGCATATTGGAAGTCTAGGATGCACTACTTTCTGAGATCTTTGGATCACGATGTTTGGGATATAATTGAAAGTGGATATGTGCCAACAACTAAACAAATTGTACTTGACAGTGGCACAACCATCACAAAACCCAAACCCAAAGAGAAGTGGACGACGTTCGATAAAGAAAGACAAACTGCTGAAGCTAAAGATATGAACGTCATCTACTGCATCGTGTCCCAGGATATATTCAATCAGATAAGTATGTGTGGGACATCCAAAGAAGCATGAGATTTATTGGAAACAACCCATGAAGGCACAAGCACTGTGAAGAGATCTAAACTTCAACTCCTGACTTCACAGTTCGAAAGTCTCAGAATGGAAGAGCATGAGACCTTTATGGAGTTTTTCACTAAGTTGAATATCATTTGCAACTCCATGGGTGGATTGGGAGAAAAAGTTCCGGTTCCTAAAATCTGTAGGAAAATACTGAGATTACTACCGGAACGATTTAATCCCAAAGTAACAACTATTGAAGAGTGTAGGAATATTGATGAAATGAAAGTAGAAGAACTAGTAGGTTCCCTACAAACTTTTGAACTACACTTCAAACAAACCCAAAAATCCAAAACAACTGTCCTAAAAACTTCAAAGAAAACAATGAATGAGGATAGTGGAAATGAAAAGGAAGATGAGGAAGTGACTTTGCTGGCATAAAGATTCAGGAAATTCTTCCAGAAGAATCGTGGCCGTCCTACTAGAGGAAGAAAGATGGACAACAGACCTTCTATAGGAAAATTTGGTAAAAAGACCAAAGAACCACAATGCTATGCCTGTTAGAAGTATGGACACCTATCTACTGAATGCCCAAACAGAAAAACTAAGGGCAATGCTATGGCTACCACATGGGATGATACAGATGAGTCAAACTCATAATTTAGTGACTCAGAGAGTGATGGAGACCAGAAATCCTTGAGAATTCTTATGGTCTCCACTTCTCCAATCATTCCTAGTGAATCTGAGAACGAGAAAGAACAACAAGCCACTAAATCATTTCTGTCAGATAATGAGGAAACGGAAAAGGAAGAAGAGGAAGAAGAAGATCAAAACAAACTACAAGATGCTTATAATCAACTTTATATTCATAGCATCAACATTCTTAAAAGACTTGGATTGTCTGAAAATAAGAAAGAACTACTGTAAAAAGATCTGGACAAAACATTGGAAATCAATTCACATCTAATTAATGATCTACAACAATATCATTCAGACAATGATAAGTTGGAAAGAGTCAATTCGTCCCTAAAAACGGAATCATCAAAGCTTACTAAACAAGTTGAATCATTAAAAGATGAAAATGTGCAACTCAAGAATGAGAATCATACACTCCGGTTTGACTTAGAAAAATCTAGAAAATTTGCTGAAATAAACTATAAATTCTCTTAGAGTGGTGAAAATCTCGAAAAACTGTTAGGGATGGGAAGACGAGGAAAAGATAAGAGTGGCCTAGGGTATGATAAAACTAAAAGGAAAAATGGAAATGCAGCCCCAACAACTGAAAAATCTGTTGCTTCAGGAAGTAACATGAGAACTTCTCCAGTTTATCATTTATGTGGTGATAGGGGTCATTATAAGTTTGAATACTTGACACCTAGAAGGACTTCACATAACTTTGGTCAAAATCACCTTAATAAATTCACACCAGCCAGAGAAATACGAAATGACAAAAGTCCACTTAGGAGAAATACTCACCCATCACCACCTGAAATGAAATCATTGGATCAAGTGGAAGAGATAAACATGAAGACTAAAAAGAATTCTATCTCAAAATGGATAGTAAAAGAAAAACTGAATTGTCTGATAACTAACTCTATCCATATACCCTAAAATATCAAAGCATGAAATGAACGTGTCCATTTCTTGCATCCAGATTTGGATAGTTACTGAAAAGATGCAATTTTGCTGAAGCTTTAAATGATATATCTGAGGTTCCTCATCTCAATTTTTTGTGTATAAACAGTTTGATGTTTATAATTTTGATGTGTACAGTGATTGTACAAAATTTTGCTATGTATGCTGTTGACTAATAGATATACTAAAAGTATACATAAAGAGTTGTCTGAATGTTGAAAAATTGAAAACATTCATTCTTGATATATCTATCGATATGTCATTCTCAATTAATCGATCCAAGGTCGATATCATCGACGTCTCATGATCGAGAATGATATCGAAGATGGTATCGATAACATTGGGGGAGTTACATCGATATCATCGAATCATTGGTCGATGATATCGAAGACTGACGCCCGATAAAAGGCAGTCGATCGGAAAAAAATTATTTTTTTTTTCAAAAAAGGGCATTCCAATTCTTTTTTTCTGCTCATCCCCTCAGCCGATGGTACATCGTGGGTCCCGGAAGCTCCTCGAGAATTGGTATTATCCTTCCATTCTTTCCACTCTCGAGTCTATCTTACTTTTTGGTCGGGTATTGTCAGTCTCCTTAAAAGAGGAAATTTTGTCCATTCTTCCCAAATCTGTCTTTATGGGTAAGGACAAAGAAATGGTGTCGAGACCTGGGGAGTCGTCCAGAGCCTCTCGACAAAAGACCCTTGCCTAAAAAGAAAAGGCAAGAGCTCCCGAACGAGAGACCCTACTCGTCAAAGATCTCGACAAACTTCACGTGGTGGGTTCCAGTCTGAAACACCGGCACCTTCTCCGGCTGGAGTAATTTCACGTCCACAAAAATACACGGTTAGGAAGCTCATCTACGAAAGAAAGGTAGACAGGGATTGTCTAAAACCATACAATCTCGAATCCCTGTTTGCTGTAATCGATTGGTTGCCCGTTCTAGATTTCGGTGGGCCATGCCAACTCGAATGAATACACACTTCCTTACTGTGTGTCACTCACCCGTGTCTGATCCTCCCTCTATCATGGTCTCTTTGGATGGTGATGATGCGCTGATTACGCCTGCTACAATGGTAAATATCCTTGGACTGACAATGGCTGCAAGACTCGTGCCCTAGTCTGTACCGTTCCGTAGGCTTTCGTGATCCTACCGGACAAATTCCAGCAATTCTCGACTCGTATCCGACGTTTGCGAGCGATCCTAAGCGGAGTCCCGTATACCGAAGTTGGTTCGATCCGAAACTTGTACCTTGGCGACCGCGCCGTCGCCGCGGTTCCGATGGAGCGTTTCGCGCACCGAGGCGATACCCTGGCCAGGAGATGTGAGACTGTATTCAGTCCGAGGAAAGACGCCGCGCGTTGCAAATCCTAAGAAAAGAATCTTTACCCAACATCACATCAATCATATCAATCAAATCACTCACCCATGCCTCTCCCACCAACTAATTAAAGCAACCCATGCTTAGCCTATTCCTCTTATCCCAAAAGTTAAAGAGACCCATACCTCCCATGCTTATCTCTTACACACCACTCCTCCCTCCTCTCCCAGCATCGCTCTCTCTTTCATTCTCTCTCTTTCATTTTTCCTCCTAAGCAACCTACGTCCAAGCTTCCCATAAGAGAGATAGTGTGGCCCACCTTCCTATCTCCCATCCTCACCCTCTGAAATCAATCTCCACTATTGAAGTCCATCCATTGGACCTCTAGCATGCTTTGGCGGAAGGAGGAGTTCAAGATCTAGAGGTGGATGCTTTTATTTGTTAATTTTATGATTTGAGGGCCCACATATGTGGGACCCATCTTGATGTATGCATGTATAGGGAGGGCCCATAGTGGCGGGGTCCCTCCCCTATCACGATTGTCTCTCTCACTTTCCCTCTCCCTCTTGATGTGCGGCCCACTCGATGCGTGTGACATATCCATGCCATCCATCACTGTAGAGCCCACCATGATGCGTGTGTTGCATCCTAACCATCCAACGGTGGGACCCCAACCGGCTGACTGATGTCAGTAAGTTCAGTGGATCCCACATGATCATGTGTGTTGGATCCCAACCGCCCAACTGCTGTTGAGCCACACAATGTTGTATTTATTTCATCCACACCGTCCAGACCATCTGGACGGTGCTGGATAGGTTGGACAGTCCTGTGGACCCCACTCATGATGTATGTGACTCATCCATGCTGCAGAGAAGCTGTGGGACCCACGCACATGTGGACTCCACATGCATGTGAAAATCAAAGCCGTCCATCTGTTCCAGCGTCCCGGTCTGGACGCTAGAACCTATTTTCAAATATAAATAAAAAAAAAAAAAGAAGAAAGAAAGAAAGATAAAGTAAGATAATATAATATTATATTTTATATATAGATGTGTCTGGTGGGCCCCACGTGGGACCCACCTTGATGTAAGTATCTGTTACCCACACCGTCCGTATTTGGACGGTGGTGGGTGCAGCACATCGTGATGTATCTGTCAATCCACACCGTCCGTTTGATGGTGGACTTCATCCATGTGGGATGCACCTTGATGCACGTCTTGATCCACACATGTGGACTACTATGATGTATGTACTTCAATCTGCACCGTCCTGACCTCTGGACGGTGGGTCCTACTTGAGGCACGTGAATATCCAACCGTCCCTCTGTTGGGTCCCACACGCAGCTATATAGCTGCTGCATTGAAGTCAGCAAATTTTGTAGGGTCTGATGATCCAGGCCGTCCTTTCGTTTGAACAAGACGTGAGACCCAAGGGTCTGATGATCCAAACCGTACGTTCGTTTGAAGACGCAGGACCCAGCAGCATAGCTGCCATTTGACGTCAGTAAGCTCCGAGGGTTCCACATGGCTGGTGTGTGCTTTATCTAAGCCGTCCCTCTGTTTTATATATGTGGACCATCTCACACGTGTGGGGTGAGACCCACCTTGATGTTCCGCACCGTCCGATCCTGGACGGTGGGTATCTGGACGCTGGAGCAGCTTGAATAATAATAATAATAAATAAATAAATAAATATCAGCTTGATTTAAAACTAGGTGGGCCACACTGACGTGGACCCCATCTGGATGTAAGTGCATTACATCTACGTTGTCCATCCAACCATGATGTATGCGTTTTATCTCTGCTATCCATCCAGTAGCTTGTGGGGGTGGGAATCCACCTTGCTATATGTATTCTCTATCCTCACCGTCCATTTGATTTGGGAGGGTGGGATGTATGGATCGGATCCACACCATCCAATGTTAGGACGGTGGGTTTCATTGCTGGATGATGTCATTAAGTTTTGTGGGCATCATGATGTATGTTTTATATCCGAACCATGCAATGTGTGAGCCACCTGTTGGACAATGTTTGGACAGTGCTGGATTACATGCTTCATGTTTGGGCGGAGCTGATCAGCGTTAGTGGGTCATGTGCCCCAGTGATTGATGAGTACAGAGGTACACATGTTGCACCTGCAACTATTGAAATGATTTTGATGTAATTCCAAGCTCCCATCTGTGAGGCCCACCTTGAGGTATTTTCATGGCCCATTGGCGCGGGCCATCTAATGCGACCCATGTAATGTAGCCCACGTGATATATGAGGCCCACTATTCAAGGCCCAAGGTTAAAGCCCAATATGATGTATTCAAGGCCCATGGGCAAGGCTCAATATGATGTATTCAAGTCCCCTGGGTGAGGCCCATTGTGATGTAATCGAGGCCAATGGGTCACGACCCATTGAGATGTATTAATGGCCCATGTGCAGGGCCCACCTGTTATGTATTTAAAACTTGTGCGATAAGGCCCACTGTGATGTATTTAAGCCCATGAGCAGGGCCCACCTATTGTGTATATGTGGCCTGTGAGTAAGGTCCACTATGTTGAATATTAGGCCTTTGTGTGAGGCCGTGGGCCCGTTGCATGTTAGGCTCTATGTGGGCCATTCCTTAGGGGCAATGTTGGTTAAATGTCCACACTATCGAGGCCGATTGTCGGTGCCAGTTATTGGTACCGATTATGAGTATGTGACAGCATAGCATCATGATACATGTCCATACGCATCATCTGCATTTTTGTTATGAGATGTGATTGACCATTGTATGTGTCATTGGGCATGTTGATATGAGACTCCCTGATAGGCGGAGGTTATCTCACATGAGCACACGACATGCGTAAGATTGATGTATGACTGGATTGTATGACTCATGCATCATGTATTTTGTGATATGACTATTATACGCCCTAGCGACATCAGGGTCGTAGCCTCCATAGGCATATCGTGGATGGCCGGATGGGACATCGGAAATATTTGGTTCTAGTATACAGGCGCCATAGATGTCCCTGAGTGAAAATCCCTAAACCTCTGTGGCCAGGAGACTTCCCAATGTCGAGACCGAGTGGATACATGAGCGCCCGAGTGCTGAATACCAGGAGGCCGTGTCTCCCACTGTGTCATGGTCGGTTGGGAGGGGGTGTGGCCTTACCCACCCGAGGGTAGGGGGCAATACTAGGCTGAGTTTGACCAGCTCGTGAATGGGTCCGCTATCGACGTGCCGAATAGGTATTGGCAGACTATTGGCCAGGCGGATAGAGAAGTTTCTTATGCTCACTTAGACTGTGCGGCTGGGAGAGCGGCAATGCCATTTGGAGTGTACTAAACCCCGGTGATGATCCCAGATATGAACTGTACTGATATGTGGACTTATTGAGTAGGAGTTGCATACTCATTCATTCATTCATTCACTATCCACTCGGGTTAATGGTGTGCAACTATTTGTTACGTGTACCTTCGCAATGGCCAGGATTTCAGTTGGGGCATGCGATTAACCTATGTTTCGACAAGAAAACAAATGTGTTTGATTTGAGAGATTTATTCAATAATAACAAAGAAAGAATGAGAGAATATTGATTACATTTATTCTGAGTTCATTTACATCCTCGGATTCCCTTGATTCTGAAAACAAAGTACAATCAATCAAAGTCTTCCATATAGAAATTTCGGCAGCATTCCGACGCTATTTCGATCATCTCCTAGATACTTAGGATGAATTGTTGAATCGATCAGCCAATCTTGGACTTGAAATCAATTCTGAGCATCCTTTCAGTCATTCTTCCTTGAATCTTCCTAGAAATGTGGAGCGCTCCCTTTAAACGGGCCTAAAAACTCGCTCAGAATGTGAGATTATGAGGTTTCCACCGTCCGATCAGCTCAAAACTTTACATGTAGCCTTGGGACCACAAATTAGCCGTACACGTCAAATTTCAGCTCCTGGATCCTTTTGGAAATGGCCAAACTGACAAATTAGCCCCTGAAATCATGATTTGCGGCCTGCCTGATATCTGGATGTGCTTCAAACTCGGTCCCAGCGCGTTAAATGTAATGGCAAAGCGAATGGACGGAGCTGATTTCCCACGAACATCATACTGAGATCACGTGTACATCGCATGTATATAGTGCACGAGTGCACTTGACGTGCATGGAATCTTCCTAAGTCGGTCAAAGCCCATTGACGGACTTCTTCTTCTTCATTTCACAAATATACAACGTCTTCACTGGTTGTTTGCAATTTTCTTAGTATGGCCTGATCATTACTCAAATCATCGATCTGGACTGTCCATTATGTTTAGAAGGGATATTTAATCGTTGCCAAATTGGCAATTTGAAACCATGCAGGCTCTTGCACCATCCTAGCCATCGAACATGAAATGGACGGCGAAGTGGACAGGCTCATGGACTGCACTGATTTTACTTCATAAATAGTCATTTCCGGATGGTTTTTCGTCGTGAATTTAATGAACGGAGTAGATTTCTTCATCACTGTCGATCTAGGGCCCACCGAAATTCACAGAGTCGACGTACGTCAACTCGGTTGAAAACCGAGCTTCCGTCCTTTTGTTGTGGGCCACCCTCATGCAAGGAAAGGTAAATTTGAACCGTCTGTTTGGTAGAGGGAGAAAAACCCATCGAGGTGATGCTAATCTTTGGTGACCATGATCATTCATATTATCACTGTGGTGATCGCAAACGAACCGTTCAGCCGTTTTTGCAGCTTGATTATCTAGATGGGCCACGTCAACAAACGATCAAGACCGGTCTTTTACGGTCGAAATATCGAGAGGAAGACGGTGGACGCTGTGGATTTTCTAAAAGGCAGCCACAATGGACCCCGCCAGCAGCACAACAGAAGGAAAATGACTTCTTCCTCTATTCGCACACGAACGAAGATCCAGCTTCCATTGGAGGTTTGCACGGTCCCGCGCAAAGGCAACATTCCCTCGGACAACATTTCCGTGCATATAGTCGTATGGGAATTCTCCCACTTCCATTGCGCGGTCCCGCGCAAAGGGTCTTCTCCAACCTCCCTTGAAAAGTGGCGTGAAAGCCATCTCTCTTTTGCTTTGCGCGGTTGCATGTCAGCAACTTCAATTGTGCGGCTGCGCGCAATCAACTTTTGTTGCGCGGGTCCGCGTAAAGTCTTTTTTCTCTCCTTCTCCTGCCTTGCTTGTCTCTCATTCTCTGACCCAGCAACTGATCTCATCGATCCAACCCTTTCAAATGAAGCTGGAAGGGAGTATTTATAGGCCACACCACTCTTATAGAGCGGTGATCACCATCACCTATCACTTCACATATGAACAACCTCTCTCCTTAAACCATGGTGACCACCAAGCTTCTTCTTAAATAGTGGTGTACCACCTTATTTCCCTTAAAATGACATCTCTTGCACTCTTTTTACCAAACTACCCTTTTCAATACTTTTTTACTGAAATACCTAAACTACCCTTGGAGATGAATTTTATCAAAATACCTAAACTACCCCTTGATATGGATTTTTACCAAAATACCTAAACTACCCATTGATATGGATTTTTACCAAAATACCCCCGGACATGGAAATTACCGAAATACCCCTGGACATGGAAATTACCGAAATACCTCTGGACATGGAAATTACCGAAATACCTCTGGACATGGAAATTACCGAAATACCCCCGGACATGGAAATTACCGAAATACCCCTGGACATGGAAATTACCGAAATACCCCTTGACATGGAAATTACCGAAATATCCCCGGACATGGAATATTTTTTTATGCCTCAACAACCTAAGATCAGGAGTTTACCACATTGAGTCTGACTATCCAAATTTAGGTATCAGACTACTTTGGATAGAAGTTCATTGTGATGGACCCCATAGCCTGCGATACTACATACTATCATCCCGACTTCACACTCCAGCATGGTCATTCCATTCGCATCGCATATTGCATTGCATCCTCGGCATTTGATATTTGGCTCTTTATGACTCCTCATTTGTATAGTTATTATATATTGAGTATTCTGATATTGATTGACTCATGGACTTATCCATATTTCCGCTTACCCTGTTATCGTATGATTTATGATCTTTTCAGTATTTCTGTTTACTCTGATAAGTCCTGTTCTTGTCAGTATTTTTGCTTACTCTGATAATTCATGATCTTGTCAGTATCTCTGCTTATTCTGATATTGTACGATTTATGGATTACCAGTATTTCCGGTATTATATGATGATGACATTGTATTGAATACTTGGCACTTACCTTGTGCACACACTTACACCACCCTTGAAGCTTTCTATAAGCTCATGCACGATATATGCGTGCAGGTGATGTTAGGTTGCAGCAGTGTTGAGCTTGGAGTGTGCAGCGGTCTCTTGGAGTTTTGATTTCCAATATATGTATCTCCCTTTCAGCCTTGTACTCAAATGATTTTTTATTAGTGGATATGTGATGATGATGTTGCCTTTGTGAATTGGGTAATCTTGTGGTTATGCTTATTACGAGTTAAATGTATTAAAGAAAAAATCCTCCTTGTAGGATCCCAGGATCAGAATCTGGCATATGGATGCTAGGAGCCGAGAATGGGGTATTACGGAAGCTGTCGGCACCGGATTCGGCGATCGGGATTCCTGTGAATCCGATTTCCGGGTTTGGGGCGTGACAAAAGTTGGTATCAGAGCATAACTTGGGAATACCTGGAGATACATCACATATCTGCTGATAGCTACCCTGCACTCTATGATTGTTGAGAACCTAGAATAGTTAGATCCCCATGTTCGAATAACTTAGAGATTTCTGACATCGCTCCCTACCGTTGAGATTATGAGGCTGCTTAGCATTCCAATTTCAATCGTTTCTGATTCGGAATCCGAGGACAGGTGGGGTCATCATAGTGTTGACGATGCATCTTGGGAAGGTAAGGTTGAGATTAGAGAGCGCTATCTTCATCTTTTGTAGATTGGTTGTGCCTTCACATATATACTTCATGATGTATCCTCTTCCCTTGTCTGTTCTGTAAATTTTGAGGACGAACTTTTTATTTGGAGGAGAGAGTTGTAAGATCCGTGCCCTAGTCCGTACCATTCCGTAGGCTTCCATGATCCTACCGGACAAATTCCAGCAATTCTCGACTCTTGTCCAACGTTTGCGCACGACCCTAAGCCGAGTCCCGCATACCAAAGTCGGCTCGATTCGAAACTTGTACCTTGGTGACCGCGCCGTCGCCACGGTTCCGATGCCGCGTCTCGAGCACCAAGGTGATACCCTGGTCAGGAGATGTGGGCCTGTATTCAGTTCGAGGAAAGACGCCGCGCGTTGCAAATCCTAAGAAAAGAATCTCTACCCAACATCACATCAATCACATCAATCAAATCACTCCCCATGCCTCTCCCACCAACTAAGTAAAGCAACCCATGCTTAGCAAATTCCTCTTATCCCAAAAGTCAAAAAGACCCATACCTCCCATGCCTTATCTCTTACACACCACTCCTCCCTCCTCTCCTATCATCTCTCTCTCTCTCTCTCTTTCATTCTCTCTCTTTCATTTTTCCTCCCAAGCAACCTACGTCCAAGCTCCCCATGAGAGAGATAGTGTGACCCACCTTCCTATCTCCCATCCTCACCCTCTAAAATCAATTTCCATCGTTGAAGTTCATCCATTGGAGCTCTAGCATGCTTTGGCTGAAGGAGGAGTTCAAAATCTAGAGGTGGGTGCTTTTATTTGTTAATTTTATGATTTGAGGGGCCACATATGTCGGACCCATCTCGATGTATGCATGTATAGGGAGGGCCCATAGTGGCGGGGTCCCTCCCTTCTCACGATTGTTTCTCTCTCTTTCCTTCTCCCTCTTGATGTGCGGCCCACTCAATGCGTGTGACATATCCATGCCATCCATCACCGTAGAGCCTACCATGATGCGTGTGTTGCATCCAAACCATCCAACGGTGGGACCCCAACCGGCTGACTGATGTCAGTAAGTTCAGTGGATCCCACGTGATCATGTGTGTTGGATCCCAACCGCACAACTGCTGTTGAGCCACACAATGATGTATTTATTTCATCCACACCGTCCAGACCATCTGGACGGTGATGGATAGGTTGGACAGTCCTGTGGACCCCACTCATGATGTATGTGACTCATCCATGCTGCAGAGAAGCTGTGGGACCCACGCACAGGTGGACTCCACATGCATGTGAAAATCAAAGCCGTCCATCTGTTCCAGCGTCCGGGTCTGGACGCTGGAACCTATTTTCAAATATATATAAAAAAAAAGAAGAAAAAAAGATAAAGTAAAATAATATAATATTATATTTTACATATAGATGTGTCTAGCGGGCCCCACGTGCGACCCACCTTGATGTAAGTATCTGTTACCCACACCGTCCGTATTTGGACGGTGGTGGGTGCAGCACATCGTGATGTATCTGTCAATCCACACCGTCCGTTTGATGGTGGACTTCATCCATGTGGGATACACCTTGATGCACGTCTTGATCCACACATGTGGACTACTATGATGTATGTACTTCAATCCGCACCGTCCTGACCTCTGGACGGTGGGTCCTACTTGAGGCATGTGAATATCCAACCGTCCCTCTGTTGGGTCCCACACGCAGCTATATAGCTGCTGCATTGAAGTCAAATTTTGTAGGGTCTGATGATCCAGACCGTCCTTTCGTTTGAACATGACGTGAGACCCAAGGTCTAATGATCCAAACCGTCCGTTCGTTTGAAGACGCAGGACCCAGCAGCATAGCTGCCATTTGACGTCAGTAAGCTCCGAGGGTCCCGCATGGCTGGTGTGTGCTTTATCTAAGCCGTCCCTCTGTTTTATATATGTGGACCATCCCACACGTGTGGTACGTGTGGGGTGGGACCCACCTTGATGTTCCGCACCGTCCGATCCTGGACTGTGGGTATCTGGACGCTGGAGCAGCTTTAATAATAGTAATAAATAAATAAATAAATATCAGCTTGATTTAAAACTAGGTGGGCCACACTGACGTGGACCCCATCTGGATGTAAGTGCATTACATCTACGCTGTCCATCCAACCATGATGTATGCGTTTTATCTCTGCTGTCCATCCGGTAGCTTGTGGGGGTGGGAATCCACCTTGCTATATGTATTCTCTATCTTCACCGTCCATTTGATTTGGGACGGTGGGATGTATGGATCGGATCCACACCATCCAATGTTAGGACGGTGGGTCTCATTGCTGGATGATGTCATTAAGTTTTGTGGGCATCATGATGTATGTTTTATATCCGCACCATGCAATGTGTGACCCACCTGTTGGACAATGTTAGGACAGTGCTGGTTTACATGCTTCATGTTTGGGCGGAGCTGATCAGCGTTAGTGGGCCATGTGCCCCCAGGGATTGATGAGTACAGAGGTACACATGTTGCACCTGCAACTATTGAAATGATTTTGATGTAATTCCAAGCTCCCATATGTGATGCCCACCTTGAGGTATTTTTATGGCCCATTGGCGCGGGCCATATAATGCGACCGATGTAATGTAGCCCACGTGATATATGAGGCCCAGTATTCAAGGCCCATGGGCAAGGCCCAATATGATGTATTCAAGGTCCCTAGGTATGGCCTATTGTGATGTAATCGAGGTCCATGGGTCATGACCCATTGAGATGTATTAATGGCCCATGTGCAGGGCCCACCTGTTATGTATTTAAAACTCGTGCGATAAGGCTCACTGTGATGTATTTGTGGCCTATGGGTAAGGCCCATTGAGATATGTATTAGGCCCATGATCAAGGCCCACCTATTGTGTATATGTGGCCTGTGAGTAAAGTCCACTATGTTGAATATTAGGCCTTTGTGTGAGGCCGTGGGCCCATTGCATGTTAGGCTCTATATGGGCCATTCCTTTGGGGCAATGTTGGTTAAATGTTCACATTATTGAGGACGATTGTCGGTGCCGGTTATTGGTACCGATTATGAGTATGTGACAGCGTAGCATCATGATACATGCCTATACGCATCATCTGCATGTTTGTTATGAGATGTGATTGACCATTGTATGTGTCATTGAGTAGGTTGATATGAGACTCTCTGATAGGTGGAGGTTATCTCACATGAGCGCACAACATACGTAGCATTGATGTATGACTGAATTGTATGACTCATGCATCACGCATGTAAGACCCGCATCTTAAACCGTACCGTTCCGTAGGTTTCCGCGGTCTTTCCGATTGAATTTCGGCAACCTTCGACCCTTAACCGGCGTTGCGCGCGACCCTGATTCACACGCTGTCAACCCGAGTCAACTCAACCCGAGACTTGTACCATTGCGACCGCACCGTCGCCGCGGTTCTGATGCCGCGACTCGCGCGCCGAGGCGATACTCTGGCTAGGAGATGTAGGCCAGCGTTCGGTGCGAGGAAAACGCCGCGCGTTGCGAAACCCAAGAGAATCTCAACGAGATGTCACATCAATCACCCATCAATCAATCCCATCATGTCAAGTACACATCACTTTTCACCCATTTCCAAGCAACCACAAAAGTCAAAAAGTTCTTACAAGCCCATACCTTTCTTACACAAAATGCCTCCAAAGTCAAAAAGTCTCTACACACCCATCACCACCACATCCATCACTCCATCAAACATCACCCATCTCTCTCTCTTTACAACCCTCTCTCTCCTTCATTTTTTTCAAAACACTTTCCCAAGCAAGAGAGCTTCACACGTCCAAGCCTCTCCAACTCTCCCAAGCAACAAGTGTGGCCCACCTCTTCCTACCCTTCCATCTTCCATCTCAACCATCCATTCCTCATCTCCTCCGTCGGAATCGAAGCAAAGGAGCAAAGGAAGCCTTGGGACCAAGAAGGAGCCGGTGGGTGATCTTAGATCATGGTTTTTCATGCATTTTGTTTGATCAAGGGTCCATAATGTGGGACCCACCTTGATGTATGTTTGTATGAGGGGCCCATAGTGGCGGGGTCCCTCCATCCTCACCGATCTTTCCCTCACTCTCTCCATTTTCCTTTGTGTATGATGATTTGGGCCCACTTGATGTATGTATCTCATCCATACCATCCAAACGGTGGGCCACCTTACATTTTCTTATTTTTTTGGTTTGGCCATCCCAATCGTGGGCCACCCGGATGAAAGGAGACACAAAGATCAAGATGAAGTGGGCCACGATTGTGTGGGACCCACCTTGAAATTTTCTTGTGAACACCGTCCGTCCAGCGTCCCTGGACGCTGGACGTGTTCACTGTGTGAACTGACAGTGAGGTGTACTCACAGCCTTTGTTTTTTTTTTTGGGTTTTGAGGGAGTTATGCGTAGTGAGTTGATCTTGATGGTTGTTTTAAATCCACGCCGTCTATCTTATTCTTTGACTCATTTTAGGCGTTGAGCCGAAAAATGGGGTCTATCCGATCATCAGGCGGGCCGTACCATAGAAAACGGTATATGCTACCGTTCAAAACTTCTAGGACCCACCATGCCTTAACCACTCATCGAAAAATTTCGAACTTTGGACTTGTTTGGTGCATTCCGGGCCCGAGAACGATATGGGCGGACTAGATTTTCAGAAAGTGGGCCCCATACGCTATTTCCTACAAGAAAAAAAAAAAAAAAGAAAAAAAAAAGAAGAATGAAGAAGCAGAGGCTTCTGCCTCTGCCGTGTCAGGCGGGCGCAGGCAGCGCCTGCGCGTTGGTTGGGCGGACGGACAGGGCCAACCCACGGCCCCTGGCGTGGGCCCCACCATGATGTATTTTGTGTATCCACTCCGTCCATAAGGTGGGCCACCCCCTGATGCGAGTCCCCTCCAAATTTCAGGTGCATCCAAGACTCAGGTGGCCCACACCACAAGAAACAGTGTGAATTGAATCTTACCATTGAAATTTTTTTTTGAGGCCATAGACGTTTTGGATCAACCTGATATTTGTTTTTCCCCTTCGTCCAGGTCCTTGTGACCTTATGAACGGGTTAGATGGCATGTAAACATTACGGTGGGCCCCACGTGGGAGCCCACGGTGATGTATGTGTTGTACTCCACCGTCCGCTGGACGGTGGAGCCCCTGTAATGTTTGTGTTTTCCCACCGTCCAGTGGACGGTGGGTGTGCGGTGTGTGGGTGCGTGTGTGCATGTGAGGTGTGTGTGCGTGCGTGTGTGCGTGCGTGTGTGTGCGTTGTGCGTGTGCTGTGTGTGTGAGTATATATATATATATATATGTTATATTTTACATATATTATATATATACTATATATCTATATTATATTGGGTATAAATATGTATATAAATATTACATTTTGGTAGGCCCGCATGAGAACCCCACCTTGATGTACATGTGGCGTCCGATTCGACTATCCATTTTGAATATCATTTTTGGCGTGAGTTAAGAATGGGGCAGATCTAACCTTCTGTGGCCCCACTTTGATGTCTGAGTGAGGCCCACCCTTGTATTTATAGAGGCCCATATGATTAGGCCCACCTGATATACTTAAAGACCCAGGGGTTAAGGCCCATCAAGATGTGTTAGGGCCTATGGTTAGGGCCCATTCGATGTACATATGAGGCCCATTCGATGTTGCCATTTGATGTACTTATGATCCATGAGGTTAGGCCCATTGCAATGCACTTAAGGCCCATTGGTGCGGCCATTGATGTGGCCCTCTTGATGAATATAAGCCCATGTGACACGGCCCATTCGATGTATTTAAAGCCCAATGGGATGTACCTAAGGTCCATTGCAATGTGTGATCCCTTCATGGTTTATGTAATGATCTTACGACAGATAATGCCTTGGGAGCGATGTCAGTTTGACGTCCACATCGCACGTATAGTGTTGGTTAAATGTCCGCATTATGACTCTCCCTAGGGCCATCGATAGGCCCGTACTGGTTGTGTGTAGGCCGTCCATGTCTAGGTCATCTGCGTTGCAAGAGTAGTTCATTACTTTATAAACATGTGTTATATAGTTCCATGATTTTGATCATACGCATCATATGTATGCTTGACATGAGAAGTGACTGATCATAGCATATGCCTTCGGGCAGGTTGATTAGGGGCTCCCGGTTAGGCGGTGTTGCCCTACATGAGCGCACGATACGCGCATGATTGCTGCATGATTGGATAGTGTGTTTCATGCATTCGCATTGTGTGATGTGGTTACTGTACGCCCTAGCGACATCAGGGCCATAGCCTCCACAGGCGTATCGTGGTTGGCAGGATTGGATACCGGAAATCTTGTTCTACATGGGGTGCTATAGATATCCCTGGGTGAAAGTCCCTAAACCCTTATGGTACCAAGAGGTTGCTCCAACGTCTAGACCGAGTGGATGCATGAGCGCCGATGACCGATTACCAGGAGGCTGCGCTTTCCACTGTGTCGTGGTCGGTTGGAAGGGGGTGCGGCCTTACCTGCCCGAGAGGAGGGGGCAATGCTAGGCTGAGTTTGACCAGCTCGAGGAATGGGTCAGCTATCGACGAGCCGCGCCCGATATTGGCAGGCGGATAGTGAGGTCTCTTCCACTTACCTTATTGCGCGCGATGGGGCGGCAATCTGGTTTAGAGTGTACTAGACCCCGGTGATATCCCAGATTTTGAGTTATACTGATATGTGGACTTAGATGAGGATTTGTATGCTTGAGTTGCATTTCATATCGCATGGCCTTGGTAGGGCCGACATCTTTCATGCCTTGCGTTGCATAGCCTTGGTACGGCTAGTAGCATTCATGGATTCACCAGCATGTTCCGCATTACTCTGATACTGCATACTGCATTACTACCTTGCGCACACACTTTCACCACCCTCTAAGCTTTCTATAAGCTTATGCACGACCGTTGCGTGCAGGTGACGCGAGGACGCAGCAGCGCTGAGGCAGGAGCAGAGCAGATCTTTTGGAGCTTTTGTCCATTCTCATTGTATTTCCCTTTATGCTCATTGTACTTGTAAAGTTTTTGATCATAGTGGAAATGTGATGGAGTTTTTGGTTGTTGTTTGTGGTTATGCCTTTGGTTATGCTTATTACGATTCAAACTGATATATAAATCCTCCTTGTAGCATCCCAGGATCGGAACCTGGCGTATGGGCGCTGGGAGCCGAGAATGGGGTTCTACGGAGGCTGTCGGCGCCGGATTCGACGATCGGGAATTTTGTGAGCCCGGTTTCCGATTTTGGGGGCGTGACAACGCATTTTGTGATATGACTATTGTACGCCCTAGCGACATCAGGGTCGTAGCCTCCACAGGCATATTATTGATGGCCGGATGGGACACCGGAAATGTTTGGTTCTAGCATACAGGCGCCATAGATGTCCCTGGGTAAAAATCCTTAAACCTCCGTGGCCAGGAGACGCCCCAACGTCGAGATCGAGTGGATACATGAGAGCCCGAGTGCCGAGTACCAGGAGGCCGCGTCTCCCACTGTGTCGTGGTTGGTTGGGAGGGGGTGTGGCCTTACCCGCCCGAGGGTAGGGGGCAATACTAGGCTGAGTTTGATCAGCTCGTGAATGGGTCTGCTATCGACGTGCTGGATAGGTATTGACATACTATTGGCCAGGCGGATAGTGAGGTTTCTTACGCTCACTTAGACTGTGCGGCTGGGAGAGCGGCAGTGCCATTTGGAGTGTACTAAACACCGGTGATGATCCCAGAGATGAACCGTACTGATATATGGACTTATTGAGTAGGAGTTGCATACTCATTCCTTCATTCATTCACTATCCACTTGGGCTGGTGGTGCGCAACTATTTGTTACGTGTACCTTCGTAATAGCCAGGATTTCGGTTGGGGCGCGCGACTAACCTGAGATCAAGAGTTTACCACATTGAGTCTGACTATCTAAATTTAGGTATGAGACTAGTTTGGATAGAAGTCCATTGTGATGGACCCCATAGCCTACGATACTACATATTATTATCCTGACTTCACACTCCAGCATGTTCATTCCATTCGCACTGCATATTGCATTGCATCCTCGGCATCTGATATTTGGTTCTTTATGACTCCTCATTTGCATAGTTGTTATATATTGAGTATTCTGATATTGATTGACTCATGAACTTGTCCGTATTTCCGCTTACCCTGTTATCGTATGATTTATGATCTTTTCAGTATTTCTGTTTACTCTGATAAGTCCTGCTCTTGTTAGTATTTCTGCTTACTCTGATAATTCATGATCTTGTCAGTATCTCTGCTTGTTATGATATTGTACGATTTATGGATTACCAGTATTTCCGGTATTATATGATGATGACATTGTATTGAATACTTGGCACTTACCTTGTGCACACAATTACACCACCCTCTAAGCTTTCTATAAGCTTATGCACGATAGATGCGTGCAGGTGATGTTAGGTTGCAGCAGTGTTGAGCTTGGATCGTGCAGCGGTCTCCTGGAGTTTTGATTTCCGATATATGTATCTCCCTATCAGCTTTGTACTCAAATGATTTTATATTAGTGGGTATGTGATGATGATGTTACCTTTGTGAATTGGGTAATCTTGTGGTTATTCTTATTACGAGTTAAATGTATTAAAAAAAAAAATCCTCCTTGTAAGATCCCAGGATCGGAATCTGGCATACGGATACTAGGAGCCGAGAATGGGGTACTACGGAGGCTGTCGGCACCGGATTCGGCGATCGAGATTCTTGTGAATCCGATTTTCGGGTTTGGGGCGTGATAATGGCACCAGAGGGTCTCCCTGAAATGGACCTCGAAAATGTTGAAATTCGGTCCATGGTGACTAAGTATCTCTGTCATGGTAGGGACATCCGTTGGTATCAAGGGAATGCGTTGAGATTTAGGTACATGGAACCAAGATTTCGGGTTTTGCATGGTATCTTCACTACAAATATATGCCCCAGAAGTACCAACCGGTCCGATCTCACAGGTTTCATGACCATGCTAGTGTACTCAATCGCCAGAGAGATAAAGGTCTGTCTTCCGACTCTGCTTGTCCAACAATTAGTATATGCCGTTATAAGTGCTATTGTTTATAGCCCTTTTTGTTGTCAAATTTATGGTGTCAAAGACACTGTTAGGAAGCTTACATATGTGAAGATCAAAGCTCTACTCAAGATCAACTTTGATGGACAAGCACTGCTCACAAGTCAAGACTCGAGGAAGTGAGTTTGTTCGACTTAATTCAAATACAAGGATAATGCAAGAAGCTTTCAAGTTCAATTTCAAGATTTAAAGAAGCTTTCAAGTTTGAACTACATCAAGACTTTAAGCTTCACTACTGTCAAGGTCACATGTCTTTACGTTGTAATGTCCTTACTTCACTATTGAGGTATGACTGACCGTAGGTTGACCTTTAGAGTAGGCCATTTTGGATACATAATTCATATATTTTATATAAGAGAGTTTGTCCTGTTCTAAGACTAGTCCTGGACTTTGTTCGACTAGTCCTAGCACTGCTTCGACCTGTCTAAGGATTTCCTAGATCAGTCGTAAGTTTGTTGCAAAAATTTAGAAATTTTCTGTTAGGCTTCGACTAGTCGTAGGAACAGTGTCGACTGGTTCTTCGACCAGTCGTAGACCTACGACTCAAACTACAGCGATGATTTGCACTTAGCTTCGACCAGTCGTGTGTGACCTTCGACCAGTCGAAGGTGCCCTACTACTAGTCGTGAAACCGTCTTATCTTAACGCGCCCGAATTTTCAAAGTTCTGTTGGACCTACGACCAGTCGTAGAGGTCTTTAGACCAGTCGAAGACGTGATTTATTCACCTATAAATAGAGCACGAATCTCAGAATAAAATAGATCATTCAAGCAATTAAAATCCGGCCTTCTGAGAGATAAATCTATGCTCGGTTTAAACTAAGTGTGCATATTTAATATCTTCTTTCTTTAGCTTCGTTAATTGATTTTGTTTCTTGCATTCCAATCTAATCTGTAAAGAGGAAGTTTTATTTTCCTTTTACTGGAATCAAAATCAATTCAAGCTAGCCCATTTGTTTTAATTTAAAATCTATTAGAAATTAGAACCATTATATAGTGAGTATTGGACATTGAACTTTGACATTCAAATCTCAACTTCGACTTGGTTCTTCTGGGTTACTACAACAAATAAGAAACACAGGTATTTTTCAATTTATGTAATTTACTTTATTTTGTTTTATTTGAGGTTAAGCCAGAAAAATCTCATTGGATTGGTTATCTAAGGAGAGCCAGCAAAACTCCGAAAAGAGGGTTTTGAATTGTATAAGTCCTTTGAAAAAGACACAATTGTGAAGGTTTTTGGTGAACCTGTGAAAACCTATTTGATAGTGAATGCTAATATCCCCTGTGTGAGGATATTAGGAGTGGAGTAGCATTCTGTGTGGCTGTTGTTGAACAGTTAGTGTACACACAGGCGAACCACTATAACTCTTTGTGTTGTGTGGATGTGTGCTTTATTTTCATATCATTAATTATTCAGTTAAGGAATGTATATGTGGTTGTGACTGTTGTAATCATTTTATTTTAAGCTCAGTGGGAATGTTGTAATAGTTTAGATTTAAATTTTAGCAATTTATTTCTAGCTATTCCTTTATTAAGTTTGAGCTTCAGTTTCTTTAATTGTTCTTGTAAGGTTGCCTTGTCATTTTAATGGTGCATGGTTGTCCTGAGAACAATCAATATTTGAAATTGATTTCTATTCCCCCGTACAGTTTGAATTTATTTATTTATCTACGGTTTAAGTTTTTTATATAAAGACTTTTCTAGAAATCAGGTTGTCCTACCATAAACTTTGGTTTTTGGTGTAAGGTTGTCCTTAGAACAACTTTTGTGTCAATCTCTCAATACTTATTTATTGAGGTTACTATTCATTTCAATATTGTGAATTGATTTACTTTATTTGGCTATCTTGTTATTTAAATTCCGTTGTAATTATCTTAAATTTGGCATAGTCCTATTCACCCCCCCTCTAGGACATATATCTTGGCCATTTCAAGTGGTATCAGCGCCAAATAACTCATTTTTAATTGTTATTCTTGGATTTATTGCCTGAGCTAACGATCTAAGCTTTATATAAGATGTCAAATTTTGATAGCCTTTCAGTCAGTAGGCCTCCACCTTTTGATGGCACCAATTATGCCTATTGGAAAGTCAGGATGAGGATCTTCCTCAAATCCATGGATGAAAATGTGTGGCTAGTCATAGTGAATGAATGGACCCCTCCTACCACTGAAGTGACTGGTGTTGATGGTTCAAAAACAACAAAAATAATGGCTTATTTTTCTTGGACCACACTTCAGAAAAGTGAGAGTAGTGCAAATGCTAAAGCACTAAATGCAATTACATGTGCACTATCACCGGATGAATTCAAAAGAATTATATCCCGTGATTCTACAAATTGGGATATATTAGAAATGACACACGAGGGTACTTCAATTGTTAAGAAATCTAAGATACAAATCCTCACAACTAAATTTGAGGAAATATGTATGAAAGAAAATGAAATATTTATAGACTTCTATACCAGATTGAATGACATTGTAAACTCTATGTGGGGTCTAGGCGATAAAATCCTTGAAAGTAAGACATGTGCTAAAATATTATGCTCACTTCCTGAAAGGTTCAATTCTAAAGTAACCGCAATCTAGGAACTTCATGATACGGACAATATGAGGGTTGAGGAATTAGTTGGCTCATTACAGACTTATGAGTTAACCTTTAAAGCTCCAAAAGGTAAATCTATTGCCTTAAAAACTTCTAAAAATATTTTTCATGAAAATGATTTAAACTCTGATTTAGAAAACTCTGAAGATGATATGGCCCTTTTGGCGAAAAAGTTTTATAAGATTTTTAAAAGTAAAAAGAGGGTTGATTTTCAAAAAGCATATGATAAAAAGAAACATAAAACTAAATCAAGAAAATCATTGAAAGACAGTCAGTGCTACAACTGCCATGAGTATGGGCATTTGGCTAACAAATGTCCTAATAAGGGCAAGTCGAAAAAGAAAAGTATGATGGCTACTTGGGATGAGTCCTCTGATTCTGAAGTCTCTTCTGAATCAGAAGATTTAGAAAACGAGTCAGGCAATGAAGTTAAAGCTCTTATGACTTTAGCAAAATTCACTTTTTCAAATAATGATGACTCTATAAGTGAAGAAAATCTGAATAGTGAATGTGAAAATGAATATGATTTTCAAGATGCCTACAATGCCCTATATAAGGAAAGTTGTAAAATTGCTGTGAAATTAAAATTTCAAAAAAAGAAATTTTCTAAACTCAAAGAAATTTATGAATCTCTTGTTTTAGAAAAGTCCCATATTTCAGACTGTTTTGAAAAGACAAAATGCGATTTGGATTTTAAAACCTCCCAAAATGAAAATCTTAAATCTGAAAACAAACAACTAAAACATGAAGTCTCTTCTCTCTTGAGTTTAAAGAAAACCTAGAAATATGCCCAAGGTGATCCTAAATTAGAAAAACTCTTATCAGGATCGAGAAAATGTGGCGATTGATCCAGTTTGGGCTTTGATAAGAGTATTCCTCATAAACCAAAGAACACTCCTCCCAAGTTTGTAAAGGGAGAGACCTTAAACTCAAAAGGAAAAGATCAAATGTTTTCTAAAACTCTAAATCTTTTCAAAAACCTAAAAGTAATTATTTCAACTATAAAAAACAAAACCAAAACCCTTTAGCTGAAAAAATAGTGGATTTACTTAAGGAGCTTCTGAAGTCTAACTTAATAGGTCATACTTATAATTCTTACAAACGAAAGAAGACCAACTACCCACCTAAACCCAAAATGGTTATGAAATGGGTTCCAAAGGTCACTTGTTTGGTTGCTCACACTGCTTTCAAAGCTACAAGCCATTCTAAATGGTACCTAGACAGTGGATGTTCAAGGCATATGATTGGTGATAAAGGTTTATTCACCGATCTCAAAGACATGACTGATGGTTCAGTCACATTTGGTGATGGCAGCAACTGCAAGATTATGAGCCAAGGTATGGTTTAACTTTATAACCTTCCTTTATTCAAAAATGTCTTATATGTAGAAGGTCTAAAACATAACTTGCTTAACATATCTCAGATATGCGATAATAACCATAGTGTATGGTTTTCTAATCAAAGCTGTGAGATACTAAATAACAAAGGCTCGGTAATATTAACTGGATGAAGAACGTCTGAAAATTGCTATATTGTAAGCGAATCCGGCTCATCTAATAAATTGTGTTACATGGTCCATACAGACGAGACTGATTTGTGACACAAACGTCTTGAACATGTACGCTACCGAAATCTATATAGATTGAGCAAACAAGAGCTTATAAGAGGTCTACCCAAACTACAAAAAATAGATAAAATATGTGGTGAATGTCAGATTGACAAACAAACAAGGAACTTATACAAAAATGTGAATTCCAATACCACATTAAGACCACTCGAGCTTCTTCATATGGATCTTGTAGGACCTACAAGGACAGAAAGTCGAGGTGGTAAAAGATATATCTTAGTAATAGTGGATGATTTTACCAGATATACATGGGTTGTCTTCTTAAGGGATAAATCAGAAACCCTTGAAGAAGTGAAAAAGGTTCTTAAAAAGATTCAAACTGAAAAGAGTTCTCAAGTCAGTAAGATTCGTACTGATCATGGATCTGAATTTGAGAATAGCGGTTTTGAGAAGTTCTGTAGCGACCAGGGAATATTACATGAATTCTCAGTGCCCAAAACTCCTCAACAAAATGGTATTGTTGAAAGAAAAAATAGAGTGCTTCAAGAAATGGCTAATGTCATGTTGAATAGTATGAAGCTCTCTAAGAATCTTTGGGCTGAAGCAGTCAATACAGCTTGCTACATCATTAACCGGGTTTAAACTAGTAAAGGTAATAATAAAACGGCTTACGAAATGTGGTTTGATAAAAAGCCTACTGTCAAATACTTTCGAGTTTTTAGTAGCAAGTACTATATTTTACGAGATCGTGAAAATCTAGGAAAGTTTGATACAAAGAGTGATGAATGGATCTTTTTAGGATACTCTTTAAACAGTCGAGCTTATAGGGTTCTAAACAAAAGGACCGGTGTGATTCAAGAGTCCATCAATGTGGTCATTGATGATCAATTGAACACAACAGTCTAAAGTTCAGATAATGATGAAGTTCTTGTAATTGATAAATCTGATACTTCATCTAATCAGATTGATTCTGATTTGAGGACTGTTAAAGATCATCCAACCACACAGATTCTTGAAAATTCTCTCACTGGTGTTCGTACCCGTAGACAACTTGAGGATATATGTAATTACGTATGTTTTACATCCCAGATAGAACCATCTAACGTAAAAGAAGCTCTTGCTGATGAAAACTGGATTGTTGCAATGCAAGAAGAACTTAATCAATTTGTTCGAAATGATGTCTGGTATCTTGTTCCTAAACCTAAAGATAAACATATTGTTGGAACAAAGTGGATTTTTAAAAATAAGTCTGACGAGCTTGGGAATATTATTCAAAACAAGGCAAGATTAGTTGTACAAGGGTACACTCAAATTGAAGGTATTGATTATGATGAAACCTTTGCTCCAGTTGCTCGTCTTGAACCAATTAGACTTTTTATATCCATGACGTGCCTTAAAAAGTTTAAAAATTTTCAAATGGATGTAAAGAGTGCCTTTTTAAATGGTGATTTACATGAAGAAGTTTATGTTGAACAACCTACAGGGTTTGAAGATCCTAAGTTTACTGATCATGTATACCGTCTTAAAAAAGCTCTCTATGGTCTAAAATAAGCTCCCAGAGCATGGTATGAGAAATTGGCTAAGTTTTTACTTTGTCATAACTTTCAGATGGGAAGTGTTGATAAAACATTATTTGTTAAAAAACATAACGAAGATATCTTAATGGTTCAAATCTACGTAGATGATATCATTTATGGATCTACTTGTACTGACATGACTATTGAATTTGCAGATTTGATGAAATCTCAATTTGAAATGATCATGGTTGGGGAATTGAATTACATCATTGGGTTACAAGTAAAACAATGACCTGATGGAATGTTCATCTCCCAATCTAAATATGCTATGAATTTGATTAAGAGATTTGGATTTGAGAATGGTAAGAATTTTGATACTCCTATGAGTACAACTTTGAAACTCTCAAAAGATTCTGCAGGTAAAAATGTGGATCCAAAATTATATCGGAGTATGATTGGTAGTTTACTGTATTTAACTGCTAGTAGACCCGATATTGCTCTAAGTGTTGGTATTTGCACTAGATATCAGTCTGAACCTAAAGAATCGCATTTGATTGCAGTCAAACGGATTATACGCTATGTCGCTAGTACTGTTAATCTCGGTTTATAGTATCCACATGAGACTAGTATTCAATTAGCTGGGTACTCGGATGCTGACTGGGCTGGTAATCTTGATGATAGAAAATCAACCAGTGGTGGTTGTTTTTATATTGGAAACTGTTTAGTTTCTTGGCTTAGTAAGAAACAAAGTTCTATAGCACTTTCAACAGCTGAAGCTGAATATATCTGTAACAGCCCATATTTTCCCAACCTGGAATTAGACGTCCTTAGGCGATGGGTCAATCCTAACACAGGTTTAACTTCTTAAACACTCAATTAAAGCCTCAAATCCCTTTTTAAACCATTTTCTTCACAAATCCCACCCTTCACCACCTTGATCTTTTAATTTTTTTCAAAGTACTTTCACCCTAGACACTATCTTAAACTAGCTAAGTAGTATAACTTGGATCACTTTATATACAAACTACAAAAGACTAAGTACCACCTCAGACAGAAATCATACAGGACTAAATCCTTTAGAAAATAGGCGAGAGTTAGCTAGTGTTAAACTAGAGTGCCTGTGAATTTAGCACCAATCACTTTAAATATGATCTGTAAGACCCAAAACTTGTAGAACTGTTAGCGCTACATTACCCTAAAAGCTAGGATCAATCTCATTACCCGGTTGCTCTCGGGAGAATCTCGAAACTCCGTATCAGATCTAGACCGCACGTCGGAAGTCCGATTAACACGAAGTTAAGGAATTAGGACCGCCTTGCTGGGCTTGACAACCATCTCAGAAATCAAATCCAGATAGTGTCCCAGCGCTATTCGCTTAAGCTCGGAGTAAAGAGTGTGAGAAATATGAAATTAATTCAAAATAAAATATCTTGAATTGTAATCTGGCACGTGTTGCTTGCGGATCAGTTTTAAGCAACCAGACCGTCAGAATCAGACCAAATTACACCCTCGGATCAGGAGAAATTTCATACACATTTACATGTACTCGGAATCTCCGATCGAGATCCGCTGACCGTTAAACTGAAACTGGTCCGCCACGCGTGATCTGGAATCCCGACCGAAACGAAAATTTAACTCCACCTAGATCCAGTGTCGGTGAGCTTAAGTCCGACCTTTGGCTCAAGGAGGCCCGCTAGAAGTCCTCCGTTGAGCTGGAAAAGGTCCGCTTTGGTTATAACCTAAGTAAACCATGTCCATAAGTCTGTTTTGGTGAGATTTGAGGTTATATAAGGACTTTAAACATTCTCTCATTTCAACCATCCGAATTTGAGAAAAACCCTAGAGAGAGAAGAGAAAAAAGAGAGAGAAAGTGGGAGAGTTGCGGGAGATCCTTCCTGCCTTTCTTCCTTGCTGCCTCAGGTGCTTAACCACCTC
Source organism: Magnolia officinalis (assembly GCA_021015155.1). Classification (NCBI taxonomy): domain Eukaryota; kingdom Viridiplantae; phylum Streptophyta; class Magnoliopsida; order Magnoliales; family Magnoliaceae; genus Magnolia; species Magnolia officinalis. The sequence continues at coordinate 20,520,898 of JAJHSJ010000014.1, forward strand.
ATTCTTATCGCTTTCCTGACGATTTCAGTGACGTTTTTAGGTAAGAAACCCTAACCCTAAACTGATTTGACATTTTAAGAGTTGTCGGTTATGAAATAGCTAACCTATTTCATCATATAGGTTGCCGAATCGTTGTATACAAAGCCTTAGCAAATCTATCGACTCCGTTACGATTCTACAACAAAAGGTGAGGACTTTAGGTGTATAGGTTACGGTTTTCAATGCTTTCAATGTCAGATAATGATAGATTCATGATCTGCATGCAATTGCACATGTACAAAGTGCTTTCTAATTTCTGTTTCGATTAAAGACGTAGAATATGGAATTTTACATACTTTAGGTATTCGTAGAAAATACAGTATACGTATATATTTTGGAAATGTGTTTGACATGATTAGTTGTTGTATGAATATATGTTATATGGATAAAATACTGATTTGGCGAAAAGATTCGCCCTAATACATGTTATGCTAATATACACTATGTATGTAGAAATAGTGTATTGTAGAAAATACCGTATACGTATATATTTTGGAAGTGTGTTGGACATGATTATTTGTAGTATGAATATATGATATGTGAATAAAATACTTATTTGGCGAAAGGATTCGCCCTAATACATGTTTGCTAACATACACTAAGTATGTTGAAATAGTGTATGTTAAGTGTTTGTAGAAATGCTTGTGTGAGTAAGTGTTTGGATGTTGATGCCTTAGGAGGGTGTTGAGATGGGATTCTCAACTACCTTAGAGACATGTATGATTTCCTCCATGAGGTTGTTTACTTAAACCGCTTACTTGTGCAATATATGTGTTGGTATTCCTATTTATGTAGTGCTTTATAACATGCTTTATAACATGCTTTATGACATGCTTATTAACATGCTTGAATTAATTTGTTTATCATGCTTTACTCCACATGCTACAAATAAGGCATGATTGAGCTTGGGACTATGTCTATAGTCCAGACAGTCGGTACTAGACTTGAGATAGTGATTGAGTTTCATATCGCCACGTAGATGTGTTTGACGAACCCGAGTTGTACGTCAGTTAGCGACAGTGGTTAGGCCACGCGAAGTGCTTATGCACTTCATGTCGTCCAATTGATTGTGCACTCGATCTAGTCAGGCTCGTCAAGTAACCCGATATGTCTAATGTATGTTCACCATGTTTGGTCGCTACTACTTGAACCTAGGGTACCAAACTTACTAGTGGAATCCCGTTAACCATGGTACCTCGATCCGCTAAGACTCATGAGCCGGGCATGATGGTATGGGACACAGTGATCGAGCTGTTGGCCTACGCTGGGGCCACGTGCCTCCCCGTAGTGACCAGTGAGCAACCAGACTCGTGAGTCGATTATGGTGGTATGAGACACTATATTCGTGCTGTCGGCCTACATTGATAAGGTGATGGGGGAGTGGTGCAACGATTCCATGTAACAGCCCTGACAGCCCTTTGTAGTGACCTCGAGCATACTCTGAATTGCGGTGAGGCGACGAGTTTTGCCGCAGTGTATAGAGTATGAAACTAAGCCTGTATCTGTATAGTGATGAATCGTTAAAAAGGTGATGGGGGAGTGGTGCAACGATTCCATGTAACATCCCTGACAGCCTTTGCAGCGACCTAGAAACACACCATCGTATGAGATTTTCTAGGACTGAAGACCTTAGAATGGATCATGTTTGGGAATGATACAAGGGAGGTATCTTAGTTTCCCAATCCTGCTGTTTGAAATGGACTAATAACAACTCGGTAATCATGCTTATCATGCATTGCATGTGCCTGGAAGATGTGGAGCACTGAGGGATGAAAGCATGCCGCGAACGAAGAGGGTGTCGCATGAGGGAGTATGTCGGTGAGGGCATCCATCATGACTACATTCATACTTGCATTAATAAGAGTAGTTAGGAATGTTTGATTTTATTGCTTTATCATTACTGCTTGACTGAATTGATAACATGATAACTTATGCCTTATTGTTCCACTGAGTTAGCTACTCACTCCCACGTTACGGGATGGTGTTGTACACACCAACCAGATTTATTGAGTTTCAGATGATGGCGATGCTTATGAAGAAGAGCCGGACTATTGTGATGTGAAGGAGGAGTTCTCCTACATGTAGTTCTCTGTCAGGTTTATGAAGACCTGATATTGTATTGACTTAGCTATGGTACTTGGGATAGAAGCCGTTACACTTACACATTTGGTATATTTTGGAACTATACTTGTAATTATTTAACCTGGTAATGTTATTATACTCTGGAGACTCACCACAGTTTTTATATATTTTATATATCTATCACAGTCTTCTGCTTGCAATTTAACTGTCTCTAGAGTATGATATGCTGTTTTGGCTTAATCTCACTCATGTTCACTACATTAATGCAAACAACATTTAATCATCATTATCTATGTTGCATAAGTGATGTTCTGGAAACTCGAGAGTTGAGTTACTTCTCGACCCTCGATTTTTCGGGATGTTACAATATCGCAGCTGGTAATGCTTGTACACAACTTGTGTGGAAGAAACTTATGCTAAGTGATTATAGAATTAAACAGGATTCTATGTTATTATATTGTGATAATACCAATGCCATAAATAATTCAAAAAATCCAATTCAGCATTCTCGTACTAAGCATATTGATATTAGATTTCATTATATTCGAGATTTAGTAGAAGAAAAGGTAATATCATTGGAATATATCCCTACCGAGAATCAACGTGCTGATATTTTCACTAAATCGCTTGACAAAAGTATGTTTAACAAAATGAAATTTGATCTTGGCACGTGCATTCTAAAATGATTATTTATGCCTATTTGTATCATATTGTATATATTTACTAGATTAAATTTCCAATTTTTTGAAATATGCATGAAAATCTGATTTTTTGGTGGTACTCGACCAGTCGAGGATTTTCTTGACCTGTTGTGGCACGACCGGTCTAAGAAATCCCACGACCAGTCGTTGATCGTAGTGATTGACTTATATTTGGGGGAAATCACCTTCTTCCTCATTTCTTCTTTCATCTCCGACTAGTCGACACTCGACCAGTCAAACCCACCTTCCAAATCCTTCAAGGTTAGTATTTCATTTGCTTATTTCTTGTGGTTTTGTGTCTAGATTACTTCTATTTTCCTCTTGAAGTTGTTTATTTCTTATTTCGTTGTGATTTGAGGTTTTTCTTTTGAAAAATCTGTTTTGAGAAAACCATCTTCTCAATCCTTTGCAACTCTTCACTTTCTTGAAATCCTTGTTGCAAATGACATCTAGCGGGAAAAAGGTAACATCCCGTGGTCCGTCTTCTTCTTCCAGATCAGCCCCTCTCACTAAGTGTCATTTTCGGACTCCCGATGATGATCCGTCTTATGTTCGGGACATCAGATTGCGCAATGTTATTGTTGAACATCAAGTTTCTATTAATCATGTTGCTCCTTTTGATATCCTTCCTATCCTTCAAGCTGTAGGTTGGGATAACTTATTACATTGGGGTGGGCCAGCATACCGGTCCATTGCACAGTCCATGTTCGCATGTATATGTGATTTTTCACTGGAGAATTTAACTTTTAAAATAACCACTAGAGAAGGACCATTTGACATTGATCGTCATTTGATTTCAGCTCTTATGGATATTCCTGTGAATGATGAGGGCATTCCTATCCATAATTTATCTGATGAACCCTCAGAAACTGAAAAATGTTTACTCACTAGAATTTATGCAATCTGGATGCTCAATGGACTCATAAAGGGAATGCGCTTCCCTCAAGGTATTTGTTACTCAAATACAGAGTTCTTCACAAAATCTTTGTGTCTAACTTATATCCACGATCGAGTAATAAATCTGAATTGACTTCCTTCATGGTTCGTGTTCTTCATGCTATTGCCAGTGGTATGTCTATCTGTTTACCATCCTTGATTTGTCACTTCATTCTTAATTTTCGTCTCCATCCTGGTCACAGTGACATTCCTTTTGCTTATTTGATGACGGTGTTGGCTACTCATATGTTAGTCGATATGCCGGTTGGTGAAGCCCCTATCCATCATTTGATATTTAACAATTCTAACCTGAATAAGATGAAGCTGGAAATGCTTCCAGGTCAAGGTGATGGTGTTGGCAATGCTGAAGCTGATCATGAGGAAGATGCTGCTAATCTTCCTCCTGGTGATATTAATATGGATGATATTTTTGAAGAACTTGATACTGATTCTACAAATGATTCAGATTATGAGCCTTCTGACTTTGATGCTTGTCTACATGCATTGGAGGATAAGGTTGAGAATATAAATGTTAAGATGGAAAACATGTCTGTTGCTAATGATTTACATTTCAAGTATATGTGCAAATATCTTAAGCGTTTGAACAAGGGCATGCATAAACTTGATCCGTCTATCCCTGCTCCTTCATCTGGTTCAGATTAGTTCTTTTAGGTTATCTAATTTGTAATAACTTTACTACTATTGTGCTAGTTTTGCTTTAACTAGTTTATAAATTATGTGAGTTGATTATGCTATTATCTCATATCTTGTCTTGCTATCTCTCATCTATCTCTTTAATTTATTCTCCTTAGTCTATCTGTTCTGTGTTTTCTTTGTCCTCTTGTGACAAAAAGGGGGAGAATGGATATGTCTCGCTTTGATATGTCTTATATGTATGGAGAATGGATATGTTTTATGTACTCAGGGGGAGTTTTGTACAGATGTGGACTGTTGAATACTAATTTGCAGGTTCATGTTATTGTGCTAGTTGATAACAACTGGTGCATGATTCGTTAATCAGATATTCTGTGTTCTATAATATATCTTGGAAACTTGTTTTATCACTAATTTGACAAAGGGGGAGATTGTAAGTTCTATTGTTTATATCCCTTTTTGTTGTCAAATTTATGGTGCCAAAGACACTGTTAGGAAGCTTGCATATGTGAAGATCAAAGCTCTACTCAAAATCAACTTTGATGGACAAGCACTGCTCACAAGTCAGACTCAAGAAAGTGAGTTTGTTCGACTTAATTCAAAGACAAGGATAATGCAAGAAGCTTTCAAGTTCAATTTCAAGATCTCAAGAAGCTTTAAAATTTGAACTACATCAAGACTTCAAGCTTCACTACTTTCAAGGTCATGTGTCTTTACGTTTCAATGTCCTTACTTCACTATTGAGGTATGACTGACCATAGGTTGATCTTTAGAGTAGGCCATTTTGGATACATAATTCATATATTTTATATAAAAGAGTTTGGCCTGTTCTAAGACTAGTCCTGGACTTTGTTCGACTAGTCCTAGCACTGCTTCGACCTGTCTAAGGATTTCCTGGATCAGTCATAAGTTTGTTGCAAAAATTCAGAAATTTTCTGTTAGGCTTTGACTTGTCCTGGGGACTGTTCGACTAGTCGTAGGAACAGTGTCGACTGGTTCTTCGACCAGTCGTAGACCTACGACTCAAACTACATCGATGATTTGCACTTAGCTTTGACCAGTCGTGTGTGACCTTTGACTAGTCGAAGGTGCCTTACGACCAGTCGAAGGTGCCCTACGACTAGTCGTGAAATCGTCTTATCTTATCGCGCCCGAATTTTCAAAGTTCTGTTGGACCTACGACCAGTCGTAGAGGTCTTTAGACCAGTCGAAGACGTGATTTATTCACCTAAAAATAGAGCACGAATCTCAGAATAAAATAGATCATTCAAGCAATTAAAATCCGGCCTTCTAAGATAAATCTGTGCTCTGTTTAAGCTAAGTGTGCATATTTAATATCCTCTTTCTTTAGCTTTGTTAATTGATTTTGTTTCTTGCATTCCAATCTAATCTGTAAAGAGGAAGTTTTATTTTCCTTTTACTGGAATCAAAATCAATATAAGCTAGCCCATTTGTTTTAATTTAAAATCTATTAGAAATTAGAACCATTATATAGTGAGTATTGGACATTGAACTTTGACATTCAAATTTCTACTCCGACTTGGTTCTTCTGGGTTGCTACAACAAAGAAGAAAAACAGGTATTTTACAATTTGTGTAATTTACTTTATTTGGTTTTATTTGAGGTTAAGCCAAAAAAATCTCATTGTATTGGTTATCTGAGGAGAGCCAGGAAAACTTAGAAAAGATGATTTTTGAATTGTGTAAGCCCTTTGAAAAAGACACAATTGTGAAGGTTTTTGGTGAACCTGTGAAAACCTATTTGATAATGAATGCTAATATCCCCTATGTGAGGATATTAGGAGTGGAGTAGCATTCTGTGTGGCTGTTGTTGAACAGTTGGTGTACACACAGGCGAACCACTATAACTCTTTGTGTTGTGTGGATGTGTGCTTTATTTTCATATCATTAATTATTCAGTTGAGGAATGTATATGTGGTTGTGAATGTTGTAATCATTTTATTTCAAGCTAGTGAGAATGTTGTAATAGTTTAGATTTAAATTTTAGCAATTTATTTCTAGCTATTCCTTTATTAAGTTTGAGCTTCAGTTTCTTTAATTGTTCTTGTAAGGTTGCCCTACCATTTTTATGGTGCATGGTTGTCCTGAGAACAATCAATATTTGAAATTGCTTTTTATTCCTCCGTATAGTTTGAATTTATTTATTTCTCTACGGTTTGAGTTCTTGATACAAAGACTTTTTTAGAAATTAGGTTGTCCTACTATAAACTTTGGTTTTTGGTGTAAGGTTGTCCTTAGAACAACTTTTGTATCAATCTCTCAATACTTATTTATTGAGGTTACTATTCATTTCAGTATTGTGAATTGATTTACTTTATTTGGCTATCTTGTTATTTAAATTCTGCTGTAATTATCATAAATTTGGCATAGTCCTATTCACCCCCCTCTAGGACATATAACTTGGCTATTTCAGCCGTTCATACATCCAGGGACCTTCATTTGCCCTATCCCTAGATCATAAATATTGTTTGCAATGCCATTGGCTTCCCAACTACCACTAAACCGTTTCTTCCTCTCCAAAGCTTCAACAAAAGAAACATTCGCAAAATGGACTTGAAGTTCCACAAGTACCCTGAGGACCCTGATGAAGGTATTCAAGCAGCAGAAGAAGGAGGTGCAGGTGTCGCTCCCACCAAAGGGACTGAAATGGCCGGAGATGAACCCCCTGAACCTGATCGAGCAGCGTCAATGTCAACGCTCGGGTGTGCTAAACATTTCAAGCTGGACAGGATTTGGAAAATTCAGAGGGATATCCACTCGATGCACGAGAGGCTTATCGTGTTGGAACGGCTGGTCCAAGGAGTGCAGCAGACAGTACAACAGTTAGTTGATCTGCTCACTTGCCAGCGCGACGACATGACACCGTCTTCCTCGGCTCCATAAGCACTGATTTCTAGATGCTATCACATACATTTCGCTCTTACTTCCACTTATGAATGTTAGTATCTTTTTAGATGTTCTACGTTTTCATGGGTGTATATGACAGCTCTCTAACTTGCAAAGGCTGACAATTATTTATTATTATTATTTTTTTGTATATGCCCGTGGTTGAGCTAAATACTGATAGTATTTCTGGGTGCTATGAAATGGGCTTGGTGATTTTGTTGGGATAACTGTTAATCTACTACTGTCGGGGCAGTATATGTTTTGGATATTTTATATATGGCTGGATATAATTCACACTTTTACTGCCGTGATTATGTCTCATAAATTCCCTGGTTTATCTGATATGGAATGCATGTGATGTTTTTACTGATTATTCTATCTGGCTTTATCACTGCTTTATTTAATCGGATATGCATCCATATTGGCTGAAAATGATGTATGCTTAAAACTGGTTTAATCTTTATACATCTATATCCGTTGGTTCTCCCAAATATTTCAAACTTCAGTCAATATCAACTGCTATATCTTTATCAATAACTGACAAAAAGGGGGAGAAATCAAACACCTCGAATGAAAAATTGTATCCCGAACGGAAAATTGTATATCTACCTGAATGGTGTTGTAGGTGTTAGGGGGAGCAGCTGCACCTAGATAAGGGGAGTTTGTAGTCAGGGGGAGCAGATACTAGGTTGTGTACATGTTTGAAATAGAAATTGTAAAATTGTGTAAAATGCATGTACACACAATTTAGGATGTGTTTGTCTAGATACTGTTCTAGGGTGTTTTGGTATTTTGTCACGTAATTGACAAAGGGGGAGATTGAAAGTGCCCTGGTTTGTCAATTAGCGTGAGTGTTGAGTCGGTTAGACTGCAGAGTCTCATAGGAAGATCAACTCAAGCATCTGCCTCAACCGGATGTGTACAAGCTCGCCATGAGTAAATCTAAGCCTCACATCCCATGTCCTAAAACACCAGGTATATAAAACCCTTAAAACAAACTAGAACATCATAGAGTTTTTAAGTTAAGAAAACTATTTTTAAAATAGGAAAATTCTCTAAGTTTTCTTGCTTTGTCAATTTTATCGATACACATCTCGATATGATCGACTTGCGCTGTTGATGTCCTCGATACCTAAACGATATCATCGATATGAGGAAAAAATACATCCAGCAACCACATACTCATCTGGACAGAATTATCGATGCATCGATATACTATCGATATCATCGATATTCAAATCTCGAGTCCATCGAAGGTGACTCGATAACATCGACAGGCAGATCTTCGGCACCTCTATTTTTCCTTAAGAATATCATATGTGTATCGATATATTGAAGCCTCCTCGATACCATCGAAATTCAAATCTCGATGTCGATGATATTGGAAGGCACTTGATGATATCGGTCATGGGCGCCAAGTTCTTCTAGCAAAATATTTCAAGATTGTTTATTTATGATCAAGGGTCACTCGATAGAATCGATATTCAAATATCGATGATATCATTGCTATATCGATTGCATCGAATAGGGACAAAAACTGTCCAACAAGTTTAATGAAAAATTCTTTGGATTTATCGATGCATCGACACAACTATCGATATCATTGACATTCAAATTCCGATGATCTCAAAGGTCCCTCAATTATTCTTATAAACCTAAAATATTTCAAGTCAAGTCTCTCTCATTTTCAAATGTCGATGAATTGACACTGTATCGATTGAATCGGAGTTCGAAATCTGATGACATTGACACCTGTTTCGATTCTATCAACCAGCTGACAAGTGGTTTCAAAAGCGTATGACATTTGAGTTTGTGTCATCGAGCAGACCATCGATGCTATCGAGAGTATACGCTCGATGATATCGAACCCGCTCAATTATATCGAACTCTATCATAAATGTGACCGTTTTATATCCATTGAAACCTTTTGCCTATATAAAGAGAACTTGTCTATTGTTGCTGGTAGAGAAAGAAGAGAGTGCTTTTGAGTGTTTTACCTTACATCATATACCCAAAGCCCTTTCTCTCAAGGAAGTTCATCCTCTAATCCACCTTCATCATTGATATTCAATAGAGTGGATTGGGGAATGAACTTCCGCATTCAAGGATCCTCCAACTACTACCTTAATGACAAATCATTAAGCTGAGATGCCTTGAATGCATGATCGGAATCACTCTATCTTCCTTATAGGAAAACTTTTTATAGAGTAGGATTCCGTTTTAACCTTGACCCAACCCGAAGCCTCGTATTGGTACATCATCTATGTTGCAGATCAAGGAAGACAGAAATTCTTCATCAACAAGGAGGAGATCTTTGTCACTGTGCTGAATGAGACTCATCCACTTATTTGTAAGTTATTAGAGTCCAGAGGACACTTGTGATCATTCCTTTTTAGGATTGGGTCTTAGGTGTTTCTCACCCTTGCAAGCCCTCGTAGGAGGCCTGTGGCGGGAGTGTACGTGGTGGGTACATAGTGTTGACCCTTGCTCTGTGGAGAGCATAAACTTTCGGTTGAAGGTGAACCTGTCTAAAATCTTAGGTTCGAGGTGATCCGTGTGAAACCTCAGTTAGGGTCTTATGGAAGATCCTAGGCTAGTGTGCCTAAAAGTGGGTGTGTTGTGTTGACCCTTGCTCGTGAGAGCATAAACAGTCAGCCTCAGTGTAGGTTGTAAAGGTTGAAGGTGAACCTGCTTTAAAACCTTAGGTTTGAGGTGAACCACTGTGAAACCTCCTTAGTGAAATCCGGTACACTCAAGGGTTGAGTGCGGTTATCGGGAGTGGAGTAGACAAGTAATCGAACCACTATAAAAATGACTGTGTTTGAGATTGCTATTCTTCTGGTTGTGTGATTTACTTTAATATTTTCATATCTGAATATCTAAGATCACACACATACACGGTCATATCCATCATAAACTTGTTTACATATTGTTTACTTCTTAAATAGTTTGTGATTGGATCCTCTACCGGGCTTGGAGGCCAGTAGAGTTACTTTTGAGTAATCCTAATATGTGTTTGTTGTTAGGATTAGTGTAATAGGATTTTAAATAAACCATAAAAACTTTTAAAAGTCTTATTCACCCCCCTCTAGGACATATTAGCATATTCATACTTCAACTAAAACGGTCTTCACCGCTATTCAAACCAAACTCAAGGATGGTCTGATGTAGGATGATGATCAAGCACGTTCATAATGCACATGGACTAGAAGAAGCCTAGGGAAGAATCGACAAAAACTTGGCATAGTTCGACCGGCTGACCTTTTTATCGACATGTCAAAATTCTGCCAAAAATTCTAGATTACTTGTTGTCTGATTTCTATTAGTTTAGATAGGTCGACAGATCTTGTTGACAGGTAGAAATCCAGTTCGACGAGTCAACAAATCGGTTTGACAGTTCAACAGATTGAAAATCTCATAATTTCTATTTAAATATCTGCACAATTTTTTGTTGTTTCAATCTATCGACTCAACCGATTGACGACAAGTCGATGAACGTAGGAAATTTGCACAATTTTCTGAATTATTTCCTAGTTTGATTAGAACTATTTGATTATGTTTTTAGGGTTTGTTTATGATTATTTAAAGGGGTTAAACTCATTTTTATGTGAGCATTCATTTAATAAATCAATTCCTTAAAAATTTTCTTCTTTGTTCTCGTGGATTCGAGAAAGCTCTTGTGGATTTAAGAGAGCCTTGTGGATTCAAGTTAATTATCAATCGAGGAAGATGGTGATTAACCTTATCACATCCTCCCCTGAGTCAAAATCAAACAGTTCGATGCAATCTAGAGAATATACCAATCTTCTTCCCTATGAAATAAGACATAATAAAAACTCTTTAATATGTAAGCATATAGACCAATTGGTACCCCAATCATTTCAAACGTGGAATAAAATCGATTCTTATCATGAAAATGGAGAGATTGAGAAGGATGTTGCCCATAGAATTTATGTAAGTTAGAAGAATGGCAATAAGTGCCACTAGAGTTTTATTTTATCTTTATATATCACTCAAATTGAAAGGAAAATATTATAAGGTAGATAAAAGACCAATCATACTTTATGAAGCAAAACGTAGGCTAGTTAAGAAACAATATGTTCATAGGATGAGGGGGTGAGAGATCATAGGGAGACAGAGAAGAAGAAGAAGAGGAAGACGAACAAGAAGAAGAAGAAGCAAAAGAAGAAAAAGAGGGTCAAGTGGAAGAAGTAAATGAGGAGGCTGAAGAGAAACCACCAAAAGATGAGGCAGAGTTTTGATAAACAAATGGCGGGTTAGGTATCTCTCTAATTGGACCCTCCTCATCCCGCCAATATGTGTGGTTAGGTAGGGATTTTTTCTTATCCCCACTTACCTATCATTGGGTCGAGGATACTCGAGGAAATATGCCTAGAATCTATCCGCTGTGTTTTTAGTTTCATGTTTTGTAATTTTAGATTTAGACTTTGTAATGGTGTAGATGGTCGATCCGGTGTTGTTTAGACCACTTGAGATTCTTGGAGTTAATATCACCTCTTGTGGTGGCTATCTTTCTTTAAGAAAGAAAAAACATTTCATAGGATGAGTCCAGCTGGCATGAGGATGTTGAGATAGACAAGTACTAAGGTAAGAAACAATAGAATTAGAAATGAATATGTTTGGGCGAACTTAAGAGTTACACCACCAGGTTATAGATTTAAGAGAACGTAGACTTAATGGGTTAGTCATGTATAATGGAGACTAAGAACTACGCTAATTAGGAGTAAGTTGGTACATGTTTAAGGTTTTAAAAGGGCAAGAAGAAGGTCCAAAGGGACATGGGTGGAGGTAGTAAGAAAATACTTAACGACCTACGGTCTGACTAAAGTTATAGCCCTGATATGAGTGATGAAATGATGAAACAAGATTAATATATCCTATCATGGCCCAAACTCGGAAACCGGGCTCACAAAATTCCCGATCGCTGAATCTGGTGCCAACAGCCTCCGTAGTACCCCATTCTCAGCTCCCAGCGCGCATACGCCAGATTTCGATCCTAGGATCCTACAAGGAGGATTTTCAAACGTACATTTATTTCGTAAGAAGCATAACCACAAGTTTACCCAAATCACAAGGGTAACATCATCATCATCACATATCCACTAATATAAATGGTTGAATACAATGCTGAAAGGGAAAATACATATATCAAAAATCAAAGCTCCAAAAGAGAGATGCACACTCCAAGCTCAACGCTGTTGCAACCTAACGCCACCTGCACACATCTATCGTGCATAATCTTATAGGAAGCTTAAAGGGTGGTGAAAGTGTGTGCGATGCATGTGCCAAGCATATAGATATCAGAGTAAGTGAAAATATTGGCAATCCATAAATACCATCGGCCTTATATAGACTACATACTATACACTAAGTAATACAGATCAGTTATGCAATGTGGAGATATAGTAAGCCAAATATCAGAAATCAAGGATGCAATGCAATATCAAAATCCTGTCGAGCCTTCAAATACCATCAACCTCATCCATGCCATATAAGTGCAGAGACATAGTAACCAAAAATGCCATATGCTGCGGATGTAATGCAATATTAGGTGCGAATGAAATGACCAAGTTGGAGTGTGAAGACGAGATGATAATATGTAGTATCATAGGTTACGGGGTCCACCATAAGGGACTTCTATCCAAAACAGTCTCATACCTAAATTTGGTTAGTCAGACTTAATGTGGTAAACTCCTGATCTCAGGTTAGTCGTGCGCCCCAACAGAAATCCTGGTCATTGCGAAAGTACACAACAATTAGTTGCGCACTACCAGCCTGAGTGGATAGTGAATGAATGAATGAATGAGTATGCAACTCCTGCTCAATAAGTTCACATATCAGTACTGTACATCTCTGAGATCATCACCGGGGTTTATTACACTCCACGCTAGCTTTCTACCCCTATTCGAGCTCACAACTGAGTAAGTGGAAGAGACCTCACTATCCGCCTGCCAATATCGGGCCCGACTTGTCGATAGCGGACCCATTCCTCAAGTTGGTCAAACTCAACCCAGATATTTTCCCCTCACTGAGGTGGGTAAGGTCACACCCCCTTGCAACTGACCACGACACAGTGGAAGATGCGGCCTACTAGTATACGGCCCTTATGTGCTCATATATATCCACTCGGTATAGACGTTGGGGCATCTCCTAGCCACAGAGGTTTACGGATTTTCACCTAGGGACATCTATGACGGCCATATGCTAGAACGAAACATTTTCGGTGTCCCATCTGACCATCCATGACATGCCTGTGGAGGCCACGACCCTGATGTCGCTAAGGCGTATAGTGGTCATATCACAAAATACGAGATGCATGAGTCATACCATTCAGTGATACAACAATCCTACAAGTACCATATGCTCATGTGGGCAACTCCTCCTATCAGGGAGTCCCATAATAATTCACCATATGACATATGTAATGGTCAACCACATCTCCTAACAAACAACAAACATGCAGATGATGCATATGGGCATGTATCATGATGCGATGATGTCACATACTCATAATCGGTATCGACCTCAATAATCGGCACTGATAATCGGTATTGGTAATCAGCCTCGATAATCGGCCTAACAAAGGGCCTAAGGGAAGGTCACAATGTGGACATTTAACCATCATTGCCCATCAATGTGGACATTTAACCAACATTGCTCCCAAGGAGTGGCCCATATAGAGCCAAACGTATTGTGGGCCCATAACCTCATACAAGGGCCTCATACAATCACAATGGGCCACATACAATTCAATGGGCCTCATATAATCACCACGAGCCTCATACAATCATAATGGGCTACATACAATCTCAATGGACCTTACACAAGGGTCTCATACATCAAGTGGGCCGCATCACATGGGCCTTATACAGCACATCGGGCCTTATCATATGGGCTGGGAATATATCACAATGGGCCACATCCCATGGGCCTCGAATATATCGCAATGGGCTGCACCACCTAGGCCAATATACATCAAATGGGCCACACCAATGAGCCAATATACACCAAATAGGCCGCACCAATGGGCCAATATACATTAAATGGGCCACATCATATGGCTGCATCATCTACACCATTCTTCTATTTTTAGAGATCATTTTAGTGCATTAACCGAAAAGAAATGGATCACATTGGAGGATTATCTGGACCATACCACAAATAACAGTGGGGATAATGATTTTCACCATTTAAATTCGCGAGGCCCACAATTTCATTTTTCGTCCAACCAGATCATAAGGTCACAAATACCTGGATTAAGAGGAAAATAAATTTCCCCCAAAAAGGGTTTCAATGTTGGACGTTCACTCTACACTATTTTCTGCGATGTGGTCCAATTGATCATCAGATCTACTTCATTTTTTTAAGCCTTAAGATGAGCTTGCCAAATGGCCGGACGGTATGGATATACCTCGCATACATCATGGTGGGGTCCTCACAGCCCGTCCAGATGGATGTCGTGGAATACAAATCATACATCATGATGGGTTTTCACTGATGGATGGACGGTGTGATAAACACAAGCATCAAGGTGGGCCACAGCACGACGGTGCAGATACATCACTGCATCATGGTGGGACACTACATGGCACCGTCCAGATGGACGGTGCTGATGAATTACATATACATACAAGGTGGGTCCCACGGAACTTACTGACGTCATACACCAGCTATATAGCTAGTGTGAGTTACACCATCCAATCTATTTCCATATCAGGTGGGTCCCACGTAGGGCCCACCACATACAATATAAGATGATATAATATATTATTATTATTATTATTATTTCAAAAGGGGCAGTGTCCAGGTGGGTCCCACCAGCAAAGGGGCATCCCAGATGAAATCATACATCATGGTGGTCTCCAAATAGACCGTCCAGATGGACGGTGCTGGTGAATTACATACAGCAAGGTGGGCCCCACCCCCACACATGCAGTATGTGTGGGGTGGGCCCCACATACAGCCAAGCGGACAGACGGTTTGGATATACACATGCCTCGTGATTGGCCCACAGAACTTGCTGACGCTAGTTTGGCAGCTGCATGCTGCTGCCCATCTAGTAGATGGGCGACCCAGATTTATAATGAGTGGATTAAGGTGGGTCTACACGTGTGGGACCCACCAGCTTGTGAGATCAAGCTAACATATGTGTTTTCTTTTCATACGGGTGGCCTGCCCTAGACGGTCCAGGCAACATTGCTGCTGGACGTCTATAAGGTGGACCCCACAATGGGCAGTGTGGGTACAACCCATTCATCAGGTGGGCCACAAAATATGAGAGAGAGAGATAGAGATCAAATCATGTGGTGGAGGGAGCTCCACCACTATGAGCTCCCTAGCCATACAATATATACATCAAGATGGGTCCCAATGATATGTGGGTCCTTAAATTAACAACTCAAGGTGGAAACCCTAAAATCACCCACCTATTGCTCCTCTTCTTTAGCTCTTTGGACTCCCTAGCTCCAAAGCTACAATTTTGATGGAGGATGATGGAGATTAGACGATTGGATGGTGGGGATCTTGGGTAGGAAGTGGGCCACACTCGGCTCTCTCATGGAGCTTGAACCGTCTCTCATCGTTGCTTGGGAGGAAAATGAGAGAGAGAGAGAGATGAGAGAGAGAGAAGTTGTAAGAGAGAGAGGGATGGGTGTACTTGAAAAGGAATGGGTGGAGAGAGAGAGAGAGCTGACTTTAGGGGTTGCTTATACTTGGGAATGGGATATGTACATTACATGATTGATGTGATTGATGGGACATGTTCTCTTGGGTTTGCAAATGCATGACATTTTTCTCGAACTAAACGTTGGCCTACATCTCCTGGCCTGGAATCGCATCGGCATGCGAGACACAACTACGACGCAGTCGCAAGGGTATAATTCTTAGGTTGAGCTGACTCAAATTGACAGGGTACGACTTAGGGATGCACGTAAATGCTATCTATGCGTCGCGGGTCGCCGAAATTCTACCGGTAGGACCGCGGAAGACTACGAAATGGTACGGTCTAGGATACGGGCCTTACATATCCAACCCAAATAATTGGGCTAAGGCTTAAATATTGGTGATGTTGAGTAAGGTAGGTTCTTACACCTGTGTGGAATGGACTACTTATACATCCCAACATATTTAAAAGCTAAGAATGGCCTTAATAACATTTTTCCCTTTATTGGATTTATAAAATATTGTAAATAATTATAAATTGTCCCCTTTTTAATGAATTAAAAATTAAGCTGGACTCATTTCTGTTCATCGGCATGTGTGGCAAAACTAAATAATAAGATAACTCTTCTGACTATTTTGCCTAAAGAATGAAAAATGACGGCCATGATGATCAGTTTTAGACCACTTGACAAACATTTTTAAAGTGGAATGATTAGAAAATAAAAATAACTAGAAATTCCCAATAAAGTTTTTGTTGTTGATGTCTTAAATCTGAGCACAATAGGTCTTTCGATGCCATCAACAGATAGCTAGATATCATCGAGTAGACTTCTATGCCATTGAAGGATGCTAGATGCCATCGGAAAAATCAGGAATCCCATGTTGGTTGTCGGACACTTTGTGGTGTCCTACTCGATGCCATCGAAGGAGATTCGATGCCATTAACAAGTCGTTAATGCCATCAAAGTCCCATCGAAGGTCCATTAGAAAAATTAGAAAAATTCATGTTCTATCGCTGAACATTTTTGGAACATTCTGATGCCATCGACAGGTCATCAAGTTTGTGCACATAATTGGGTAGGTGCGGTATTTTTTTTCGATTTCAATTGTGATTCTCATAAAGGCTATATATATATATATATATATATATATATATATATATATATATGGATGTAATCAAGATTTACAAGTATCAAGGAAAATATAGATATTTTTATTTCATTCTAGGATTTCAAGGGCATAGCTTGGGAAGATTCAAGGCTTGTTCTAATCGAGTAATCTTTATCTCTTGTAATTTTCTGATTTCATAGTGCATTACCATCGCTTTGTGGCATAGTTTTTTTCCATAAGGGTTTTCCACATGAAATTTGGAGTGTTTGTGATTGGACTTGATTATGCGTTTGGAATACTTTGCTTGATTCATCTCTATATACTTCTATGGTGCCCCATCAAGTGATTTCAGAGAGTCTAACGTTAGGATTCAGATTGAATCTAAAAGCATAATATCAATGCCTTCTAATCCTAAGTTCAATGTTGAGAAATATTCCATGAAAAGTAATTTTAAACTATAGAAGGTCAAGATTACTGGTCTCCTAGTTCAACAAAGATTGGATTATGCACTCCTTGAGAAGTGACCAAAAACTATAACAGATGAAGAATGGAGTAAGGTAGATAAGAAAGCGAGAACCTCTATCAAATTATGCCTAACGAATGAGGTCCTTTACAATGTCATGAGAGAGAGAAAATTTTAGCTAGTACATGGGAGAAATTAAAAGACATCTACGTGAAGAAATCTCTTAAGAATCGCCTGTACTTGAAGCTTTAATTGTTCAATTTGAAGATAGCAGAGGGGGCCGATGTTGAGGTCCAAATTAGTAACTTTAACAAGATAGTTGGAAATTTACTGGATGTGGAGGAAATGTGTAACGCCCTGAAAATTGGGGGTTGAGCATAAACTCAACTCCCGAGTTTCAACGCATCACTTATGTAACAAAATGAATGATGATTGAATGTTGTCTGTAATAGAGCATTGAACATGAGTGAGATTAAGCCAAAACAACATATCATACTCCAGAGACAGTTAAATTGCAAGCGGAAGACTGTGATAGATATATAAAATATAAAAACTATGGTAAGTCTCTAGAGTGTGATAAGGTTACCAGGTTAATGAATTACAAGTACAATTCAAATTACACCAAATGTTTAGTGTTATCTAGTCAACATCCTTATAATCCCGTCGATCAAGACACGACTCGCATGAAGCCGTCAGCACACAGCATACACGAACAAACATCATTGTCGTCATAAAGGTCTGGCTCCACCGCAAGAGTAGCGTCGCCATCTGCAATCAGACAAAGTCTGGTGGGTGTTCGGAACACTGTCCCGTAACGTGGGAGTGAGTAGCTAACTCAGTGGAACAATAAAGCATAGGTTAACATGTTATCAACTCAGTCTAGCAGTAATGATAAAGCAGTACAATCAAACACTCCTAACTATGCTTATTAATGCAAGTATGAATGCATTCATGATGTATGCCCTCACCACACACTCCCTCGTGCAACACCATCTTACGTTCGTGGCATGCTTGCATTCCTCAGTGCTCCACATCTTCCAGGCACATGCAATGCATGATGAGCATGATTACCGAGTTGTTATTAGTCCATTTCAAATAGCAGGGTTGGGAAACTAAGGTACCTCCCTTGTATCATTACCAAAAATGATCCATTCTAGGGTCGTCAGTCTTAGTTAATCTTAGACGATGGTGTGTTTTCTAGGTCGCTGCAAAGGCTGCCAGGGCTGTTGCGCACAAAGGTTACACCACTCCCCCATCACCTTTTTAACGATTCATCACTATACAGATACAGGCCTAGTTTCATACTCTATAACTGCGGCAAAACTCGTCTCCTCACCGCAATTCAGAGTATGCTCGAGGTCACTACAAAGGGCTGCCAGGCTGTTGCTCGCATTCGTTGCACCACTCCCCCATTACCTTATCAATGTGGGCGCACGAATATATGTATACCACCATAATCGGCTCACGAGTCTGGTTGCTCATAGGTCACTACGGGGAGGCACGTGGCCTCAGCGTAGGCCGACAGCTCGGCCACGGTGTCCCATACCACCATGCCCAGGCTCATGAGTCTTAGCGGATCGAGGTACCATGGTTAAAGGGGATTTCACTGGTAAGTTGGTACCCTAGGTTCAAGCAATAGTGTCCAAACATGGTGAACATACATAAGACAGATCGAGTTGCTTGACGAGCTCGGCTAGCTCGGGCGCACAACAAGTTGAACGATATAAAGTGCATAAGCACTTTGTATGGCCAACCACTATCGCCAACTGAAGTACGACTCGGGTTCGTCGAACACATTTCATGTGGCAAATGAAACTCAGCCACGTTACCGACTGCCTGGACTATACAATAACCCCAATCACATTCAATTTCAGATATTTAAAGCAGTAATGGATCAAAATTCAAATCATACAATCAAAGACTGATATTATCCGTTTAGGGCTGCCAGGGCAGTTGCACGCACTCGTTGCTCCACTCCCCCATCACCCATAACGGATCATACAACGTAAACATGAATTTAAACATATGCATTACATAGATAAAATCATACAATCAATTGAGCATGTTATGAAGTACAACATGAGCATGAGTTTGTACATATTCAATTCCTAATCACACAACTATCCAAGGAAATCATACACATAGTTAAAGGAGTTGAGAATCATATCTCAACACCCTTATACATTACAATTTACTAACTACTACTCATTCAGACATTTCAACGAACACTTTAGACTACATACATCAACATACATGACATATGTTGATCACATAGGTATTAGGCCAAATCCTTTCACTAGGGAGTTACCCGAATCATAACACGCATACACCCAGGTCGGATTGTCATGGCAAGCAGGAATCCAAGTTCCATATTCATTCAGTCATTTCCACAAACACTTGGGCCACACATTTTAATATAAGTAGTGTATATTGGCCGTGGCGTGATTTAGGGCAAATCCTTCGTTAAAGGGGTATCGCCAATCAACAATCATAAATCCATGACAATTAGTTATGGCGAGCGCGAATGAGAATGCTATACTCATTCGGTCATTTTCACAAACACTTAGAATACACTATTTTAACATACATACTGTATATTAGCAAAAGCATGTATTAGGGTGAACCCTTTCGCCAAACAAGTATTTTATCCATATATAACATATTAATACAACAAATAATCATGGCAAACACATTTCCAAAATTTATATGTATACGGTATTTTCTACAGATACCTAGAGTATGTAAAATTCCATATTCTTCATCTTTAATCGAAACGGAAAACAGACAACACTTTGTACATGTGCAATTGCATGCAGATCATGAATCTATCATTATCTGACATTGAAAGCATTGAAAACCATAACCTATACACCTAAAGTCCACACCTTTTGTCGTAGAATCGTAACAGATCCGATAGGTTTACTAAGCTTTCGTATTCGGCAGTTTGGTAACCTATAGATTGAAATAGGTTAGCTATTTCATCACTTGAATCGAATCAAACCCTTAAACAGGTTAGGGTTAGGGTTTTCTTACCTAGAAAAGATGCCGGAATCGCCGGGAAAGCGATGAGAACGGAGCGGTTAAACATGGATAGCAGTAGGGAAGCAAGGTAGGGAGATTCTCCCACTTCCCTCTCACTTTCTCTCTCTTTTCTCTCTTCTCTCTCTAGGGTTTCTCTCAAATTCGTATGGCTGCAATGAGAGAGGGTTTAAGGTCCTTATATAGGCTAAAAACTCACCGAAATAGACTCTAGGTCAAAGTATACTTAGGTTATAACCAAAGCGGGTCAGTTTCAGCTCAACGAAGAACTTCTGGCGGGCCTCCTTGAGCCAAAGGTCGGATTTAAGCTCACCAACCTTGGATTTACGATTAGTTA
Source organism: Magnolia officinalis (assembly GCA_021015155.1). Classification (NCBI taxonomy): domain Eukaryota; kingdom Viridiplantae; phylum Streptophyta; class Magnoliopsida; order Magnoliales; family Magnoliaceae; genus Magnolia; species Magnolia officinalis. The sequence continues at coordinate 20,541,847 of JAJHSJ010000014.1, forward strand.
AGTTTTCGTTTCAGTCGGGATTCCAGATCATGCGTGGCGGACTAGTTTCAGTTCAACGGTCAGCGGATCTCGATCGGAGATTCCGAGTACATGGATATGTGTATGAAATTTCTCCTGATCCGAGGGTGTAATTTGGTCTGATTCTGACGGTCTAGTTGCTTAAAACTGATCCGCAAGCGAGAGGTGCAAGATTACTATTTGAGATATTTATTTGTAAAGAAAATCAAGTGTTTTCACACTCCTCGCTCCGAACTCAAGCGAATTACACTGAGACACTATTTGGATTTGATTTTCGAGATGGTTGTCAAGCCCAACAAGGCGGTCCTAATTCCTTAACTTTGTGTTAATCAGACTTCCGTCGTGTGGTCCAGATCTGATACGGAGTTTCGAGATGCTCCTGAGAGTAGCCATGTAATGAGATTGATCTTAGATTTTAGGGTACCCTAGCGTCAATGATTTTACAAGTTTTGGGTCTTGCAGATCGTATTTAAAGTGATTGGTGCTAATTTCACAGGCACTCTAGTTTAACACTTGCTAATTCTCGCCTAATTTCTAAAGGATTTAGTCCTGGGTGATTTCGGTCTGAGATGGTACTTAGTCCTTTGTAGCAATGTTTAGTTTAAGTATTGTTCTTCGTCACCTAAACTTTAAGATAGTGTCTAATGTGAAAGTACTTAGAAAAATTGAAAGAACAAGGTGGTGAAAGGTGGGATTTGTGAAGGAAATGGGTTAAGGAGCGATTTTAGACTGTGGGATTGAGTTCTGACAAGTTAATAAGGTGTGAGGATCGACCCATTACCTAAGGACGTCTAATCCCAGGTTGGCAAAAATCCGGGCTGTTACAAAATGATGAAAGATGAGGATCAGGCATGCATCCTATTGAATTCTCTCTCGACTTCCTATGAGTCGTTCAATAACTCGTTGTGCATTGGTAGATTGACCATTACCATCGATACCATTATCTCAGCCCTTCATGGAAAGGCAATGAGAAAGAAAAGTGATGACATGGGTGTTAGAGCATAAAATTAAGAAGAAAAGAAGAAGATGAAAATCGATATCTTTTGGTTCCGTGACGCACAACACTTAAGGGATATAAAGTCATTATGCGACGCGCAATGACTGGATGGTGACCGCTCAACAAAAGATGAGAATGGTCCATTGTGCCTGCGCAATGGGACCTGCTTTTTGCATAGTAAGGGTCTATTGCATAGATATGAGAGTTCACACGTGTGGAAGGCTATAAATACCCCTCCACTCTCTTTATTTGCATCATTCGAAGACTTCCAAAGCAGGTAAAAGACAACAACTTCTTCAGAGTTACTAAGGTACAGGCTGAACCTGTTACGCGGTGCGCAACAGAGTGTCTGCACAATAAGATGAACACGTTCAGTTAATTGTCCGTGCAACACCTCTATTACACGGAAAATGATTCTCAAATATGGATTATACCTTCTGCCGTTGTTATGGAAAGTTCAGTTGATTCGAAAGGAAGAAGATTCCTCAACAGTTAGCAGGATTGACCAAGATAATATCATTTTCGCACATCGATTCCTCTAATTAGGTGATCATATCGCTATCCAAAACACAACCAAAATTAATATTTAAATATACTTGATTCTTGTATTCTATAGTATTCAATTTATTTTGGAATCAATGGAGATATGAGAATGTAAATGAATTAAGAGAACGAGCCAGTAGAAAAAATTATCGATCAATGGAAAACAGTGGGGCTATCATGTAAACAATTACCGGAAGAAAAAGTACAGGTGAAGATGTGGTTGAATTCGATGAAAACAGGGATCACATTTACCCTCACGTGCGTTGACATAAGAATCTTCCGTGATCTCACTACAAAGGCACATGAACTTGAATTGATGACCAAGAAAATGCTGGCATTTCAAAGCGAGATAGGTAGAAGAGGACCGAAAAGATTGATGGAAAATGTCGTTAATCAAGAGAAAAAAAGGAATGTTCCTCGCGACAAAAGAAGGATGGAAAGAAGAGAAGATACAGATCGCTATAGAGGACGCGCTAGCGATAAAAGACCTAGACCATTTGATTCTCATGAAGGATACGCGTTCAAAAGAGAAGACATCGTTCCCATGATGAATCAACTGCTGAGCGCCGGAACAATAGACTTGCCTCTGTCTAAACATTCTAAAGAAGCCAAAAAAATAAAAGAAAAGAATTATTGTCACTATCATTGTCTGCTGAGACACCCCACAAAAAATTATTTTACATTGAATAACATATTGTAGATGATGATAAACATAGGTGAAATCGTGATGGGGAAAGAAAAAGAAAGAAATGAAAAAGCAACAGTGAGCGTACTGTCCACCTGGGAGACCATGTATGAAAAGACATAATCCAGAAAGAAAGAAGGCTGTAATACAAGCACCATCATATCTTTAGATGAGGTAATTGAAACGCCATCGACAGGTGCATGAAAAGAGGCATTGATTACGTTACGTTCGAGAAAATGAGTAACAAGCCCCCTCGGGGAACAGCGGTTCGAAACAATGTAAGGAGAAGCACCTGGACTACATTCTGACAATGGAAAAGAAGAAATAAATAAAGTTGAAAAAGTAACTTATGATATTGTGAATCATTTAAAGGGAATTCCCACTCGATTGAGCGTATATGATGCACTGCGACTATCTGAAGATTTTAGGCAGACTCTGATTTAAGCTCTATTCGATAATAATATTAGAAAAGCGTTGCTTGCCGAAATGGAAAGCATAAGACCTGACGTGCTTTAAGCCATCACAGGATGTGACTGTATGCCTGTTATCACATTCTCCGATGGTGATATGACTTGTTATAGAGAGCATAATAGACCATTAATGATTGTTGGTCACATTCGTGATAAACAAGTCAGGCGAATGATGTTGGACAATGGGTCTGAAGTGAATCTGTTGTCGTTGACAGTACTGAACGAGCTCGGGTATCGACACTCTCACTACGCCTTAGTGGAATGATGATTCAGGGCTTCAACTAAGACAGACAACAGGCATTAGGAAAGATCACATTAACTCTGGAAATAAGAGAAATGACAATGAACGTTATATGTCATGTCATCAATGGAGTAACGATGTACAACCTCCTCCTGGGAAGACCCTGGATGCATCAATATGGCATTATACCGTCTAACCTACATCAATGCTTCAAATATTGTAGGGATGGGGTCCAACATAAAGTGATGGCCAATGCGAGACCATATACAAAGGCAAAATGTTTTTTCCCAGATGCAAGCTAATATGACGACTTTGCAACCGAAGACAAGAATAAAGATGATAGAAGCATGGCTATAAAAGACAACCAGACAATGACAATAAAAAATAAAGTTGTGAGAATAGAACCGTTTGGAAAAGTGAACACGAAAAAGAAATTTTACTTCGTGCTAAAACACTTGAGACAACCTAAGCAGCCTCCTCTGACATTACTATCACCAGAACAGTTAGAAACTCTACAGTCGAACTATACGGTGCCATTATCATACGTCGAAAGAAATAACAAGTTTCCAGCCATGCCAAAAAGATTCATATCAAGTCCAGTCCGAAGAGTCTTGAGCCCATTGAGTTATATGTCCCTTCATAGACAACAACAAAAGAAAGAACCAATAATGAAGTGATTCGCGACAGATTGACATCTGAAGATTTGGAAAGATACAGCCCGATAAGCAAAAAGATTATGCAAAGTATGGGTTTCGATCGTGAAGAACCGATCGAATTGAGCAATGGCAGAAGCATACATATCCCGATCGGCGTGAGCGAAGAAATGCCAGAGAAATTCTATGGGGTAGGAGCATCATCTTCTCATGCACAAGCAAATGTGATTGTAGCAGGTCCAACGACTATCCAAGAAACAAACTCTAAAATAATCAGGCATCCGGAAATGGCTCCAAAACAGATAGAGGACGGGGGGTAACCGACAGTCGATGCTTTATGAGAAATTAATTTAGGAACAGAAGAAGAGTTGCGACAGATGTTTGTAAATGCCAGTTTGTCCGAACAAGAAGTCGATCAATACATGAAATTATTGAAAGAAGATAAAAATGTATTCTCTTGGACATATGTGGAAATGCTAGGCTTGGAAGCGTCAACGACGATGCATCGGATAAATATCTCCAAAGATTAAAAAAACTGATAAAACAAGTGTAGAGGTGATTTCATCAGATTTAACCGCTCTAATAGAGGAAGAAGTAAACAAGTTGATTAAAGTTGGTTTTATAAGAGAAGTCAAATATCTTAAATGGATATTTAATATTGCCTCGGTGAAAAAGAAAAGTGGACATATCAGATTATGCGTCGATTTTAGAGATTTAAATGAAGTATGTCCAAAAGACGACTTCCCGTTGCCCATAATAGAATTATTGATAGATAGTACAATGAGATATGCTGTCATGTCATTTATGGACAGATATGCTGGATACAATCAGATACAAATGGCTTCTGAAGATGAAGAAGCGACTGCATTTAAGACTTCCCTTGGAATCTATTGTTATAAAGTTATGCCCTTTGGTGTCAAAAATGTCGGTGCCACATATCAGAGAGTAATGCAGAATATATTTCAAGACATAATGCACAAACACGTGGAATGTTATGTTGACGATTTGGTAGTTAGATCGAACAGTCATGAGGAACATCGTGAGCATCTGTCTTCTGTGTTTCGTCGACTCAGAAAGAAACAACTAAAAATGACTCTGACAAAATGCGCTTTTGGTGTCTCATCAGGTAAATTCCTTGGCTTCGTCATCAAATACAGAGGAATTGAAATTGATTCAAGAAAGATCAGAGCTATTTAGGATATGCCGCCACCAAAAGCACTGAAGGAATTGAAAAGTTTGCAAGGAAAATTAGTGTATATTTGACGCTTTATCTCCAATCTGGTTGGAAGGTGTCAGCCGTTTGCTCATCTAATGAAGAAAGGAACGGAATTTGTAAGGGATCAGGCATCCTAAAATGTGTTCGACTCTATTACAGAGTTATCGAGACAGCCACTGGTATTAGCGGCCCCGCGAAAGGAAAACCTCTGCTCATGTATATTTCTGCAGCTAAAAACTCCCCGTGAGCTTTATTGGCTCAAGTAAATGAACAAGGAAAAGAAACAGTTTAACTTATTATTTGAGTCGAACCCTAACAGGTGAGGAATGCAATTATTTGCTAATTGAGGAAGTATGTTTGGCATTCGTGTTTGCAGTGTAGAAATTGAGGGATTATTGTCTCTCTCATGATATAGTTCTGATCTCATGAGTTGATCCCATAAAGTTCTTGTGACAAGGCCAATGTTATCAGGAAGATTGGCTAAATGGATGTTATTGTTCTCAGAATATACAATCACTTATGAACCAGCAAAGGCAGTAAAAGGACAAGCGGTGGCAGATTTCTTAGCGGCTCATCCCATCTCAAACAGCGAAATAATTACAGACAATTTCCTATATGAACAAGAATGTTGATTGAATCGCTTAACTTGTGGAAAATGTATTTTGACGGTGCTTCTCGAACTTCAAGAACATGTGCTGGAGTAATATTTATCAGCCCTCAAGGTGATCTGCTGTAATATTCCTTCACATTGGGTATAACATGTACCAACAATGAGGCTGAGTATAAAGCTCTCATTATAGGAATGAAATAGCACAATAAATAAAGATAAAGACTTTGAAGATATTCAGGGACTCTAAACTAGTGATAAATCAGTTAACAACAAAGTTCGAAATAAGAAAAGAAGAGCTTTTACCATATTGTCGACGGGCACAACAGTTATTGGAACAATTGCATAATGTTGAAGTTAAGCATATACTGCGATACAAGAACGCAAAGGTAAACACTTTTGCTAGCCTAGATGCGGCTTTATTTTGCCCTAACAGAAGTCCTCTTCAAGTAATAATTGAAGAACGAAGATTCTTACCAGCACTAGAGCTCATCAATGAAAATGTTGAAGCACTTCATGTATCTGTTTAGAGATTGCAATAGACGACTGGCGCTAGTCGTTTATCGATTATCTCAAATATGATATCCTTCCAGAAGACCCATCGCAAAGGCTACAAATCAATCAAAAGTTGAAGAAATTCATTATATGCAATGAAGTGCTATACAGAAGATCCTATAACAAAATGTTGTTACGATGCCCGGATACATAGGAAGCGATTCAGATATTACAAGAAGCTCATTCAGGTGAATGTAAAGCTCATTAGGCTAGTAGAAATTTGTTTCATTGTGTGCATTGAATGGGGTATTACTGGCTCACAATGTTCAAAGATGCGATAGCTTACGCAGAGTGGTGCCATGAATGCTAAGTGCATGACTATATTATACATGTATCACCAGAAGATCTTCATCAATCGGTAGCATCTTGGCCCTTTATGACGTGGGGATTGGATGTTATTAGTCCCATCAATTCGGCTTCGTTTAAAGGATGACAATATATTCTGGCAGCAATAAATTATTTCTCCAAATGGACTGAAGCAATCGCGCTGTGAAACGTTGCAAAATGTCAAGGAAAAAATGTCATAAATTTCATCTGATATGCAATCATATATCGCCATGGTATTCCAAAAAAGATCATCACTGATAATGGCACTCCTTTCAAGAACAAGGGCATGGAGAAATTATGTCATAAATTTGGCATCCAGCATTCATTCTCGATGCCTTATTATCCACCGGAAAATGGATTAACAGAAGCCTCCAATAAGACGATAGTCAAGATCTTAAAGAAGCCATCACAGGAATAAATGTGACTGGGATGAAAAATTACAAGAAGCTCAATGGGCTTATCGAACTACTCATCGAATGCAACAAAAGCTACGCCATATTCACTGGTTTATGGTGTTGAAGCTGTCATTCCTATTGAAACTAGGTCACGTCACTCAAGGTAACGGTACATGAATCGATTGCAGATGATGAAAATGCCAAGATAAGGCTGACCGAGTTGGATATGCTCAATGAAATGCGGCTAACAACCTAACAACGATTAGAACTATATCAAGTAAGAATACCTGTTGCCTTTGATAAGAAAGTCGAACATCTCTCATTCAAGAAAGGAAAAGGCATCGGAACATGGGGCAAGTTTGACCCTAAATGGGAGGTCCGTATGTAAGAACTGAAGTGTACTCGAATGAAGTCTATCGAGTTGTAAATCAAAACGGACAAGGCATTGGAATACTCGTAAATACCCGTTTCATCAAAAAATATTTTCCTTAAAGATTGAAGAAGTTTTTATTATGAAAATTATCAGGATAATCTGTCCCAATCAAAAGGGGCCAAGACATGCAGAATGATGAAAGATACCTCGACAAGCAATGCCATGTACTCTTCTCCATATATAAATGAAAAGACAAATTCTCAAACATGTTGAAATTCTCTGCGCCAAATTGATATTATCGCCAAGCACTGCTTATTGTTGCCAATCATCTCCAAATTGATACTATTGCCAAGCTGATACATCACTCCAAACACAAATACTATCAAATGTTATGATGATTTATTATTTACAGCAGTGGAGAGCGCTCATGCAACCAACCATGCGTAAGCCCTATATTATCAGTGGTGGAAGTTTATCATTTACGGCAGTAGAGAGTGCCCATGCGGCCAACCATGTGAAAGCCCTATATTATAAGCGGTGGTGATTTATCATTTACGGCAGCGGAGAGCGCCCATGTGGCCAACCATGTGTAGGCCCTATATTATTGGTGGTGGCGATTTATCATTTACGGCAGCGGAGAGCGCCCATATGGCCAACCATGCATAAGACCTATCATATAGGCAATTCGCCAAATATTATGCGGGCAAAAGTGAAAAGCCAATGGCCCTAAAAAGCCCATGAAGGCAATCACATACTTAGACCCATGCGGGCAGCAGAGAGCGCCTATACAGCAACCACACGTAAAATTAATGTCGTTTGTGTAGTTTCTGACAACGTTATGGGAGATGGTAAGAGAAAATGCCTTCTCATAAATGGGTTAGACCTTGCAGACGAAGAAAAAATGGACTGCAGTGTGCGTTGTTTAGCTTATTCATCGATAGGTCAACAATGCATAAGACCCCCCAGATTCCTGGCTTGATTTAAGTATAAACTCATGGGGAAGGGTCTTTTAAAAGAGCTGCCCCATCATCGATGGACTGATGACCTTGGATTTAACACCCATTAAGGTAGCCTTGTGCGCCCCGTGAACTCTAAAGAGTTATTGCGGCCAACCCTATGCGTAAAACCTACCGAGTTCATTGCCCTGGTAGCTTCACTGGGCCCTCTAATGGATCGCGGTTTGTGAACTCCCCAGCCCGATGGTTCAACGAACTCATAAGAGTTATAAAGGCCATTGGCGCAAAACCCCCGGCTCCAACTACTTAAGAGCCTAATAAACTGTGAGTAGTGCTCAAGAGTTTAAACTATGTGTGGCGTCTCTTAGAGCTAACTAAACTATAAATTAGCTCCACCCATTGGAATGAATACCATGTAGGTAATACGTGTAAGACCCCCCATCCATTCCGTATCATTTTCTATGCTTATGTGCACGATGATCGACTCCCTTAGCCAAACCTGGACTAGATGTGCATAGTGCACATCCGACTGACCGGATCTCCAAGGCTTCGAATTAATCTGATTTCATATCGACCACCCCATCGCCGCGATCGCGTAGGTACCCTTCATGCGTCTGTACGACACTCCGTTAGTGAGATACGCTACAAAGAATCATTAGAGTATCATGTACGCATGGCGCCATATACTCCATTCCACACATGTACACAATACATGCCATGCACACATGTACATGCCACACATGGGTGAGAGAATCTCTACCCATGTGTGTGATGTCACCCTCCCATGTCATCTCTCTCTCATGTGCTCCCCAAAGTCAACTTCTCTCCATACCATACCCTATGCATGACGTCATCACACCATGTCATCCCATACCCCTTTAATCCACCATTATTACTAATCATGAATTAATTGCCATAATCCTAGCCTAAGCTAACATTAATCACATTAGCCTAACTTAACCAAATTTTATCCATTTCTCTACAAATACCCCTCCATCCATTAGCATTTCACCATTTTTCTATACAATAAAGAGAGAGAGAGAGAGGAGTGATCTTGGTGGGCCATCAACTCCATCAATTTCATCCCTTCCATCCATCTCAACCATCCATCTAGTCCATCAAGGTGAGTACACCCCCTTTTCACTTAGTCTTTTATTCTTTTTTGGTATGGATGATGATGATCATGATGATAATATATTGCTGTTATTGATGATGATGATGATGTGGGACCCATTGATCGTGGCCCCACTATGATGTTTAGTATTCATCCAACATCCATAACATTTAAAGGCCTGGATGAAGGGAATACATGAATATCAATTTGACAAAAGGGCATGGATCCACTGTGATATTTTTAGGTAATCTAAACCATCTAAATATGGCCCATTGGGCTGGCTAAACTCACACACACACATCCCTCACACCCTACACAAAATAATAAATAAATAAATAATTGTATGTATATATGGGAGAGACGCTGCTGCCAGCGTCCAGAGGTCTGGACGCTGCTAGCAAGTAGCGTCCCATGCTGCATGTGTAAAGGAAGGGTTGTGGGTCCACAACGCCCCCTCCATGATGTATGTGTTTGATCCACACCTTCCATTCAATTTCCCAGCTCATTTTCGACCTTAAGTCGAAAAATGAAGCCAATCCAAATCTCTAGTAGGTCACACCATCAAAAAGACTATTTTAATCGTGATAAATTGTTAGGGCCCGCTGCGATGTTTCTATACGCTAAAACATGCTAAATATTGGGCTAGTTTGATCTATCACGAGCCAGAGAATGCAACAGATGGGTTGGATTATCTTGATGTGGGCCCCACCTATGAAAAACCAAAGATTAATAATAATAATAAGCAATAAGTGTTGGACGTAGCAGCAACAACGTCCTACTGCTTGCGTTTGGCAGGGATGGTGGGCCCCACCATGATGCATGTTGACCATCTACACTGTGCATTCAATGGGTCCCCTCCATAAATTGGTCACCCCCAAAAATTAGCTGTACACGGAACTCAGGTGGCCCACACCATCTAAAATCATGTGAAGACATTTTAAAACATATAAAAGCACTCATCGGGGCCCACCTGAAATTTGGATGCATCTAAAACTTGGACTGACCCCTTAACTAAGTAGGACACACATAATGGATGGGCTGGATTTGTGAACCACGTCTCGGTGGCCCAACAAATGATTACGAATGTTTTAATGGAGGGTAACCCTCTCAACTTGTGTGTGAGGTGAGGCCCACATGTGCCATAAATGGACTTGATTTTAAGCCCTGGCCCACCATGGATTGGTGCATCTGACTAGTGGTATTTAGGGTCGATGGGCCTCACACAACTCGACCTCATGGGAGGTCCCCATGGGCTCCACCATTATATATATGTTCTATCCGAACCGTTCATCCATCATTACAGCTCATTTCATGTCAAGGCACCAAAAATCAAATGAAGAAAAACCTTAGGTGGGCCAAAATCCATAAGAACCATGGGATTAACCTCCTACAGTTAAGAGATCTCTTGTGAGCCCATTACGATGTCTCTGGGAGATCTAAACCATCCAAATTATGGGCTTTAGTGGTATGTATGGACACAACCTCATGCACAGATCTATTCCCAAGCAGGGTGTCGAAGCACGCTGTCTAAAGACCGTTGATCCCCACACTGCTGGGGATTAACTTGATGCATGCACTTTGTCTTTTTCCCATTTAGACGGATCAGGTGGGTCACAATCTCGAGTGGGCCAGTATCTCTGATAGGTCTCACAACAATGAGACAGATTCTAATCTTGACTCGCCCACGCCAAATAAAGTAGCCTTGTTTGAATGACCACTGTTGAAAATCCTTCTCGGTTGTGATGCTTGATTTCCATCCAAGACTTTCTATTCATCAAGCCCATTGTGGACCCCACTTAAAGGCACAGTAAAGTCCAAAATACGGTAGGCCACAACATAGGAAAATGCTCCCGTTGTCACGCCCCAAACCCGAAAATCGGATTCATAGGAATCCTGATTGCCGAATCCGGTGTCGACAGCCTCCGTAGTACTCCATTCTCTGCTCCTAGCGTCCATACGCCAGATTCCGATCCTAGGATCCTATAAGGAGGATTTTTTTTATTTTTTTTTTTTTTTTTTTTTTTTGTACATTTGGCTCGTAATAAGCATATCACAAGTATACCCAAATCACAAAGGAAACATCATCATCACATATCCACTAATATAATTATTTAATTACAATACTGAAGGGAAATACATAAATCGAAAATCTAGTTCCAGAAGACCGTTGCATGCTCCAAGCTCAAAACTGCTGCAACCTAACATCACCTGCACACATCTATCGTGCATAAGCTTATAGAAAGCTTAGAGGGTGGTGTAAGTGTGTGCACAAGGTAAGTGCCAAATATTCAATACAATGCCATCATCATACAGTACCAAAAATATGGTAATCCATAAATCGTACAATATCGGAATAAACAGAATTACTAACACGATCATGAATTACCAGAGTAAACAGAAATACTGACAAGATCACGAATTATCAGAGTGAACAAAATACTGGCAAAATCATAAATTATATGATAACAGAGTAAGTGAAAATATGGACAAGTCCATGAGTCAATCGATATCAGAATACACAATATAGAACAACTATGCAAATGAGGAGTCATAAAGAGCTAAATATCAAATGTCGAGGATGCGATGCAGTATGTAGTTCCTGATGAGTCCACGAATAATGTCAATCGTATTTAGACCATATAAATGCAAAAACACAGTAACCCAAAATACCATATGCCATGGATGTAATGCAATATGCGGTGCGAATGGAATGACCATGCTGGAGTGTGACGTCACAAGGGACTTCTATCCAAACTAATCTCATACCTAAATTTGGATAGTCAGATTCAATGTGGTAGACTCCTGATCTCAGGTTAGTCGCGCGCCCCAAACGAAATTCTGGCCATTGCGAAGGCACACTTAACAAATAGTTGCGCACCACCAGCCGGAGTGGATAGTAAATGAATGAATGAATGAATGAATATGCAACTCCTACCCAATAAATCCACATATCAGTATTGTTCATTCTGGGATCATCACCGGGGTCTATTACACTCTACGCCAGCTTGTCGCCCCTATCCGAGCGCACAACTGGGTAAGTGGAAGAGACCTCACTATCCGCCTGCCAATATCGGGCCCGACTCGTCGATAGCGGACCCATTCCTTAAGCTGGTCAAAATCAACCTAGACATTGCCCCCTCACTCAGGCGGGTAAGGTCACACCCCCTCCCAACCGACCACGACACAGTGGGAGACACGGCCTACTGGTATACGGCCCTCATGCACTCATATATATCCACTCAGTCTCGACGTTGGGGCGTCTCCTGGCCACAGAGGTTTAGGGATTTTCACCTAGGAACATCTATGGCGCCCGTATGCTAGAACCAAACAATTCTGGTGTCCCACCTGGCCATCCATGATATGCCTGTGGAGGCTACGGCCCTGATGTCACTAAGGCGTATAGTAATCACATCACACAATGCAAGATGCATGAGTCATACAATCCAATCATGCATCAATCCTGAGCATACCGTGCGCTCATCTGAGACAATCTCCGCCTGTCAGGGAGTCTCATAACAACTGGCACTATGGCATATGCACTGGTCAATCATACCTCATAACAAATATGCAGATGATGCGTATGGGCATGTATCATGATGTTATGTTATCACATACTCATAAACGGTATCAATAACCGGCATCGACAATCAACTTACAATGTGGACATTTAACCAACATTGCCCCCGAGGAAAGGCCCTCATAGATCCTAACATATAATGGGCCCACGACCTCACACAAGGGCCTAATATACAACACAATGGGCCTCACTCAAGAGTTTAATATACATCACGATGGACCTCTCACGTGGGTCTAACATACATTAGAATGGACTCCATCGCCTGACCCTCAATGTATGCTCCATATACATCACATTGGGCTTTAAACACAGGCTGAACTTACGTCACAATGGGTCGCAACCCATGGGCCTCAAATACAACAAGTGGGCCGCATCAATGGCCTTATATACACCTCAGGTGGGCCTTGCTCATGGGCCTCAAATACATGACATGTGGGCCCTACACATGGGTCTCGAATACATCAAATAGGCCATGCATCATGGGCTTAATACATATCACAATGGGCCTTGCCCATAGGCCACGAATACATCACAATGGGCCCCAACTACAGGTCGTATATACACCGTATAGGTCTCAACAATCGGCCTCAGCCTCAACAATTGAAATTGACACTCAAAATTGGCCTCGATACTCGGCCTCAACGATCTGAATCAGCCTCAATACTCGACTTTGACAATCGGAATCGGCCTATACAATCGGCCTCGACAAATCGAAATCGGCCTCGATCAGTAATCAGTCATATTAATCGAAATCGATCGATAATCAAAATCAGTAACTCGGTCACTGGCAATCGGAATTGGTAATCAGCCACGATAATCGGCCTCGATCGCTAATCGGCAATCAGCCACAACAGTCGGAATCGGCCTCGATGATCGGTCGATCAAGGCTTAAGGGGAGGTCACAATGTGGACATTAAACTATTATTGTTCATCAATGTGGTCATTTAACCAACATTGTTCCCAAGGAGTGGCTCACAAAAGGGATTCATACACAACTCAACGGGCCACACATACATCGCACTAGGCCTCAACCATGGGCCTCGAATACATGACAATGCCTTGCTAAATGGTTGGAAATACATCGCAATGGGCCTCATCATATGGGCCGATAATACATCATAATGGCCTTACCAAATGGGCTAGAAATATATCGCAACGGGCCTTATCAAATGGGGCCCAAATACATCAAATTGGTCATATCAACAGACCAAATCAAATGGGTTAATTCAAATGGGCCGAACATATGTCAAGGTGGGCCTCAACGATGGGCCTCATACACATCAAGGTGGGCCCCAACAATGGGCCTCAAACACATCACAATGCGTTGGCAGGTGGGCCTCCACAATGGGCCCCATCAGCTGGATATACCACTCATACATTACGGTGGGTCCCATGCATGGACTGCTACGGTAAAATAAACATATGATGGTGGGCCTCAAAATGATTTGAAAATAGGGTGGACATCGAACTCTTTAGGGCTGCTGAACTATTTTCGTAATTTACATCCAACTGGATGGGTGGGCCCCACCTCGATGTATATATTGTTCATCCATTGGAGGACCTCGCTAAGATATATGTATTTTATCCATGCCAACCATTGGTGAACTTCCATCTACATTTTTGCCATCATTCCATTGTATCAACCATGTTAGGACCACGCCCAATTGGATTAAGGTTTGGCTCATTTTAAGTTGAGGGCTGGGCCAAATGTTAGGCCCACCTTATGGACCATATTAGGCCTACTTGTAGACCCAACTAGCGTGTTCACAAGGGCATTGGGATTATAGGCCCACAAGCTATAAGGCTATGAGTGCATCCCTTTTGAAGCCATTAGTGGTAGTCTTACATGGGCCAACGAATGAACTCTTTTAGCAAATGTTTATGTGTACGATGGTATGAACTATGATTAGGTGTTTTACGACCCATAATCTTGTGAAGTGTGAAGCCCACTTATCATGTTTTATTGCGAATCGTGCGGCCCCTTACCTATGCAACCTTAGATCATGAATGGCCACTTAATTATGCAATGTAATTGTAGTCATTTGACCATAAGTGCTCATGAGGTCACCCAACTGTATAAAATCATGTGGTAATGATGGTCATCTAATAGTGTGACCTTGTGCTTAAGGGCATAGGTGCGACCACATGAATTATGATCAAATTCCCTAGTCTTAAGGGTTGTTATGTCGGGTTAGATTTCACAACTTGATAATGGAGTGGCCTTCAATTCTGCGTCATGAGACATAAACACAACCCTTACATTATGCTCATAGGTGAGGCAGATGCGGGGACCACTAAACTATATCTGATGTGATGGAAGCTAGTTTTTGGCCTCTTGATCATGTGACACCGAATCTAAGTCATTCTCCGTATGAAGTATTGGGCGGTCATAGTTTAAGAGTTAGTGTAATGTAGTGTAACCAGGTATGGTCGTATGCTTGTGATTGTACCTTGGATGCTTTGAGATGCGGTCACTAGACCATGATACTAATTGTAGGTCCACTCAACCAAGTGAAATTATGGCATCGAAAACTTGACCATGTGGGAGCTTAATAAAGTGGTTGCCCATAGATGTATGAGTTATGGTGTGGTAAAAATAAGTAACCATATGAGCTTAAATCCTTTATTACGGCAAGTAGAGTAACATTTGTGTGGCCACCCAACCATATGAACTTCTAATAATGGAGTGGCCATAAGACCATATAGGCATATGAGAATTGTGTGATTACTCAGACTCGTGGACTATACTGATGGTGTAACCTCTTGGGTATGTGAACTTAGGACGTGCGTCAGATTGATTATGGACCCTACCTTGATGTAAGTATTGCATATTTCACCATTTATCCATTAGGCTAACTAATTCTAGAACATGATTCCAAAATGACCTAAATCCAATTCCTAAATAAGTCGAACGATATGAAATAGTGTTCATTGAACGTATAACTTTCGAACACTCATGAACCCACTCAATGTACGTATTTTATCCGCATTGGTCAATTGTTTTACCAACCAAATAGTTCGATCATGGAGCCCACTGACATGTGCCTTGTGCATCTGAACTGTTCTTCCTTGTATTACCTTAATGTATGTGAGTTACCTATACTATCTGCTTGTTGAGACCCACCGTAATGTTTGTGTGTGGACCCATCTTCTTGCAATACCACTTGGAAGTAGGACCCACTACATTGTATGAGACAAACCCACGTCATTCAACCATGATTAACTCTTATGTGTATATTATATACCCAAGTCGTTAACTTAGGACTCACTGTATCTTATGAGGTTTACCTGTGCCTTCCAAACCGCTGTAAAACTACTATTATAATTACTTGCAAATCCAACCTACAACAACCCACTTGAAGGTGAAGCCCACTACATTATATGAGTTTCACCAGCACCATCCATCCTGTGGCTCATTTACTATATGTTATATTTATGCCTTTCATCTCATAACCACTTGGTGCATGTACTTTGTGTCACCACCACTCATTAACCATAAGGCCCAGTTAGGGTATAACCATGTGGTCCCAATAGAAGAAAATCATGCCAGGCCAAAGCCGCTAATGGAATATCTATCTCGCAAAGGATATGGTGTAATTCTGAATACAATTAATGCTCGTGATTATGATAGCTATGGATGATATTAGTGATGTTAGTGATTATGGTTAATAGAAGTATGTGATTTGATATCTTGATTAATGTTGTTCCCCTTCCTAGCATACTAGATTCATCTACTTAACCATGTTGATATTGATCATACTCATGCACCATGGAATAATGGTATGTGCAAGTGTACTTCAATACATTTCTTCATGTGTAAGATATGTCCTCTTCAGTTTAGTCATATGACCATGGATTGATATAGTTGATAGTGGTACATGATGATTATATGTTATTTTTGGCTTAAAGGTTAAGCAGACCCTAAACTCTTGGCATTATATGCATACCACACGCCCTTGAATGTATGCCTTATCATAATTGCTTGAATTCATGCATAATCATGACATACATGATGATCGAATTACCATAGTCGTGCCATATAAGATGAGTTGGATCTTGACGAGGAAATGTACATCTATGATGATGACTTGGGTTATCCTTGAAAATGAGCGGGACACCGGAAGTGTGGAAATAGTAGGGGATGATGTGCCCCTTGGGTTTAAAGTCCCTAAACCCCGATGCTAGTTAGGGATACCTCACCATCGGGCCGAGTGGATACATGTGTCATGGATTTGATTCCCATTGACGAGGTCGGGTTGAGAAGAGGTGGGTCCAACTTGCTTAAGGGCTGAGGTGAAAATAGGGACCGTTCTGACTTGCTGGCGAGGAGAAGCGCAAATGAGGTCCGCTACTGGCATGCCGGGTGGAAGTCCACAGCAGGGCGGGTATGGCAGGTCGATTATTGGTGTCTATTACATGGGTATCGACCATGGTGTTTTTCTGATATATATAGTTATGATATGGCATGACAATATGATGATGATGATGTGATTACGGATGCGGGTAATACGATTATGGTTGTGGTATGGGAGGAATGAAAATATGACTTGGTGATGATTGTAGCATTGACACAGAGTATTACTATGATGCATATGTATTGCATTGGCACTGACATCATACCTTACGTACTACACGCCTTTCACTTTATACGATTTCTTCGTGGCATATTTATCTTGCTTGCATGTAGGGCACATTGCAACACGTGTGTACTCACTAGGCTTTTTGCCTAAGCTTCCTATTTCCCATTTTTTCAGGAAGGAGTAGCTTGGAAGACTTAGCTTTCTCGATGCATTGTATCTATTTTTAGATTTGGTAATGTTGACGTTGTGTACCTTTTGGAAAGCATTGTTCTTGTAACCATCAGGATTTATAGTGGAGAGTGTTGCTTGTTATTTTGATCATGGATCTTCATGCTCAGGTATTATTATGTATATATATATAAATTCTATAAAAAATCTTTTTTGTGGTGTGCCGAACTCGGGACATGGTATATGGAAGTCGAGTGCCGGATTCGGGGCATCACGGAAGTTGTTCGTTCCCGGATTAGGGGCGTGACAATACTAACAATAAAGTATGTTGTTTTCTCAATATATGATGAACTGCATGATTAAAAGTACTGATGAATTAAATCTGATACAAGCATGCGTTTATCCATTTTGTAAAAATTCTGAAACATGTTTATTACACTACGATCGAGATTAAAAGTATATCTTGAAAGGAAATATGAAAAGTTCATTCATAACATGTTGAATTTTACAATGAAGCATATGATTACATAGATCGAGAATGAGCAAAACTTTATAAGTCCTCTGACATGCCTAAAGCTGTTACATATTTCTACAAGTCTTCTTTTAACTGAACTTATGTTGCAGCATTTGTCAATTCAGCTTCAAGTATAAGCTTAGCTTGATTAGGCGCATCAGCTATCTCTTTTTCCAAAGAAGCAACAACCTCCTTATCTTTAATTATCTTAGACTTTTCAAGATCAATGATATGAATATTGACTTCCATCTCTTCTCTGATCTTGCTCACATTCAGCTCTTCTTCCTATTCTTGAACTTCAAGCTGAGTGCTTTCTTCTTTCAAGAAGGCTATTTGATTTTTGATAATTACTCTGTTCTGATCAGAAGATTTTAACCGATCTTGAAGAGATTGATACAGAATGTTATAGCCCGATATAACAGTTGTAGTCTAAGAGATTTTCTCTTTAAAAGCTGCTAATTCTTTCTGACGTTCCAAGATCTCTATGGCAACAACTACATTTCATGTCGATTCCATATCATTTAGCGAATTATAGAAATGGGATAGATAGTTATGCAAAGGGAGAATATTCACATGCACCATTCTCGCTGCATGGTTAAGAATAGCGAATGCACTATCTAAATAGGGCCATTGTTTAGGGTCTTTGAAAGTTCATATAGTAGTAGAAATAACATTCTTGAGCAGTAGAAGCATGATGGGAGACACTTTATCTAGAGAAATCCAGTATGATATTGTAGTTATTGAGTTAGAGCTTGCTGATCCGCTAGAAGAATGAATGAACGTAGCTAAAAGAGAAAAAGTAAAATGATATAGCAGCAATAATGATATGAAAATAAATAAAAGAATATATATATATATATATAATATATATATATATATATATATATATATATATATATATATATAATATATATACACCACCTCCACCTCTGAGGGCAGATTGAGGAATAATTGGTGACAAAGATGCTTCTATTCTTGAAGACATATGAATATCTGCAGCAGTGGTCGCGATATTGAAGGATAGTTCTCCAGCTCCACTGCTTGAGTCTAAAGTTGTCGGTGTTGCTGTGTCAACAGGATCTAAGAGAAATTCGAGACTCCGAGCAACTAGTTGAAGAGGAGCAGGGCCTATAATTTTCATCCTTTCAACATGAACCTCATCAATAGCCAACTGAACATATAAAGTGTCCTATTCTACCTCTACACTTTGAGGCGAAAATAATGCCTCTGCTATCACCTATGCTCCTGGCATTGAAATTCTAGCGTCTCTCAACATATAAACTTCCGCAATTACAGGGAGGACTCCAGGACCTTGTTTAGGAACGTCCGTTACCTCTACAAGTGAAGGAGAATATAAGGCATCATAAGATACAAAGATATTCGCATGTGGAGAATGACAGAGGTCTCTGTAGTTGAGATGTTCCTCTTCAACAGAAGTAGTTGCTTAAGAAGCCAGAGAAAAAGCTTGTCTACTTCAATGTCGAACTTCATGTTAAACTTTTGTAACCAGAACATCTCCTTCAATTTCTGTAACGCCTTGAAAATCGGGGGTCGAGCAGGAGCTCAACTCCCGAGTTCCAATGCATCATTTATGTAACATAAATAATGATGATTAAATGTTGTCCCGGTTAGTGCATTAAACATGAATGGGATTAAGCTAAATCAACATATCATACTCCAGAGATGATTAGATTACGCAAGCGGAAGGCTGTGATAAATATATAAAATACTTAAGTTGTTATAAGTCTCCAGAGTGTGAACATGATACTGGGTTAAATAATTACATGTGTTGTTCCAAGATATACAAAATAACAAGAGTGTAATGTCAACTATCCATATCCTTGTAGCCCTGATACGCAACTCTAGGTCTATATAGACCCGCCAGAGAGTTGCATGAAGGAGAATTCCTCCTCATCATCATAGAAGACAGGCTCCACCTCGTAAGCCTCGTCATCACCTGAAACTACAACAAAGTCTGGTTGGGGTTTTAAAACACCGTCCCAGATCGTGGGAGTGAGTGATCAACTTAGTGGAGCTATAAGGCAAAGGTTAACATGTTATCAATTCAATCAAGCAGTAATAATAAAGTAATACAAACAAACATCCTTAAGTACTTTGGTTAATGTAAACATGATATGTATTAATGATGCATGCCCTCGCCTACACTCCCTCTGCAACCTTCCTCTTACGGTCGCGGCATGCACCCCTTCCTCTGTGCTCAACACCAATGCCAAAGGCACATGTAATGCGGTGCATGAACGTGATTAGCCAAGTTCTTAATTAGACTCATTCATATAGTAGGTTTGGGAAGCTATGGTAACCCCCTTTATATCATTGACCCAAACAATGATCCATCTACGGTCGTCAATCCTAGTTCATCACATACGATAGGAAAGTTCACTAGGCTCGTCATCGTTAGCGTAGGCTTAATTCACACTCAAGGTCACCCCACCAACGCCCTACCAACTGACAGTCTATTTTCAAAGGCTCGTTACCAACCCAACTAAGGACCACAGCCAGGTTGCGTCGGGGTAGGCCTATTTCATACTCGAGGTCACTCCACCAACGCCCTACCAACTGGCAGTCTATTTTCAAAGGCTCGTCACCAACTTGATTGGGGACCACAGCCACGCTGCACCAGTGTAGGCCGACAGCTCGAATAAAGTGTCCTATACCACCGTATTCAGTTTTGTTTTGCTCACTAGTCACTACGGGGAGGCTCGTCGCTCCAGCGTAGGCCGACAGCTTGACCACGATGTCCCATACCACCATGCCCGGCTCATGAGTCTTAGTTGATCGTGGTACCAAGGTTAAATGGGCTTTACATTGGTAAGTGGTACCTTAGATTCAAGCAGTAGCGTCCATACATGGTAAACACACAATATGCTAATTGGTTTATTAGACAAGTTTGACTGGTACGAGTGTATGCTGAATTAATCGACATGGTACCACTGTCGACAATTATCGTACGCCTCGGATTCATCGAACGTGTCTTGTGTGGTGAAATGACCTCAGCCACTACTCGAGAATCATTACCGATTGCCTAGACTACATCGTAGCCCCAATCACACTTCAAACGATAGCATTCATAAGTGATAATCAATGACAACATGTGACAACCAAATCTAAATATAAATCTTAGTTGAGCATTTAAACAAACACATAATACACATGTTATCCTACATAGGCATTTCATCCGTATAACACACAGTAGTAAGATAGGTTACATAAAGGGAATTGTAATTATAGAGAAGGGGATTGAGAATCCTATCTCAACACCCTCATTAAATACATTCTAACAAACATTTCCTCATTCAGGCATTTTATCAAACACTTAGACTACACATTTCAACATACATGTATTAGATTAGTTATAACATATATCCTGGCAAGCTCTTTTACAAAGGAGTTACCACATACACGACAAGCATATATTCATAGTTAATAATCATGGCAAGCATAGATCCAAATTCCATATTCATTCAGACATTTTTACAAGCACTTAGAATACACACTTCAACATACGTGACGTATGTTGGTTATAAAAGGTGTTAGGGCAAATCCTTTCACCAAGGAGTTGTCACACGTATAACAACCATATATTCACGATGAATAATCATGGCAAGTACGAATTCATATACTATACTCATTCAATCATATCAACAAACGCATGGAATACACTATATTCAACATAGTTCATATATATGTGTAATGTAACATCCCGGATTTTTGCCAACCTGGAATTAGATGTCCTTAGACAATGGGTCATTCCTAACGCCTTATTAACTTGTCAAAACTCATTCCCTAATTCAAAAATTGCTTTTAAACTCTTTTCCTTCACAAATCTCACCTTTCACCACCTTGTTCTTTAAATTTTCTAAGTACTTTCACATTAGACACTATCTTAAAGTTTAGGTAATGAAGAACAATACTTAAACTAAACATTGCTACAAAGGACTAAGTACCACCTCAGACCGAAATCACCCAGGACTAAATCCTTTAGGAATTAGGTGAGAATTAGCTAGTGTTAAACTAGAGTGCCTGTGAAATTAGCACCAATCGCTTTAAATATGATCTGTAAGACCCAAAACTTGTAGATTCGTTGACGCTACATTACCCTAAAATTTAGGATCAATCTCATTACCCATCTGCTCTTGGGAGCATCACGAAACTCTGTATCAAATCTGGACCGCACGTCGGAAGTCTGATTAACACGAAGTTAAGGAATTAGGACCGCCTTGCTGGGTTTGACAACCATCTCGGAAATCAAATCCAGATAGTGTCCCAGCGCTATTCGCTTGAGCTCAGAGCGGGGAGTGTGAGAAATGTGAAATTAATTCAAAATAAAATATGAATTTATGAAATCTGGCACGTCTCGCTTGTGGGTCAGTATTAAGCAACCTGACCGTCAGAATCAGACCAAACTACACCCACGGATCAGGGATATTTCCCAAACGTATCCGTGTACTCGAAATTTCGGATTGAGATCCGCTGACCGTTGAACTGAAACTGGTCCGCCATTTGTGATCTGGGTATTTGACTGGAACAAAAAAATAATGGTACGTATATCGATGTTGGTGAGTTTAAGTCCGACCGCACACTGAAAAGGGGCCGCCAAAAGTGCTCCGTTGAGACAGAACAGGGCCACTTTGGCTATAACCCAAGTATACCTTGACCTGGAGTCTATTCTGGTAATGTTCTAGCCTATATAAGGACCTTAAAACCTCTCTCATTTAGCTCATATGAATTTGGGTGAAAACCTAGGAGAGAGAAGAGAGAAAAGAGAGAGAGTGTGAGAGAAGTGGGGGAATCTCCCTGCCACTTTACCCTACCGCTACACAAGCTGCACCACTCATTTCTAATCGCTTTCCCAGCGATTTCAGCTTCGTTTCTAGGTAAGAAACCCTAACCCTAATCTGATTTGGGGCTTTGGTGGTTGTAAGTTGTGAAATAACTGACCTGAATCATGTAATAGGTTGTTAGATCATTGTAGGAGGAAGCCTAACCAGTCTAGCAAGTTTATTTCGCTTCTACGGCTTAAAGGTGAGGACTTTAGGTGTATAGGTTATGGTTTTCAATGCTTTCAATGTCAGATAATGATAGATTCATGATTTGCATGCAATTGTACATGTACAAAGTACTGTCTGTTTTCCGTTTCGATTAAAGACGAAGAATATGGAATTTTACATATTCTAGGTATTTGTAGAAAGTACCGTATACGTATAATTTTTGGAAAAGTGTTTGCTATGATTATTTAACGTATGAACATATTATATATGTGTAAAATACTTGTTTGGAGAAATGATTTGCCCTAATACATGTTTTTGCCAATATACACTATGTATGTTAAAATAGTGTATTCTAAGTGTTTGTGAAAATGATCGAATGAATATAAAATTTGCATTCGTGCTCACGATGACTGATTGTCATGGATACATGATTGTTGTACAGGTGACATACCTTTGACAAAAGGATTTGCCCTAAATCACGCCACAGCCAATATACACTATATATGCTAAAACGTGTAGCCCAGGTGTTTGTGGAAATGACTGAATGAACATGGAACTTGGATTCCTGCTTGCCATGACTATCCGTCGTGGGTGCATGCGTGTTATAATTGGGGCAACTCCCTAGTGAAAGGATTTGGCCTTATACCTATGTGATCAACATACGTCATGTATGTTGATGTATGTAGTTTAAGGTGTTTGTTGAAATGACTAAATAAATATGGATTTATGATTTATGCCTGCCAAATGTATTGAATGTAAGAACATGATTGATGTGTATGCGACAACTCCTTGCTATAAGGATTTGTCCTATTCTATGTTGAACTCAACATACGTCATGTATGTTGGAGTGGTGTAGTTTAAGTGTTTGCTAAAATGCCTGTGTGAAAAATTGTGTGACGAACTAAGTTTAATAGGGTGTTGAGATAGGATTCTCAACTACCTTAGAGATGTATATGATTTCCTCCATGTTGTTTGTTTAGTTTAACCACTTACTTATGAAATATATGTGTTTGTATTTCCTGTTTATATTGTGCTTTATGACATGCTTGTCAACATGCTTGAATTACTTTGTTTATTCTGTTTTACTCTACATGCTTCTAGTTATGGATTGATTGTGTTTGGGGCAATGATTATAGTCCAGGCAATCGGTAACGGGATGGAATTCGTGGCTGAGATTCATTTGCCACGTGAGATGTATTCGACGAACCCGAGTCGCACTTCGGTTGGCGATAGTGGTTGGCCACACAAAGTGCTTATACGCTTCATATCGTTCAACTTGTTGTGCGCTCGAGCTAGCCGAGTTCGTCAAGGAACCCGATCCGTCTTATGTATGTTCACCATGTTTGGACGCCTCTGCTTGAACCTAGGGTACCAAACTTACCAGTGAAATCCCTTTTAACCATGGTACCTCGATCCACTAAGACTCATGAGCCGGGCATGGTGGTATGGGACACCGTGGTCGAGCTGTCGGCCTACGCTTTGGCCAGGTGCCTCCCCGTACTGACCAGTGAGCAACCAGACTCGTGAGCCAATTATGGTGGTATGGGACACTATATTCGTTCTGTCGGCCTACATTGATAAGGTGATGGGGGAGTGGTGCAACGAATGCATGTAACAGCCCTGACAGCCCTTTGTAGTGACCTCGAGCATACTATGAATTTACGGTGAGGCGACGAGTTTTGCCGCGGTGTATAGAGTATGAACTAGGCCTGTATCAATTTAGTGATGAACCGTTAAAAGGGTGATGGGGGAGTGGTGTAACGATTCCGTGTAACAGCCCTTGCAGCGACCTAGAAACACACCATCGTATGAGATTAACTAGACTGACGACCCTAGAATGGATCATGTTTGGGAATGATACAAGGGAAGTACCTTAGTTTTCCAATACTGCTGTTTGAAATGGACTAATAACAACTCAGTAATCATGATCATCATCGCATTGCATGTTCCTGGAAGATGTGGAGCAGTGAGGAATGCAAGCATGCCGCGAACGTAAGATGGTGTCGCATGAGGGAGTGTGTGGTGAGGGCATGCAACATGACTACATTCATACTTGCATTAATAAGAGTAGTTAGGAGTGTTTGATTGTACTACTTTATCATTACTGCTTGACTGAATTGATAACATGTTAACCTATGCTTTATTGTTCCACTGAGTTGATTACTCACTCCCACGTTATGGGACGGTGTTGTACACACAACCAGATTTGTTTGAGTTTCAGATAATGGTGATGCTGCGAAGCAGAGCCGGACTTTTATGAGGATGAGGAGGATTCTCCTTTATGCTATTTCAGGCGGGTTCCTGTGAGCCGTGTCCTGATCGACGGTGCTTTCTGGGATATTGACTAGATGACCTTACACAACTTGGTATAATTTAAAATTATTCTTGTAATGAATTAACCTGGTAACATTATCACACTCTGGAGACTCATCACAGTTTATATATTTTATATATCTATCATAGTCTTCCGCTTGTAAATTTAATTGTCTCTGGAGTATGATATGTTGTTTTGGATTAATCTCACTCATGTTCAATGCACTAATACAGACAACATTCAATCATCATTCATTTTGTTGCATAAATGATGCGTTGGAACTCGGGAGTTGAGTTTATGCTCGACCCCTGATTTTCAGGGCGTTACAAGATGGTATTAGAGCATGATTTGGATTAAACCGGACCTGGGTTATGTTCCCACGACGTACACTGATGCCTTTTGACATAGGAGGGTGCGAGAACAGTGTAGAAACAATCTTAGGCATCTCTGTTCCGTCCAACGGCTAGTTCACTGAAAACGAACGCCGAAATCGAGTCTGTATTTATCTATGGTTGCACGGGTCGACCTTAAAACATTCCTAGGCCATCTATTGATGATTCTAGATCACAATCTACCTCATCCCAACCTTTGAAAATCGGTAGAATACGGAATAAACTTGATGAGGATAACTCCGAATCCTCGGAACTTCTCTGGACTCCTCACAGAGACTTCTCGAATCTACGAGAAAAGAAATCAGAAAATACAAATAAATTCTAATAAATTCAAAATTGATTAATGAATGACTAAAAAAAATTGAGTTCACAACCTTTTAAATAGGGATACCAAGTAATGGGAAAGAAATCAGTGACAAAAAAAACTCCTAGAATTCGCGACTTACTATAAGGTCGTGATGTCTACTAGTGCGCAAGGTTTTCGGTTAAAAATAGTAAGTGTCCTATTTGGCTTCACCAAACCGTTCTCCTAATTATTCTAAGCTCTTTTCACGTTGGGCGCAACTCCTAAAGCCCAATGGATGAAGAGCAATTAAACTAAAACTACTATTTATAGTAAAGACAAAATTGAAACAGGGAAACGACCATCGATCCAGGGTTTTTTTGCAATTTCGGGCTGCATAACCCAGCATAGCGGGGTTGGTTGACTTCGTTAGCTCGTTCCACACCAAAATCATATATTTTACGTCAGATAACTCATTCCAGATTGCAAGATATGTTCGATTTGACCCGAAACGACTCGAAACGGAGTCGGGGGCCACACGCGTCAATCCGAGGGGGAACCAAGTGGACCCAGGGTGCATTTGACACCTTGGGAGGGTGGTGAACACCACCCTACCATGGCAGCGCCGCGGTTGGTCCAGTGGACTGCGGGGGAACCGCGGTCAACGTGGTCGACCGCGGTCATGTTGGGCCGGGCTGGTCGGGCTAGTGCTGGTCATGGTCGGCTTGACCCCTAGGCACGTGTGGTGCATGCGAAATTGCGGGGGGACCCCTATTTCACGTTGTTTTGCCCCCCTCTCTCTCAAACGCCCCTCCAAGCCCCCTTTTCTCTTTACGGTTGCTGTTTTTTCTCTCAAACCTCTCTTCTAATCGCCCAATCCCTCATTTTTGTGTACAACCCATCCACATCCATCGTTCACAGCAATACCTACCCTCTACCCTTTCCGTTTTCTCTCATTTACGCTCCTACACCCCCCATTTGAAGCTCAAATTCGTGTAAGCTCTCTAACCCATCCATTTTCTTCCGTTTCCTTCTTCAAACCCTGCCTTTTGGGCCTTTACAATCCTTGTTGAGGCTCAAGTCCGTGGAGAACCAAAAACTCCAGCCCCCGTTTCCCCTTATCCTCATTTTCCATGACTTTGTCCGATCTTAGTACGGCCACTTTCTCAGATGTCTAGCTATCCATATTGTTGTCTTGTAGTTTGCATGGGTTACCGTATTTGGATGTTTTTGTTTTCATGTTGATGGGTGTAGTAGTTGGTAGAATGTTTTAGATGTTTGAGGACGTTTAGGGCCCGTTCGGCCAAATTGCATTAGGTGAGTTTAAGGTGGATAGAATTCTATAAATAATAATAAATGTATGTGTAAGATATGGTCCCTAGATTGGGTGTATCCCATGTTTTCTAATGCCATGTTTGGAATGTATGCAATGAAAAGTATATCCCTGGTTTTCTTTTCCTATTACACTTAGAAATTCCTCATCCTGGAATTTCGAACTCCCATCTTACGCTTTCCCACACAAGACTTATTTTCCAAAGCCTATAAAATTAATCCCCACCCACCCTCCTACCGACCATGCCACTTCCAATCCCGAGGAGGGATTAGCAATGCATGCCCATTAAATACAACTTAAGACCATTGGCCAAATAGGCCCTTGGAGTTTTGGACTTAGAGCGGTGCTCCTAGATTTCGACAGACATCACCGTGTAGGAAATCCAACAAATATATAATGTGAACCTTCGGACCCTCTTAGTTGGAATGAGCATATGTGAAATGCTCGAGCGTCAGGTACAGACAACTCAGTTCCAATTAGACAACTTTGACCCTAAGTCATAAAACCCTTCCTGTATTAGAAATGATGTGAAATCATCTAGCGTATGAGCATAGACTTTGGACTACACCTATGGATTTCCACTAATCCTAAATTAAGACTAGACTACCGGTTACATTAGAGAATGCCAGAGACCGATAGATGTAGCTAGGTCAAATCAATACACCTCTTTGATCTGGGTGGCGCAACGAAAACGTGGTGGACCCTTGCCCCACTGGCCCAGGATCGAATGGAATTGATCCAGATTGTACGTAAAGATAGGTCACTAACTAGGATCTGAATCTTCCTTAGAATGTAAAGCAATTAGAGTGCAAGTATTAAACCAATTCGTATTAAAGAAAGGGCCTAATAATGAGTACAAGTTTAACAACTACCCTAGACATGAATTAAGATGAGGACTCTCCTAGACCAAGACCCAACGGGCAACCTTAGAAATAGAAAATTTGAGCTTTTCAATGATGGACATTCCTTGAGTTTTTTGGAGTGATCGGACTACGAAGCTACTGAAATATAAACTGTGAAGCATTTGCAGGCTTGACCCAATTCTCAATTCTGGGCGACTACCAATGGACTCACTGCTTGACCAAGCAGAAGACCCAGAGCCACCAGGACTAGGAAGGGATACGATGAGCCTTCTACCCTGGTCAGGTAGATGATCGATGTATCGGGATCAAGCCCACTATAACCATCTTTCCGTGTTGGTCAAACAATGAAAACAACTATCTTACTCTAAATAAATGGGAATTGTCGTCAAGACTCCAAATAGGTAAAGAAATAAATTGTAGCAAACCATCAGAGTATGAGAAATGGATAAAGAAATAAGTTTTAAGGGGGGTAGACTAAAATGAACCAGGCTAGTATATACCCTATGCAATAAAACTTAGGCAAAAAAATAATTAAATCTTCCCTTATTACCCTTAGGTAATTTCGGGGACGAAATTTTGTTTTAAGGAGGGTAGATTGTAACATCCCGGATTTTTGCCAACCTGGAATTAGACGTCCTTAGGCAATGGGTCGTTCCTAACGCCTTATTAACTTGTCAAAACTCATTCCCTAAGTCAAAAATCTCTTTTTAACCCTTTTCCTACACAAATCTCACCTTTCACCACCTTGTTCTTTAAATTTTCTA
This sequence comes from Magnolia officinalis, assembly GCA_021015155.1. Lineage (NCBI taxonomy): Eukaryota > Viridiplantae > Streptophyta > Magnoliopsida > Magnoliales > Magnoliaceae > Magnolia > Magnolia officinalis. Next base: position 20,570,794 of record JAJHSJ010000014.1, read on the forward strand.
TGTACTTTCACATTGGACACTATCTTAAAGTTTAGGTAATGAAGAACAATACTTAAACTAAACATTGATACAAAGGACTAAGTACCACCTCAGACCGAAATCACCCAGGACTAAATCCTTTAAAAATTAGGTGAGAATTAGCTAGTGTTAAACTAGAGTGCCTGTGAAATTAACACCAATCGCTTTAAATACGATCTGCAAGACCCAAAACTTGTAGATTCGTTGACGCTACATTACCTTAAAATCTAGGATCAATCTCATTACCCGTCTGCTCTCGGGAGCATCACGAAACTCCGTATCAGATCTGGACTGCACGTCGAAAGTCCGATTAACACGAAGTTAAGGAATTAGGACCACCTTACTAGGCTTGACAACCATCTCGGAAATCAAATCCAGATAGTGTCCCAGTGTTATTCGCTTGAGCTCGGAGGGGGGAGCGTGAGAAATGTGAAATTAATTCAAAATAAAATATGAATTTATGAAGTCTAGTACGTCTCACTTGCTGGTCAGTATTAAGCAACCTGACCGTTAGAATCAGACCAAACTACACCCTCGGATCAGGGATATTTTTCCAAAGGTATCCGTGTACTTGGAATTTCTGATCGAGATCCATTGACCATTGAACTGAAACTGGTCCGCCATTTGTTATCTGTGTATCCGACTGGAACGAAAATATAATGGTACCTAGATCCGATGTTGGTGAGCTTAAGTCCGACCGCACACTGAAAAGGGGCCGCCAGAAGTGCTCCGTTAAGACAGAACAGGGCTACTTTGGTTATAACCCAGGTATACCTTGACCTAGAGTCTATTCTGGTAATGTTCTAGCCTATATAAGGACCTTAAAACCTCTCTCATTCAGCCCATACGAATTTGGGAGAAAACCCAGGAGAGAGGAGAGAAAAGAGAGAGAAAGTGTGAGAGAAGTGGGGGAATCTCCCTGCCACTTTACCCTGCCGCTACACAAGCTACACCACTCATTTCTAATCACTTTCCTGGCGATTTTAGCTCCGTTTCTAGGTAAGAAACCCTAACCCTAATCTGATTTGGGGCTTTGGTGGTTGTAAGTTATGAAATAACTGACCTGAATCATGTAATAGGTTGCTAGATCATCGTAGGAGGAAGCCTAACCAGTCTAGCGAGTTTATTTCGCTTCTACGGCTTAAAGGTAAGGACTTTAGGTGTATAGGTTATGGTTTTCAACGCTTTCATTGTCAGATAATGATAGATTCATGATCTGCATGCAATTACACATGTACAAAGTGCTGTCTGTTTTCCGTTTCGATTAAAGACGAAGAATATGGAATTTTACATATTCTAGGTATTTGTAGAAAGTACCGTATACGTATAATTTTTGGAAATGTGTTTGCCATGATTATTTGCTATATGAACATATTATATATGTGTAAAATACTTGTTTGGCGAAAGGATTCGCCCTAATACATGTTTTTGCCAATATACACTATGTATGTTAAAATAGTGTATTCTAAGTGTTTGTGAAAATGACCGAATGAATATAAAATTCGCATTCGTGCTCACGATGACTGATTGTCATGGATACATGATTGTGGTATAGGCGACATCCCTTTGACGAAAGGATTTGCCCTAAATCACGCCACGGCCAATATACACTAATATGTGTAGCCCAAGTGTTTGTGGAAATGACTGAATGAATATGGAACTTAGATTCCTACTTGCCATGACTATCCGTCGTGGCTGCACGCGTGTTATAATTGGGGCAACTCCCTAGTGAAAGGATTTGGCCTTATACCTATGTGATCAACATACGTCATGTATGTTGATGTATGTAGTTTAAAGTGTTTGGTGAAATGACTAAATAAATATGGATTTATGATTTATGCTCGCCAAATGTATTGAATGTAAGAACATGATTGATGTGTATGCGACAACTCCTTGCTATAAAGATTTGTCCTATTCTATGTTGAACTCAACATACGTCATGTATGTTGGAGTGGTGTAGTTTAAGTGTTTACTAAAATGCCTGTGTGAAAAATTGTGTGGCGAACTAAGTTTAATAGGGTGTTGAGATAAGATTCTCAACTACCTTAGAGATGTATATGATTTCCTCCATGTTGTTTGTTTAGTTTAACCACTTACTTATGAAATATATGTGTTTGTATTTCCTGTTTATATTGTGCTTTATGACATGCTTGTCAACATGCTTGAATTACTTTGTTTATTCTGCTTTACTCTACATGCTTCTGGTCATGGATTGATTGTATTTGGGGCTATGATTATAGTCCAGGCAATTGGTAACGGGATTGAATTCATGGCTGAGATTCATTTGCCACGTGAGATGTGTTCGACGAACCCGAGTCGTACTTCGGTTGGCGATAGTGGTTGGCCACACAAAGTGCTTATGCGCTTCATATCGTTCAACTTGTTGTGCGCTCGAGCTAGCCAAGCTCGTCAAGTAACCCGATCTATCTTATGTATATTCACCATGTTTGGACGCCTCTGCTTGAACCTAGGGTACCAAACTTACCAGTGAAATCCCTTTTAACCATGGTACCTCGATCCGCTAAGACTCATGAGCCGGGCATGGTGGTATGAGACAGCATGGTCGAGCCGTTGGCCTACGCTGGGGCCACGTGCCTCCCCGTAGTGACCAATGAGCAACCAGACTCGTGAGCCGATTATGGTGGTATGGGGCAATATATTCGTGCTGTCGGTCTACATTGATAAGGTGATGGGAGAGTGGTGCAACGAATGCGTGTAACAGCCCTGATAGCCCTTTGTAGTGACCTCGAGCATACTCTGAATTTGCGGTGAGGCGACGAGTTTTGCCGCGATGTATAGAGTTTGAACTAGGCCTGTATCAATTTAGTGATGAACCGTTAAAAGGGTGATGAGGGAGTGGTGTAACGGTTCTGTGTAACAGCCCTGACAACCCTTGTAGTGATCTAGAAACACACCATTGTATGAGATTAACTAGGACTGACGACCCTAGAATGGATCATGTTTGGGAATGATATAAGGGAGGTACCTTAGTTTTCCAATACTGCTGTTTGAAATGGACTAATAACAATTCGGTAATTATGCTCATCATCGCATTGCATATGCCTGGAAGATGTGGAGCACTGAGGAATGCAAGCATGCTGCGAACGTAAGATGGTGTCACACGAGGGAGTGTGTGGTGAGGGCATGCATCATGACTGCATTCATACTTGCATTAATAAGAGTAGTTAGGAGTGTTTGATTGTATTGCTTTATCATTACTGCTTGACTGAATTGATAACATGTTAACCTATGCTTTATTGTTCCACTGAGTTGATCACTCACTCCCTCGTTACGGGACGATGTTGTACACACCAACCAGATTTGTTTAGTTTCAGATAATGGCGATGCTACGAAGCAGAGCCAGACTTTTATGAGGATGAGGAGGATTCCTCCTTTATGCTGTTTCAGGCGGGTTCCTGTGAGCCGTGTCCTGATCGACGGGGCTTTTTGGGATATTGACTAGATGACCTTACATAACTTGGTATAATTTGAAATTATTCTTGTAGTGAATTAACCTTGTAACATTATTACACTCTGGAGACTTATCACAGTTTATATATTTTATATATCTATCATAGTCTTCCGCTTGCAAATTTAACTGTCTCTAGAGTATGATATGCTATTTTGGCTTAATCTCACTCATGTTCAATGCACTAATACAGACAACATTCAATCATCACTCATTTTGTTGCATAAATGATGCGTTGGAACTCGGGAGTTGAGTTTATGCTCGACCCCTGATTTTCAGGGCGTTACATGTAAAGCACGGGAAACAATGTATCTAAACATGTGATACAATCAAGTCAGTCGTAAATCATTAACTGACATTGAAAGCCTTGAAAACCATAACCTAAACGTTTATAGTCCACATGTTTCGCCGGTAGACCCGTAACGAACTCAGTTTAAACACTAAGTCATCGCCTACGGCACAACTACAACCCATAGCATAAAATAGTTTAGCTATTTCACTATTTACTCTATTTAAATCCCTAAAACAGATTAGGGTTAGGATTTCTTACTCGAAAATGGAATCAGAATCGGCGGTATAGCGATACTGTAGCAATGATTAAGCACGTGGAGGGGTGAGATCGAATCCCAGGAACAAACTCTCACTCTCTCTCTTCTTCTCACTTTCTTCTTCTCTTTTCTCTCTCTTCTCTCTCCTAGGGTTTAAAATTCGTATGGAATGGGAGAGAGAGGGTTTTAGGTCCTTATATAGGCCCAAAATTGATGGGAATGGCCCCAGGGCCATGGTATATTTAAGTTATAGCCAAAACTCGTCTGTTTCGGCCCAACGGAGCGCATCTGGGGGCCCCCTTTTATGCATACAGTCGGGAGTAAGTCCCCTGACATTGGATCTTAGTCAAGCTAAGTTTTTGGTCTGATTGAATTTACAGATCGACCGTGGGGGACTAGTTTCAGTTCAACGGTCACCGGTACTCGATCAGGGCCACAAGTACACTGACGTGTGTTAAAAATTTTTCCTGATCCAAGGGTGTAGTTGGGTCAGGTTCTGACGGTTTGAATCCTTAGATTTGGCCTGCAAGTGAATGACTCAATTCACTTAAGTCTGAGTTCATTTTCTAAAGATAGTCACGTTTCTCACACACTTCGCTCGGGCTCAAGTTGTGCGTTTTGGCATATCATCTGGACTTGATTTCCAAGATGGTTGTCAAGTCCAGTAAGGTGGTCATAATGGTATAGTTTCGTAGTTATTAGATTTTTGACGCGCGGTCCAGGTCCGATACGGAGTTTCAATGCACTCCCGAGAGCAACTAGGTTTAGAGATTGATACTAGGTTTCAGGGTAACGTAGCGTCAGCGATCCTACTGATTTTGGGTCTTGCAGTTCATATTGAAAGCTATCCAAGCTAATTCAACAGGTGATTTAGTTAAGCACATAATTATTGTTCGTTTAATTTTAAAGGATTTGGTCCTTAGTGATTTCTGCCGGAGGTGGTACTCGGGTCTTTGTACGGATTTTTTCGGGACGTTACAATCTACCCCCCCTAAAAGAACAATTTCATCCCCGAAATTGCCTAAGGGTAATACGTAAAGGTTTACATACGTGTTAGGGTATATAATAACTACATCAGCCTAGCTCATATTGGTCTACCCACTTTAAAAGTTTCTACCTTTGAGGTTTGAAGATAAATGTCTAAATCATTATTATAGTGCTAAGTGTTTAATGTTAAAGTTTACATAAGGGTGATATAATCTACTCTTTATGATCGGACTAATACAGAAAGGCAGTTGTGGTGGGCTCAAATCCGATACGTCGATTGCCCGCCTGACCAGGGCAGACAACTTGTTGTATCCCTTCCTAATCCTGATGGATCCTGCTCTTCTACTCGGTAAAAGCAGTGAGTCCTTTGGTAATCACCCAAGATTGAGATTTGAGTTAAGCTGCTAATGCCTAATAGGGATATGGTTCTGAAATTCTGAAACCTGATCATCGTAAGTATTTAAAGAGTATGATAATTAATTAAGAGGTTCAAGCCTGATGTTTATAAGGTTGTCCCTTGGGTCTTGTTCAACGAGAGTTTTGTTTAACCTATGTTTAACTTGGTGGATAATAAGTTCTTCCATGGTGCTCATAGTCAAAAGACTATACTAGAATGGTTTTCAATCTCCAAAAATTATATTTGTATGTCACCAGTTCGATCATAAGGCTAGGGGTTTATGGGCAGATCGCACTTCGGTTTCATTAACTTCGGGAGGGAAGGAAGAGTCGAGAGTTCCAAAATATTTCAAAGTTTTGGAATGTTAGCAACGTAAGGCCGCGAGAAAGGAAAGAAGAGTATGCTTATAAATAGTTCCTAAATAGACACTAAATACTAAACTTTAATATATATATATATATATATAATATATATATATATATTATATATATATCGTTCAAACCCTCCTATTATTCATAACATATCTATCACCTTTAATTATCGTATTATTTTTTATAGTTTTTATAGTAATCCATTATTAGGCCTATTCTTTCATACGAATTGGTTTAATAGACCTAGTGTCTACCAATAGGAATACAAGTGTACCTTGAATGTGGGTAGTGACCTCAAAGGTCAAAGGCGCTGCAGTTGTTGACTCAGGTGCTTCAGCAACAAGTGCATGCACATGGGCTTGTTGAGGATGGTTTGGTTGCGCTGCCATAGGTCGTTGAGGTGGCCTATTCTGAGGTACAGGCGGTCAATAATATGGCTGTACTGGTAGTGCAGATCGTAGGGGTGGAGTCGTTATACCACGTGGTGGTTGACAGTCGATCTTCTGAGGTGGCGTGACACCGTTGTCTTTCATCTTAGTGAAACAGAAGGGGTCAGTGTGTCTGCCTTTGTCGCAATATGTACACCAACGTTTCGCTCGCCTTTGCTGGGTTGGTGGAGCCACGAGCCTGGGAGGTGAGTCTACATGTGGCCTCTTACCTAGGACTGGCCGGTGCTGCAATTTGGATTGAGGCCTCGGGCCTATTCGTATACGTGTCTGAGAAACTCTATCTCCTTCTCATTTAGCACGTAGAGACATGTTGACTAGCTCGGCGTAATTGGGAATGCTAGTGCAACATGTCTTATTGGAGATATCGGGTCGCTTCCCATTTAAAAAATGCCACATTTTCAGCGGTTCATCTGTCGGTATCAAAGGAGCGTATTTAGCTTGCTCCATAAATTTGTTCTCATATTTTGACACGGTCATCCTCCCTATTGGAGGGGAAGGAATTCACCCTCCTTTTCATCATGGTAAGTGAGGGGGAAGTACTTCCCATGGAAGCGTGTCTTAAATGCATCCCAAGTCCACACGTGTCCTGCGAGAGCTGTTCGTAGGATGCTATCCCACCATAAGCTAGCATCCTTCTCGAACATATAGGTGGCTAGCTCAACTTGTTCTGCCTCAGTGCAGTGTAGTGGCTTCAACATCTTAGAGATGCAATCTAGCCAGCAATTAGCCTCCTCGGGTCTATGAGTACCTGCTAAAGTCAGAGGACGGAAACGGTGAAAGCGCTCAAAAAGCCTGCTGGTATTCGTCCCAGCATGTTGCATAGGTGGTGCAGGCGTAACCACACTCATATTCTAGGCAAGGGCCCCTGCTATGGTGGTGAAAAACTATTGTTGATGTTGTTGTTGCTGCTGCATCAAGAGCATCATCTGCTCCAACCTATTAGGAGGAGGAGGAGTCGACTGAGGTATGTGAGGCGTCGAGGTAGACGCATGGTTCTGCTCAGGAACCGATGGTGTAACAGGTGGTGTCACAGGTGTCGGCCCAGCGGCGGGGCCAGTGACCAGCTGAGAATCCAGCATGGTGTAGTGAATCGGACCTAAACTGGGGTCCGTGTGGTTATCGCTTAGGGGAGATGCCCCGTCAAATGATCCACCCAATGAAAGATGAGTTGTGCTCCGAGTGCTCTTAGGTGGCTTACCCTATATACAACATAGGGCGCAACCCGTGTTAGATTTAGCATAAGTGCATATACTCATCCACACATCACTCACATTCCGAACAAAAGGAAACTTCATGCATTTCATTTACCAAAATTGTCATAATACATGAGGCGTAGCATTACATGGATCATGACAGAAAATGCAGGTGAACTAATCTAAGCAAAGTTTCAACTGCGATATTACTAAGCCTATCAAGGCTACCACACAGAAACAAGAAGGCAAGCAATAAAGCAAACTAAAAGCCGACCACACATGTGACTTGTCGTCCGAATCTGATGATGGAGGAGGTGCACCCTTATCCTATAGACTACACAGGATAGCCTTCAAGGTACGAGACACCTTATTGAATTTCTGCTTCACGAAGGCCCGGGTCTCACCGACCTCTTATCGCAGGGTGGCCTGGCCCTCCTCAAGTCGAGCCAAGCGGGCTTCTAAAGTAGCTTGATCACTGCCACGCTCGTGTGTAGCAGGAGGAGAGGCCACATCAGGGCCTTAGGTCTCCACTTCTTCCTCTTCTTGCCCTTTCTCCTCGCCACTGTTGTCATCTCCATCGCCATCCTCACCACTTCCTTCTTCTTCATCACCACTCTGTTCCTCACCCTCACTCTCCTCGATCTCATCACTTTCCTCTTCGACATCCACACTCTCCTCTTCTGTATCGTCACTCTACTCCCCCCAAGGCGGGCTCGACGTTGCCTTTCGTCAATCCCCATATTGTCAAGCGTGCTTGCATTGATAATATGGATTGAGGCGACGTCATCCATATGGAATCGAAAACTGTAGCAGTGGGCGATCTTACAAATCAATCGGCCGAATGGCAGCACGGTGCTTTCCCTATTGGACCTTGCTGCTTTGATTATCTGCTTCAGGATGAGAGTGGGCAGACATACTTTGTCTCCTTTTCCAACTCAAAACAAGAAGTCCAACATGAACCTTGCACACTCGGAATGGTTACTCGACTGGGGATACACGTTATACGTGCATATGTTGTGGAGCAAACGTAAGTCATTTGTCATCTTGGTTGAAGCGAGGCCAGTCCCTTGCCTCCACTGCTCGAGCTGGCCATAGAGGAACCACGTGCGGAATCTCTTCTCCCGCTTACTAGTGCAATTTCTCTTGCTAGCATGCATCGATCCCTTCTCAACACCCATGACACAAGCAATCTCATCCACACCAATCGTTACCTCCCGCCTACCTAGAGGAATAGTAAACTGGAGGGGCTTATATATCGGATTACGAATGAGGGCATAAAAAGTGCACATAGTGTTTGTGCTTGCAGGCTCCTTTCCCTCAAATATGGGCCCCCACCCATTTTTTAGAAGGAAGTCAATCATTGGATACGTCTCAAACATCTTCTCATCGACGTGTGCTTCAAACACGACCTTGCGGTTGCGGAACTTACCGAGACCGATGTTCGGTAGTAGGGATCTCTCCAACGGAATCCGAGGATCGAGGTCTCGCTTGGACCTCCGTTCTTGCTCGGCACTAGTACTTGCTTCGGCGTCTGCCCTCCTTTTGTAGGATGACGTGGTCGGCTTGGCCCGGCCTCATCCGGGGCTGCTCTTTTCCTCGTTATAAGAGACAAGAGAGTAGAGATGGAGAAGATGACATTGATCACTTCAAAGAAAGCCATGGAAAATAGGATGGGTTGGTGGGTTTTGGAGTTTTGAGACACACCAATGGTTTTGTGTGCTCAATTGGGAAGGAAATGGAAGATGGTGTGAAAATAGAGGAAAAGGGGTGTCTTGAAGGTATGGAAGAAGATTTGAGAGGAGATTGAAAGAGGTAGTGGGGTTTGAATCACTTGGAAAGAGAAATAGGGAGGTAGTGATGATAAAGGAAGAAGATTTGAAGCTTGAAGATGGGTTTAGTGCAATGGGTTAGAGAGGAAGAAAGATTTGAGGGGTTTGGGAGAGAACATGGAGTGGAGGGGGGTTGGGATTTTACAAAAACAACCAAAAATGGGTTTTTAGAGGGAGGAAAGGGGTCCCACACGTGTGTGGACCACCCCACAGTCGGCAGGTTGGCGGGGCCGCCGGGTGGGCAGAGGCTCCGCCCTGGCACTGTCTGGCCGGGCGGGGCCCCGTCGATCAGGCGGAGGCTCCGCCTGGGGTCTGTCTGGCCGGCGGTGGCTTTGCACGGGGGTGGTGTCCACCCCCCCGGGGTGCCAAAAAAGCACGAGACCCACCTTAGATCCCATCAAAAGTTAGTGCATGCACTCCCCCCCCCCCCCCCCCGGCACTCGTTCGTGACACGTTCGAGCCTCATCTTGCGAGTATTCATGTTTTTGCCGTGTTTTGCACGTGGGATTGACCGAATTGACGTCCCTACTTGTCAATTGATGGACTAGAGGGAGATTAGGATCATTTTACATAGTTAAAGGTGCCTACGGGGTGAACTACGATGGTCAGTTTCGGTCGAATCCAACGACCGACGAAACTGGGAATCCTATAACTGTTTCTACATTTTATCGTACCCACCTAAGTCAAAGTACATCAGTGGGCGTCGTGTGACCATAACCCAGGTTCATTTTAATCCAAATCATGCTCTTATACCAACTTGTAATGCCTTGAAAATCAGGGGTCGAGCAAGAACTCAATTCCCGAGTTCCAATGCATCACTTATGCAACATAAATAATGATGATTAAATGTTGTCCGGGTTAGTGCATTAAACATGAATGGGATTAAGCTAAATCAGCATATCATACTCCAGAGACGATTAAATTATGCAAGCGGAAGACTGTGATAGATATATAAAACGCTTAAGTTGTTATAAGTCTCCAGAGTGTGAACATGATACCAGGTTAAATAATTACATGTGTTGTTCCAAGATATACAAAATAACAAGAGTGTAATGTCAACTATCCATATCCCTGTAGCCCCGATACGCAACTCCAGGTCTATATAGACCCGTCAGAGAGTTGCATGTAGGAGAATTCCTCCTCATCATCATAGAAGACAGGCTCCACCTTATAAGCCTCGTCATCACCTGAAACTACAACAGTTTGGTTGGTGTTTTAAAACACGTCCCAGAACGTGGGAGTGAGTGATCAACTCAGTGGAGCTATAAGGCAAAGGTTAATATGTTATCAATTCAATCAAGCAGTAATGATAAAGCAATACAATAAAAAATCCTTAAGTACTCTGGTTAATGCAAACATGATATGTATTAATGATGCATGCCCTTGCCTGCACTCCCTCTGCAATCTTCCTCTTACGGTCGCGGCATGTACCCCTTCCTCTGTGCTCAATACCAACACCAAAGAAACATGCAATGTGGTGCATGAGCGTGATTAGCCAAGTTCTTAATTAGACTCATTCATACGACAGGTTTGGGAAGCTAAGGTACCCCCCTTTATATCATTAACCCAAACAATGATCCATCTTAGTTCGTCAATCTTAGTTCATCACATATGATAGGAAAGTTCGCAAGTTTACACCATGGGTTGCTACGAGAGGCTCGTCACCATCAACGTAGGCTTAATTCACACTTGAGGTCACCCCACCAACGCCCTACCAACTGGCAGTCTATTTTCGAAGGCTCATCACCAACCCGACTGGGGACCACAGCCAGGCTGCGCCGGGGTAGGCCTATTTCATACTCGAGGTCACTCCACTAACGCCCTACCAACTGGCAGTGTATTTTCTAAGGCTCGTCACCGACCCGACTGGGGACCACAGCCAGACTGCGCCAGTGTAGGTCGACAGCTCCAATACAATGTCCCATACCACCGTATTCACCTCACGAATTTAGGTTGCTCACTGGTCACTACGGGGAGGCTCGTTGCCCCAGTGTAGGCCGACTGTTCGACCACAGTGTCCCATACCACCATGCTCGGCTCATGAGTCTTAGCAGATTATGGTACCAATGTTTAACTGGCTTACATTGGTAAGTGGTACCTTAGATTCAAGTAGTAACGTCGATACATGGTAAACACACAATATGCCAATCGATTTATTAGACAAGTTTGACTGGTACGAGTGTACGCGGAATTAATTGACATGGTACCACTGTCGACAATCATCGTACGCTTCAGATTCATCGAACGTGTCTTGTGTGGCGAAATGACCTCATCCACTACTCGAGAATCATTACCGATTGCCTGGGCTACATCGTAGCCCCAATCACACTTCAAACGATAGCATTCACAAGTGATAATCAATGACAGCATGTGACAACCAAATCTAAATATAAATCTTAGTTGAGCATTTCAACAAACACATAATACACATGTTATCTTACATAGGCATTTCATCCGTACAACACATAGTAGTAAGATAGGTTATATAAAGGGAACTGTAATTATAGAGAAGGGGATTGAGAAACCTATCTCAACACCCTCATTAAATACATTCTAACAAGCATTTCCTCATTCAGGCATTTTATCAAACACTTAGACTACACATTTCAACATACATGTATTAGACTACTTATAACATATATCCTCGCATGCCCTTTTACAAAGGAGTTGCCACATACACAACAAGAATATATTCATAGTTAATAATCATGGCAAGCACAGATTCAAATTCTATATTCATTCAGACATTTTTACAAACACTTAGACTACACACTTCAACATATGTGACATATGTTAGTTATAACCGGTGTTAGGGCAAATCCTTTCACCAAGGAGTTGTCACACATAAAATAACCATATATTCATGACGAATAATCATGGCAAGTATGAATTCAAATTCCATACTCATTCAATCATATCAACAAATACATGGAATACACTATATTCAACATAGTTCATATATATGTGTAAAGCGCGGGAAACATCGTATCTAAGCATGTGATAACAATCAAGTCAGTTATAAATCATTAACTGACATTGAAAGCCTTGAAAACCATAACCTAAACATTTATAGTCCGCACCTTTCACCGGTAGACTCGTAACGAACTCAGTTTAAATACTAAGTCCTTGCCTACAGCACAACGACAACCTCTAGCATGAAATAGGTTAGGTATTTCACTGTTTAATCTATTTAAATCCCTAAAATAGATTAGGGTTAGGATTTCTTACCAGAAAATGGAATCAAAATCGCCGGTATAGCGATACAGTAGTGATTATTAAGCACGTGGAGGGGTGGGATCGAATCCCAGGAACAAACTCTCACTCTTTCTCTTCTCCTCACTTTCTTCTTCTCTTTGCTCTCTCTTCTCTCTCCTAGGTTTTGAAATTCGTATGGAATGGGAGAGAGAGGGTTTTAGGTCCTTATATAGGTCCAAAATTGATGGGAATGGCCCCAGGGCCATGGTATACTTAAGTTATAGCGAAAACTCCTCTGTTTCGGCCCAACGGGGCGCATCTGGGGGCCTCTTTTCTGCATACAGTCGGGAGTAAGTCTCCTAACATTGGATCTTAGTCAAGCTATGTTTTTGGTCTGATCAGATTCACAGATCGACCGCGGGGGACCAGTTTTAGTTCAACGGTCACCGGTACTCGATCAGGGTCACAAGTACATTAACGTGTGTTGGAAATTTTTCCTGATCCGAGGGTATAGTTGGGTCAGATTCTGAAAGTTTAAATCCTTATATTTGGCCTACAAGCAAACAACTCAATTCACTTAAGTCTGAGTTCATTTTCTAAAGATATTCGCATTTCTCACACACTTCGCTCCAGGCTCAAGTTGTGCGTTTCGACATATTATCTGAACTTAATTTCTGAGGTGGTCATAACGGTATAGTTTCATAGTTATCAAATTTTTTACGCGTGGTCCAGGTCCAATACAGAGTTTCAATGCACTCCCGAGAGCAACTGGGTTTAGAGATTAATCATAGGTTTCAGGGTAACGTAGCATCAGCGATCCTACTGATTTTTGGTCTTACAGTTCGTATTGAAAGCTGTCCAAGCTAATTCGACAGGTGATTTAGTTAAGCACTTAATTAATCTTCGTCTAATTTTTAAAGGATTTGGTCCCTAGTGATTTCTGCCTGAGGTGGTACTCGGGTCTTTGTATGGATTTTTCTGAGACGTTACAATCTAGCCCCCATAAAGAACAATTTTGTCCCCGAAATTGCCTAAGGGTAATACATAAAGGTTTACATACGTGTTAGGGTATATAATAGCTACATCAGCCTAGATCATAATGGTCTATCCCCCTTAAAAGTTTCTACCTTTAAGGTTTGAAGATAAACGTCTAAATCATTATTATTGTGCTAAGTGTTTGATGTTAAAATTTACCTAAGGGTGATATAATCTACTCATTATGATCGAGATAATATGGAAAGACAATTGTGGTGGGCTTAAATTCGATACGTCGATTGCTCGCCTGACTAGGGCAGACAACTCGTTATATCCCTTCCTAATCCTAATGGATCCTGGTCTTTTGCTCGGTCAAAGTAGTGAGTCCTTTGGTAATCAGCCAGGATTTAGAATCGAGTTAAGCCGCTAATGCCTCGTAGGGATATGGTTCTGAAATTTTGAAACCTGATCATCCTAAGTATTTAAAGAGTATTATAATTCATTAAGAGGTTCAAGCCTCATGTTTATAAGGTTGTCCCTTGGGTCTTGTTCAACGAGAGTTCTTGTTTAACCTAGGTTTAACTTGGTGGATAATAAGTTCTTCCATGGTGCTCATAGTCAAAAGACTATACTAGAAGGGTTTTCAATCTCCAAAAATTATATTTGTATGTCACCAGTTCGATCATAAGGCTAGGGGGTTATGGGCAGATCGCATTTCGGTTTCATTAACTTCGGGAGGGAAGGAAGAGTCGAGAGCTCCAAAATATTTCAGAAGTTTGGAATGTTAGCAACGTAAGGCCTAAGGAAAGGAATGAAGAGTATGCTTATAAATAGTTCCTAAACAGACACCAAATACTAAACTTTAATATATATATATAATATATATATATATATATATATATATATATCGTTCCAACCCTCCTATTATTCATAACATATCTATCACCTCTAGTTATCGTATTATTTTTTTATAGTTTTTATAGTAATCCATTATTAGGCCTATTTTTCATACGAATTGGTTTAATAGACCTAGTGTCTATCAATAGGAATACAGGTGTACCTTGAATGTGGATAGTGACCTCAAAGGTCAAAGGCGCTGCAGTTGTTACTCAGGTGCTTCAGCTGCAGGTGTATGCACACGGGCTTGTTGAGGATGGTTTGGTTGCGCTGCCACAGGTCGTTGAGGTGGCCTATTTTGAGGTACAGGCGGTCGGTAATATGGCCACGCTGGTGGTCCAGATCATAGGGGTGGAGTCGTTATACCACGTGGTGGCTGACGGTTGATCTTCTGAGGTGACGTGACATCGTTGTCTTTCATCTTGGTGAAACAGAAGGGGTCAGTGTGTTTGCCTTTGTCGCAATATGTACACCGACGTTTTGCTTGCCTTTGCTGGGTCAGCGGAGCCACGAGCCTAGGAGGTGAGTTTCCATGTGGCCTCTTACCTAGGACTGGTCGGTGCTGTAATTCGGGCTGAGGCCTCGGGCCCATTCGTATACGTGTCTAAGAAACTCTTTTTCTCTCTCGTTCAGCTCGTAGAGACATGTTGACTAGTTCGGCGTATTTGGGAATCCTAGCGCAACCCGTCTTAGTGGGGATATCGGGCCGCAACCCATCTGAAAAATGTCGCTTTTTCAGCAGTAAATCTGCTAGTATCAAAGGAGCGTATTTAGCTAGCTCCGTAAATTTGTTCTCATATTCTCACACGGTCATCCCTCCCTGTCGGAGGCGAAGGAACTCACTCTCCTTTTCATCACGGTAAGTGAGGGGGAAGTACTTCTCATGGAAGCGTGTCCCAAATGCATCCCAGGTCCACACGTGTCCTGCGGGAGTTGTTCGTAGGATGTTGTCCCACCATAAACTAGCCTCCTTCTCGAACATATAGGTGGCTAGCTCAACTTAATTAATCTTTGTCTAATATCTAAAGGATTTGGTCCTTAGTGATTTCTGCCTGAGGTAGTACTCGGGTCTTTGTACGAATTTTTTAGGACGTTACAATTTCACCTTCTTCGTTGATGTCTACTTCTGCATCTTCTTCTTGATTATCACTTAACAAGACATCTCCTTTGTCTATTAAACTTTCAAAAGAAGATGTCTCGCTAGTTTCAGTCTTTGTAGAATAACTAGACGAAGTATCAACAGAAGTAGCTTGGTTATCTTTAGACGAAAAACTTGCTTTGATGGGAGAAGAATGAATATCCTAAAGAGGAGGAGAAACTTGTTGAACCTGGACCTGAGGAGACAAAGATCTGGTTAGAGAATGAGTTCTCAAAGAAGGATGAGTTGGTTCTGCAGCAGGAGAGATCGTAAGCATCGTTTGAGCTTTTATTTCTTGAGTTGGAGAATATAGAGAAGTAGTGGTTACTTCAGATTGACCTGCAAGAACAGTTTGTCTCTCTGATCGCTTTAATAAGTCTAAAAAAGACCCGAAAGTTATTCATCCTTTAAGAGAATTGACTAGTTTTATCTGACAGATGAGCTCTTGTCACGCCCGAAACTTGGAAACCGGTCTCACGAAATTCCCGATCGCTGAATCCGGCGCCGACATCCTCGGTAGTACCCCATTCTCGGCTCCTGGCACCCATATACCAGGTTCTGATCCTAGGATCCTACAAGGAGGATTTTCAACATGAATTTGATTCGTAATAAACATAACCATAAGCATAACCCACAAACAACAACCAACAACATCATCACAAATCCACTAAGATAAAAAAAACTTTGAGTACAATGCGTAAGGAAAATACAATATCGATAATCAAAAGCTCCAGAAGTCAGTTGTATGCTTTGCTCAATACTATTATGGCGTCCTAGCATCACCTGCACACATCAATCATGCATAAGCTTATAGAAAGCTTAGAGGGTGGTGAAAGTGCGTGCACATGGTAGAAATGCAAGTATGCAATATCAGAGTAATGTGGAATAATGCTAGTAAGTCCATGAATGCCATCAACTCTACCAATGTTATGTGATGTAAGGCATGAATACTATCGGTCATATCAAGGCCATGCGATGCAAGACGTGAATGATGTCGGTCATACCAAGGCCATGCCATGCGAGATGCAACTCAAGCATGACAGTCCTCATCCGAATCCACATATCCATACAACTCATCACTAGAGCATCAAATATTAGTACGATTCTCACACTAGACAATCATCGGGTTTAGTACACTCTACGCCACCTTGTCGCCCCTATTTGAGCGCACAACTAAGTAAGTGAAGAGACCTCACTATCGCTTGCCAATATCGGCCCGGCTCGTCGATAGCGGACCCATTCCTCAAGTTGGTCAAACTCAACTTAGATATTGTCCCCTCACTCAGGTGGGTAAGGTTACACCCTTTCCAACCTATCACAACACAGTGGGAGATGGGGCCGACTGGTATACAGCCGTTATATGCTCATGTATCCACTCGGTCTCGACGTTAGAGCCATCATCTGGTACCATCAGGTTTAGAAATTTTCACCCAGGGACATCTATGGCTCCCCAATGCTAGTAACAGTATTTCTGGTATCCAATCCAGCTCTCAACGATGTGCCTGTGGAGGCCACAACCCTGATGTCGATAGGGCATATAGTAACCACATCACATAATGCAAGATGCATGAGTCATACAATCTAGTCATGCATCAATCCTACTCGTACTCTGCGCTTATGTGGGATAACACTTCTTATCAGGGAGTCCCATAAATAACTTGCCTGAAGGCATATGCAATGGTCAACCTCATCTCATCACAAGCATGCAGATGATGTGTATGGGCATGTATCATGATGGTATGCTGTCACATACTCATAATCGGTAACGATAATCGGCATCGATAATTGGACTATATGCAAGGCGAGGTCCATAGATGGACAACAATCCATAACATGGAGGGTCATTCCTCGACTGTGGATATACTAATTCTGATAGCATGGATTCCTCCGTCTACGGCGAGGATGAACTCTCCTTATATCAAGGTTGGGCTTAGATGGCCTACCTACAATCTTATAAGCAACCAATGGGGGCCCAACATTTTGGGTTAGCCCAAAAGAATAGATGGGTCATGTAATATCAATGGGGCCCATCGATTTGGGTCAACCCACTTAGAGAATGATGAGAATGGGCCTAATAAGGCCGAAGGGAAGGTCACAATGTGGACATTTAGCCATCATTGCCCATCAATGTGTTGATTTAACCAACATTGCTCCCAAGGAGTGGCCCACATAGAGCTTAACATATAGTGGGATCATGGACTCACACAAGTGCCTCATACACAACATAATGGGCCTCACACAAGGGCTTAATATACACCACAATGGGCTTCCCTCAAGGGTTTAATATGCATCACATTGGGCTTCACTCATGGTCCCATATACATCACTTCGGGCCTCAGACATGGGCTACATATACATCACATTAGGCCTCATTATACGGGCCTCATATACATCTCATTGGGCCTCACTCATGGACCTCATACACATCAGATTGTGCCTCACATATGGGCCTCATATACATCACATTGGGCCTCATCAATGGGCCATAAGTACATCACATTGGGCCTCACATAAGTGCCATAAATGCATCATTTTGGGCCTCACACAAGGGCCCATGGGCTAGGCACAAGGGATGAATAGAGAGCTTGCAATACATACATCAAGGTGGGCCTATTACATCATAAGGTGGGCTTAATGGGGCAACCCATATCCCAGGAAAAATGGATGGGTAGCTTGAATCATACATCACGGCGGGCCGCACAAATGGTCGGCATAGATATACAAAACATACATCATGGCGGGCCGCACAAATGGGCGACATAGATATAATATATACCTCACGTTGCATCCCACGGTACATCCAGATGGATGGTGCTAATGTACAACGCATACATTAAGGTGGGCCTCACCTCAGGAAACAGATGGGCGGCGTGGTGAACAAATACATACATCAACGTGTGCGCTACACAACACACACATATGTTACAAGAGGGGGGGGGGGGGGGGGGTCCCACCGTCCTGGACAGATGGACGGTGTGGATATAGAATAAATACATCAAGGTGGGTCCCACCCCCACACGTGTCACACGTGTGGGTTGGGCCCACGTCCAATATAGATGGAAGGTGTGGCTGAAAGTCACGTACATCATGGTCGACCACAGAACTTGCTGACATCACTGCAGTGAGCCCACCGTCCTAACATTGGACGGCGTGGATTTAAAATACATACATCATGGTGGGTCCCACCCCCACACATGCCACGTGTGTGGGGTGGGCCCCACACCATGAAAAATGGATGGACAATATGTATAAAATACATACATCATGGCCCACCGAGCTTGCTGATGTCAATCAGCTAAGGGCCCACCGTCCTAAAAATGGATGGTGTAGATATAAGATACATGCATCAAGGTGGGTCCCACACCCCACACGTGCCACACTTGTGGGGTGGGCCCCACGTCCAAACGTATGGACAACTTGGGATAACACATACCTCATGGCGCACCCATGAAACTTAATGACGTGATGCAGCAGCAAGCTGTTGGCCGTCCAGCAGGTAGACGACCCAGATTTGAAATAACAGGTGGGTCCACACGTGTGGGACCCACCAATGGATAAGCTGATATTTATGTTGTCTCTTCATCTGGGCCTGTCCAAACGGATAGGCAGCAAGCTCATCCGCTGGAGAATCCAGTAAGGTGGGCCCCATAGGTAGTTGGCATAGATATAACATATCATGGTGGGCCACACACACACATCAGGTGGGCCACACCTTAGCATCATCATCACCATACAAAAAGAAAAAGAGAGAGAGAGAGAGATCAGTGTAGTGGAGGGACCCCTCCACTTGGGCCCCTCTTAGATCACAACTCATATATCAAAGTGGGTCCCATCATAAGTGAGCCCTTAAATGGAAATCAACGGTGGATATCCTAAAATCACCTACCAATTGACCTTCTTCTTGGTCCCTTGGCTTCCTTAGCTCCTATGCACAACATTTGATGGTGGATGATGAAGTTTGGATGGTGGAGATGAGAGTTTTTAGGGTAGGGAAGTGGGCCACACCTAGCTTCTCCTTGGGAAGCTTGGACGATTGGTCTCGTAGTTGCTTGTAGTGAAGAGAGAAAATGATAGAGAGAGAGAGAAGTGATGGGATGAAAAGGTGATGGAGTGATGGGTGTAAGGAAGGGATGGGTAGAGAGAGAGAGAGAGTTTACTTTGGGAATAGGAGAGAGATGGGTAGGGTATGTGTTGCTTGTACTTGTGATAGGATGTGTACTTGATTGATTGATGTGATGGATTGTAGAGATTCTCTCAGAATTCACAACGCATGACGTTTTCTTCGAAATAAATGCGGGCCTATAACTCCTGGCCTACGTATCGCATCGGCACATGAGACGCGGCGTTGGAACAGCGACGATGGCGAGGTCACTAGGGTACAAGTTTCGAGTCGAGTAGACATAGATATACAGAATACGACATAGGATCGCGAGCAAACATCGATTACAGGTCGCGGGTCGCCGGAAGTCTAAGGAATGGTACGGTCTAAGATATGGGCCTTACAGCTCTCCCCTCCTAATAAAAATTTCATCCTCAAATTTACACAATCATCGCAATTAGACATAACACACAAGGAAGAGGAAATATAACATTATTATATAAAATCGGAGACAACATACAAGATACAATATATAATTAATCATCAAATAGATGGGGATAGCGCTTTTGAATCTCGGCCTCATGCTCCCAAGACGCCTCATCAAAAGAATGGTGACCCCACTGCACTTCACCAGGGGAATGACTTTGGTCCGGAGGACCTGCTCCTTCCGATCAAGGATACAAACTGGATGCTTAATGTAAGAAGCATCCTTATGAACCTCCAGCGGCTGCCAATCAATAACAAGAACTATGTTTGATCCACACTTCTTCAGCATAGGGACATGAAAAACGTTGTAGACGCCAGATAACTGAGATGACAAGGTAAGCCGATAGGCCACGGTGCCAACGCGCGAAGTGATCTCGAAAGATCCTATGAATCTCGAGACAAGCTTTCCCTTCACTCCAAATCGAACTACGCCCTTCATGGGCAAGACCTTAAGATACACTCTGTCCCTAATAGTGAACTCCAAGGGACGACGTCGGCGATCAGCAAAACTCTTCTGCCGGCTCTAAGCTATGCGCATCCTCTGCCTGATGATATCAATGGCCTCTGATGTTTGCTGCACAAGCTAGGGACCTAGGAGACGCTGCTCTTCAACCTCGGTCCAACAACTCAGAGATCTATATATTCTACTATATAGTGCCTCAAAAGGAGTTATGCCAATGGTCGCGTGATAGTTATTGTTGTATGCAAACTCAGTCAATCGCAGATGCTCATCCCAGCTACCCCCGAAGTCAATCATGCAGGCCCGAAGCATATCCTCAAGGATCTGGTTGACCCTGTCGATCTGTCCATCGGTCTGCGGATGATACGCAGTGCTGAGCTGTAAAATAGACCCTATCGCTCTTTGAAAGCTCTCCCAAAACTGAGATGTGAACCTCGGGTCTTGGTCAGAAACGATCGAGACTAGAACGCCGTGCAGTCTCATAATCTCCTTAATAATAACCTCACAAGCCGGTCCAAAGACCAGGTCATACGAATCACAAGAAAATGTGTCGACTTCGTCAGGCGATCCATGATGACCCAGATGACGTCATGACCGCGCTGAGTCCTCGGTAAGCCCATAATGAAATCTGTCAACACGTGCTCCCACTTCCATGTAGGGACACTCAACGGCTAAAATGGACCAAGGGGTATGATGGTCGGCCTTGACAAGCTGGCATGTGTCACACTCGGCCATAAAACTACCGATCTAACACTTCATCCCCGCCCAAAAATACTGCCAACTCATATCACAGTACATCTTCATCGAGCCAGGGTAGATAAAAAACCGCGATCGATGTACCTCGGTCATAAGATCTCTATGTAACTTAGGAATATTCAGGATACATAATCGGCCTCTGAAGCGAAGTCCACCATCAGAACCAATCTGCCAATCTGATGACTCTCAGATGCTGTCTTTACTCAGTAAGCCTGTAACGACTCGTCTGTCTGCTGAGCCTCGATCACCCTTGTAATAAGAGAGGGTTGAATCGACAGGCTCGATAGCTGAACGATAGAAGACTATAGACTAAACTCAAACTCATACTCTGCTTATCCTCGAGCATCCTTCACTCCTAAATCATCATGTGTGCTACCAGGCCTCGTGACTCACGGCTGAGGGCATTCGCCACCACATTTGCCTTGCCTGGGTGGTACTGGAGATCAAAATCATAATTCTTCAGGAGCTCCATCCAACACCTCTGCCTCATATTCAGCTCAAACTGAGAGAATAGGCACTTCAAGCTCTTGTAGTCAGAGAAGAGCTCGAACTTAACCCCATAGAGATAGTGCCTCCACACCTTCATGCGAAGACGACTATTGTCAACTCCAAATCATGCGTGGGGTAGTTCATCTCATGGACCTTGAGCTGGCGAGGCGCGGAGGCCACCAGTTTCCCATGCTACATTAGGACAACACTCAAACCAATATACGAGGCATCATAGAATATAACAAATCCATCACTCCCAAAGGGAAGAGTGAAGATAGTAAAGGACGTGAGGCGGTCCTTCAGCTCCATAAATGCTCGCTTACAGGCATCGCTCAAACAAACTCTGCACCCTTCCGAGTCAACCTGATCAACGGGCTGTAATACAGGAGAAGCCCTCATTGAAATGTTGGTAGTAGCCCACCAAACCAAGGAAACCATGGATCTCGGATGGATTAATCGACTGGCCCCACTGACGCACCGCATTAACCTTCAAGGGGTCCACAGCGACACCCTCCCTCGTCACCAGGTGACCAAGGAACTTAACCTCCTCCTGCCAAAACTCACACTTCTCCTGCTTCACATACAGCTGGTGGGCACGGAAGGTCTGTAACGTAATCTCCAAATGATGCACATGCTCCTCACGGGTCCTCGAGTATATCAAAATTTCATCGATGAATACCACAATAAACTGATCGAGATACGGACGGAAGACCTCGCTCATCTACTGCATGAAGACCACGGGTGCATTGGTCAATTCAAAGGACATGACCTGAAACTCAAAATGACCATAGTGCATCCTGAAAGCTATCTTCGGGATGTCCTCCTCTCGGACCCTAATCTGATGATAACTAGAACGCAGGTCCATCTTCGAACAGAACTATGCACCCTGCAACTGATCAAATAAATCGTTGATCCTCGGGAGCGAATACTTGTTCTTAATCGTGACTCGGTTGAACTCGCGGTAATCCATGCATAGCATCAACGAGCCATCCTTCTTCCTGACGAAGAGTACCGATGCTCCACATGGCGAACTGCTCGAACGAATGAATCCCAACTCACGCATACGATACGGGGCCTTTAAGATAGGCGCAGTACCAGGCACAAGATTAATCTCTAACTCAATATGTCGATGCAGTGGCAATCCCAGAATCTCATGGAATACATCGGGAAAATCACGAACCACTGGAAACTGATCAATGTTTGGTACTATGGCCTCCTCTACTGCACATGACATCAAACAAGACAACGACTCTCCTTTGGGCTCGGCAATGAATTGAAACTTAGGCAAGCCTGGTATACAAAATGTGACTATCCTTGCGGAGTAGTCCAAGACGGCGTGGTACTCAAAAAGTCAATCCATACCCAAGATGACGCCGAAATCTGACATTGGCAGCACAAACAAGTCGGCATGCAAGAAAATCTCTCCCACCAACACGGGGCAAGATTAACAGAAGCGGCCTAACACTGTAGTGTTTCCCAAGGGCGTCGATATAGTCGACCCCTTATGAGCAAACTCTGTCGGCAATCCAGTTGAATGACAAAAATCATTGGACATGAAGAGTGTGAAGCACCGGAATCAAAGAAAACTCGAGCGATGCACGCAGAGACTAGAAGTATACCCTCGACGATTCCTCCAGAGGACTGCGGGTCTTGCTGAGCAGCATAAAACCTAGCCTGAGCTGGCTGGGGAGGTTTCTTTACCCTCTGAAGGCTGCTGCTGCTGGGGTGGCCTATAATGTTATCTCTACTACTGTTAGGGCCTCAGCGACTGAGGTAGCTGCGGTGGAGGCTATTGTGGCCCTCTCGGCTGCTGCAGTCGGGGACACTCCCACCTACAGTGTCTTATCCCACAACATCCATACCAGGCACTGGGAAGCTACCTCTGAGGTGGTGTCGGGGGTGCCGCTAGTACTTCTAGTGCTCTGGCGGGAGGGTGGCCTGTACGCCTCTGTTACTAACGACGCCACTGCTGCTGGGAGCTACCAGAGGGGGCCTACCTCTTCTGGTCTCTCTCTGATCACGATCGCTCTGTGTGTCGGCCCACTCAGTCTCATAAATTTGAGCCCTGCATACTACCGCCTGAAAATTCAGGAGCTCATGCCCAACAACACAGCCTCGAAGACCGTAACGCAAGTCGTTCTCGAAACTGCGGGCCTTCCACTCCTCATCATCAAACAAATATGGTGCGAACCTCGATAGCACCACGAAACAAGCCACATACTATGCCACAAACATCTCTCCCTGCACCAAGGTCTTGAACTCCAACGCTCCCTGCCGACGAATGTGGTTAGGGAAGTACTACTCGTTGAATC
This sequence comes from Magnolia officinalis, assembly GCA_021015155.1. Taxonomy (NCBI): domain Eukaryota; kingdom Viridiplantae; phylum Streptophyta; class Magnoliopsida; order Magnoliales; family Magnoliaceae; genus Magnolia; species Magnolia officinalis. Next base: position 20,594,862 of record JAJHSJ010000014.1, read on the forward strand.
GGTCTTTGAAATCCTCCCATGTCCAGACAAAATCAGGCCCTGCAACACGGGTAATGGAGGTCCACCAGTGCTCGGCCTCACCCTGGTGAAGAAATACACCCAGTATGCTCACATAATATTTTCGATGTCCACACATACGGCCATCCACGAATGTGGCTAGTGATTCAAGGCCCTAATGAAGCAAGGGCAGTATCATCATGAAATGTGATGCCAATGCATGAGTCATACATACAAATCATGTACTAGCTGCAAGTACACAATGTGCCCGAGGGGAGAAACTCCATCCCTTAATGACCACTATACAATGCAACCAACTCATACAGATGATGCATATGGGTCATAATAATGTAAATGTGCTACCTATAAAATGTATTCCTCCTTCCCAAGGACGGACAATGACAAGATCTATGGAAAAGTACTCTAAGGAGAAATGAAGTTCTCTTACTAGGGGCCGAACAATTTGGGATGACCCACAAGCGAGGGGAGTCCTAAAACCTCAAGGAGGAAACGAGCCTAACAAGGTTCAAGGTGGGCCTTCAACCACCTATAAGGGCCTTAGGGGCCTACCTTAGGGCCACCAAGGAGGACATCTAACCTCAACTGGGTCAAAAAAGGGTAGCTTGCTACGTATGAAAGGAAAAGCCCAAGGCCCAAATCAATCCATGGCTTAATGGGCCATACACTAAGCCCAATACATAGGCAACTTGGTAGGCCCTTAAGCAAGGTTAGGGCCCAACCATAAGGGTCATGGGTTCACTCATTGTGGAGGGCCTAATGGGCAACCCATTATCCCAACATATGGAAAATCCTTATATTTAACACAAGTAAGTTGCGCCTCACAGCTCGGCCTAAGTATGGATTTATTATAGAGGGTAAGCAAGGACCCAACTACTTGAGTATTTGGCCCATAAGACCCATCACAATGGTGTGGTAAGTATAGGACCCAAGGGTCCAATGGGCCTATCAAAAGTTCCAACCCAACCAAGGCTATAAGGCCATAATTAACTAGAAGACTAGCCCAAGAAGAATCCAATTGGAATGGGCCTCTAATCTTACACTAATTAAGCTCAAAAATAAAATTAGAATGGTAAGATAACTGAATTTAAATCTTCTCAAATCTAGTGGGCCATACTACCCCAAAATAGACATTTATGGGATAGCAACGTTGGGCCCATTGCTGAATTTCCAGCCCACCCGATTCTAGGTTTGTTGGAGTCTAGTAATTAAATTAATTTATAGTATTTATTTTATGATGACCCTTGCACATCACTGTGGGTCCCACCACATGAGAGGGGAGTGCACAACACACATTAGAAGTGGGCCATGCTGTTGGAATACAGGCCTAGCAACAGCCCAAGGTAGAGGCATTCCAAGGTGGGTAGTCCTACGGGCTTACAGACCATACCACGGTCAGCTCAAATGTCCGTTGGGTTTGAAATTTTGTAAGGTGACACTTCCATGGGTGGGACACACCCCCACAAAATTTTAAAATTTTTGGATATTCTTAAGTATTTTAAATAATTTAAATAAGACAGTCTGTCCAGAAAATTGGACAGACATGGACATCCCAACGTGGTGGGCCAGTTCGGCCCTCACCACGGTGTGCACAGGGGTCCATTGGTCCCAAAAGTAAGTCGGTACCACCCTGTAAATTTTCATGATTTTATGATACTCAGAAGTATTTTAATTAATTTGAAGAATACAATCTGTCAAAGGTAAAATATTGCTGGAATATAAGTGTGCTGAATTTGGGTCATCCAATGGGTGGGTTCTGGGCCTCCAAAATTCCTGAAATTTGGACCCAAGGTCCCTCATCATGCATACAAAAAGATGGAGTCCAGAAAAGTGGCCCACCTATAGAAGAAATGTTTATGAATTAATGCTTTTATCAGATTACATTGCTGGACTGCATAGCAGAAAATTAAAGTAGTGATGTCCCTGATTGAACACCCCAAATGGGTGGGCCCAAGTTCTCTAAAAATTGGGAAAAATTAATTCGAACCTCCCCATACAAGTGTACTATAAGGTGGGGTCCGCAAAAGTGGCCCACCATTACAAAAACTATTATGTATTTATAGATTTCTAAACTGCAATATTGTTGGACAGTCCAGAAAATCTGGACTGTCCACCCCACTTGGACCACTCCTTTGGGACCTCAACCAAGGTCAGATGGAGGTAAATTTTGGGTACATCTAGGTGGGGTCCACACCTTTAAGAAAAGTATATCAAATGGGTAGAAACAGTCCCCTAATCAATCCAAAAATCTGACCCAAAACTAACTAGAAATTGTCCAGAAATTTTCTGGACAACAACATGCTAATGAAATAAATTGAGTATATAATTCAAATCAAAGGAAAAATACCCCATGAAACCTAAGTTGTGGTCCACCACAGTGGGCCCCAAAAACATCCAGACCTATTCCTCACATAAAAATTCATTGCATATGCATCTAAAGGGGGCAACAAGTCATCATCATCCATAAAGTGGACTGCCATGGGTGTCTACCCTCCTTGGACGGTCTGGATATCTCCAAGCCAAATGGTGGGCCACACACCTTAGAAAAATAAGAAATTATTAAGAGAAGAGAGAGAATCGGCCACAAGGGAAGGGGGCTCCACCACATTGAGGCCCTTCCCTTCATCACAAACCACACATCTCACTATATTAATGGTATTACAAGATCTACCCATGCATGCATCTTCAAATAAAAAATCCAATGGTGGAGATGCCATCTCCACCAAGGATTAAGGGTCTAGATGACCTAAGGATCCTTCTAACTAAGAAAAGAAACCATGGTGGCGTCTATGGAGAATGACCCCATTCATAAGTTATGCATGCACAAAAGGATGGGCTAATGGCCACATCCAAGAAGACATGGGGCCTCCACCATCATTTGGTGGGCCCCACATGCTTCAAACATGAGGTGAAGAGAAGAAATAAGAAGAATGAATATAAATCCTAAGATTCTAAGTACATGCACACTCACCAACAAGGTCTTTTAGCAAACACCTCCAAGATGGTCTTCAAGCTCCAAGGTACATGGATCTAAGGTTGAGATCATTCTTCAAGGGTTAGATGGGGGATTATATGAGTGATGAAGGGACCCATATAGAAGGCCAATCACCAGTAAGGCCTGAAGGTAGCGAACACATTCACGAGCTGGTCAGACTCAACCTAGCAATGCCTCCTAACATCAGGCGAGTAAGTCCACACCACTATCCAACCGACTAGACGACAGTGGGAGTCGCGGCCTAACGGTATAAGGCCCTCATGCGCTCATAGTTTCTATTCGGTCACGGCGTTGAAGTAGATCCTTGGTACCATGAAAGTTTTAAGAATTTCACCCATGAGCATCCTAGGCACCCGGTATGCTCAAATAATATTTTCAGTGTCCACACATACGGCCATCCACGAACGTCCTTGTGGAGGCAAGGCCCTGAAGAAGAAAGGGCGGTATCATCATGAAATGTGATGCCAATGCATGAGTCTCACATATACATCATGTACTAGTTGCAGGCACACAATGTGCACATGGGGAGAAACTTCATCCATTAATGACCACCATACAATGCAATCAACTCATACAGATGATGCATATGAGTCATATTAATGTAAGTGTGCTACCTATAGAATATATTCCTCTTTTCCAAGGAGGAACAAGGATAAGATCTATGGACAAGTACTCTAAGGAGAAATGAAGTTTTCTTAGTGGGGGCCCAATACTTTGGGATGACCCAAAAGCAAGGGGAGTCCAAAAACCTCAAGGAGGAAACGAGCCTAACAAGGTCCAAAGTGGGCCTTCAACCACCTATAAGGGCCTTAGGGGCCTACCTTAGGGCCACTAAGGAGGACATCTAACCTCAACTAGGTCCCAAAAAGGGTAGCCTGCTACGTATGAAAGGAAAAGTCCAAGGCCCAAATCAATCCATGGCCTAGTGGGCCATACACTAAGCCCAATACATAGATAACCTGGTAGGCCCTTAAGCAAGGTTAGGGCCCAACCATAAGAGTCATGGGTTCACTCATTGTGGCGGGCCTAATGGGCAACCCATTATCCTAACATATGAGAAATACTTATATTTAGCACAAGTAAGTTGCGCCTCACATCTCGACCCAAGTATGGATTTATTATAGAGGGCAAGCAAGGACCCACCTACTTAAGTATTTGGCCCATAAGACCCATCACAATGGCGTGGTAAGTATAGGACCTAAGGGTCCAATGGGCCTATCAAAAGTTTCAACCTAACCAAGGCTATAAGGCCCATTAATTAACTAGAAGATTAGCCCAAGAAGAATTCAATTGGAATGGGCCTCTAATCTTGCACTAATTATGCCCAAAAATAAAATTAGAATGGTAAGATAACTGACTTAAACCTCCTCAAATCTAGTGGGCCATACTGCCCCAAAATAGACATTTATGGGGTGGCAATGTTGGGCCCATTGCTGAATTTCCAGTCCACCCGCTTATCATCCGCAGACGGATGGGCAGACCGAAAGGGCCAACCAGATCCTTGAGGATATGCTCAGGGCTTGTGTGATCGTCTTTGCAGGCTGTTGGGATGAGCATATGCGCCTCGCTGAGTTCGCATACAACAATAGCTATCAGGCAACTATCGGCATGGCTCCTTTTGAGGCACTTTATGGCAGACCATGCAGGTCTCCTAGTTGTTGGATCGAGGTTGGAAAACATCGTCTCTTAGGTCCCGAGCTTGTGCAGCAGACGTCAGAGGCCATTGATGTTATCAGCCAGAGGATGCGCACAGCTCAGAGCCGGCAGAAGAGTTTTGTTGATCATCGGTGTTAACCCCTCGAGTTCGCAGTCGGGGACATGATATATCTTAAGGTCTCGCATATGAAGGGCGTGGTTCGTTTTGGTGAGAAGGACAAGCTTAACCCGAGATTTATTGGACCTTTTGAGATTACCGAGCGCGTAGGCGCTATGACCTATATGCTTGCCTTACCTCCTGAGTTGTCTATCATCCACGACGTGTTCCATGTTTTTATGTTTCGGAAATGTGGGTCGAATACTATTCCCGTGATTGATTGGCAGCCACTTGAGGTCTGTGGAGATTCTTCCTACATTGAGCAGCCAATTCATATTCTTGATCGGAAGGACCAGGTCCTCAGGACCAAGGTCATTCCCTTGGTGAAGGTACAATGGGGTCATCATTCTGAGGCCGAGGGTTCTTGGGAACGCTAGGCCGAGATTAGAGAGCGTTATCTCCATTTGTTTGATGATTGATTGAATATATATATATATATGATGTTATGCATTTTGTTGTTCTGGTTTTGTTAATTTTGAGGATGAAATTTTTGTTGGTGGGGAGGATTATGAGACCCGACCCGAGTTCGCATGTGGACATGCGTGTGTAAGTATGTATCTCATTCATCTTGGTCCCGCGGTCCTACCAGTCAAATCTTGGCGACCCGTGACCCTTGGATAGTGTTTGCGGTCATCCTTATGTCCAGTCATGAAGACCCGACTCGGATCGAGTTGGAACTTGTGCCATCTTGTTCGCTTCGTCGTTGCGGATCCGACGCCGCGTCTTACGCATCCATCCGACGTGTCCATCAAAAGTTGGAGGCCATGCATTATTTGGGCCATTGATCACAATGTGGGACCCACCTGATGCTCATGCACGTTTTCCTAGGAGACATCCACCCAGGAATCCCATCATTACCTAGTTTAACCAACAGCTACCCTACACCTTTTTATAGATAGTATGATGGATTTGCCTAACCTAGGCAATGATTATTATCGCTTTGTTAGAAAACCATGATGCATTTCTCTATCGTAAGCTCCTCTTTTCTAGCAAAATTCAGATTTTTTTCCCTTCTCTAGGAGAAACTCATCATTTCTTGCCTTAAAACCCTCTCTCTCTTTTTTTTCCTCTCATTTCTCTCTCTCTCCCTCTCTCTCTCTCTCTCTCTCCCCTAAAATAGCGGTGACGACCGCTTGAGTTCGGAATATGCCAATATCTCCTAGAGGGGGGGTGAATAGGACTTTTTCTAAGATTTAAGAATTATTAAAGTTCCTATTACACTAATCCTAATAACAAGATCAAATTAGGATTACTCAAAATTAACTCTACTAGCTTCCAAGCCTTGTAGAGGATCCAATCACAAACTTCTTGAAAGATAAACAATATTGCAAGCAAGATTGTGATAGATATGACTGTGTGTGTATGAGGTGTGATCTCAGACAATCAGATATATGAACATTTAAGGAAATCACACAATTGAAAAGACAATGGCAATCTCAAACACAGTCATTTTTATAGTGGTTCGACCACTTGTCTACTCCGCTCTCGGCTGCCGCACTCAACCCTTGAGTGTACCGGATTTCACTAAGGAGGTTTCCTAGGGTTCACCTCAAACCTAAGGTTTTAAATCAAGTTCACCTTCAACCTTTACACAGAGGTTTCTACTCGATTCACCTCTAACCCTGGAGTTTTACTGGTTCACTTCTAACCAGATGTTTATACTCTCCATAGAGCAAGGGTCCACACAACGCACTCGGGAGTTTTACTAGTTCACTCCTAACCAGATGTTTATGCTCTCCACAGAGCAAGGGTCCACACAACTCACCCATCACGTACACTCCCGCCGGAGACCTCCTTGAGGACTTCAAAGGAAGAGAACCACTTAAGACCCAATCCTAGAAAGGAATGATCACAAGTATCCTCTGGACTCTAGATACTTATAGATAAGTTGATGAGTCCCATTCAGCATAGTGTCAAAGATCTCCTCCTCTATGTTGACGAAGAGTCTTCTACTCCCTTGATCCGCAACACAAGATAATATACTGTAACGCCCTGAAAATCGGGGGTCGAGCATAAACTCAACTTCCGAGTTCCAACGCATCACTTATGCAATAAAATGAATGATGATTGAATTGTTGTCTAAATTGGTGCATTGAACATGAGTGAGATTAAGTCAAAACAACATATAATACTCCAGAGATAGTTAAATTGCAAGCGAAAGACTGTGATAGATATATGAAATATATAAAAATAGTGGTGAGTCTCTAGAGTGTGATAATGTTACTAGGTTAATGAATTACAAGTACTATTCAAATTATACCAAATATGTAGTGTCATCTAGTCAACATTCCTGTAATCCCGTCGATCAAGACACGGCTCACTTGAAGCCGTCAGCACACAGCATATATGAACAAGCATCATTGTCTTCATAAAGGTCTGGCTCCGCCTCAGGAGTAGTGTTGCCATCTGCAATTAGACAAAGTCTGGTGGGTGTTCGGAACACCGTCCCGTATCGTGGGAGTGAGTAGCTAACTCAGTGGAACAATAAAGCATAGGTTAACATGTTATCGACTCAATCAAGCAGTAATGATAAAGCAGTATAATCAAACACTCCTAACTACTCTTATTAATGCAAGTATGAATGCAGTCATGATGGATGCCCTCACCGACATACTCCCTCATGCGACACCATCTTACGTTCGCGGCATGCTTGGTTTCCTCAGTGCTCCACATCTTCTAGGCACATGCAATGCATGATGAGCATGATTACCGAGTTGTTATTAGTCCATTTCAAACAGCAGGATTGGGAAACTAAGGTACCTCCCTTGTATCATTCCCAAACATGATCCATTCTAGGGTCGTCAGTCCTAGACAATCTCATACGATGGTGTGTTTCTAGGTCGCTGCAAGGGCTGTCAGGGCTGTTACACGGAATCGTTGCACCACTCCCCCATCACCTTATCAATACAGGCCTAGTTTATACTCTGTTACTACGGGAAGGCTCATCGCCTCACCGCAGATTTAGAGTATGCTCGAGGTCACTACACTGGGTACGGTCAGGGCTGCTAAGGCTATTACACGGAATCATTGCAGCACTCCCCCTTCACCCATCAAGCAGTGTAGGCCGACAGCTTGAATATAGTGTCCCATACCACCATAATCGGCTCACGAGTCTGGTTGTTCACTGGTCACTACGGGGAGGCACGTGGCCCCAGCATAGGCCGACAGCTCGACCACGGTGTCCCATACCACCATGCCCGGCTCATGAGTCTTAGCGGATCGAGGTACCATGGTTGACGGGATTCCACTGGTTAGTTTGGTACCCTAGGTTTAAGCATTAGTTACCAAACATGGTGAACATACATTAGACATATGGGGTTACTTGACGAGCCTGACTAGCTCGAGCGCACAATCAACTGAACGACATGAAGTGCATAAGCACTTCGTGTGGCCTAACCACTGTCGCCAACTGAAGTACGACTCGGGTTCGTCAAACACATCTTTCGTGGCGTCATAAATCTCAACCACGGTCTCAAGCCTGGTACCGATTGTCTGGACTATAGACATAGTCCCATACTCAATCAATCCCTTCTCATAGCATGTGGTGTAAAGCATAATAAACAAAGTAATTCAAGCATGTTAACAATCATGTCATAAAGCATGTTATAAAACATGTTATAAAGCATATTATAAAGCACTATATAAATAGAAATACAAACACATATATTTCATAAGTAAGTGGTTAAAGTAAACAACCACATGGAGTAAATCATACATGTCTCTAAGGTAGTTGAGAACCCCATCTCAACACCTACCTAAGGCACTAACATCCAAGCACTTACTCTCACAAGCATTTTCACAAACACTTAGAACACACTACTTCAACATACATGGTGTATGTTAGTAAAACATGTATTAGGGCTATCCTTTCGCCAAGCGAGTATTTTATCCATGTATAATATAATCATACAACAAATAATCATGACAAATACATCTCCAAAATTTATACGTATACGGTATTTTCTAGAATACACAATTTCAACATACGTAGTGTATATAAGCAAAACATGTACTAGGGCGAGTCCTTTCACCAAACAAGTAATTTATCCACATATAATATATTTATACAACAAAAAATCATGTCAAACACATTTCCAAAATTTGTACGTATACGGTACTTTCTACAAATACCTAGAGTATGTAGAATTTCATATTTTTCATCTTTAATTGAAACGAAAAACAGACAACACTTTGTACATGTCCAATTACATGCAGATCATGAATCTATCATTATCTAACATTGAAAGCGTTGAAAACCGTAACCTATACACTTAAAGTCCTCACCTTTTGTCGTAGAATCGTAACGAAGTCGATAGGTTTGCTAAGCTTTTCTATTCGGCAGTTTGGCCACCTATAGTACGAAATAGGTTAGCTATTTCATAACTTACAACTATCAAAACCCTAAATCAGATTAGGGTTAGGGTTTCTTACCTAGAAACGACGCCGGAATCGCCGGGAAAGCGATGAGAATGGGGTGGTACAGCTTGTGTAGTGGCAGGGAATAGCAGTTGGGAGATTCTCCCACATCTCTCACACTTTCTCTCTCTTTTCTCTCTTCTCTCTCTGGGGTTTCTCTCAAATTCGTATGGCTGCAATGAGAGAAGGTTTAAGGTCCCTATATAGCCTAAAAACTCACTGAAATAGACTCCAGGTCAAAGTATACTTAGGTTCTAACCAAAGCGGGTCAGTTTCAGCTTAACGGAGCACTTCTGGCGGGCTTCCTTGAGCCAAAGGTCGGACTTAAGCTCATTGACATTGGATCTACGTTTGGTTAAGTTTTTGTTTCGGTCGGGATTCCAGATCACACGTGGCGGACCAGTTTCAGTTCAATGGTCAGTGGATCTCGATCGGAGATTCCGAGTACATGGATATGTGTATGAAATTTCTCCTGATCTGAGGGTGTAATTTAGTCTGATTCTGACGGCTGGTTGCTTAAAACTGATCCGCAAGCAAGAAGTGCCAGATTACTATTTGAGATATTTTATTTTGAATTAATTTCACATTTCTCACACTCTTCACTCCGAGCTCAAGTGAATAGCACTGGGACACTATCTGGATTTGATTTCCGATATGGTTGTCAAGCCCAGCAAGGCGGTCCTAATTCCTTAACTTCGTGTTAATCGGACTTCCGACGTGTGGTCTAAATCTGATACGGAGTTTCGAGATGCTCCCGAGAGCAGCCGGGTAATGAGATTGATCCTAGATTTTAGGGTAACCTAGCGTCAATGATTCTACAAGTTTTGGGTCTTGCAGATCGTATTTAAAGTGATTGGTGCTAATTTCACAGGTACTGTAGTTTCACACTGGCTAATCCTCGCCTAATTTTTAAAGGATTTAGTCCTGGGTGATTTTGGTCTGAGGTGGTACTTAGTCCTTTGTAGCAATGTTTAGTTTAAGTATTGTTCTTCATCACCTAAACTTTAAGATATCGTCTAATGTGAAAGTACTTAGAAAATTTAAAGACAAGGTGGTGAAGGGTGGGATTTGTGAAAGAAATGGGTTCACAAGCGATTTTAGACTTTGGGATTGAGTTTCTGACAAGTTAATAAGGTGTTAGGATCGACCCATTGCCAAAGGACGTCTAATCCCAGGTTGGTAAAAATCCAGGATGTTACAATCTACCCCATTTAAAACAAAATTTCGTCCCCAAAATTGCCTAAGGGTAATAAGAAAAGAATTCTATTATTTCATTTGCCTAAGACTTATTGATTTCAAGTTTCTACCCGTGGTAAGTTATATACTAGCCTGGTTCATTTTAGTTTACCCCTCTTAAAACTTATTTCTTTATCCCTTTCCCATATCTTGATGGTTTTCTACAATTTATTTCTTTACCTATTTGGAGTCTTGACGACAATTCCTAACAAGTTAGAGTAAGATAGTTGTTTTCAATATTTGACTAACACGGAGAGACAATTGTAGTAGGCTTGATCCCTATGCATCGATCATCTACCTGACCAGGGTAAAAGGCTCATTGTATCCCTTCCTAGTCCTGGTAGATCCTGGTCTTCTGCTCGGTCAAGTAATGAGTCCGTTGGTAGTCACCCAGGATTGAGAATTGGGTCAAGCCGCGAATGTTTCGCAGTTGTATATTTCAGTAACTTCGTAGTCCGATTACTCTAGAAACGTAGGGAATGTCCATCATTGAAAGGCTCAAACTGTCTATGTCTAAGGTTGCCCTTTAGGTCTTAGTCTAAGAGAGTCCTTGTTATTATCTATGTCCAAGGAAATGGTGAATCAAATCTTACTAGATCATCCTAAAACAGTTTCTTATAGTAGAACTTGCTAGGGCTTCTATAATGTTCGTATTCAACGAGCACAGTTTCGATCCTAGGCCAGTGGGGTAGGGTCCACCACGCTTCCGCTGCGCCACCCAGATCAAAGAGGTGTATTGATTTGACCTAGCTACATCTATCGGTCTCTAGCATTCTCTGATGTAACCGGTAGTCTAGTCTTAATTTAGGAGTAGTGGAAATCCATAGGTGTAGTCCAAAGTCAATGCTTATACACTAGATGATTTCTGATCATTTCTAATTCAAGAATTTATTTATCACGTAGGGTCAAACATTGTCTAAGTGGAATTGAGTTGTACGGACTTAAATTTAACTACTCTCGAGCATTTCAAATATGCTCATTTCAACTAAGAGGGTCCTAAGGTTCACATTATATATTTGTTGGATTTCCTACACGGTCATGTCTGTCGAAATCTAGGAGCACTGCTCTAAGTCCAAAACTCCAAGGGCCTATTTGACAAACCACCATTTACTCTAAAAGCTTAAGTTATCAGAGTGTGGTGGGTTAATGTATATTAAGGGACTTTATCACTTCAATACTATTTGGCCAGTGGTTTTAAGTTGTATTAAATGGGACTGCATTCCCAATCCCTCTTCGGGATTGGGAGTGACATGGTTGGTAGGAGGGTGGGTGGGGATTAAAATCAATTTTATAGGCTTTGGAAAATGAGCCTTATGTGGGAAAGTGTGAGATGGGATTTCCAAATCCCAGGATAATGAATCTCTAAGCGTACTTGGAAAGGAAAATTCCGGGATTTACTTTTAATTACATACACTCCAAACATAGTATTGGAAAACATGGGATACACCCAATCCAAGGACAATACCTAACACATGCATTTATTGTTACTTTTACAATTTTATCCATCATAATCCCACCTAATGTAGTTGGCCGAACGGGCCCTAAACGTCCTAACATTTGGAGGTTGTGAAAGCTATGGGACACAAAAATGTGAATCGTTGTGCCCATATGGGTGTGAAATGGTGAGGCCAAGAGGAGTAATGGTGGAGGGGTGGAAGGAGTTCACAATTGTTAAGTACAACTCCGGTCCATGATAGAAGATGCAGGTGAGCTAATACAACCAGCGCTTCAAACACTAGAACACCACTAGGCCTATCATCATGAACACACAAAACAAACAAGCCATGAGACAACGGCGTGGATAACTAGGCGGAAATCGAGAAAATGGCCATACTAGGCTTGAATAGGGCCATGGAAAATGAAGATAAGGGGGAATATGGGCTGGAAATTTTGATTCTCCACGAGTTTGAACCGTAACAGGGATTGTAAAGGCCCCAAAAGACAGGGTTTGAAGAAAGGAAATGAAGAAATAGGATGGGTTGAGAGCTTACACGGTTTTGAGCTTAAAATGAGGGGGTGTGGGAGCTCAAATGAGGAAAAATGGAAAGGATAGAGGATAGGTGTGCTGTGAACGATGGAGGGGTGTGAGTTTTAACAGAAAATAATGGAATGGGCAATTGAAAGGTAAATTTGAGAGAGAAAACTGGATTTTGGAAGGAAAATGAGAGCTTGGAGGGTCACTTTGTGAAGGAAGTACTAGTTTGGGAAGGTTTTAAGCCATGACCCCTATACCAGGGGGGTTCCCCTAGCCCCCAAACACTATCGGCCCGACCCGCCCTCCCGGCTGAGCCGGAAACCCGAGGAGGCCTCGCCGACTCGGGGAGGGCCTCCCCGACCAACGGTCCAGAGCTCACCCCATGGACAAGACCCTCCTGCTCCCTAGGCCCCAAAAAAGTATGGGTCCCACCCTGGTTACCTCCGGAAGTGCTTCGTTTGGCCCCCGACTCCGTTTTGAGTCGTACCGAGGCCAAATTACAAACCGAAATGATTTTATATGACATGTAGCATATGATTTTGGGGTAGGAGACGCTAATATATCCAACTAACCCATTTACCTCAAGAGATTCCATCATTTGAATAGCCAAAAGTCTAATTTCTACATATATTTACTATTTATAGTAAATTTTTATTTAAATATTATTCTCCATCATTTATACATTAGGATTTATGTCTAGTATGAAAGGACTTAGAAAAGTTGAAGAATGAGGTGGTGAAAGGAGAGAATTTGAAGGAATTGGATAAAAGGGGTTTTAGGCTTTGAGATGAAGTGTAAGTTGTGGTTGACCCACAACCTAAAGGCATTCGTTTCTAGGGAACGACTCAAACCCATCGACTGACGGCCTAGAAGTGATTCGGGATCATTTCGCGTGATCATGGGTGTGTATGAGCCCAATCTCAGCGGTCGATTTCGGTCGGTTTCGCCGTTCGGCGAATTTGGAAAATACTAAGTCAGTTTCTACGTTCCGTCGCTCCCTCCTAAGTCAGAGTGCATCAAAGTGCATCGTGTGACCATAACCAAGGTCCGGTTTAATCCAAATCATGCTATGATACCATCTTGTAACGCCCTGAAAATCGAGGGTCGAGCATAAACTCAACTCCCGAGTTCCAACGCATCACTTATGCAACAAAATGAATGATGATTGAATTGTTGTCTGAATTAGTGCATTGAACATGAGTGAGATTAAGCCAAAACAACATATCATACTCTAGAGACAGTTAAATTGCAAGCGGAAGACTGTGATAGATATATGAAATATATAAAAATAGTGGTGAGTCTCCACAGTGTGATAATGTTACCAGGTTAATGAATTACAAGTACTATTCATATTATACCAAATATGTAGTGTCATCTAGTCAACATCCCTGTAATCCCGTCGATTAAGACACGTCTCACTTGAAGCCGTCAGCACACAGCATATACGAACAAGCATCATTGTCTTCATAAAGGTCTGGCTCCGCCTCAGGAGTAGTGTTGTCATCTGCAATCAGACAAAGTCTGGTGGGTGTTCGGAACACCGTCCCGTATCGTGGGAGTGAGTAGCTAACTCAGTGAAACAATAAAGCATAGGTTAACATGTTATCGACTCAATCAAGCAGTAACGATAAAGCAGTATAATCAAACACTCCTAACTACTCTTATTAATGCAAGTATGAATGCAGTCATGATAGATGCCCTCACCGACATACTCCCTCATGCGACACCATATTACGTTCGCGGCATGCTTGCTTTCCTCAGTGCTCCACATCTTCTAGGTACATGCAATGCATTATGAGCATGATTACCGAGTTGTTATTAGTCCATTTCAATTAGCAGGATTGGGAAACTAAGGTACCTCCCTTGTATCATTCCCAAACATGATCCATTATATGGTCGTCAGTCCTAGACAATCTCACACGATGGTGTGTTTTTAGGTCACTGCAAGGGCTGCCAGGGCTGTTACACAGAATCGTTGCACCACTCCCCCATCACCTTATCAATAGAGGCCTAGTTTATACTCTGTTACTACGGGAAGGCTCATCGCCTCACCGTAGATTTAGAGTATGCTCGAGGTCACTATACCGGGTACGGTCAGGGCTGTTAGGGCTGTTACACGAAATCGTTGCACCACTCCCCCATCACCCATCAAGCAGTGTAAGCCGACAGCTCGAATATAGTGTCTCATACCACCATAATCGGCTCACGAGTCTGGTTACTCACTAGTCACTACGAAGAGGCACGTGGGCCCAACGTAGGCTGATAGCTCGACCACGGTGTCCCATACCACCATGCCCAGCTCATGAGTCTTAGCGGATCAAGGTACCATGGTTGACGGGATTCCACTGGTTAGTTTGGTACCCTGGGTTCAAGCAGTAGCGACCAAACATGGTGAATATACATTAGACATATCGGGTTACTTGACGAGCCTGACTAGCTCGAGCGCACAATCAACTAAACGACATGAAGTGCATAAGCACTTCGTGTGGCCTAACCACTGTCACCAACTGAAGTACGACTCGAGTTCGTCAAACACATCTTTCGTGGCGTCATGAATCTCAACCACGGTCTCAAGCCTGGTACCGATTGTCTGGACTATAGACATAGTCCCATACTCAATCAATCCCTTCTCATAGCATGTGATGTAAAGCATAATAAACAAAGTAATTCAAGCATGTTAATAAGCATGTCATAAAGCATGTTTTAAAACATGTTACATAGCATGTTATAAAGCATATTATAAAGCACTATATAAATAGGAATACAAACACATATATTTCATAAGTAAGTGGTTAAAGTAAATAACCACATGGAGGAAATCATACATGTCTCTAAGGTAGTTGAGAACCCCATCTCAACACCTACCTAAGGCACTAACATCAAGCACTTACTCTCACAAGCATTTTCACAAACACTTAGAATACACTATTTCAACATACATGGTGTATGTTAGTAAAACATGTATTAGGGCTATCCTTTCACCAAGCGAGTATTTTATCCATGTATAATATATTCATGCAACAAATAATCATGACAAATACATCTCCAAAATTTATACGTATACGGTATTTTCTAGAATACACAATTTCAACATACATAGTGTATATAAGCAAAACATGTACTAGGGTGAGTCCTTTCGCCAAACATGTAATTTATCCACATATAATATATTTATACAAAAAATAATCATGTCAAACACATTTCCAAAATTTGTACGTATACGGTACTTTCTACAAATACCTAGAGTATGTAGAATTTCATATTTTTCATCTTTAATCGAAACGGAAAACAGACAACACTTTGTATATGTGCAATTACATGCAGATCATGAATCTATCATTATCTGACATAGAAATCGTTGAAAACCGTAACCTATACACCTAAAGTCCTCACCTTTTATTGTAGAATCGTAATGAAGTTGATAGGTTTGCTAAGCTTTTGTGTTCGGCAATTTGGCCACCTATAGAACGAAATAGGTTAGCTATTTCATAACCTACAACTATCAAAACCCCAAATCAGATTAGGGTTAGGGTTTCTTACCTAGAAACGACGCCAGAATCGCCGAAAAAGCGGTGAGAATGGGGTGGTGCAACTTGTGTAGTGGCAGGGAATAGTAGTTGGGAGATTCTCCCACTTCTCTCACACTTTCTCTCTTTTCTCTCTTTTCTGTCTAGGGTTTCTCTCAAATTCGTATGGCTGCAATGAGAGAGTGTTTAAGGTCCTTATATAGCCTAAAAACTCACCGAAATAGACTCCAGGTCAAAGTATACTTAGGTTATAACCAAAGCGGGTCAGTTTCAGCTCAACGGAGCACTTCTGGCGGGCCTCCATGAGCCAAAGGTCGGACTTAAGCTCATTGACATTGAATCTACGTTTGGTTAAGTTTTCGTTTTGGTCGGGATTCCAGATCACACGTGGTGGACCAGTTTCAGTTCAACGGTCAGCGAATCTCGATCGGAGATTCTGAGTACATGGATATGTGTATGAAATTTCTCCTGATCAGAGGGTGTAATTTGGTCTGATTCTGACTGTCTGGTTGCTTAAAACTGATCTGCAAGCGAGAAGTGCCAGATTACTATTTGGGATATTTTATTTTGAATTAATTTCACATTTCTCATACTCTTCACTCCGAGCTCAAGCGAATAGCACTGGGACACTATCTGGATTTGATTTCCGAGATGGTTGTCAAGCCCAGCAAGGCGGTCCTAATTCCTTAACTTCGTGTTAATCGGACTTCCGACGTGCGGTTCAGATCTGATACGGAGTTTCGAGATGCTCCCGAAAGCAGCCGGGTAATGAGATTGATCCTAGATTTTAGGGTAACCTAGCGTCAATGATTCTACAAGTTTTGGGTCTTGCAGATCGTATTTAAAGTGATTGGTGCTAATTTCACAGGTACTCTAGTTTCACACTAGCTAATCCTCGCCTAATTTCTAAAGGATTTAGTCCTGGGTGATTTCGGTCTGAGGTGGTACTTAGTCCTTTGTAGCAATGTTTAGTTTAAGTATTATTCTTCATCACCTAAACTTTAAGATAACGTCTAATGTGAAAGTACTTAAAAAATTTAAAGAACAAGGTGGTGAAGGGTGGGATTTGTGAAAGAAATGGGTTCACAAGCAATTTTAGACTTTGGGATTGAGTTTCTGACAAGTTAATAAGGTGTTAGGATTGACCCATTGCCTAAGGACGTCTAATCCCAGGTTGGCAAAAATCCGGGATGTTACATATACCTATACTAAGCTTCAGGTTGGGTCAAGGTGAAGATGGAATCCTACTCTCAAAATATTTTTCTATCAGGAATGTAGAGCGATTTCAATCTTATGCATTCAAGGCATCCCAGCTTAATGATTTTCCATTAAGGTAGTAGCTGGAGGATCCTTGAATACGGAAGTTCATTCCCCAATCCACTTTATTAAATGTCAATGGTGAGGGTGGATTGAAGGATGAACTCCCTTAAGAGAAAGGGCTTTAGATATAGGATATAAGTTAAAACACTCAAAAGCTCTCTCTACTTTCTCTCTCAGCAACAATAGAAAAGTCCTTTATATATAGGCAAAAGGTTTCAACGGATATAAAACAGTCACATTTATGACTAAGTTCGATATCATCTAGCAGGTTCGATATTATCGAGCGTATACTCTCGATAACATCGATGGTCTGCTCGATGATTCAAACTCAAAGTCATACACTTTTGAAACCTTTTGCCAGTTGGTCGATGAATCGAAACAATTGTCGATGTCATTGGATTTCGAACTCCGATTCCATCGATGATAGGTTCGATCCATCGACACTTGAAAAATGAGAGAGACTTGACTATAAATATTTTAGGTTTTTAAGAAATGATCGAGGGTCAGACGATTTCATAGGAATTTGTATATCGATGATATCGAAGGCAGTGTCGATGCAACGATAAATCCTATAGATTTAACATTAAGCTCGCTGGACATTTGTGTCCAGTTTCGATGCAATCGACTCGGCCTCGATATCATCGACATAAGAATATTGATTTCCTCGAATGGCCCCCAATCAAAGTTAAAACCAACGTGAAATATTTGCTGGAAGAAATGCGCGCCCACTATCGATATCATCGATGGACCTCCGATCTTATCGATATTTGAATTTAGATCATATCGGACGGTCATCGATATATCGAAGGAATTTGAGATTTTTATTAAAAAACAGGGGCGTCGAAAATTTGTCTGTCCATCTTATTGAGCCACTCCCGATGGACTCGAGATTTGAATATCGATGATATCGATAGGTGTATCGATACATCGATAATTCGTCTAGATATGTTGTGAAGTTGCTAGACATATTTAGTGCTTTTATCGATGATATCGATAGGTGTATCGATACATCGATAAATCCGTCCAGATGAATATTTTGTTGCTAGACATTTTTGGTCCTCTCATCGATAATATCGTTAAGGTATTGAGGACATCAACAGTGCAGGTCGATCATATCGAGGGTGCTTCGATAAAATCGACAAGGTGAGAAAAACTTATAGATTTTCTTATTTGCAAAAAGTTTTCTCACCTTAAAAACCCTAAGATGTCTATATTGTTTTAAGGATTTTAATCACCTGGTGTTTTGGGACATGGGATGTGAGGCTATGATTTACCTATGGCGAGCTTTCACAGATCTGGATGAGGCAGACGCTTGAATTGTTCTTCCTATCGAGCTCTGTAGATAGTCTGACCCACCACTCACATAACTTGACAAACCAGGGCACTAGCTGGTGCACTTTCAATCTCCCCCTTTGTCACTTACGTGACAAAATATCGAAAACACCCTAGAACACTTCTAGATAAACACACCCTAAATTGTGTGTACATGCTTTTACACAATTTTACAATTTTCTATCCCATCTACACAACCAGTATCTGCTCTCCCTTTCTTGGTGCAGCTGATCCCCCTAACACCTGCAACAACTTTAAATATACAATCTTCCACTCAGGGTGTTTTGACCTGTTCTCCCCCTTTTTGTTAGTCATTGGCAAAGGTATAGCAAGTGATATTGACTGAAGTTTAAAGAAGCATATGGGAGCAACAACAATATCGATGTAAAAAGATGAAATCATTTTAAAACATACATTATTTTCAGAAGATGTGAATGCATATTATATAAGATAAAGCAGTTGTATAATAGTTTTTAATCATATGCAATTCATAACTGGATAAACTAGGGAAAAATTAACACACATATGGCAGTAAAAGATATGAATTTTGTGCAGCCATGAAAGAACCAAAACTGCCCCAGATAATAGTAAATCAATAGAAAAAAATTTCAAAATATTCAGCTATTCAACTATCAGCACACATACTGCCACAGATAGCAATTTATCAAAGCATTTCCAGGTTTCTTCAATTGTATCGATGTTGAGTGTTGACATCATTGATCTAACATTATTCAGATATTATCGAGATTGTCATAATTTTTTGCATTCAGAATATCATGGTTAATATAGAGAATTTTGACTTGTGGTGGACATATAACCATGAATGTCTCAGTGTGAAGATTTTACCTATGTGGCTCATGTTCTTTGAAATTTAGTGAAGGTTTGGTGAGGATGTCTGCGAGTTGCTTTTCTGTGGAAATATAATCTAATGTAAGAATCTTGTCTTCAACAAGTTCTCGGATAAAGTGATGATAGATGTCTGTATGTTTAGTTCGATAATGTTGAACATGATTATTTGAAATGTTGATTGCGCTTGTGTTATCACAGAACAAACTCATCGTGGGTTGTTCAATCCCGTAATCCAGCAATATCTGCTTCATCTAAAGAAGTTGTGCACAGTAGCTTCCAGCGGCAATGTATTCAGCCTCGACAGTAGATAATGATATTGAATTTTGCTTCTTGCTCTGCCAGGAGACTAGACAGTTTCCAATATAAAAACATCCTCCGCTAGTTGATTTTCAATCATCCAAGTTTCCTGCCCACTCGGCATCAGAGTACCCAGCGATAATCATGGATGTTTCAAATGGGTACCACAGACCGTAGGAGGTAGTTCCAGCTATGCATTTAATTATCCTTTTAACGGCTATTAGGTGAGATTCTTTAGGATCAACTTGATATCTAGCACATACTCTAACACTAAAAGATATATCGGTACGACTAGCTGTGAGATATAATAGACTTCCTATCATACTCCGGTAGAGATGCTGATTTACACTCTTGCCATTTGCATCTTTGGAGAGTTTGAGTGTGGTGCTCATGGGAGTGTGATAAGAGCATCCAAATTCAAGACCAAACCTTTTCACTAACTCGTTCGCATACTTGGTTTGACAAATAAAGATTCCATCATTTACCTGCTTGACTTGTAATCCTAAGAAGAAGTTTAGTTCGCCGACCATACTCATTTCAAATTCTGATTTCATGAGGTCGGCAAATTTGTATGTGATATCCTCACATGTTGAACCAAAGACTATATCGTCCACATAAATTTGTGCAAAAAGCAGTGAGTCTTTTGTTCTTTGGGTAAACAAAGTCTTATCAACATTCCCTCTGCAGAATTCATGGTCCAAAAGAAATTTTGTCAATCGTTCATACCAAGCACGTGGTGCTTGTTTGAGACCATAAAGGGCTTTGTTCAGATGATATATGTTGTGAGGATACTTGGAATCAGTAAATCCCTTTGGTTGTTCAACATAGACTTATTCAGCAAGTTCTTCATTAAGAAAAGAACTCTTAACATCCATTTGAAATAGCTTAAATTTTAATGCACATGCAATGGACAGAAGAATTCTAACAGACTTCAGGGGAGCCACAGGAGCAAATGTTTCATCAAAGTCAATCCCTTCTATCTGTGAGTACCCCTGAGCTACAAGCCTTGCTTTGTTCCGAATCACATTTCCTAATTCATCCGATTTATTCTTGAATACCCATTTGGTTCCAATGACATTTGTATTGAGTGGCCTAGGAACCAATTGTCATACCTCATTTCTTTGAAATTGTTGAAGTTCTTGAATAACATTTATCCAGTGTTCGTCTTGAAGAGCTTCCACAATATTCTTAAGCTCAGTTTTTAAGGTAAAGCAGAAATGACTATAGATATTTTTTATCTGTCGTCGAGTTTTTACACCAGCATTAGGATCTCCAATGATCTGTTCTCGAGGATGATCTTTTATGATGGGAATGTCAGATGATGGTTGAGGTTCACTGGGTGATAAAGTTTTGTTTTCAGGTTTTTTCAGTATGCATGATCTACATCATCTTCTAATTCATTCATAGGTGCATCTTCTTCATGAGGTTGATCATCGATTACAACATTGACTGATTCTTGAATACTGAGAGTTCTTAGATTGTATACTCTGTACGCACGACTATTCATGGCATACCCCAAGAAGATTCATTCATCACTTTTAGACTCAAATTTCCTTAGGTGATTTTTATCTCTCAAGATATAACATTTGCTACCAAAGACTCGAAAATATTTCACACTAGGCAATTTCCCATACCATAGTTCGTATGGAGTTTTATTCAGACCTACTCTAAGATATACTCTATTTATGATGTAGCAAGCAGTATTAATAGCTTCTGCCCAAAATTTTTTTGTCATATCCTTTCCATTTAGCATGACTGATCCCATCTCTTGCAATACTCGATTTTTTCTTTCAATGACTCCATTTTGCTGTGGGGTTTTTGGAGCAGAGAATTCATAACGAATTCCTTTGTCATTGCAGTATTTTTCAAAATTTTCATTTTCAAATTCCCCACCATGATCACTTCTGATACGATTGATCCCGTATCCTTTTTCATTTTAGATTCGCTTTACCAGGATCACAAATTCCTCAAAGGCATCCGATTTTTCTCGAAGAAATGTGACCCAAGTAAATCTGGTGTAGTCATCTACTATCACCAGGAAGTATCTTTTCTTACCATGAATTTCCACTTTAGTTGGTCCAACTAGATCCATATGTAGCAGATCCAAAGGTTTTGTTGTTGCTATGGAGGTCGTCTTCTTGTGTCCGACCTTTATCTTTTTTCCTTTTAGACATTCTCCATAGATAATTTTTTCTTCTTTTCTAATCTTGGGAAGTCCCATAACCAAATTTTTTGAACTAAGCTTTGCTAAATTTCGGTAGTGGACATGTCCCAACCTTTGGTGCCACAATTTGGACTCGCTTTTTACAGCCATATTACATTTTGTGGCTACAACCTTCTCACTTGTACTTTTAATAACATAACAGTTATCATTAGTGTGTAAACCTTTTATGAGAGATTTTCCTGTATGATCTAGAATTTTACATACATATTTTGAGAAGGTGACAAGATGTTCTTTATCACAGATTTGGGAGATACTCATGAGATTATGTTTTAGACCTTCCGCATAGAGGACATGTTTTATTTTAGGAAGGCCTGGTATAAGCTATTGTTCCTTATCCAACGATTTTGGCTGAGCTTCCATCAAAGTTTGAGTACTCACAAAAATGACTTTGATCACCAGTCATGTGTCCGGAGCATCCACTATCAAGATACCACTATGAACTATTGCCTGCTTTCAGAGCAGTGTGAATTACAAGACAATTGTTCTGGTTTGTCACACCCTCTTGAACTCTTTTGAACATGATTCCTTCTTTAGTCAAGATCACTCTCTAGGCGGTGAAGCCCTTAAAGAGAGACCCACTCTGATACCAATTGAAATAGCGGTGAAGACCGCTAGAGTTGAAGTTGGAATATGCCAATATCTCCTAGAGAGAGGGGGGGGGTGAATAAGACTTTTTCTAAGATTTAAGAATTATTAAAGTTCCTATTACACTAATCCTAATAATAAGATCAAATTAGGATTACTCAAAATTAACTCTACTAGCTTTCAAGCCTTGTAGAGGATCCAATCATAAACTTCTTGAAAGATAAACAATATTGCAAGCAAGATTGTGATATATATGACTCTGTGTGTGTATGAGGTGTGATCTCAGGTAATCAGATATATGAACATTTAAGGAAATCACACAATTGAAAAGACAATGGCAAGATTGTGATATATATGACTCTGTGTGTGTATGAGGTGTGATCTTAGGTAATCTCAAACACAATCATTTTTATAGTGGTTTGACTACTTGTCTACTCCACTCCCGGCTGCCGCACTCAACCCTTGAGTGTACCGAATTTCACTAAGGAGGTTTTCTAGGGTTTACCTCAAACCTAAGGTTTTAAATCAGGTTCACCTTCAACCTTTACACATAGGTTTCTACTTAGTTCACCTCTAACCCTGGAGTTTTACTAGTTCACTCCTAACCAGATGTTTATGCTCTCCATAGAGCAAGGGTCCACACAACGCACTCGGGAGTTTTACTGGTTCACTCCTAACCAGATGTTTATGCTCTCCACAGAGCAAGGGTCCATACAACGCACCCACCACGTACACTCCCGCCAGAGGCCTTCTTGAGGACTTTAAAGGGTGAGAACCACTTAAGACCCAATCCTAGAAAGGAATGATCACAAGTGTCCTCTGGACTCTAGATACTTACAGATAAGTTGATGAGTCTCATTCAGCACAGTGCCGAAGATCTCCTCCTCCTTATTGACGAAGAGTCTTCTGCTCCCTTGATTCGCAACACAAGGTAATATACCTAAACTAGGTTTCGGGTTGGGTCAAGGTGAAGATGGAATCCCACTCTCAAAATATTTTCCTATCAGGAATGTAGAACGATTCCAATCTTATGCATTCAAGGCATCCTAGTTTAATGACTTGTGAATCCTTGAATGTGGAAGTTCATTCCCCAATCCACTCTATTGAATGTCAATGGTGAGGGTGGATTGGAGGATGAACTCGCTTGAGAGAAAGGGCTTTAGATATAGGATATAAGTTGAAACACTCAAAAGCTCTCTCTACTTTCTCTCTCAACAACAATAGACAAGTCCTCTATATATAGGCAAAAGGTTCCAACGGATATAAAACGGTCACATTATGACTGAGTTCGATATCATCGAGCAGGTTCGATATCATCGAGTGTATACTCTCGATAACATCGATGGTTTGCTCGATGACTCAAACTCAAAGTCATACTCTTTTGAAACCTTTTGCCAGTTGATCGATGAATCGAAACAATTGTCAATGTCATCGAATTTCGAACTATGATTCCATCGATGATAGGTTCGATCCATCGACACTTGAAAAATGAGAGATACTTGACAAGAAATATTTCAGGTTTTTAAGAAATGAACGAGGGTCAACTGATGTCATCGGAATTTGTATATCGATGATATCGAAGGCAGTGTCGATGCATCGATAAATCCTATA
Source organism: Magnolia officinalis (assembly GCA_021015155.1). Taxonomy (NCBI): domain Eukaryota; kingdom Viridiplantae; phylum Streptophyta; class Magnoliopsida; order Magnoliales; family Magnoliaceae; genus Magnolia; species Magnolia officinalis. The sequence continues at coordinate 20,619,057 of JAJHSJ010000014.1, forward strand.
GATTTACCAGTAAGCTCGCTGGACAGTTTGTGTCCAATTTCGATGCAATCGACTCGGCCTCGATATGATCGACATATGAATATCAATTTCCTCAAATGGTCCCCAATCAAAGTTAAAACCAACCTGAAATATCTGCTGGAAGAAATGCGCGCCCACTATCGATATCATCGATGGACCTTCGATCTTATCGATATTTGAATTCAGATCATATCGGACGGTCATCGATATATCGACGGAATTTGAGATTTTCATTAAAAAACAGGAGCGCTGAAAATCTATCTGTCAATCTTATCGAGCCACTCCCGATGGACTCGAGATTTGAATATCGATGATATTGATAGGTGTATCGATATATCGATAATTCGTCTAGATATGTTGTGAAGTTGTTGGACATATTTAGTGCTTCTATCGATGATATCGATAGGTGTATCGATACATCGATAAATCCATCTAGATGAATATTTAGTTGCTGGATATTTTTGGTCCTCTCATCGATAATATCGTTAAGGTATCGAGGACATCAATAGTGTAGGTCGATCATATCGAGGGTGCATCGATAAAATCGACAAGGCGAGAAAAACTTACAGATTTTCCTATTTGCAAAAAGTTTTCTCACCTTAAAAACCCTAAGATGTCTATCTTGTTTTAAGGGTTTTAATCACCTGGTGTTTTGGGACATGGGATGTGAGGCTATGATTTACATATGGCGAGCTTCCACACATCTGGATGAGGTAGACGCTTGAATTGTTCTTCTTAACGAGCTCTGTAGATAGTATGACCCACCACTCACGTAACTTGACAAACCAGGGCGCTAGTAGGGGATTAGGGGACTATTTATACCCATTTGATATACTTTTCTTGAAGGTGTGGACCCCACCTAGATTTACCCCAAAATTTACCTCCATGTGACCTTGGTTGAGGTCCCAAAGGAGTGGCCCAAGTGGGGTGGACAATCAGATTTTCTGGACTATCCAGCAATATTGCAGTTTGGAAATTCATAAATACATAATAGTTTTTGTAATGGTGGGCCACTTTTATGGACCCCACCTTGTAGTACACTTGTATGGGGAGGTTAGAAATAATTTTCCCCTTTGAGGTGTTCAATCAGGGACAACACTACTTTAATTTTCTGTTGTGCAGTCCAACAATGTAATCTGATAATAGCCTTAATTCATAAACATTTTTTCTATAGGTGGGCCACTTTTCTGGACTCCATCTTGTTGTATGCATGATGAGGGACCTTAGGTCTAAATTTCAGGAATTTTGGAGTCCCAGAACCCACCCATTGGATGGCCCAAATTCAGCACAGTTATATTCCAGCAATATTTTACCTTAGACAGATTGTATTCTTTAAATTAATTAAAATACTTATGAATACCATAAAATTATGAAAATTTACAAGGAGATGGTCCACCCATGGTGGGACCCACCTATAAAATTTTGGGACCAATGGACCCCTGTGAACACCGTGACGAGGGCTAGACTGGCCCACCACGTTAGGACGTCAAGGTCTGTCCGATTTTCTAGACAGACTGTCTTATTTAAATTATTTTAAATACTTAGGAATATCCAAAAATTCTAAAATTTTGTGGAGGTGTGTCCAAAATATGTAAGTATTACTTTACAAAATTTCAGACCCAATAGATATTCGAGCTAACCGTGGTGCGGTTTGTAAATTGGGTCAGTTTTGCACCAAATACCCAGGCTCGTAGGACTACCCACCATGGAACGCCCCTACCTTGGGCTATTGCTAGACCTGTATTCTAGCAGCATGACCCACTTCTAATGTATGTTGTGCACTCCCCTCTCATCTGGTGGGACCCACAGTGATGTGTGAGGGTCATTAGAAAATAAATACTATAAATTAATTTAATTACTGGACTCCAACAAACCGAGAAAGCAGGTGGGCTAGAAATTCAACAATGGGCCCAACGTTGCCGCCCCATAAATATCTATTTTGGGGCAGTATGGCCCACTAGATTTGAGGAGGTTTTAAGTCAGTTATCTTACCATTCTAATTTTATTTTTGGGATTAATTAGTGGAAGATTAGAGGCCCATTCCAATTGGATTCTTCTTGGGTTAGTCTTCTAGTTAATTAATGGGCTTATAGCCTTGGTTGGGTTGGAACTTTTGATAGGCCCGTTGGACCCTTGGGTCTTATACTTACCACGCCATTGTGATGGGTCTTATGGGCCAAATACTCAAGTAGTTGGGCCCTTGCTTGCCCTCTATAATAAATCCATACTTAGGCGGAGATGTGCGGCCCAACTTACTTGTGTTAAATATAAGGATTTCCCATATGTTGGGATAATGGGCTGCCCATTAGGCCCGCCACAATGAGTGAACCCATGACCCTTATGGTTGGGCCCTAACCTTACTTAAGGGCCTACCAGGTTGCTTATGTACTGGGCTTAGTATATGGCCCACTAGGCCATGGATTGATTTGGGCCTTGGACTTTTCCTTTCATACGTAGCAGGCTTCCCTTTTTGGGACCTAGTTGAGGTTAGATGTCCTCCTTAGTGGCCCTAAGGTAGGCCCCTAAGGCCCTTATAGGTGGTGGAAGGCCCACCTTGGAACTTGTTAGGCTCGTTTCCTCCTTGAGGTTTTAGGACTCCCCTAGCTTGTGGGTCATCGTAAATTGTTGGGCCCCCACTAAGAGAACTTCATTTCTCCTTAGAGTACTTGTCCATAGATCTTATCCTTGTCCCTCCTTGGGAAGGAGGAATATATTCTATAGGTAGCACACTTAAATTATTATGACCCATATGCATCATCTGTATGAGGCGATGAAGTTTCTCCCCTCATGCACATTGTGTGCCTGCAGCTAGTGCATGATTTGTATGCGTGACTCATGCATTGACATCACATTTCATGATGATATCGCTCTTGCTTCATCAGGGCCTTGTCTCCAAAGGGACGTTCGTGGATGACTGTATGTGTGAACACCAGAAATATTATTTGAGCATACCGGGTGCATAGGATGTCCATGGGTGAAATTTCCAAAATTCCTTGGTACCAAGGATCTACTCCAACACTGTGATCGAGTAGAGACTATGAGCGCATGAGGGCCTTATACCGTTAGGCCGCGACTCCCACTGTCATGTAGTCGGTTGGATAGGGGTGTGGCCTTACTCGCTTGATGTAAGGAAGCATTGCTATGCTGAGTCTGACCAACTCATGAATGGGTCTGGTACCTTCAGGTTTGCTGGTGATTGGTTGTCCACAGGCAGGGTAGTGAGGTCTCTTACGCTCATTTGACTGTGCGGGGTCTGTAGAGCAGCAGTCATTCAGCAGTGTATTGGACCCCAGTGATTTCCTTATGATTGAAAATGTACTTGACATGTGGTTTGGATACGAGCACTGGCATTACTTGCATCGCATTAACATTGGCTGTATAAGTCCCCTCATACATTGCTTTGGTATGGCACCCAGTACTCATTGCATGGTATTCATGATAAGTCTTGGTAAGGCTAGTATATTCTCATTGAACATGTTCTTTCCTTGTACCTTCTGTTATTCTTCTGTGCACCATTGACACACACTTACATCACCCTCTAAGCTTCTATAAGCTTATGCGTGCAGGAGACTCTAGGCAGGCGACATAGCAGTAGAGCGTGGAGTAGAGTTGAGCCTGAGGACTCCAGTGTTGCTGACCATTTTCTCTCTTTTCTCATTATCTTATGTATGTTCTTTCGGACCTGATGTAAGCTTGTAAAGTTCAAAGTCATAGTGGATTTTGTGATGTGTGCCTTGTTATTCTCAGATATACTTGTTGTGATCTTGGGGATGCTCATATTAGAATTGATTATATTCTCAGATATACTTGTTGTGATCTTGGGGATGCTCATATTAGAATTGATTATATGCTCATATTCTCAAATATACTTGTTATGAAAAATACTCCTTGTAGGATCCCAGGATTGAAAATTGCCTCAGGAGCCGAAAATGGGGTACTAAGGAGGCTGTTGCAGCCAGAACCGGCCATCGGTTTCTTGTGAGTCCGGTTACCGAGTCTGGGGCATGACATAAACCTATAACATTAAACTAAACCTATAACCTAAACTTATAACCTATTCTCAAATCCCAAAACCTATAACCTAAACCTAAACCTAAACCTAAACCTATAACATACACTTATTACCTAAACCTGTAGCTTATAACCTAAACCTATTCTCAAATCCCAAAACCTATAACCTAAACCTATAACCTATAACCTAAACCGAAACCTATAGCCTAAACCCGAACATAAACCCGTACCCAAACCTGAAACCGAATTCCTAAACCTAAACCTATACCTATAACCTAAACCTATTCTCAAATCCCAAAACCTATAACTACAACCTAAATCTATAACCTATAACCTAAACTCAATTCCCTAAACCTTCAACCTAACCTAAATGTATACTCATAATCTAAACCTATAACCTAAACCTAAACCTAAACCTAAACCTATAACCTAAACTTATAACCTTAACCTAAACCTATTCTCAAATCCCAAAACCTATAACCTAAACCTAAACCTGTAACTTATAACCTAAACCTATAACCTAACCTAAACCTAAACCTAGAACCTAAACTTATAACCTAAATCTAAACCTAAACCTATAACCTATACTTATAACCTAAACCTGTAACCTATAACCTAACCTAAACCTATTCTCAAATCCCAAAACCTATAACCTACACTTATAATGTAAACCTAAACCTAAACCTAAAACCAAAATGTATTCTCAAATCCCTAAACCTAAACGTACACCTAATCCTAATCTCAACTCCTTAACATAAACCTAAACCTAAACTTGAAAACCCAAACTTAAATCTAAACCTAAACCCGAACCCGAACCTAATTTCCTAAACCTAAACCTACACCTATTCTCAATTCCCTAAACCTTATCCTATAACCTAACCTAAACCTAAACCTATAACCTACACTTATAAGCTAAACCTATAACCTTAACCTAAACTTAAAACCTAACCTAAACCTTAACCCATAACCTATAACCTAAACCTAAACCTCTATAACCTAAACCTAAACCTTAACATATAACCTAAACTTATAACCTTAACCTAAACCTATAACCTTAACCTAAACCTATTCTCAAATCCCAAAACCTATACTTATAACCTAAACCTAAACCTTAACCTATAACCTAACCTATACTTATAACCTTAACCTAAACTTATAACCTTAACCTAAACCTATTCTCAAATCCCAAAACCTATACTTATAACCTAAACCTAAACCTTAACCTATAACCTAAACCAATACTTATAACCTTAACCTAAACCTATAACCTTAACCTAAACCTATTCTCAAATCCCAAAACCTATACTTATAACCTAAACCTAAACCTTAACCTATAACCTAAACCTATACTTATAACCTTAAGCTAAACTTATAACCTTAACCTAAACCTATTCTCAAATCCCAAAACCTATACTTATAACCCAAACCTAAACCCCAAACCTAAACCTTAACCTATAACCTAAACCTATACTTATAACCCAAACCTAAACCCGAACTCGAACCCGATTTCCTAAACCTAAACCTACACTTATTCTCAATTCCCTAAACCTTAACCTATAACCTAACCTAAACCTAAACCTAAACCTATAACGTACACTTATAACCTAAACCTGTAACCTATAACCTAAACCTATAACCTAACCTAAAACCTAAACCTAAACCTATAACCTAAACCTATAAACTAAAACCTAAACCTAAACCTACAAACTAAAACCTAAACCTAAACCTAAAACCTAATTGTATTCCCAAATCCCTAAACTTAAACCTACACCTAATCCTAATCTCAGCTCCCTAACCTAAACCTAAACCTAAACTTGAAAACCCAAACCTAAACCCAATCCCAAACCCGAACCCGATTTCCTAAACCTTAACCTATTCTCAATTCCCTAAAGCTATAACTTATAACCTAAACCTAAACCTTAACCTAAACCTATAACCTAAACCTTAACCTTAACCTAAACCTTAACCTATAACCTAAACCTTAACCTATAACCTATAACCTATAACCTAAACTCAATTCCCTAAACCTTAACCTATAACCTAACCTAAACCTAAACCTATAACCTACACTTATAACCTAAACCTAAACCTAAAACCTAAATGAATTCTCAAATCCCTAAACCTAAACCTAAACCTAATTCTAATCTCAACTCTTAAACTTGAAAACCCAAACCTAAACTTGAAAACCCAAACCTAAACCCGATTTCGAACCCAAACCCGATTTCTTAAACCTATTCTCAATTCCCTAAAGCTATAACTTATAACCTTAACCTAAACCTTAACCTAAACCTATAACCTAAACCTAAACCTTAACCTAAACCTAAACCTATAACCTTAACCTAAACCAAAACCTATGACCTAAACATTAACCTATAACCTATAACGTATAACCTAAACTTATAACCTATAACCTAACCTTAACCTTAACCTTAACCTTCGAAGCAGTTAAAGAAATTACTCTGGATGTTCTTGTTACTGCAGGTAAATGGTGAAGCATATGTTAAACTTCATTCTTTCATAGCACCCACTAAGAAAGTTTGTTCAAGTCAATTACGATAAAGTAGAATGGACTATTGCACATGGTTCTTTATTCATTGATAAACATATACCTGGATTGATACCTTACTTTCCTATCTCTGCAGAACTAGAGAATTTGGGACTTCCATTATTGGAAGGTTTGGATATATTAATAGTTGAACGTATGTGATTTTATTTTATTTTTACTAAGTTATATGCAATGTTCTTTGTAAGTTTTGTATAAATATTCTAACTTGCTTATGGATTGATTATTTTCTAGAAAAGTAAGCCTTCACCCAAGAAAACAAATCCTGATCTAGATGGCAAAGAAATTTCTCTCGTTTTAACGATTACAGAAAGACAGTTGTTGAAATTTATGGGTTTTATGGTTTTTTAATTAGCTTGTTGGTGATGATGTAGTAACTCAGTACCAATCACCATCATTCCAATGGTTCGCATTAAAGTCTTCAAAAAAGGTGATCTTTGTGGTTCACCGTTATCCTGTTTGCATATTTTCATTTTGTTAGGAAGGAGTTTTTACATAACCCCAAATGGACTCAGCTCTACACTTTTTGGCCTTTTTTTGTTGGCGGGTTTGTATTGGAGTTATCATATACATGCAATTTTGGTGCAATTCTGATATTTGGATATCTAAATGTTTCTATTTTTATTGTAATCTTAATAGTGGAGATGGATTAGTATGATATTTATATTTTCTGGCCATTACCTTGACTCTCTTATTGTTTGATGCATGATATGCAGCACCCTTTATTCTGCTATAGTTATTGAGTTTATCATAAAGAGCACCTATTTCTAAGATAATTTTACTTTTAACATTTCTTTACATGTTCAGGTACCCCTTGGCTCTGTCACATCATCTTTGTGATTTTTTGTATTTTTATTTATAATGTTAAGCTTTTATATGTATTTATGCATGAATGAATGTGATGTGGATAAGATTGTTTGTGTTTGGATGAATGTAGTTTATGTTTGGATGGATTTACTAGTTTGGGTTTAGATGGATGTGAATGTGAATATGATGAAATATATTATATAACAGGTGTATATCAGGATGAATATGATGAAATATATTATAACAGGTGTATATTAGGAATTTTGTGCTAGAATATTTTTTTTAAAAAAGAGACTTACTTACGAAAATTTTCGTAGATAAAAGTTTTGTAAATATTTTTACCTATGAAAATTTTCGTCAGTAAAAGTTTTTTACGTATTTTTTTAACGACGAAAATGTTCGTCGCTAAAATTTTTGTAATTATTTTTAGCGACGAAAACTATCGTCGCTAAAAGTTTAACATTTATTTTTAGCAACGAAAATGTTTGTCGCTAAAAGTTTTGTAATTATTTTTAGCTACGAAAACTATTGCCACTAAACATTTAACATTTATTTTTTAGGTTTTGTAATTATTTTTAGTGACGAAAACTATCGTCGCTAAAAGTTTGACATTTATTTTTTAGCAACGAAAATGTTCGTCGCTAAAAGTTTTGTAATTATTTTTAGCTTTAACATTTATTTTTTAGCAACGAAAATGTTCGTCCCTAAAAGTTTTGTAATTATTTTTAGCAACGAAAACTATCGCCGCTAAACGTTTAACATTTATTTTTTAGGTTTTGTAATTATTTTTAGCGACGAAAACTATCGTCGCTAAAAATTTAACATTTATTTTTTAGCAACGAAAATGTTCGTCACTAAAAGTTTTGTAATTATTTTTAGCGACGAAAACTATCGTCGCTAAAAGTTTAACATTTATTTTTTAGTGACGAAAATGTTCGTCGCTAAAAGTTTTGTAATTATTTTTAGTGACGAAAACTATCACCACCAAAAGTTTAACATTTATTTTTTAGCGACGAAGATGTTCGTCGGTAAAGTTTCGTAAACGTTTTTAGCGATGAAACAATTCGTCGATAAAAGTTTTTTTTAGCGACGAAAAAATTCGTTGCTAAAAAGCTTGCCTTTGCCGACGATTAAAATTTTTCATCGATAAAAACCTTTCGCGTCGGTCTTTTAGCGATGAATTTAGCGATGAAAATTTTCGTTGCTAAAACTTTTTAGCTACGAAAATTTGGCTTTTAGCGACGAAAATTTTCGTCGATAAAGGTGGTATTTCTTGTAGTGTCATATTCCCATTCTTCACTTCCTTGATATTTTAGTTTTCATGTGTCTTTAGTCTTCAACTTTCAATGCTCAACCGACTTTCTGACACACCAACGCATGTGATTGATAAATAAGGTGCATATATAAGTGCACTAACAACCATAAGTCCATAGACCAAGATCATGTTAATCCTAATTATTATAAAATAGTATGCTCTGAACCTTGTTGTGCTATTTTATTATTACAAAAAAAAAGAGAGGAAGTAATCCTTCTTTTAGTGACTGCCTTTTTTTTATCACACGCACACACCCCACACATTCACACACCCACTTACACCATATGGGCACTCGATCCCTGGTCTCAATGTAAAAACACTTATGAGTCTACCATTGAGTCATGAATGAAGAGTGACTGCCTTAATAAACGCATAATTGGTTAAGTTAAAAGATAATATATTGTTGTTTTAACCATTTTTTATTTTGTAATGAAAGGTAGAAAAAAAAAATCTTACTCAATACTTTAATTAAAAAAGCTATAAAATTATTTATTTTTTTAATTCCTTAATAATAATTTTTCTTTTTATCTATTTTTAAATCTCTCTCCCTTTAAATGCACAAGTAGGGGTGGTAATGGTCCATTTTGGGTTGAACCCGACCCAGCTCGACAATTTAGGCCATGTGCTTAAGCTCCATCTAAGTTAGGCATGGGCTTAGTATAACGGGCCCAAGCCCAACTCCAAGAAAATTAATTAGATACTTTTTCAACTAAACACTACTCGAAAATGGATAAAAAATTTATTTCCTACCTAAATGTTCTTAATCTACTCATTGATCAAGAGTTCTAAAGAGACATAAAAAACACTTAAAAAGAATAACATTAGTAGTTTACATTCAATGTCCATGAATTACCTAATTTAAGACCAAAATGACATTTTTAGGATATAAAACATACATATGAAGTTGGGTGGGTTAGGCCGTGCTAGGTTGGGTCAAATTAAAATGACTTGACCCCAAGTTCGAATTTGAAAATTGATCGGGCCATGCATGTTAGGCCCAAGGATGGAACACATGTAAAAGCTAATAGGTCCAAGCCTATTCCGAAGTTGAGTTAGGCTTGTTGAGCTGCACTACCTATTGTCGCCTTATCACCACCTGAAATTTGAGTCGTGATAGTTTGGTATAAGAGAAACAAGTTTTTAAGTTAGGTGTGACCTCTAAGTTATGGTCGCCACACACATAATATGTAGGTCCTTGAAATTAGAAATTGAAACTTAGGCTTCCTTATTTTGTAATATGTTCGAGCAAAAAACTTAGGAATCAAAGTTAGAATTTCCTTATGATGAGTTTGTATGAAACCTAACCTTATTTAGGTTCTACGACAATGTAGAAATGTAAGTCTAGACCCTAAAATATTTTAAGGAATTTTAATCCATGACGTTCTTCTGGAAAACACTGGACATCAGAAATCACCTCCTGCCTTGTAAAATTCGTAACTATCATATTCGAACTCCAATCGAGGTGATTCAAAAGCCAGATCATATCTGGATAAGTCTAATTTTAGGAAAAAATAATTACAAAATGAAAACACATATTTTAATATTCTGATTCGATATTTAGTATAGTCTAGTTAAAAAATGTATATTATTGGATAGAGTTTACTATAGGAATTTTAGAAATTTCTGTAGATAGAAAAATGGGCTAAAATTTTACATAAATATCATAGAATTATAGTAGGATCCCTAAAAATAATTTTGGGTTTGATCCGAACTCTCTAACATGTAAATCAGGGACAAAAACAGTAGCCAGCAAACATAAAATTAATCTTCCCTAATTGGTGCCCTATCAGTCCGACCAACGGAGCTTTCTTTTAGAAATTTCTTTTGCTGAAGTGGTATTTTCTTAGAACTGAGGTACCCTACTTACAATAAATGCAATTATAAGTGTGAATGTAAAACTCCATAACTCCCACTAAATTCTAATTTTCCTGTTTATAGGAACCTATGGTCCCCAAGAAGACACGTGGTATTCGCGATCTAGGTTCTTCCTCGAATGTACCTATTCTGAATACTTTGTTAGTGGACCTCATTGTTCTAGATGAGTTTGAGATTGCTCATGGAGAGCATGATGAAAATGTATTGAGTGAGGAAAATGAGGCAAAAGAAGAAGAGCAAGCTCCTGCACCTCCTCCTCTTACTATATATAGAGCAGTGTTGGACCTAGTACTAAACTCCCTTTATCCCCAACCACGATGCATGCTAATTTTGCTGGACCTAGCACTTAGTCTTGGAATGTGACATTCGGACTGGTGAGTTGGATTATGAACTATGATGAAGCAACAATAGGAGCAATTTGCTACGAAGTGGAGTATGTTAGGCACCCCAAAACCATCGTAATGCATCACCATTCAGACCTGAGTAACCACGTGAAGAGGATCTTCTCAAGAAATTCAGTAAGTTGCATCCGTTGATCTTCATGGGAAATTCTGATCCAACGGTTGTTGAAGATTAGATAAAGCAGATCGATAAAACATTAGAGGCAACGAATTTCTTAGAAAATTTTAGGGTTAGACTTATGTCATTTGTTCTTCAAGGGGAAGATGACGTCTAGTGGGGTGTAACATTCTGAATTTTTTTGCATTTGATGTTAGTATATACATGAGAGTTACTATTAAAGAATCATACAAGTTTGATTAATTACCCATAAGAACCTAACGATGCGTCCGGTCACCTAAATCTTTTGCTTAACCATGTGATCTATTAGTCGAAGGTCAATATCTAGGCAACCCCCATCAATAAATCAGAACAACTATAGTTAATTAAGATCCACCTAAAATATATTTAACTAAGGGGTTAGATCATGATTACCCTATGTACTTAAAAAATAAATTGACAAAGTACCAATTTAGCCATAAAATTAATGAATTAGGATAATTAGTATTGAATTACCATTTCTGCTTATTTCGAATGTCTCATGTCACAAACATAGGTAATCCAAGCCTAGCTAATCCAATACGAGGTGGACATAATAGATCACCACACAATCACCATTCACATCACCGCAATCATTTTCTGTTTTAGAGTGGAGGCAAAGTGGGAAAGGCAAAGAGATACCGGTAAATCCTGCAACAGAATTTGGGGAGAGTGCAAGTCTTACTGAGTGTTTTGAGACACGCCTACGAAACATTTTTTAATCTCAATCGTCTACTAGATCCAATGGTTAATGTTGGGGTGCGCATGAAACTAACTACGAACCACTGTGCAGGTGATCATCTCTCTCTCTCTCTCTCTCTCTCTCTATATATATATATATATATAAAAGTTTTTAAAAAAAAAAAAAAAAGAACACTACAAGAAAGGAGGGAAAAACCGGCAGTTGGTGGAACCTTTGCCAGATGGAACCAAAGCCTACCTCGACACATTTTCGGCCCTTTCCCTCTCTCTCTCTCTCTCTCTCTCTCTCTCTCTGCTCCTCTCCCTCCACTCGATCTCTCTCTACACCTCTCCGTCTCCGCTCGATCTCCCTCTCTCTCTCCTCTCCTCTATCTCTTTCTCTTTCTCTCTCTCTCTCTCTCTCTCTCTCTCTCTCTCTCTCTCTCTCTCTCTGTGTCCTTCCCTCTCCGGGCCCACATTCTAGGATTCATCTATTATAAGTGATGGTGATCTGCTTGATCTACCTCTCTCTCTCCCTCCCTCCCTCTCGAATCTCGTATCCTCCCCTCCCTCTCCGCTCTTAATCTCTTTTTAGGGTTTTTGTTCTTGTTTTCTTTGGTCCAACACATCAAGGAGCATTGTGCAATATCAAGTATCTCCCTCTCTCTCTCTCTCTCTCTCTCTCTCTCTCTCTCTCTCTCTTATCTATTCATATCAATTTAGACATTTTTGGGCATTTTTTAATACTTAAAGTAGCAATGTGCAATGATTTGTGTATTGGGAATTTTTGAATTTTGAATCCCTAATTAGGGATTTGTAGTGTCGATTTCCTAATTGTGGATTATAGATTAAAAATTGAAAATCACTAATTAGGGATTCACAATTCAAAAATTAGGTATTATAGGCACTTAATGCATGGACATCTCTGCTTTCCAATCAATGCATTTGCCTGACAATCCTACACATTTGGCAAAACAGGATTTGTATTGCAACAGTCACATGGACAACCATAATGTCAGCCATTACCATTACTGAATGCCTTGGGAATCACTGATGATAGACTTTGATGTTGAATTGATCAAGTAATCAATATGAGAGAAGCTAGGTCATGATCATGGTGGCTGGATATGTGAATGATGCTTGAACATGCTGGATTTTCATCACTGTCTTGATTGACAAATTCATCACCTTGAGTTTGTTTTAACCCTACGTTAAATGCACGCAACCTATTACAGTTATTTTCATGGTAGATCTTGCAAGCAAACTCCGTGCATTTCCAAATATTCTTGGTCTGCTACAATATTAGCTCGGAAATCGGAAGGCTTGGTCATTGATTTTGTAGTAGCTGTGACTTTCTTTGGGTGATAAGTTCATCGTTACTATGGTACATTTCAATACTTCTGTAGATAGATTTTAAATACAGGTTTCTGAGTGTGAATTGTCTGTTAGACAGAAACGGGTACAACTGGCCCGTGTCGGTTCATTTCAGTTTTGTTTTGGTTTGGTGACTTGTTTTGTTTTGGACTGAAGTGATACAACTTAGACAATTCTAAGCCTTTTTGGAAATTTTTAAACCATGATTGGGAATTGTACAAATGTGCCATGGCATCCACCACGTTATATGAATCTTAACCAAAAGAAGAAAAAAAAAATGATGACTTTCTAACCGAGCAATGTGGGAGATTGTAAGAGTCAAGCAGTGTGATACAAGACATTCCTAGATGGCATGGACGGCTAATGAGCTGTAATACAAATTCATGTGTGATAAATCATGCATAGACTACACTTTTCTAGTAAAATATGTGGAATTTATCAACTTTTTTTTAGACATTCATGTGTAACTTTGTCCGGTGGACATATCTCAAAGATTTAGATCTACGAACCAGTTTGTTTACCTTAAGACAGATTAGAGCTGCCACAGGCAACTTTCACATTTCAAACAAGCTTGGGGAATGTGGTTTTAGTTCTGTTTACAAGGTATACTATGGAATCACTGTTTATCCTGATATATAATTACCTTTAAGACCAACATATTTCAAGTAAAAGGTAATAAAACTTCTTACATTACTATATTGCAGGGTCTATTATCAGACAGTACTTCAATTGCAGTGAAATAGCTTTCGTCCAAATCAAAGCAAGGAAGCCATGAATTTGTGACTGAAATAGGCATGATATCTATTTTACAACAGCCAAATCTTGTAAAACTTTATGGATGTTGTATCGAGGGAGATAAACTATTGCTAGTTTATGAGTACATGGAAAATAATAGCCTTGCTCGTGCTCTATTTGGTGAGCTCATTTGTTTTTGTACCAATATGTGTATGCAATATGGATGCAATAGGAGGTAATATGACTCATTTTTTCTTAACTAGATGATTTATAGGCCCAAAAGAATATCAATTGTAGCTTGATTGGGAAACAAGGCACAAGATTTGTGTTGGTATAGCAAGAGGTCTAACTTATCTCCATGAAGAATCAGCACTGAAAATTATTCATAGAGACATCAAAGCCACCAATGAACTGCTCGATCTTGATCTTATACCAAAGATATCTAACTTTGATCTAACAAGGCTTGGTGAAGAGGAGAAGACCCACATCAGCACTCATGTAGCTTGAACCAAGTGAGTCATCATGCACAATTTTCCTCGTTATGAAATGGAAACCATACCTTCATACTCTTTAATGATAATATTCATCTATGTTCAGACATAAAACTCAATACATTTCTTAGTTTTATCTTTTGAACCAGCATTCTAGGAAATTGGTGAATGCCATGTGCCTGTCAAGAATTTCTCCTATGCGGAGTAGTAGCAACAAGTTTCAATATAAAATGGGGAAATGAATGAGGTAACCACATAAACTGAATAGATCAATAAAAATGAGATAAAAATTTGCATCACTTGTTTGACTCATGACATCACAGCAGTGTTGCTAACAGCCAAAATCACATCAATACCGACACTAACTAGAAAATGAGATGGTGTCTGCAATCATACAATAAGCATTCTTCTAAGTACAAATTAAATGGTGAATAATGCACATTGTTCGGGAGTTGCTTCTCCAAGGATACTTAACTGTGCATGCCATCCATTAAGGATCAATAATTTTGGACTCATTATCTAAGGGGCCGCCTGATGCAACCCAAATAGATGGTCTAGTGGGTAGCTAATGGGAACTGTTCTAAGGATAGGGTCATTCACATGATAATTATTTGTGAAATTGGTCTTCAGCTCTGCTTAGGTAATGCTGTCTAGATTGTACTGATGTTATTTTGTAAATCCACTGCTCTTTCTTTCTTGATATAATTCATTCAGCTAATTACTGAATTTGTACTGAAAATGATGTTAACGAGATGAAAGAGATGAAATTTCTAGGATTTTGAATCTCTTATCAACTTTAATTTTGCCTCTGTAGGGTGATATTTTATCTTGATTTTTTTTTAAAAAATTACATGAAAGAGTAGTCCTCTTGTAGTTAAAGGAACACCCAAAAATGTACCTTCCAGTCGAAAGAACATGCCTTTGTATTAATATATATCTAATTTTCTTATAGGCATTCAAGGGAATACTTCCTTTGATTACTCTGTTCAAATGGTACAAGGATAGTTTAGGAGCATTGGACGTTGGAGGATCGAAATCTCCTTTAATGCAAGTAATGCAAGTAAATCTCCTTCAAAATCTCTCTTTCAAAAAAAAAAATAAATAAATAAATAAATAAAAAAATAAAAAAAAATAGAAAGATCTATTTTGGCTCTTTTTATTGTTTAAGAGTTTTCAGCAACCAAGATCCATTGTCAATTAGTCTTTAATGGCTTCAAAGAATCAGATGGTCATGATCTATCAATGTTAACAGATTCTCAACTTTCGAAATCTGTTCCTTTACTACTATTATTACGATCATTATGTAGACGATTCTTACTTATTTGTCAGTTTATTTTATGACATCTACACTTCTTTTTAGACCTACTGAGACGGCCTAAGTGTGGGCATTTAAAGGATCTACATCCAGCTATAAACTTCTGTGAACTTGCGCCTTTAGTTGTTGCTAACGATGCATTAGAATATATAAAATTGGGACAAAAGCAAGAGGTGGGCAACTAGCTACTAATACTCATTGATGATTAGTTCATTAAATTGTTCATGCTAAATACAGAATATCTATTTAATTTAGTTGGCATTTTCTGGTATCATTTTCTTAGAACCATATGAGCAATTCAGATTTATTTCCCAAACTAAAATGATAATGAAAAGGCATTCTATTAAGCTTCTAAAAATTTATTGTCACTGGTAAGAATGATCTGTCATCCTTCGATGTGCTCCATTAGATAAAAGTTTTCTTAATATTTCTGACATGGGTTTCTCTTATCTTCTTATTTTTCTACAGTTGATTCAGAATTTCTTTCTTACTTGAATTGGGTTCTTATTTTTCTTTCTTAATGTTGTTCCCATGTCCAGGTGAGGAATGGTGCAATGCCTGCTATGATTAGCTCACATAACTTATTTAGATTAATTCTTGCTTCTTACAACCGCCCCATGTAAAAAGCTAAAACTATTCATCTCTAAGATTCTTGAAACATCAATTTTTTGTTTCCTAGTGATCTCCTTCTTTCCTAGAAATGAATACACTTCTTTCGTTCTTTTTTATATCTTCTAATTTGATATTAACATAGGGATTTATTTCAGGTTGAGTACAATGACGACCAAAATGCAAACAAGCAAGATTCCCAACTTTCAAGTATAGAAGTGGTAAAATAGCAGATTCTGTTATTCTCCAGCTCGTATTTTCTTTATGAAATCTCTTTTAGCATATAATTTCTGATAAAGAATTCAATTTGTCAAACACATCTTTTCAACGTTATATCATATTGTTATTGTTTTTTTTCCTTTGGAAGTTCCATTACTTGCTGCCCAAAACATCTACACTGAACACTTGACACGCCATCTAACTCCCCGTAGCCTCATCAATGATAGGTTGGAGTAGGTTCCTACCAACCTTGGGAAATCAAAAAAAAAAATGATGAGTATTTCCAACTTGAAAGAAAGAAAGGGAAAAAAAAAAAGAAGAAGAAGAAGAAGAAGAAGCGATCACTTATCAAGTGATCCTAGCCATCCAATCGGTGGCTTTAAATTGGTTAGGATGAAAATGGTTGGTTTTCCAAATCCAATGGTTGAATCAGATGGTTAAGATGGTCTGGTCGGTGTGATTTTTGGGATATTATCTATTCACACCGGGTACGTGATTTGAACTGTCTGGATTCTTACATGCCTGTGTACATTGGATGGGTCACCATGAATATAATGTGGAGAAACAAAGTAATCTAGCCTTTCGTTTACCTCTCTCTGACATCGTCTGTTTACTTCAATGAAAATCAAGGTGACTGGAATGGTGTTGTGCCCACACAAACTACAAGTGAGTTGCTGTGAGAAATTTGATATTTGCTCTATGGTTGCAAATCTTGCTATTCATGTGTCCCAAGTTGAAAATTCTGAATGAAATCATATGTTCATTCACTTTTGTCAGCACCAAGTCCATGAGAGCCAATGGTGGAATCGATGTTATCATTAAGGCCATTAAGAAGCTGCGCCTGCACCACAAGGAGCACATTTCTACATATGGGGAGGGCAACGAGAGAAGATTAACAGGCCGCCATGAAACCACCGACATCAACACGTTCTCATGGGTGAGGAAAATAGGTTCTCATGAATTTCCAAACACACACACAAAGTAGCTTTCTATCATTCTTCCAAAGATGTCACAATCCATGCATTAAAATCTGTAAATATATATATGAATATACTGTCATGTCCTAGAATTCTTGTATATGGTTTGGTTGATTGTTCATTTCTAGCCACAAGGCCATTTTTGTTGTAGTGAGGTGGATATGAAATTATATCATCTTACAGCTTGCAATTGATTGTACGGTGGAGAGTTGCAATGAACCTGCCTGGTTCTTTCTGACTAACCAAAGAAGTCCAACAATTAACGCCTAATAGAACACCTACATGAGAAATTTCTAAGCACCATCATCAACAATTTCGTTGAAAATTTTCCCACCCTTTATATAGATGTGAAAAGTCAACATTAGCTCTTAAACAGTTGAGGTTTGTACACTACAACAGTTCTCTTCTATTTGTTTTCTTTTCTGATTTCTATCCTTGAAAGTTTTTGCTTCGTCCAACTTCTTCATACATAGTTGATCTGCAGACAGTTGGATTCGCTTCTTTCAAAGATGAGAGACTTCTTTCAAAGTGGGGATTATGTTCTTCTAGCGAACATGTATGCAAGTGCTGGCCAATGGAATAAAGTGACGAGAGTGAGAGAGGCAATGAGAAACAGAGGAGTTCAAAAACCAGAACCAGGTAACAGCCTCATTGAGCTACATCCAACAATTAGCTTGAATCATAATTTTCAAGGACGGTTGTGGATGCATTTCTTTCTCATGTAGCAGATTTTCTATGTTGTTAAACTCCCCTCTTCTCTTTCTGCACTTTTCTCTCCCAACTTTTCTTTTTCTTCATTTTCTTTCTCCACCTGATTTGAAATTAGAAAGGGAATTCATATTTATTTGTCTCCTTCCACTGATAGACCATTCACTTTCTAGGATAAAATGGTAAATTCAATGAAAATGAGATAGTGCCCATATCTGATGATCAGGATTCCTCTGTTCGGACGGTTGTGATCATGCAACCATCAGAGGTTATGCTAGGTTCTGCGTAATTTCTTATGTCAGTAATTTCTTGTTGATTATATATGGCAAGATTCTGGTAGGTTGATTCTTTAGTACATGCTCTATTTCATTTGTCTTTGCCTAGAACATAACCCCAAAGTTTATACACTCTTTGCGTCAAGAAAAATAACTATCCGTGAAATGTTCTGTTGAGGTAGGCTGAAAAGCAGGACAATTTGTTGCCTTTACCAATGATTGCTAGGTTGAACAAATTCTTTAAGATTCTTGTTCAATGACCTTTATGGATATTGGTCCCAAAAACATTTTAGTGCACTATTTCTAGTCTATATCCATTATATTATGAACTTATGTTTTGTGTTTGCTCTAATATAATAGATTTCTATTAATATTCTCCTTGTCAATGAAGTGATTTTCTGATGGCTTCTTTATTATATCAGTGACATATCATAAAGAACCCTAATATGAAGAGCCAAAATTTTGATTGTGATACCAAGCATTCATCGCATCATTATAAGTGGGACACCAATATAAAATAATCTAAAGGTAAGTTGTTGCGACTGTACTTATTTTCCGTTCTACTTACAACAGTAAATAAGCATATAATGGTATATTTAATATGTTATGTCTGTAGGTAGGAGAATCCTTCCAGTAGGATAACCTCCTTCTTGCTAGACACTGAGGAAGGGTGTCTTTAGAGCTGGGGCAGCTTTCATCTTCTTCACTACCATAGTTAGCGAGTTTTACCATGTCTCATAATCAAAGGTCAAGGACAATGGATCCCTTTCTCCTTGAGGAAGAGACACAGGAGTTGGGATGGGCACATACAACTAAGTGCACTGCTTATGCTAGTTCATTTGGCACTCACCTCATGATATTAGGGGATGATACTATTTGGAATTTGCATTGAATTTTACCCCTTTTTGCTTCTTCTTCCTTTTGGGATTGGTTGATTAGTTGAATAGATACATGGATCTTTGGACTTGATTGGTATTTTGTAATGCATCAAAATTTCCATTTTACCATCATCATGGGAAAAGTAGTAACTAGTTTGTACTTCTGTAGGTAATTTCTTATTACATGAGCCATGATGGTTGTATATTTTGTTGGAAAATAAGTTCTTGTTCATCATCTATCATGTTATTTTCTAACCTAACTAATTACTTCTTTTTTTTCAAATCTTTGTGAATCAATGAGTGCATTTTTATGGATTAGTTCTAGATGCAGTATGCTTCTCTTTGAGGACATCAATATTAATTCAATCTAAAATTTGGACGACATTACATTTTCTGATTTTTTCTAGTGCCATTTGTATGGTTAATTGGGGGATATAATGTGGCCACTGTTCTATGGCTACGGATCAAATCCAAAAGGCATCTCTATAGCTACAGATAAAATCCGTATCTATAGATTTAAAAGCTATGGCTATAGTACTAATGGCTACGGAGGTACTACACACTATAACCGTAGCAATATCTATTTCGCTACGGTTTTATCCATAGCCTTTTCCCATTTTCCACTCAAAACTTATGATTTAGGGGCGGCCTGTAAAACTGCCGGTAAAAGGTGCTAGCTGCTGGTAAAACCTTTACCGACAGTTGGTTGACTGTCGAGAAAGGCCAATTTTGTTGTAGAGCTAATGTCCTTTACAACGTCCGAGAAGGATATCAGTCACTTTCTTTTTTCAATGATATGGGCCCCACTGCAGACCCAAACATGATGTACGTGCTCCATCTAGGCTGACCATCTAGTTAACAAATAATTTTAGGTCTTGAACCTAAAAATTAGGATGATCCAAATCCTAAGCTAGCCACACCACACAAAACTGTGGGTACGAATTCCCACCTTAGAAAACTGTAGAGCCACTGTAATCTCACTTGCCAGCACCATTCTTATTGACGTCTAGCAAGTCTGGCCATTCCTTAATATGAAAAAAGAAAAAAAAAAAGTTTCTATATATAAATAATATATACGTATATCACTACAACAAAAAACGCCTTTACCGGTGGTCAAAAGCGCTAGCAAAGGCCAAAAAAACCGCCTGCAAAATCTTTCTCGACGCTTAATAAAGCGTTGGGAAAGGGGTGCGTCGGTAGATGTTTTATCGACACCAATCACCCTTTAGTGGCGCTTTTTCGGTCGCCATAATTTAGTAGCTTTTTCCGACGCCCATTCTTCTTTTTACCGGTGCATTCTGCTGGCCACTGGTAATTATTGTAAAAGTGTCGATAAAAGTCAAAAAAGCGCCAGCAAAAGTTTGTCCAAGTGCGGGTAAAAGAATTTCAAAGCATGTTTTTTAACGACATTTAATCATGAAAAAATGCCGGTAAAAATTTATGCAAGCGCCCACAAAAGTCTTCTGAAGGGCTACAAAGATTTGACAGGCCCGGGTTAAAAGCCATGCAATCTGCAATGTAGGCCAGTAAATTTATTTTTTAAAAAAAATTCAATTAAAACCTGTATTTTTTAAATATTTGAAATCTAAAAAATGTTGCAATAAGATTAAAACTGAATATTAAACGAAAAATATACTACTTCACATAAAAAAATATAATATTTACAACAATTAATTGAAAATGGTCTTAAATACGTTAAAGCTGAACAATTAATATGCAGAAGTCGCTGGTAAAAGCTGAACATCATTTCCTCTTTGCAAAATCAGAATGTGGTATAAATTGAGTAAGAGAGTCAAGGTTTTAAAATATAATAGACAAGAAAAGACCATCAAAATATTGAATGGTTAAAGTTATCCACGAAAGTCTACATACAAGGAAGCCTTAATATTCAAATTATTTCATGAGCAATAGATTCATGTTTCAATACAACAATTTGAAAAAAAGGTAAAAGCAGAGAAAGCTAAAGATATTTGTCTTTTTTTCTTTCTTGCCTTTCGTTACAACTACCAAAAAACAGGGCAATGTCGACAGTTAAAAACAGTCGGCAATGACTTTCCCCGACAGATTTTAGGCGTCTGACAGAGTCGGAAAAGGGGGCGTCGGCGTTGCTCGCCGACAATTTAACCGTCAGCATTTTCAACGGCTGAAACTGACCATAGGCTTAAACCGTCGGCGTTTCTCATTGAATTTATTTTTTTTGAAAAAAAATAAAAATATAGAAAATAATTTGCCAAATCAATGCACACATCCAAAACTAGCTTAATACTCATTTGAAAAAGATGTTTCTCCAAAGCCCCAAACCAACCAACATATAAAGGTACTTGCACAAAAGAAAAGGAAGAAATCAATATCAGATCTACCATTCAAATCCCAAACATAAAATTTGTATTTCCATAAAAAATTAATTGTATATATGATACCGAACTCTATATAAAAGCAATCTTAAGAAGAATGTTGATACAATGAATA
The DNA here is from genome assembly GCA_021015155.1 of Magnolia officinalis. Taxonomy (NCBI): domain Eukaryota; kingdom Viridiplantae; phylum Streptophyta; class Magnoliopsida; order Magnoliales; family Magnoliaceae; genus Magnolia; species Magnolia officinalis. The sequence continues at coordinate 20,640,914 of JAJHSJ010000014.1, forward strand.
ACTCTATGCTAAATGTCATTGGGTTTGGTGAAATTGTAGCAATCAGTTCCTCAAAACTATGAAATTCCTCCAAACATAGATGTTGAAAAATTAGCTCCAATCTCGTTAGTAACCGAGAAGGTGCTTGTAATTGGAACTTAACACAGCCTGCGGCTTCAAAGATCTTGTTTCAGTCCATCAGAGCCATTCGATTTATCGGAATTCTGTATAACACACCATAAATCTTAACTTCTTGAGATAAATCATAACAAGTATTTCAAAGATCATAACAATGACCAATAGATTGATGAAGATCTTCACCGTAACCAAGCCACATGCCATGAACAAGTTGGATGAAAAGAAAGGGCCGGTCCACTCATTAGGTGGGCCACACATGAACAAAAGAAATGGTTGGTTAGAAGAAAACATCCAATAGTCCATATTTGATGTATGTGTGGCCCATCCAATGAGTTTTACGTTGGGCCCAGCTTGATGAATGGCTGGGAGCCTCTTCTCACTTTTAGCATTTTGCACAATAAAGAAATATACTTGCTGGTGTTGAATGGGAACATTTTTCATGTATGTAGTTAAAAACTGAAATTATAGAAGAAAAAGATGAAATTAGGCATATTTTATTCACTTTCTTGGATTATTTTTTTTTTCCTCACTTCTACAAGGATGCATAAAAATTTAAAAAAAAATTAAAAAAAAAGGATGAAACAATATTTACCTGGCCAGGCATGATTGATTCCACTGATGTTGATGCCTGCATAAAGGTAGCCCTTGTAATGGGCATCAACGACGTCGCGCCCAAATGCCTTGTCGGCACCAATACCACAGTAGTACGGATCCTGATCCAAATTTGAATAATTTTGACAAAATGAATGGAGACATATAACAGAGAACAAACAAGCATATCTAACATTTGATATACCCATTTCCATGTATATATATATATAATATATATATATATATATATATATATATATATATATATATATATATATATATAGGAAAAGGTACTATGCGCTCGAGCGTAAAGCGGTCGTCCGTGAGGTCGAGCTGTGTGGGCCCCACCGTGATGCCTTTCGAACATCAGCACCGTCCACTAGATGAATCATTCCATGGTGGGCCTGGACGGCCCAAAATCAAGTCAATCCGTAACTTTAGTGGGCTACACCACGTACAGAAGTGTAGAGGGGCCGTGCACCATTAAAACATTCATAACCATTTTTGAGGGCCCACCGAGATGTATTTTGCAAATCCAGACCATCCATTATGTGTGTCCCACTTGAATGAGGGTTCAGACCAAGTTTCAGGTGCATGGAAAACTCAGATGGGTCCCACCAGTGCTTTTATATGTTTTTGGCATGTATACATATGGTTTTAGATGGTATGGCCCACCTGAGTTCCGTATACGGCTGATTTTGGGTCGTCCAGGCCCACCATGGAATGGTGCATCTGGTGGACGGTTCTGATGTTCGAAAGGCATCACGGTGGGGCCCACACAGCTCGACCTCACGGACGACCGCTTTACGCTGGAGCGCATAGTACCTTTTGGATATATATATATAGGAAAAGGTACAATGCCCTCGAGCTGATTTTAATGCCCCATGAGGTCGAGCTGTGTGGGCCCCACCGTGATGCGTTTCAAACATCTACCCCATCAGTCAGATGCACCATTCCATTGTAGGCCTAGGTCTCAAAACTCAAGTCAATCCGTGACTTTTTTAGGCCACACCACATACAAAAGTGGGAAGGGGCCGTGCACCATTAAAACATTCATAACCATTTTTGGGAGCCACCGAGATGTAGTTTGCAAATCCAGCCCATCCATTATGTGTTTCCCACTTGAATGAGGGTTCAGACCAAGTTTCAGGCGCATGAAAAACTCAGGTGGGCCCCACCAAGTGCTTTTATATGTTTTAACGGTGTCTTCACATAATTTTATATGGTATGGCCCACCTGAGTTCCGTATACGGATGATTTTTGGTATATCCCATAATTTAAAGGGTACCCATGAAATGCACGGTGTTGATGGTCGAAACACATCACGGTGGGGCCCACACAGCTATGCAAATTAAAAAGGGTGTGTAGCTATTTCAATTCCAAAAATGACTGATGGGTGTATACAAATTTAAAAGGGTGTTTTTGCCAGTCTGTAAATAGTGGCTTCAGTAATTTAACATGGCCAACATTTCTCTGTTTTACACCCTCAGAGTCAAGAAAAAACAGAATGCATGAACGGTAAGGACCTTGAATGAATAAAGAAGAAAATAATCTGCAATACATTGACATGCAACAAAAATTACCAAATATATTTCATCTTCACATATTTGCTGAACAAAAATGAACTACAACTACAATTAATAAAAGCATGCTGGTCCATGTAACAAATTTAATGCCGATATGGGATAGGATCAAAGAGGCTCAAATCCCAGTGGTTGTCTTTAGAAAAGTGTTTGCTGAAATCATAAACTCTAATGTTGAAAACCGTACATATTACATGAAAGACAATTCAAGGCATAAAATTAATAGGAATTATTGGAGGCTAGCATTGTATAAGCAGGTTGTACAGTTAGGTGATCCAGACTATTGAAGTTTGAAAGAATGAACCCCCACTATGGATTGAACATTGTGTGAAATGTCCCAGACAAGAAGATCCTAACCATCCAATCCTTATCTTTCCTCCAATGAATGTAGATATTAATGCTTTGCAGGCCACATACTCAAAAGGTTTAGGATTATCTCATCAACGAGACTCTTGGAACATGGTCCACAACACGGTATGGATCCTGGCATATGAACAATCTGGATCCTCTGAAATTAAAGCATGACATCAAGAGAAGAACTTTGATATTCTGCAGAGTGCAATATATTATACACAGGCACCAGAAATTACTTTTTAAATAATAATAATAATAAATCCATAATTAGCATACAAGCAATTTCAAAGTGAACTGTCCAGATTATGGGTCCCAGTCTAGATGTATCATGAAGCAAAAATTATGCTTATTTGATTATCTGACCATTGGATTGGCAGACAATTGTTGAATGGGTTAGCCCTACATTTGTCCTTGTTGCTGAATTGAGCCGTTACAAATAATTTCAACTGAGCATCCAAACACACTCCGAAGTTGAGACAAGACTTGCACAACAAAGAGATTCACAGCATGAGAGATTGACGGACTATGTGCCTACCATTCATGGTTGAAGAAACATGCATTTCTCCTCCTCATTCTTCATTCTTCTCCTGCTCTTTAGATGAACAGGTAGATACATTGTAGTGTGTGAGTGATCCAGGGTTCAATCCCTGGTACTGTTACCTTTTAAAAAAATAAAATAAAATAAAATTTTGGAATGCATCTTTCAAAATAAATAAATAAATACATGGAATGCATTATTTTCCTTTTAGCCAAACATCAGTAATAAATAAAATTTATGATTAAAGAAATTTCAAGCTTGGATGACCCTACTTTGGAGTTAGGGTTCCTTGGTACTTGAATCTCTAAACTGGTGTACCATTTCTAGCTGCTTCTGCTAACCAATGTGCAGACTGCAAACCTTGGATCTCTTGCAAATAATGTAATACTTACAAATCTACATTTTAGTTCTCAAAAATTTGATAAACCTTGTAGCTATCATTGGGCACTGGATCCCTAGAATCCGGCTAATCCAGCCCAGCCATCCAACCCAACTTACACCCCTAACGCCATTACATGGATGTTGTATTTGAACGTTCATGGTGTATGAGCATGATAAGCACCATAGTTCGAAAACCCAGAAACTCAAATAGCAAGCACACTTCATTGTACCAGAAATAAAATAAAATACTCACAGAGATTCACCCACATACCATAGGGGGATAACATTCTCAATTGAGATTTCTTGAAATCCAAGGCCAAGTATGCCATCAAACTTGGTGAAAAAAAAATGTGAGACTCAGCACTCTAGTAGCTTCGATAAAGACCTGACAAAAATTTCCATTATAATATGAGTAAGATCCAGGCCACGTAAGAAATCAGCCAACTAATGTGAGCATGCTCTCAAACTGCAGGCCACAAACCATCGTGTTACATGTAGCAGAGCACAGTTGCAGTAGGTATGATGTAATAAAACATCCGGACTGTTGATATGATGGCCTCTCACCATGGATGGCCTCCTGAATCAAAAAATAAAAAATCAGCCAGATAAGAAGATAAAAAGCTTTTGCCCTTTTTGGTCAAATGTCCAGCTGCTACTGGCCTGCATTAGACCTAATGATTCATGGTACAGATCACATATGCGCATGCCGATCAAGACGTCCAAATGAAGGTCCCCATTGTGGATGGATCATAGCGTGAAATCACACTGACCAGACAATCTGAGAAATCAGGATCCACTTGTCAAGTCTCTTTTGGGATTCTGAGTAATCGGGATCCACTTGATTGGAGTTGGTAAGATTTACAATAAGGACATTATGTGGCCATAAAAGTTTCGGATCAAGATGATTTTTGTTTTTAATGGTGGGCGCTCAATCACCATTTTGTCGCACGTCATCGTTGCCAACTGTTTTAGTGCAAAATATTAGTATACTTTAAATAAATAATTTTTTTTTTTTTTAAAAGAAAGAAAAAGAAAAAAGAAAAACAATGATAAAATAACACAAGTTTCCAAGAAAAATTCATGAGGTTTGCTCTGTTATCATACAGATTATAAGCATCCCTTGTTCCATTTACTATGTCTATGTTTATCAATATGCTTCACTAAATAATGCTGATGTATCTTAAAAAAAAAAAAAAAAAAAAAAAACGAAATAATGCTGATGTGGTGAATAAAAATTTGAATTAATCTACATAAGTTAGGAAAGATAACATCTAATTCCAAGATAATGATGCCTACAATATTATTGCGTAATTGGCAAACTAATCATGTAAGCAGAGGCTTACACAATTGAACTTTTTTTTTTTTTTTTTTTTAAATATTTAAAATGCAAGCAGAGTCATTCCGAATCGAATAAACCATCATTTCAGGGTTGTTTAGAATGTATTATGATAAACACATTAATAACGCTCTACAATGTTAAGTAGGAAATAGTTCATTCCTACACATTTGGCGCAAAGATACATTGCCAGTTGAACCCCTCAAAAGAAAATAAAATAAAAACACGCAACTGCTGGTTGTGCCAACATTAAAAGTTTTACATGAGACAGCGAAATGAAGTTGTTGCAGAAGCAGCCTTTTGCACCAAATAGAGAATTTCATAATTTGGCACATCATGGCAGAATATTCACAACCAAATAGTATTTATCATAAAAATAGCAAGAAGGAAAACTTATAACAAATTCAGTTCATGCAGACAAGAACCTTAAAGCATGATCCTGTGACACTCTGACTAAGAGTTCATAAAGAAGAAAGTTTCTACGTACTTTACGAAAATTAGAGTGATAGTTTCCTATGCACGTAGGTCTCCTCCTTAGGGTATGAGTATACATGACCTCTTCACATGTTGCAATCCTCTTCTTCACCAAGGGCATGTTTGGGTACTTGGAATCGAAAGAAAGGAAAGGGGAAAAAAAAATAAAAATAATGCAAGGGAAGAGGAATGATCAATTCCGTGTTACACCAGAGTGGGCTTTTCCCCGACCATGGGCCCCACCTTGATGTAGGTATTGTATATATACACCATCGATTAGTTTTTATAGATCAATTTACTGCATGGTCCTAAAAGTGAAGCAGATCCAAATATCAAGTGGACCACACAATAGGAAATAGTGGACAATGTGCGCCAATCATTCAAAGCTTCCTAGGACCCACCATAATGTTTATTTTCCATCTAACCTGTTGAAAAGGTCACATGGACTTGGATGAATGGTCAACGGAAGTATCAGCTTGATCCAAACTTTTGTGACCGGATAAGTTTTTAATGGTCAATCACCAATGTTTCCTTTGGTGTGGTCCATTTGAGATTTGGATCCACTTTGTTTTTGGGACTATTCCCTATATTTATCTTGAAAAACTGATGGACGATGTGGATATACAACACATACATTAAGGTGGGCCCCATGGTTTGGAAACACACACAACGATGTTACCCACGTTGCACCTAATCTGCTCCCTAACATGTGAAATCCACTCCAACCAATAGATGCTACACTAAAACGCCGTCCTGATCCTCAAAAATCATGCACATACGTATTTGGGTGGACCACACCAAAGGGAATAATTTGGAGTGTGAACATTCTATGTAAACTGTTTCCAATTGTGTGGTCCACCTAAAACACGGATGGGGCTGATTTTCCAGACATGGATCTAACATGGGGTGATTCACCTGATGGCTGGGGTGGATTTAATATTACTTCCATGGTGGGACCACCTAGGCCTGCTTTTCCTTTTCCTCTTTGAAATAATTTTTATCTCAACACAATAACATTAATTACTCATTAATTACACCTTGAATTAGGCAACTAGATGGATTCTTCAACTACTTTTGTGTGAGCATTTCTCCTGCACACACACACACATATACGTGTGCATGTGTGTATTATTCTGACAAAAGAATGAAGTTTGCTCAGCTATTACACCTCTCATGTGGCAACTAGCATACGATTTTTTATTTAGTCTTTCTGTTCAGGTGCACAAACCATATGAATGCCTGCAGTTGATATTGGCATGACTCGGACCCATGTCCGAGACCCAATTGGCATCCCGATAGTACCCGAAATTCAATGAGATTGGGTATAGGTCCTACAAAACAAAACCTGGACCTGGAAGGATCCCACCCTGCAACAAGAATCAGACCCGTTTTTGCCAGGTCCGGAAACGAACCCAGCCACTGATGACAGCTCAGGTCCGCATGACTTTTGTGAGTTTGCTGACTGGTCGAGTCAACCGAGTCAAGATGAATAAAAAATAATCTTGAGCTGATTTTGGTATACATCGAGTTTAGTGGACAACTAAACCTGGAACTCAGCAGTGTCGAACTGACTCAGTCAAATTGTGAAATGAGTTACCATGTTTTTTGAAATATGGCTCCACATTCACAAGTGTTCCAAAATGAGGACCTATCCACCTATCCAACTTTTTGACATGTAATCAACATAACCAAACAACAAAATCAGAGCTAGAAACTTCGAATTGCAAATTCACATATCCAAATATAAAAATGTAGGGTGAGATTGAGTAGAAGGTAGCTCATCCTCTTTAAGGAAGAGAGCATCCATTGGTAGAAAGAATAGGTCTAGCATGAGAGAAAAGAGCCATTTGGGCTAGCCAAGGCGACTTGCATATATGACCATATATACATTTCAATGCAATGGATCATGTATTGTACACATGAGTGCATTGAAATACATTTGAATGTATGTATAGGCAAGTCATCCTTGGCTACCTAAGAAGGCTCTTTAACTTCATGTAAGACCTCTCTTCCTCTCTTCATTTCTTTCCGTGTACTGGAACGCCCTTATTCGTTTACAAACCTCACTATTTATAGGCAAGTGAAGGAAAGATGGGATTCGTTTGCGTGTTTCATTATTAGTTTTTCTCTTTCTTTTTCGGGACCCATCCCCCACTTTCATTTCTCGTGCCCATACGGAATATATTCTCATGAAATACATGCACCCTTGCATGAATAGAAATGCTATTATGGTTTTGATGCCTAGTGCTGACTAAAACAGCTCGACCGTACATGTGGGGGCCCACCTAATCCTGCAGCCCCTTTTTCTCTTTGAAATAATTTTTATCTCAACACTATAACATTAATCACTCATTAATTACACCTTGAATTAGGCAACTTGATGGATTGTACAACTAGCTTTGTATGAGCATTTCTCAATGCGCTCGAGCTGATTTTAACGCCCCATGAGGTCGAGCTGTGTGGGCCCCACCATGAAGTCTTTCGAACATCTACCCCATCAGTCAGATGCACCATTCCATCGTGAGGCTAGGTCTCAAAAATCAAGTCAATCCGTGACTCGTGTGGGCCACACCAAATACAAAAGTGGGGAGTGGCTGTGCACCATTAAAACATTCATAACCATTTTTGAGGGCCCATCGAGATGTAGTTTGCAAATTCAGCCCATCCATTATGTGTGTCCCACTTGAATGAGGGTTCAGACCAAATTTCAGGCGCATGCAAAACTCAAGTGGGCCCCACCAAGTGCTTTTATATGTTTTAACGGTGTCTTCACGTAATTTTAGATGGTATGGCCTACCTGAGTTCCGTATACGACTGATTTTTGGGATATCCCATAATTTAAAGGGTACCCATGAAATGCACGGTGTTGATGGTCGAAACACATCACGGTGGGGCCCACACAGTTCGACCTCACGGGTGCTTATTGTCAGCTCGAGCGCATTGTACTATATATATATATATATATATATATATATATAATATATATATATTATATATATATATATATATATATATATATGGGAAAATGTACTATGCGCTCGAGCGTAAAGCGGTCGTCCATGAGGTCGAGCTAATGTGGGCCCCACCGTGATGCCGTTCGAAAATCTACCCCCTCAGTTAGATGCACCATTCCATAGGGGGCCCACACGGCTGAAAATCAAGTCAATCTGTGACTTTTGTGGGCCACACCACGTACAGAAGTTAAGAGGGGCCGTGCACCATTGAAATATTCAAAATCATTTGTGGGGACCTTTCGAGACGTGTTTTGATGATGAACATCGTCTATCATGTGTGTCCCACTTGGATGTAATTTTAGACCAAGTTTCAGGTGGTATCTACAACTCAGGTGGGGCCCACTAAGTTCTTTTACATGTTTTTGCGTGTATACTTATGTTTTCCGGGTATGACCCACCTGAGTTACGTGGACGACTGATTTTGGGCTATGGGGGCCCACCCTGGGCTCGTGCATCTGGTGGACGATGTGGATCTTGGAAAGGCATCACGGTGGGGCCACACAGCTCGACCTCATGGACGACCGCTTTACGCTCGAGCACATAGTACCTTTTCCCTCTCTCTCTCTCTCTCTATATATATATATATATATATATATATACACACACGCGTGCGTGCGTATATTATTCTGGCAACAGAATGAAGTTTGCTCAGCCATAACAACTCTCATGTGCCAACTAGCATGCATTTTTTATTTAGTCTATCCGTTCAGGCGCGCAAACCATATGAATGCCTGTAGGTGACATTGGCATGATTCGATATGGTTCCTATATAACAAAACCTGGACCGGGAAGGATCCGACCCAACAAGAATCAAAACTGTTTCGTACCCTAGCCCACCTAATGGGTTGATTGGCATGGTGTTTAGGCCAGGGAATGAGGCCCGCTTGGTAGATGGCTTAGATGTTCCCACTGTCTCCCATGTTGACATATGGGAAAGATTGCATGAGGCCCCCACAACTGGGATTGCTATCTTATCATGCATCCCTATTTTCATACCCTCTAAACACTGTCAATGCTTTCTTCGACTAATATTTCTTTTCTTTAATTTCTATGGCAACTACAAGGTCTCCGTTGTAATATGCAATGATAGATGCAGTCTAGACATTATACTTGTTGATGCTGTTTTCGGCTCGCTCCCTCTGTGGCCCTTGAACCTACACAGGTGGAAGGAAAAAGGTGACATTGGCTTTACCAGGAGACCCTTCGATGCTTAAGTTAGAATCTGGGTCTTAGAATAAGGGTTTTTAGGGGCAAGAGTTTTTGTATACCTGTCACGCCCCAAACATGAAAATCGGATTCACAGGAATCCCGATTGCCGAATCCGGTGCTAACAGCCTCCGTAGTGCCCCATTCTCGGCTCCCAGCACCCATATGCCAGGTTCCGATCCTAGGATCCTACAAGGAGGATTTTCCAACATACATTTATCTCGTAAGAAGCATAACCACAAGTTTACCCAAATCACAAAGGCAACATCATCATCACATATCCACTAATATAAACATTTGAATATAATGCCGAAAGAGAAATACATATGTCAAAATCAAAACTCCAGAAGTCAGTTACATGCTCCAAGCTCCACACCGCTACAACCTAACATCACCTGCACGCATCTATCGTGCATAAGCTTATAGAAAGCTTAGAGGGTGGTGTAAGTATGTGCACAAGGTAAGTGCTAAGTATTCAATATAATGCCATAATCGTACAATATCAGAAATATTGGTAAGATCATGAATCATACGATATCAGAGTAAGCAGAAATACTAACAAGTTCATGAGTCAAACAATATCAGAGTACGCAATACAGATCAATTATGCAAATGAGGGGTCATAAAGAACCAAATATGAAATGCCGAGGATGCAATGCAATATACAATTCCTGATGAGTTCACGAATACTGTTAGCCGTATATAGATCATATAAATATAGAAACACAATAACCCAAAATGTCATATGCTGCGGATGTAATGAAATATGTGGTGCGAATGGAATGACCATGCTGGAGTGTGAAGTTGAGATGATAGTACGTAGTATCGCAGGTTATGGGGTCCATCACAAGGGACTTCTATCCAACCAGTCTCATACCTAATTTGGATAGGCAGACTCAATGTGATAAACTCCTGATCTCAGGTTAGTCACATGCCCCAACCGAAATCCTGACCATTGGGAAGGTACACGTAACAAATAGTTGTGCACCACTAGCCCGAGTGGATAGTGAATGAATGAATGAATGAGTATGCAACTCTTGCTAAATAAGTCCACATATCAGTACTGTTCATCTCTAGGATCATCACCGGGGTCTAGTGCACTCTACACCAGCTTGTCGCCCCATCAAATGCATAACTGGGTAAGTGGAAGAGACCTCACTATCTACCTGGCCAGTAGTCAGCCAATAGCTACCCGGCACGTCAATAGCGGACCCATTCACGAGCTGGTCAAACTCAGCCTAGTTATGCCTACTCCCTCAGGCAGGTAAAGCCACACCCCCTCCCAACCGACCACGACACAGTGGGAGACGCGGCCTACTGGTATACGACCCTCATGCACTCATGTATCCACTCAGTCTCGACGTTAAGGCGTCCTCTGGTACTAAGAGGGTTTAGGAATTTTCACCTAGGGCCATCTATGATAGCCCGATGATAATAACAGATTTTTGATGTCCATCTGGCCATCCACGATATGCCTGTGGAGGCTACGACCCTGATATCACTAGGGCATACAATAATCACAACACACAATGTAAGGTGCACGAGTCATACAATCTAGTCATGCATCAACCATGCGCATATCGTGCGCTCATGTGAGATAACCTCTGCCTATCAGGGAGTCTCATAACAACCTGCCCAATGACATATGTAATGGTCAACCACATATCATAACAAATATGCAGATGATGCGTATGGACATGTATCTTGATGTTATGTCGTCACATACTTATAATCGGTATCAATAACTGACATCGATAATCGACCTCGACAATGTGGACATTTAACCAACGTTGCCCCTAAGGAATGACCCACATAGAGCCTAACATATAGTGGACCCATGACCTCACACAAGGGCCAAATATACAACACCATGGGCCTCACTCAAGAGCTTAATACACATCACGATGGGCCTTTCACATGGGCCTAACATACATCACAATGGGCTCCATCACCTGGCCCTCAAATGCATTATAATGGACCTCGTCATATAGGCCTCATATACATCACATTGGGCCTTAAACACTAGGTGAATACACATCACAACGGGCCTCAAATACGGGCCGCATATACATTACATTGGGCCTCAAACACGGGCCGAATGGACATCACAATGGGCCTCAAATACGGGCCTCATATACATCACAATGGGCCTCAAACACGGGCCGAATGCACATCACAATGGGCCTCAAATACAGGCCGCATACACATCACAATGGGCCTCTTCAATCGGCCTCGACAATTGGAATCGGAATCGACCTCAACCATCGGCCTCGACAATCGGAATCAACCTCGATAATCGACCTCGACAATCGAAATCGGCTTCAACCATCGGCCTCGACAATCGGAATCGGAATCGGCCTCAACAATCGGCATCGACAATCGGAATCGAAATCAGCCTCGATAATCGAAATCAACCTCGATAATTGGAATCGATATCGACAATCGGAATCGACCTCGACAACCGGAATCGGAATCGGCCTCAACAATCGGAATCGGTGAGAATGAGCCTAACAAGACCTAAGGGAAGGTCACAATGTGGACATCCAACTATCATTGTCCATCAACGTGGACATTTAACCAACATCGCTCCCAAGCAGTGGCCTACATAGAGTCAAACATAGAGTGGGCCCATGGCCTCACATAAAGGCCTAATATACATCACAATGGGCCTCATACAAGGGCTACATACGCAACAGGTGGGCCTTGCACATGGGCCTTAGATACATCGCACAGACTACAACCCATGGGCCTAATGCACATCATAATGGACCTCATTAAATGGGCTACAAAAACATCACAATGGCCATGCCATATGGGCCCAAAATACATCTCGTTGGGCCTTAACAAATAGGCCGAAAATACATCACAATGGGTCATGTCATATGGGCCGAAATACATATCAATGGGTCACGACCCATGGGCCTCAAATACATAACATGTGGGCCCTACACCTGGGTCTCATATGCATCAAATGGGCTACGTATCTGGGCCTCGAATACATCAAAAGGGCCACGCGTCATGGGCCTAATACATATCACAATGGGCATTGCCCATAGGCCACGAATATATCACAATGGGTCTTTCATATAGGCTCAATATACATCACTATGGACCGCATAAACGGGCCGCACCAATGGGCCTCATATACGTCACATTGGGCCTTATGTCTGGGCCGCATATACATCAAGCGGGCCGTATTACATGGGCCACACATACATCACATCGGGCGTCGCCAAATGGGCCATAGATACACCATAACGGGCCTTACACGCGTCACTTGGGCCTCAATTATACATTGCAGGTGGGCCCTATAGATGAACAGTATGCATGAAACACACACGTCACGGTGGGTCGCACATGCCAGGTGGACAGACGATGAAGATACAATACATGCATCAATGGTAGGCCCCACATGGTACCGTCCAAAATGGACTGTTGCAAATATACAATGCATACAACTAGTGGGCCCCACCTCCACACGTGCAACACTTGTGGAGTGGGTCCCACATGGACGGTTAGGATATAATACATACCTCATGTCAGACCACAAAACTTGCTGATATCAAAACAGTAGCAAATATAGAGGGGGGTACCTAGCATGGACGGTACGGTAAAACTCACACATCACATGTGGTCCATATAGATGGATGGTAGATACAACTAGAGGTGGGCATTTTTTACCCGATCTGGTGGATCCGACCAGACCAGACCCGATCCAACCCATTCCGAACAGAACCGACGGCCTGGATCGGTGAGGATCGGGTAGGATCATTTAGATCCGACTAGTTTCGAATCTAGATCGGGTAATGATTAATCTGGACCATTCCGATCCAAAAACCTGATCTGATGGATCCAGACAGACCCGATTCGGTCAAATCCGGAGTGAAAATTAATATTTTTACTTTTTCCTATGGTGTGGTCCACTTGAGCTTTGGATATTGGTCAATTTTGAGTTCAATAGCTAATCTAATCTAAGAAAAATGAATGAACGGCTTGGATACACCACATATATTCACGGTAGGCCCCAGCAGAGTTCACTCACTGCGAGTAACTTGCACGACACGTCAATTGGCCTGTAACAGCCATATTCTGATTTCTGAATTACGTGTTTTGCACGTCAATATGGTAGGTTGGAGAGTATTTATCAAAGTGATTTAACCAAGTTCTTTGGGCCCCACCATGATGTATGTTTTGTATCCAACCATCCATCCATTTGGAGAGATCATTTCAGGACAATATCCAAAGAATGAATTAAATCCAAAGCTCCAGTGGACCCCAGCATAAAAAGCTTTATGGACAGTGACACCCACCATTAAAAACTTTTAAGGACTACAAAAGTTTTAGATCAACCCGGTATTTGTGTTTTCCCTTATTTTTGTATTTTACAACTTTTGAACAGGTTGGATTTCAAATAAACGTTACGGTGGGCCTTAGGATAGTTTCAAAGGTGGGAATCACTCTCCCCACTATTTTCTGTGATGTGGTCCACTACAGATTTTTATCTACATCATTATTTGAATCATGCCCTAAAATGATATCTCAAAAATGATGGACGGTGATATAACACATACAGTGTAGTGGGGCCCACAGAATTTTTTGATGTTACTTCATAGCCTGCCCGATGGGACAACACAGGTAGCACTGCAGTCGCCTGGCACTGGCAGGCGGCAGATGTGCCTCTATCTCCGAGTTGTACACGTGTACGAACGACTCAAATGAGATTATGGGAGGCCCACCTTGATGTATATATGTTATCTAAGCCGTTCATCCATTTTGATATATTATTTTAGGCGTTGAATAAAAAATTATGATATATTGAAGATTGAAGTGGACCACACCATATCAAATAATTCGAATAATGCCCAACCCGATCCGACTCGTTTTTCCTGACCGAGTCAGACTCGGATCGGGTCAAGTCAATGTGGCATCAGATCTGTCCGAGTCAGGTGACCTGGACTCGATCTCGGATCGGATCGATTTCGGATTAACATATTAAAATTTCGGATCTGACCGGGTTAGGCCCAATCCAGTCCGACCAGAACCGATGCCTAGCTCTAGATACAACACATGCATCATGGAGTCCACGTAATAGACGACTGAGATAAAACACATATACCAAGGTGAGCCCCACCGTACATCACCTATTGTCCCACCATTCGATAATGGACGGCTGGAATAAAACACATATATCTGATGGTGTCCCACCGTCCTTTGTTGGATTGGATGACGAGGATACAATATATAAATCACGTGGGTCCCACCTGCTGGACCACGTGGATCATACAACAAGGTGGGTTACAGACCCACGGAACTTGCGGACGTCAATACAGCAGCTATATAACTGTTATACACCAGCCAATCCTCTTCACGGAGGTGGGTCCCACACGGTGCCCATCGTAACGTTTATTTTCCATTCAATCTATTCATAAGGTCACGAAGACCTGAAAGAAGAAAAAAAAAACAAATTTCTTACTAAAACTTCTATGACCCAAAAAGGGTTTCAATGGCAGACGTTCAATCCACCACTACTTCATGCCGTGTGGACCACCTGAGCTTCTGTGTACGGCTGATTTTAGGGGTGCCCCACTGTTTAAAGGGGCCCCATCAAATGCACGGTACTGATGTCCAGCACACATCATGGTGGGGCCTGCTGCTGGGACCCACGGTCCCTACCCCTTTTCATTCACAGCGTAGCAGGACGCTGCTGCAGTGTCCTCTGGACGACAGCAGCAGCAGCGCCTGCTGCATATATATAATTTTTATTTTGTTGCAGTTTTTTCCTAAGTGGGGCCCGCATTAGGAGGATCCACTCTATCCATTGGATTCTATGGCTCACGACAAACCAAACGAGCCCAATATTCAGCATGTTTTGGTGTGTAGAAACATCAAAGTGGACCCTAATAGGTTTTAACAGTAAATATCACTGTTTTCTATGATGTAGCTCGCCAAATATTCAGATTGGCTTCATTTTTCGGTTCAACGCCTAAAATGAGCAGGGAAATTAAATGGATGGTGTGGATCAGATACATACATCAAGGTGGGGTCCACATTCAGTGGACTTGGACGGCATGGATGAATGACTTACGTTAGCTGGTTCCACCGTCCATGACTGGACGGTGAACGGTGTGGATATCCACATACATTTCGTGGGCTCCACTGTCCCTTGTTGGACAGTGGGTGACATGGACAAAACGCATACATCATGTGGGGTCTGCATAACACGTGGCCCACTTGATATGAATCAAGTTGATATTTGTATTTCCCTTCATCAATGTCTGTCCAAAACGGACGGCCAAGGTGGGCCGTTTGCTGGACGTCAGTAAGGTGGGCCTAACATTTGGATGGCATGGATATAATGCACACTCATGGTGGGGTGTATCAAGGTGGGCCACACACATCAAGAGAGAGAGAGAGAGAGAGAGAGAGAGAGAGAGAGAGAACGAGCGGTGATGGAGGGACCCCGCCACTATGGGTCCCTCTTTGATACAAAGCATACATCAAGATGGGTCCCACCATATGTGGGCCCTCAAATCACAAAAATCATCGGTAGAAAACCTAAGATCACCAACCTCAAGATCTCTTCTTCCTTTTTCCACCAACGAGTTCTTGAGCTCCAAGGAATCAAGATTCAACGGTTGAGATTGATTTTGGAGGGTGGAGATGGGAGGTAGGAAGGTGGGCCACACCTAGCTCTTTCTCATGGAGAGCTTGGACATCCACCTCCCATGGTTGCTTGGGAGAATAAGTTTGAAAATGGGAGAGAGAGGAGTGATGAGATGATAAGGGATGGATGGAATGGGTGTTGTAAGGAAGGGAATGGAAAGGTATGGGTTTAGTTGAATTTTAGGTAAAAGGGGAGGGATGGGGGGGAGAGAGAGAGTTGACTTGTGATGGGTGAGGTTGCATGGGGCATGGGGTGGTGTACTTGACTTGTGAAATGATGTGTACTTGATTGATTGATGGGACGGGTCGTAGAGATTCTCTCGGGATTCGCAACGGGCGGCGTTTCTTCGGAATGAACGTGGGCCCACATCTCCTGGCCTGGGTATCGGATCGATGTATGAGTCGCAGCGTTGGAACCGCGGCGACAGCGTGGTCGGTAGGGTACAAGTTTCTAGTCGAGTCAACTCCGATATGCAGGATTCAACTTAGAATCATGCACAAACATCGAATACAGGTCAAGGGTCACTGAAATTCGACCGGGAGGACCGCGGAGGCCTATGGAACGGTACGGTCTAGGATACGGGCCTTATAATACCTTTCACCATGAAGGTGTTCTTATTTATAAATGGTGTCGTATCCTGTAAGGTTTCCGCAATTAGAGTAGATTTCAATTTCTTGGGATCCATAATCCCTAATGTTCCTGAATTTTTGGGGATTCTAGTTTATCTCCCGAAAATCTCGAGTGGAGATCCAGAGTTTTACTAGGTAACTTCCAGATATAGAGCAATATAGCTTGACCGACTCTTATCTCTTTAATACAGTCATGCCGAGATAGGTTTTACGTCCAATCTCCACCCACTCTATTGGTCGACCCCATCTATGGATCAGACTAAAGCTCAGGCGGCTCTAGGGCCGACTGATCATAGGTTGATTTAGGCTTTCCTTTGTTAGGCTTCTGATTGAGCCTTAAGGTGCACTTCCTCCCTTAGAGGTTTCACTTTATGACTCAGGACATTCAGGCTACGGTCGGGCTAGGCGCCTCACGATTCGAGCTACGTCTCTCCATTCAACGTTTGGGGGCTTTGGGCTTTGTTCGGACTCGTCACCCGACGAGTCCGAGCCACTACTTCACTAACTCTTCTGACCCTCAAGCCGACTCAAGGACTTGTTATATTTTTCCCCCAACATTGAGTCCCCTACTCCGTGCATCGCCTTAAGGTGGTCGAGGAGTATTTCGGAATTGAGTTGGGTTGTATTTGAGCCGAGTTTATGATGAAACATTTATTGATTGCAGGGCGTTTCACACGACTTTTGAGACATATCATCTCGCTTGGCCATGCATCGGTTCTCTTATCGAGGCCACACGAGCGGAGCAGCCGTCGTTTCAGTATCAGGACATATGAGGATCGGACACGTGGCAAAATACTCAATGACAACGCCTGAGGTACTGCCACTGGTGAAGTTGCGGCGCCCGAGGGAACATCGCTTCGATTCCTCGTTAATGTTGGAGACACGTGGCGACTTTATAAAAGAGGGTCGCCCTAAGCACGCTTTCGCCATTTTCGCGCCTCTTTTGATTCTCCCTTCATCTCCTCGCTCCCTCTTGCAGACTCCAGCATAGTAATCCTCTGTGTCGTTGTTTCCGGCACTCTTGAACCTCTTCTGGTGAGCTCCTTCTTCCTCCCTTTCTTTTCTTTTAACAATGTCTAGCCTCGCAAGCCCTATGGAGGGAGAATACAGCGGTGAAGGTGAAGCGAGCGACTTTTGGGCGGCTTCAGAATCACCCTCACTATTGACAGAAGTTGATAGAGAGGTAGACGTCCTGTTCTGCCATTCAAAGAGGATAATAGACCCTTCGGCAGAGAGGCCGGTGACATCAGTGGGGGCGTCGGACTCACCTCCCGAATATGTGGTCGTTGAAGGGTCCTCTGGTTATTCCGATCTTGAGGAGGGTGGTGAGGAGGAAGTTGGAACCGAGGGAAGGGTCGAAGGGCCTGTCCATTCAGTAATGACAACAGAGGAATTGTCTAAAATCCGGTCCGGATATCATATCCGAACTCGGTCATTTTGACTCTTCCTCATCCAGGAGAGCTACCCGACCAGCCTCCTCCTGGGGCAGTTGCAATTTTCCATGTTGCACTGCAAGCGGTCTACAATTTTCCATGTTGCGCTGCAATGCGGTCTCCGATTACCACTTCAAAAGATTGGTCGGGATCTGCTGGGCAGTCTTGGCATAGCTCCGGGACAGGTTGTACCAAATGGGTGGAGAGACTTGTTTGGTTGAACGGTGCTCTGGGCCGAGATGTAGTAGCCCGAGCTAAGTGTGAATGAGTTTCTTCACCTGTACCAAGGCAGGCACATACTCAGCATCCCGACTGGTTCTTTTTCTATTCTTGGCAAAATACCAACGGGCCTTTAATGACCGACCCTCCTTCATCGAACAAGCATTAGAGGGATAGGCGGTTTTAGGCCCTTTGTCGATGGGAGTTGGCCAAAACAGGGCTTATCCGCCCTTTCGTCCTTCGAACTTTTTACGCGGCAGATAGTGTGGATGTTGAATATAACGCATTTACTCAGCTGGATTTTCGTCGAATTACTGATGCGTCTTCTCCCCTCTTTTCAGTAATACTTAAGCGTCCTCCGGAGCTTTGAGTCCGGAAAGGAGATCTTGTAGGAGGCTTCTCTAGCCGGAGCTTCTTTTCGAGTGGGGCTTCGACTTTGCTGTGACCGGTGAGAGACTAAGTTTTTTTTTTGTACTTCTGACTGTACTGACGTTTGTCTTTCGAACGCAGACATATCTGAGGCTCGGCCCACTCTTCGTCCCCCATCTTAGGTTCAATCCCCACCCCGGCCAGGCTCCCGAGCCTCAAAGAAGCATAAGACGGTCTTGAAAGGCCCAGCGAGGACCGCCCCTCCTACTCCCATGGCTTTTATTGAGGTCGAGGAAGGTATGAAGGTGGCGGAGGCGACGAAAGTGGTAGCAACGGCCTCTTATCAGCCTCGAGAGGCCCCTGAGCCAGAACTGGCCGAGGCACCTATTATCCTGAGAACAGGAGAGGGGACCGCTCAGGGAGGGAGTAACTGAGGAAGAGAGGATAGCCTTCCGCCAGAAGGTTGAAGAGATTCTTCCATGGGCGAGCTGGCAGGAGTTCGTGGGAGAGTTCTTTCGCTTTTGGGGTTGTCTTTCATGGAAGACAAGCTCAGTAGGACTGGGACGCTATTGCTTGAGGTAACAGCACTATTTCCCTCAATTATCTTGCTTAA
Source organism: Magnolia officinalis (assembly GCA_021015155.1). Taxonomy (NCBI): domain Eukaryota; kingdom Viridiplantae; phylum Streptophyta; class Magnoliopsida; order Magnoliales; family Magnoliaceae; genus Magnolia; species Magnolia officinalis. The sequence continues at coordinate 20,660,435 of JAJHSJ010000014.1, forward strand.
GAGACTCCACTATTTTTAAAAAAAAAAAACTTTCCTTCTTATGCAGTTCTCCCCTTGCATGATGAAGGCCCTTGCCGAGTTATCTGCCGTGATCGAGCATGCCAGAGAGGCGGAAGCTCGGCTGTGAGATGCAAAGGCTCGGTGATTGGAAGTGGAGGCTCGGCAATCATTTGCTGAGTCTCAAGTTGTCTTTGTAGAGGGCCAGCTCGAGAAGGCAAAGATTGCTCTTGAGAAGGTCACGACAGAAAGGGACCGCGTTGCCTCGCAATTGGAAGAGGGCAGGGTGGCCTTCGAGCAGGCAGCCATGGAGCGTACCTTGGATTGCAAGAAGCTTCAGGAGCTTGTGACAGGGACCGAAGCTGCTCTCGCAATTGTGAAGGTTGATGCGGTGGAACAGTATCTCTCATCTTCAGCTTATGAGGAGGAGCGAGTCCTTGTCTATCGACAGGGCTACGCAGAATGCATCAGGCTGATGAAAGAGTCTTTCCCCCATCTAGATATGTTCAGCTTCAATGAGAGTGAGTCAAGGTCTAGTGGCGAGGCTGAGGTAGACCCCGAGGCATACACTTATGATGCCTCTGACTACTGCTCCTGATGCGGCTCCATCGGCTCCTGATGCAGCTCCATCAGCATCTTCTGAGTTAGCTCCTGGTGCGCCGGGCAAGGCCGAGCCCTGAAGTTAGTGTGATGGGGCGAAATTCCTTTATGCTCCCCACATCTGCTTCAGGCACGCCAAGCTCAGGGGCTGAGTGTGTCAACAACGGCTAGTGTCATCCTTTACCAATGTCCGAGCGTTGAGCATTTATTAGTTTGTCAATATGATACAATTGTAAACACTGAATCGACAATGTAACACTTTTACTGATCAATGAATATATGTTTTTTGCTACTTATTTGCGCATTCTACATTATTTCCATGATTCATCTAAGTGTTAAAAGAAAACATGCAGAGTGTGGAATGTTGTTTGACCGAGGTAGGGATAGTATATTTTGAGATGCTCGGCATTCCAAGGATGAGGCAGGAGTTGCCCTATTAGGTCTTCTAGTCGGTATGTCCCTGTTCGGACAATATTTGCGATTACGTAAGGGCCCTCCCAATTGGGTCGCAGTGTTCCCGCACCACTTTCCTTGGTATTCTGAAATTTTTTTCGGAGGATTAACTCCCCCGCTTGGAATTGCCTTACTTTGACTCGGGCGTTGTAGGATCGGGACACCAACCGTTGATAGGTGGTTGTTCGAAGTCAGGCCAACTCTTTGATTTCATCCAGGAGGTCGAGGTTGAGGGTCAGCAGCTCCTCGTTGTCTTGCTCGTTGAACGAACTTACTCGGGCGATAGGTAGGCCGATCTCCATAGAGATAATTACTTCTAAGCCAAATGCTAGAGAGAATGGAGTTTCTCCTGTTGCGGTTCGACTCGTAGTTCGGAAGGCCCAAAGAACTTTGGGAAGTTCTTCTTGTAAGTGATATGGTCTCATGCTCCTTTGGTTGTCAAATTTTGATGTGTCAAAACATCTATCTGTGTCTTGTGTTTGTATGGTGATTTATATGTGTTCAGGACACTGCATCAACACTTCATGTATAGTGATTTATATGTGTTCAAGACACTGCATCAACACTTCATGACATTGGATGTCTTCAAGAAATACAAAGTGTACTTCATCATCCTATCAATGTTCAAAGCTACAATGTTGAAGTTCAAGACTCAAGAAACAACTTCAAGACTCAAGAGCAACGCATGAACTAGTTTTCAAGCTGATGAAGATTTTAAGATTAAAGCTACAACAAGTTCAAGATCTCAAGCTTGATAAGGTTCAAATGTCTACATTCGTTGAATGGTTGAAGTTTAATGTCCATACGACATGTTTCGGGTTTGAATGACCATTAGGTTGACCTTAGAGTAGGTCATTTTGGATACATAACTCAATTATATCTTTAATAGGTTTTTGGTCTGTTCTAAGACCAGTCCTAGCCCCTATTTGACCAGTCCTGGCATTGATTCGACCATTCTAAGAAATTCCACGACCAATCCTAAGTTGTTGAGAATTTTTGAAATTTTTTGGTTCACCTACGACCAGTCCTGGTGGTCCTTCGACTAATAGTAGGAGTGACTTTGACTCGATCTCGACCAGTCGTAAGTCTACGACTTAAAGTCCAGCAAGCAATTCTATGGTCCTACGACCAGTCGTAAAGAACTATGACCAGTCGTAGGTGACCCACGACCGGTCGTAGGTTCCCTAAGACCAATCGTGGAACGACTTTCAAAAATCGCACTCCTTATTTCAAATATCCGTCAGATCTACGACCAGTCGTAGATGCGATTTCTGCTTCTATAAATTAAACATGAATTTTAGAGTTTTTCATTGAATTCATAATATTTTCAAGGCTCCACTCTAAGATAAGTTTGTGTTTGTTTTTAAGCTATTTTGTGCGTAATTGCTTTCTCTTTTTACTAGCTTATTTAATTTGATCTTGTTTCAATATTCCAATCTTATTTGAAAAGAGGAATTACCTTATTCCTTCTTCTTGGAATCAAAATCGAATATAGCTATGCCCAACTGGTTAAAATGTAAAATGTATTAGAACTTAGAACCATATAAAGTGAGTATTGGAAATTGAACTTTGACATTCAATCATCTACTCCGATTGGTTCTACCGGGCTGCTACGAAAAGGAGAAATCCAGGTATTTTACAATTCTATAAAATTCATTTCTTTTGGTTTTGTTTGAGGTTAGGCAGAAAAAAATCTCATTGTATTGGTTATCCGAGGAGAGCCAGAAAACTCAGAAAAGAGGGGTTTTTGAATTGTGTAAGCCCAAGTGAAAAAGACATAATTGTAAAGGTTTTGGGTGAACCTGTGAAAACCTATTTGTTAGTGAACGCTAATATCTCCTGTGTGAGGATATTAGGAGTGGAGTAGTATTTTGTGTGGCTGTTGAAAGACAGTTGGTGTGCACACAGGCGAGCCACTATAACTCTTTGTCTTGTGGATTGAATGCTTGCTTAATTTTCATATCTTTTATCATTCAATTGTGTGGAATGTACATGTGAATGTGAATGTTGTAACAATTTACATTTCAAGCAAGTGTGGGGATTGTTGTAATAAATTAGATCTATATTTCTGCATTTAATTTCAATTCTTTGCTATTCATTTATTTCTATTAAAATTGAGTTCTTGATCCAAAAAATGTTCTAGAAATAAGGTTGTCCTACCATAAGCCCTTGTTTATTATGGTGTAAGGTTTGTCCTTAGAACTGAATTTGTATCAATCTCTCGATACTTATTTATTAAGGTGATTTGATTTCAGCATTATGAATTGTTTTGTAATTGTAAGGCTATTGGTTTATTTTATTCCGCTGATTTTATTTTAATTTGGCATAGTCCGATTCACCTCCCCCCCCCTCCCCCTCTAGGACATATAGCTTGGCCTTTTCAAGTGGTATCAGAGCCTAATAGCTCGTTCTTATTGCTTTTTATTTGGATTTATTTCCTGAGCTAACGATCTAAGCTTTATAAAAAGATGTCAAATTTTAATAGCCTTTTAGTCACTAGGCTTCCACCATTTGATGGCTCCAACTATGCTTATTAGAAAGCTAGAATGAGGATCTTCCTCAAATTAGTAGATGAGAGTGTGTGGCGAGCCGCAGTGACCGAATGGAACCCTCCTACCATTGAAGTAACTGAATTCTACGGTTCAAAAACTGTGTCTGTACCTGCTTATTATTTATGGACCACCGTTCAGAAAAGTGAATATAGTGCCAATGCTAAAGCACTAAATGCAATCACTTGCGCACTATCACCGGATGAGTTCAAAAGAATTATATCCTGTGATACTGCAAAGCAAGCCTGGGATATACTAGAAATGACACACGAGGGTACACCAATTGTCGAAAGGTCTAAAGTCCAACTCCTCAAACCAAATTTGAAGAAATTTATATGGAGGAAAATGAAATGTTTATGGACTTTTACATTAGACTAAATGACATTGTAAACTCAATGGGGGGTCTTGGCGATAAAATTTCAGAAGGTAAAGTGTGTGCAAAGATACTACGCTCACTTCCTGAATGGTTCAATTCTAAAGTAACCGCGATCCAGGAACTTCGTGATACAGATAATGAGGGTAGAAGAACTAGTTGGTTCTTTATAAACCTATGAATTAAATTTTAAAGCTCTTAAAGGTAAATCTATAGCTTTGAAATCATCTAAAGATATTTCTCAAGAAAACTCAGATTTAGAAAATTCTGAAGATGATATGGCTCTTTTGGCGAAAAAGTTTTATAAAATTTTCAAAAGCAAGAAAAGAGTCGACTTTCAAAAGGCAGATGAAAAGAAACGATCTAAACCTAAGTCCAAAACTTGGAAGTCTTTGAAAGATAGTCAATGTTACAACTACCAAGAATATGGGCATTTAGCAAACATATGTCCTAAAAAGGACAGACCCAAAAGGAAGGGTATGTTGGCTACTTGGGATGAATCGTCTGATTCTGAAGCATCTTCTGAATCAGAAAATTCTGAAACCGAGTCGGGCAGTGAAGATAAAGCCCTTATGACTCTAGCCAAGTTTACTTTTTCAGATTACGATGATTTAACAAGTGAAGAAAATTTGGATAGTGATCATGAAAATGAAGAAGATCTTCAAGATGCTTATAATGCCTTATATAAAGAAAGTTGTAAAATTGCTGTCAAACTTAAACTTCAAAAAGAAAATTTTTTAAACTCAAAGAATGTTTTGAAACTCTTATTTTAGAAAAATTCCAAATTTCATATTTTTTTAAAAAATCAAAGTGTGATTTGGAATTCAAAACCTTCCTTATTGAAGATTTGAAATCTAAAAATGAGAAACTTAAAAATGAAGTATCTTCTCTTCTGAGTTTGAAGGACACATGGAGATATGCCCAAGGTGATCCAAAATTAGAAAAATTTTTATCCGGATCAAAAAAATGTGGTGATCGATCCGGGTTGGCTATGATAAAAATACATCTCCTAAAAAAAAGAATACTCCTTCCAACTTTGTGAAAGGAGAGACTTCTAACTCAAAAGGAAAAGGTACTAGTCAAGTTTTTTCTAAAAATACAAAAACTTTTCAAAAACCTAAAAGCAGCTATATAAATTTTAAAAATCAGATCAGAAACGCACTAGCTGAAAAGATAATTGATTTACTAAAGGAGCTCTTAAAATCTAACTTAGTAGGTCACTCTTACAACTATAAATAAAAGAAGATCAACTATACTCCTAAACCCAAAACAGTTCTGAAATGGGTTCCTAAGGTTGCCTGTTTGGTTGCTCACACTGCTTTCAAAGCTTCAAGTCATTCAAAATAGTACCTAGATAGTGGATGCTCCAGACATATGACAGGCGACAAGGCTCTATTCACCAATCTTAAAGATATGACTGATGGGTCAGTCACATTTGGTGATGGTAGCAACTACAAGATAATTGGCAAAGGTACGGTTCAACTCTATAACCTTCCCTTATTTAAAGATGTTTTATATGTTGAGGGTTTAAAACACAACCTGTTAAGCATAACTCAAATATGCGATAACAACCATAGTGTTAAATTTTCTAATCAAGGTTGTGAAATTATAAACAAAAAGGGTTCTGTAATATTAACTGGTCGCAGAACTTCTAAAAACTGCTATATAGTAAGCGATGGTAGCTCATCTAAGCAAACGTGCTACATGGTCCATACCGATGAGATAGAATTATGGCATAAACGGCTAGGACATGTACAATACCCAAATTTATACAGATTGAGAAAAGGAGAACTAATTAGAGGTCTACCTAAGATGCAAAAAGTGGACAAAATTTGTGGTGAATGCCAGTATGGTAAATAAACTAGGAGCTCTCACAAAAAGGTGAACTCCAATACCACCACAAGATCACTCGAGCTTCTCCACATGGATCTTATAGGACCAACAAGAATGGAAAGTCGAGATGGCAAAAAATACATCTTGGTTATCGTAGATGATTATATAAGATACACTTGGGTTTTATTCTTGAGGGACAAAACAAAAACCCCTGATGAAGTGAAAAAGATTATAAAACGGATCCAAACTGAAAAATGTTCTCAAGTTAATAAGATCCGTAGTGATCATGGATCCGAGTTTGAAAATAGTAGTTTTGAGAAATTCTGTAGCGATCAGGGAATATTGCATGAATTCTCTGCACCTAAGACTCCTCAACAAAATGGAATTGTCGAGAGGAAAAATAGAGTGCTTCAAGAAATGGGAAATGTAATATTAAATAGCATGAAGCTCCCTAGGAATCTTTGGGCTGAAGCAGTGAATACGGCCTGCTACATTATTAACCATGTTTATATTTGCAAATCTAATAATAAAACGGCTTATGAAATGTGGTTTGAGAAAAAGCTTTTTGTCAAATACTTTCGAGTTTTTGGCAGCAAGTGCTATATTTTGCGTGACCGTGAAAATTTGGAAAAGTTCGACACTAAAAGTGATGATGAAAAGGCCAAGCTATATGTCCTAGAGGGGGGGTGAATAGGACTATGCCAAATTTAAAATAAAATTAGCGGAAATAAATTAAACCAATAGCCTTACAATATGAATCAATTCACAAAGCTAAATTTAAATCACCTTGATAAATAAGAATTGAGAGATTGATACAAATTCAATTCTAAGGACAACCTTACACCATAATAAACAAGGGCTATGGTAGGACAACCTTATTTCTAGAACCTCTTTTGGATCAAGGACTCAATTTTAATATAAGTAATTGAAATAGCAAGGAATTGAAATTAAATGCAGAAGAAGATCTAAATTATTACAACAATCCCCACACTTGCTTGAAATGTAAATAGTTACAACATTCACATCCACTTGTACATTCCACACAATTGAATGATAAAAGATATGAAATTAAGCAAACATTCAATCCACAAGGCAAAGAGTTATAGTGGTTCGCCTGTGTGTACACCAACTATTTTCCAACAGCCACAAAAAAGCTACTCCACTCCTAATATCCTCACACAGGGGATATTAGCGTTCACTATCAAATAGGTTTTCACAGGTTCACCAAAAACCTTTACAATTGTGTCTTTTTCACTTGGGCTTACACAATTCAAAACCCCTCTTTTCTGAGTTTTCTGGTTCTCCTCAGATAACCAATACAATGAAATTTTTTCTGGCTTAACCTCAAACAAACTAAAGGTAAATAAATTTTACAGAAATGTAAAATACCTGGATTTCTCCTTTTCGTAGCAGCCCGATAGAACCAATCGGAGTAGATGATTGAATGTCAAAGTTCAATTTCCAATACTCACATTCATAAGGTTCTAAATCCTAATTGATTTTAGATTTTACTTGTTGGGCGTAGCTATATTTGATTTTGATTCCAAGAAGAAGGAATAAGATAATTCCTCTTTTCAAATAAGATTGGAATATAGAAACAAAATCAAATTAAATAAGCTAGCAAAAAGGAATATTAAATAAGCACAATGTAGCTTAAATAAACAACACAGACTTATCACAGAGTGATCGCTTGAAATTTCTTGAATAGAATCGAGTTGAAGTGTGAAAACTCTGAATTTCGTGTTCAATTTATAGAAGCAAAAATCGCTCCTACGACTGGTCTTAGAAACCTTCGATTGGTCGTAGCTCTAACAGATTTTTGAAAAATTAAGCGCGATCTTTGAAAGTCGTTCCACGACTGGTCGTGAGTAGCCTACGATTGGTCGTGGGACACCTACGACTGGTCGTGGATCTCTACGACTAGTCGTAGGACCATAGATTACGTTGCTGGACTTTGAGTCATAGCTCCACGACTGGTCGTGGACGAGTCGAAGCCACACCTACGACCGGTCGAAGGATCTCCAGGACTGGTCGTGGGCGTACCAAAAATTCCGAAAAATCTTCAACTACTTAGGACTGGTCGTGGAATTTCTTGGACTAGTCGAACCAATGCTAGGACTGGTCGAACAAGAGCTAGGACTGGTCAAAGAATAGACCAAACTTATGTAAAATAAATATTTGATTTATGTATCCAAAGTGACCTACTTAAAGGGTCAACCTAAGGTCATTCAAACCTGAACCATGTCGTATGGACATTGAACTTCAACCATTCAGCGAATGTAGATATTTTGAACCATATCAGGCTTGAGATCTTGAACTTGTTGTAGCTTTAAACTTGAGATCTTCAACATCAGAAAACTACTTCATGCATTGCTTCTTAAGACTTGATCTTCAACATTGTAGCTTCTTGAGACTTCAACATGTAGCATCTTGAACTTCAATAAAGTCATGAAGAGTTTATGCAGTGTCTTGATGCAGTGTCTTGAATACATACAAATCACCATATAAGCACAAGACACAGAAAGATGTTTTGACACATCAAAATTTGACAACCAAAGGAGCATGAGACCATAACACTTACAATCTCCCCCTTTGTCAAATTTGTGACAAAACACCCAAATTATAATACTTCCAATTGAAACTAAGTACACACAACAAGTTCAACAATATAGAAGCATGCTCACAGTTATACATGATAAGAAATAACTAGCATCATTCTCCCATAACTAACCTTAAGAAGCGTAACAGAGAAGCTTAACAGAGAAGCTTAACTCCCCCTGAGTAATAGGTAATTGGAGCACATCATAATCATTAAATTTAAATAAAGTCAAAGGCGCTCCCAAAACTTCTCCCCTTTTTTTTCACAAAATGACAAAGGAAGAAGAGCAATAATGATAAATAAAATAGGAGTTGATTCAAGAAAGCATAAAGCATAATTCAACAAGTCAGTAGTAAGCATGTAAAGTTCAGATTTTTAAAAAAAATATTACAGTCCCATCAAAAATTCAGCCAGAACCAGAAGAGGGAGCAGATTAGAAGGATCAATTTTGTGTAAACCCTTAGCAATCTGCCTCATATATTTGCGTAGATAAGAGAATTGCGTGTCTTGGGTAACACGAATTTGAGCCACCTGCTCTTGAAGGGAATTCAATCTCTCATCAAAATCAAAAGGCTGAAAATCATGATCATCAGCCGAGTCTGACTCAAGTTCTTCAAATAAATCATCCATATTCACGTCTTCAGGAAGATCACCAGCTTGACCTGCATCTCCTGCTTCAGCACCACTGCTACCAGCATCCACTTAGCCATCAGCCAATTCTAAATTCATCTTATTAATATTGGAATTATTAAAAGGGAGATGATGGATGGGTTTTCTCTAGTAGGCATAGCCACGAGCATATGATTTGCCAGCATAGTCAATAAATAACCAAAGGGTATATCACTATGTCCTGGATGGTGACGAGACAGAATAATGGAATGACAAATTAAAGAAGGTAGACATATTTTTGCACCAGAGAGACAGAATGCAAAACACGAACCATAAAAGCAGTGAGTTCGGTTTTATTACCAGAACGGGGATAAAGATTGAGATGAAAATCCTATGAAGTACCCTGTGTCTGGGTAACAAATACCTTGAGGGAAGTGCATGACCTTTATGAGTCCAGTGAACATCCAAATTACATAAATCTCTAGTAAGCATTTTTCGTTCAGATTCTGAGAGACTGTCATGTAAAATATGAATTGGAATGCTCTCATCATTGACAGGTATTTCCATAATATCAGAAATCAAATGTCGATCCACTAAAAACAATCCTTCTTGAGTATCAACTTTAAAAGTTAAATTCTCAAGAGAAAAATCACAGATACATGCAAACATGGATTGGGCAATGGACTGATATGCAGCTCTACCCCAATGTAAGATGTTATCCCATCCCACAGATTCCAACAGAGGAGGGATACAAATGAAGCAATGTGATTAACATTCACAGGACGCTCAACAATAACATTGCGCATACGCAAATCCCGAGCATTAGAAGGATCATTTTCGGGAGAGCGAAGATGGCGTTGTGCAATAGAAGCTGATCTAGTTGAAGAGGGACCTCGAGTAGTTTTCTTTTACCTCTAGCATCCATTTTCAAAGGAGGATTTCAAGGAAACAACAAGATGCAAGATAGAAGAAATAGGGTTTTGTTAGAACAGATTTTTCAAAATAAAACCCAAACTAGCAATGAACGACCAAATAAATTCTACAAGAATGAGATTTGGACACAAATAACAAGAATCTACAAGAAGAAAATAGCAAAAGAACCACTAACCTTGAAGTACAATGAAGGTGGGTTCGACCGGTCGTAGCTAGAGAACCGTTGGAGAGTAAAAAGAAATGAAGAAGAAGAGTCAAAACCCTAAATTAAAGTGAAATCCCGAGTTTCACGACCGGTCGTGTAAGTGTTCGATCGGTCGTAACACGACCGGTCGTATACACTCACGACTGGTCGAGTACGACTCAAAATTTGTAATTTTTTTTCATTAATATTCAAATTTAAGCAAATAAATCATCAAACTTATGTACATTATGATACACCAAATCATGCAAATTCAATTTAAATTGCACATACCGAGATCAAACTTTAATTTATTAAACCTGCTTTTGTCGAGTGGTTTAGTGAAAATGTCCGCAAGTTGAGTCTCGGTTGGAATGTAATCCAAATATATTACCTTTTCTTCCACTAATTCACGAATGTAATGAAATCTAATGTCAATATGCTTAGTACGTGAATGCTGAACTGGTTTTTTAGAGATATTTATTGCACTGGAATTATCGCAAAAAAAATCATAGAATCCTGAGTAATTCCATAATCGCTTAACATTCGTTTCATCCAAACAAGTTGAGTACATGCATTTCCAGCAGCAATGTATTCAGCCTCAGGTTGATAGTGATATAGAGCTTTGCTTCTTACTAAACCAAGAAACAAGACAATTTCCAACGTAAGAAGAAACAACCACCACTGGTTGATTTCCTATCATCAATGTTTCCAGCCCAGTCAGCATCTGCATACCCTGCTAATTGAACATTAGTCTCATGTGGATACCAGAGACCCAGTTTAGTAGAACTTGCGACATATCGCATAATCCGCTTAACAGCAGTTAAGTGAGATTCTTTAGGATTTGATTGATAACGAGCACAAATACCAACACTCAAAGCGATATCTGGTCTACTAGCAGTCAGATAAAAAGCAAACTACCAATCAAACTGCGATACAATTTAGGATCCACATCATTACCCGTAGAGTCTTTTGAGAGTCTCAAAGTTGTACTCATAGGAGTATCAAAATTTTTACCTTTCTCAAATCCAAATTTCTTAATTAAACTCTGAGCATATTTGGTTTGAGAGATAAAAATTCCATCAGGTTGTGTTTTACTTGCAACCCTAGAAAATAGTTTAATTCTCCAACCATGCTCATTTCGAATTTAGACTTCATCAAATCTGCAAACTCAACAGTCATGTTAGTACAGGTTGATCCATAAATAATATCGTCAACATATATTTGAACCATTAGAATATCATCGTTATGTTTCTTAACAAAGACCGTCTTATCAACACATCCCATCTGAAAATTATGACTCAGTAAAAACTTAGTCAGTTTTTCGTACCATGCTCTGGGAGCTTGTTTCAGACCATAGAGAGCCTTCTTAAGACGATACACATGATCAGTAAATTAGGATCTTCAAACCTTTAGGATCTTCAAAACTTGTAGGTGTTCAACATATACCTCTCATGTAAATCACCATTCAGAAAGGCACTCTTTACATCCATTTGGTAAATTTTAATCTTCCTAAAACATGCAATGGAGATAAAAAGTCTGATTGATTCAAGACGAGCTACAGGGGCAAATGTCTCATTATAGTCAATACCTTCAATTTGTGTGTACCCCTGTATAACTAGTCTTACTTTATTTCGAATAATATTTCCAAGTTCATCAGATTTGTTTTTGAAAATCCATTTTGTTCCAATAATATGTTTATCTTTAGGTCTAGGAACAAGGTGCCAGACATCATTTTTGACAAACTGATTAAGTTCTTCTTACATCGCAAGAATCCAGTTTTCATCCGAAAGTGCTTCTTTTACGTTAACCGGTTCAATCTGGGATGTAAAGCATACGTAGTTACATATGTCCTCTAATTGTCTACGAGTGCGCACACCAGTGAGAGGGTTTCCAAGTATTTGAGAAGTTGGATGATTTTTTAACAGTCCTTAATTCAGAATTAGGTTCACTTGATGAAGTTTCTTATTTTCAAGAATAAGCACTTCATCATTATCTGAACTAGGGACAGGTGTATTTAAAAGATCGTCAATCACAACATTTATTGACTCTTGAATCACACCGGTCCTGTTGTTCAGAACTCGATATGCACGACTGTTTAAAGAATATCCTAAAAAGATCCCTTCATCACTTTTAGTGTCGAACTTTCCCAAATTTTCACGGTCACGCAAAATATAGCACTTGCTGCCAAAAACTCGAAAGTATTTGACAGAAGGCTTTTTCTCAAACCACATTTCATAAGCCGTTTTATTATTAGATTTACAAATATAAACACACGGTTAATAATGTAGCAGGCTGTATTCACTACTTGAGCCCAGAGATTCCTAGGGAGCTTCATGCTATTTAACATAACATTTCCCATTTCTTGAAGCACTCTATTCTTCCTCTCGACAATTCCATTTTGTTGAGGAGTTTTAGGTGCAAAGAATTCATGCGATATTCCCTGATCGCTACAGAATTTCTCAAAACCGCTATTTTCGAATTCGGACCCATGATCATTACAGATCTTGTTGACTTGAGAACATTTTTCAGTTTGAATCCGTTTTATAATCTTTTTCACTTCATCAAGGGTTTCTGATTTATCTCTCAAGAATGAAACCCAAGTGTATCTTGTATAATTATCTACAATAACTAAGATGTACTTTTTGCCACCTCGACTTTCCGTTCTTGTTGGTCCTATAAGATCCATGTGGAGAAGCTCGAGTGGTCTTGTGGTGGTATTGGAGTTCACCTTTTTTTGAGAGCTCCTAGTTTGTTTACCATACTGGCATTCACCACAAATCTTGTCTACTTTTTGCATCTTAGGTAGACCTCTAATTAGTTCACTTTTGTTCAATCTGTATAAATTTCGGTAGTGTACATGTCCAAGGCGTTTATGCCATAATTCTGTCTCATCGGTATGGACCACGTAGCATGATTGTTTAGATGAGCTACCATTGCTTACTATATAGCAGTTTTGTAACGCCCTGAAAATCGGGGGTCGAGCATAAACTCAACTCCCGAGTTCCAGAACATCACTTATGCAACAAAATGAATGATGATTGGATGTTGACAGTATTCGTGCGTTAAACATGAGTGAGATTAAGCCAAAACAGCATATCATACTCCAGAGACAGTTAAATTTGCAAGCGGAAGACTGTGATAGATAGATAAAATATATAACCTATGATGAGTCTCCAGAGTGTGATAACATTACCAGGTTAAATAAATATAAGTGCAGTTCTAGAATATACCAAATGTGAGGAAGTGTAATGCCTCCTATCCCATGTACCATAGCCCCGTCAATACAATATTAGGTCTTGATTGACCTGCCAGAGAGATACAGATAGGAGAACTCCTCCTATCATCACAAAAGTAGTCCGGCTCTGCTTCACAAGCATCGCCATCACCTGAAACTCAACAAATCTGGTTGGTGTGTACAACACCGTCCCGTAACGTGGGAGTGAGTGATCAACTCAGTGGAACAGTAAAGCATAAGTTAACATGTTATCAAATCAATCAAGCAGTAATGATAAAGCAGTACAAATCAAGCATTTCTAACTACTCTTGTTAAATGCAAAAATGATTGACATGATGCTGTATGCCCTTGCCAAACCACCCTCAAGCGACATCATCTTACGTTAGCGAATGCTTACTCCCTCAGTGCGCCACATCTACAAAGCACATGCGGTGCGATGATGCTCATGATTACCAAGTTTTTATTAGTCCATTTCAAACCAGTATTGGGAAACTAAGGTACCTCCCTTGTATCATTCCCAAACATGATCCATTCTAGGGTCGTCAATCCTAGATAATCTCATACGATATTATGGTTTGAGAAGCGTAGTGAAGGCATCGCAAAGGGCTCATCACCCGTCAGCGCGGATACAGATCTCACCGTATGCGGCTCAATTGCTGGCCGTCAGCTCGAGTACAGGTCTCACCGTACTCGGCTCAATCACTAGCCGTCAGCTCAAGTACAGGTCTCACCGTACTCGGCTCAACTCACACTCTAGTTGCTGTGAAAGACTCGTGGCCAATCACAGACCCTTGGAGTGTACTCGATGATACCATGGAGGACTCGTCGCCCGTCAGCACGAGCACAGATCTCACCGTACTCGGCTCTCGCCGAAGTATCGACAGCTCGAATACAGTGTCCCATACCACCGTATTCGGCTCACGAGTTGGTTGCGCAATGGTCACTACGGGGAGGCACATGGCCCCAGCGTAGGTCGACAGCTCGACCACGGTGTCCCATACCACCATGCCCGGCTCATGCGTCTTAGCGGATCGAGGTACCATGGTTAAAAAGGGGTTTCACTGGTAAGTTTGGTACCCTAGGTTCAAGCAGTAGCGACCAAACAGGGTGAACATACATAAGGCAGATCGGGTTACTTGATGAGCTCGACTAGCACGATCGCCCGTTGAGCTGCACGACATGAAGTGCATAAACAACTTCGTGTGGCCTAGTCACTGCCGACAGGCAACGCACGACTCGAGTTCGTTGAACACATCCCACGTGGCAAATGAATCTCAGCCACGAGTTCAATCCCGTTACCGATTGCCTGGACTATAATCATAGCCCCAAACACAATCAATTACAGAGATATTAAGCAGTAATGATCAGGATTCAAATCATACAATCAGTCTGGTATTATCCGTTTAGGGCTGCCAGGGCTGTTGCACGCACTCGTTGCTCCGCTCCCCCATCACCCATGACGGATCATACAACATAAATATATTTAAACATATGCATTACATAGTTAAAATCATAAAACAGCTGAGCATGTTATGAAGCACAACACAAGCATGAGTTTGTACATGTTCAAATCCTAATCACACAACTATCAAAGGAGATCATACACATAGTGAAAAGAGGTTGAGAATCATATCTCAACACCCTTATATATTACAATTTGCCAACTACTACACATTCAGACATTTCAAGAAACACTTAAACAAACATACATCAACATACATGACATATGTCGATCACATAGGCATTAGGCCAAATCCTTTCGCTAGGGAGTTGCCCCAAACATAACACGCGTACACCCACGACGGATAGTCATGGCAAGCAGGAATCCAAGTTCCATATCCATTCAGTCATTTCCACAAACACTTGGGCCACACATTTTAGCATATATAGTGTATACTGGCCGTGGCGTGATTTAGGGCAAATCCTTTCGTCAAAGGGATATCGCCATTACAACAATCATATATCCATGACAATTAGTCATGGCGAGCACGAATGAGAATGCTATACTCATTCAGCCATTTTCACAAACACTTAGAATACACTATTCCAACATACCTAGTGTATGTTAGCAAACATGTATTAGGGCTATTCTTTCGCTAAGCGGTTATTTTATCCGCGTATACCATATTCATACAACAATTAATCATGACAATTATATTTCCAAAATCCGCACGTATGCGGTATTTCTAAAATACGCAATTTCAACATACATGACATTTACACATGAACATGTATTTTTGCGATTCTTTTCGCCAAACTAACATTTTATCCACACATGATATAATCAAACATTAAATAAACATGTCAAACATTTTCCCAAGAAAAATACGTATACGGTATTTCTACGTATATCTAGAGTATGTGAAAATCCATATTCTTTATCGCTAATCGAAACAGGAAACGGAAAGCACTTTGTACATGTGCATTTGCATGCAGATCATGAATCTATCATTATCTGACATTGAAAGCGTTGAAAAACGTAACTTATACGCTTAAAGTCCTCACCTTTGGTCGTAGAATCGTAACGGAGACGATAGGTTTGCTAAGCTTCCGTATTCGGCAGTTTGGCAACCTAGAGAACGAAATAGGTTAGCTATTTCACAACCTACAACAGTCTAAACCCCAAAACAGGTTAGGGTTAGGGTTTCTTACCTAGAAACGGGGCTGGAATCGCCGGAAAAGCGATGAGAACGAGATGGTGCAGCCCGTGTGGTGGCAGGGAACGACGGCAGGGAGTTTCTCCCACTTCTCCCTCACTTTCTCTCTCTCTTTTCCCTCTCTCAAATCCAAATTCGTATGGCTGGAATGGGAGAGGGTTTAAGGTCCTTATATAGCCTCAAAACTCACCGAAATAGACTCCTGTTCAAAGGTTACTGCTAATATAGGTATTTCGTCACTTTTCCAGCTCAAAAGAGAGGTTCTGGTGGCCCTCCTTGAGCCAAATGTCAGACTTAAGCTCACCACACATGGATCTATGAGGGATTACGTTTTCGACTCGAACGGATTCTCAGATCGCACGTGGCGGGCCACTTTCAGTTCAACGGTCAGTGGGCCACGATCCGAAATTCCAAGTACATGTAAATGTTCCTGAAATTTTTCCTGATCCGAGGGTGTAATTTGGTCTGATTCTGACGGTCTGGTTGCTTAATACTGATGCGCAAGCGAAAGGTGCCAGATCACTATTCCAGATATTTTTATTAGGATGGAAATAGTGTTTTTCACACACCCTCGCTCCGGATCGAAATAAATGGCCGTGGGACATCGGAATCGCCTGATTTTTGAGATGATTGTCAAGCCCAGTGGGGCGGTCCTGGTTCCTTAGCTTCGTGTTAATCGGACTCCCGATGTGCGATCTAGACCTCATACGAAGTTTCGTTTCAGTCCCGAGAGCAGACGGTAATGAGTTCGGTTCTAAACTTTAGGGTAACCTAGAGTCACATGTTTTACAAGTTTTGGGTCTTGCAGATCGTATTTAAAGCGATCCCAACGGATTTCATGGCTAGTCGAGTTTGCGCTTAGTTAACTTTGTTAAATTTCTAAAGGATTTAATCCTAATTGTTTTCTGGTTGAGATGGTACTTAGGCCTTTGTAGTTTGTATATAAAGTGATCCAAGTTTTACTACTTAGCTAGTTTAAGTTAGTGTCTAGGGCGAAAGTGCTTTGAAAAATTGAAAGCACAAGGTAGTAAAGGGGTGGGATTTGTGAAGGAAATGGGTTCAGGAGCGATTTTAGACTATGGGATTTAGTTTTGACAGGTTGATAAGGTCTTAGGATCGACCCATTGCCCTAGAACGTCTAATCCCAGGTTGGCAAAAATCCGGGATGTTACAAGTTTTCAGAAGTTCTGCGACTAGTTAATATTACAGAACCCTTTTCGTTTATAATTTCACAACCTTGATTAGAAAATTTAACATTATGGTATTATCGCATATTGAGATATGCTCAACAGGTTGTGTTTTAAACCCTCAACATATAAAACATTTTAAATAAGGGAAGGTTATAGAGTTGGACCGTACCTTTGCCAATTATCTTGCAGTTGCTACCATCACCAAATGTGACTGACCCGTCAGTCATATCTTTAAGATCGGTGAATAGTGCTTTGTCGCCTGTCATATGTCTGGGGCATCCACTGTCTAGGTACCATTTCGAATGGCTTGTAGCTTTGAAAGCAGTGTGAGCAACCAAACAGGCAACCTTAACAACCCATTTCAGTACGGTTTTGGGTTTAGGATAATAATTGGTCTTCTTTTGTTTATAGTTGTAAGAGTGACCTACTGAGTTAGATTTTAATAGCTCCTTAAGTAAATCAACAATTTTTTCAGCTAGAGGGTTTCGAATCTGATTTTTGAAATTTGTATAGCTGCTTTTGGGTTTTTGAAAAGTTTTTGTATTTTTAGAAAAAACTTGACTAGTACCTTTTCCTTTTGAGTTAGAAGTCTCTCCTTTCACAAAATTGGAAGGAGTATTCATCTGTTTAGGAAATGTGATTTTATCATAGCCCAACCCGGATCTATCGCCACATTTTCTTGATCCGGATAATAATTTTTCTAATTTTGGATCACCTTGGGCATATCTCCAAGTGTCCTTCAAACTCAGAAGAGAAGATACTTCATTTTTAAGTTTCTCATTTTCAGATTTCAAATTTTCGATTAAAGAGGTTTTGAATTTTAGATCACACTTTGATTTTTCAAAACAATCTGAAATTTGGGATTTTTGTAAAACAAGAGTTTCAAAACATTCTTTAAGTTTAAAACACTTTTCTTTTTGAAGTTTAAGTTTGACAACAATTTTAGAACTTTCCTTATATAAGGCATTGTAAGCATCTTGAAGATCGTCATCATTTTCATGATCACTATCCAAATTTTCTTCACTTGTTAAATCATCGTGATCTGAAAAAGTAAACTTGGCTAGAGTCATAAGGGCCTTAAGTTCACTGCCCGACTCAGTTTCTGAATTTTTTGATTCAGAAGAGGCTTCAGAATCAGACGATTCATCCCAAGTAGCCAACATACCCTTCCTTTTGGATCTGTCCTTTTTAGGACATTTGTTTGCTAAATGCCCATATTCTTGACAGTTGTAGCATTGACTATCTTTCAATGATTTCCAAGTTTTAGACTTAGGTTTGCAACGTTTCTTTTCATTTGCCTTTTGAAAATCGACTCTTTTCTTACTTTTGAAAATCTTATAAAACTTTTTCGCCAAAAGGGCCACATCATCTTCAAACTTTTCTGAATCTGAATTTTCTTGAGTAATACTTTTAGATGACTTCAAAGCAATAGATTTACCTTTAAGAGCTTTAAAACTTAATTCATAGGTTTGTAAAGAACCAACTAATTCTTCTACCTTCATATTATCCGTATCACGAAGTTCTTGGATTGCGGTTACCTTAGAATTGAACCGTTCAGGAAGAGAGCGTAGTATTTTTGCACACACTTTACTTTCTGGGATCTTATCGCCAAGACCCCACATTGAGTTTACAATGTCATTCAATCTAGTGTAAAAGTCCATAAACATTTCATTTTCCTCCATATGAATTTCTTCAAATTTAGTTGTGAGGAGTTGGACTTTAGATTTCTTGACAATTGATGTACCTTCGTGTGTCATTTCTAAAATATCCCAGGCTTGCTTTGCAGTATCACAGGATATGATTCTTTTGAACTCATCCGGTGATAGTGCGCAAGTGATTGCATTTAGTGCTTTAGCATTAGCACTACTCTCATTTTTCTGAAGTGTGGTCCATTGGTAATACGGTGTAATTTTCATAGATTTTGAACCATCAACACCAGTTACTTCCATAATAGGAGGTTTCCATTCAGTCACTATGGCTTGCCACACACTTTCATCCATTGATTTTAGGAAAATCCTCATTCTGGCTTTCCAATAGGCATAGTTGGAGCCATCAAAGGGAGGAGGTCTAGTAACTGAAAGGCTATCAAAATTTGACATCTTTTTATATAGCTTAGATCGTTAGCTCAGGAAATAAATCCAAATAAAAAGCAAAAAAAAATGAGCTATTAGGCTCTGATACCACTTGAAAAGGCCAAGCTATATGTCCTAGAGGGGGGGGGGGGGGGGTGAATAAGACTATGCCAAATTTAAAATAAAATTAGCGGAAATAAATTAAACCAATAGCCTTACAATATGAATCAATTCACAAAGATAAATTTAAATCACCTTGATAAATAAGTATTGAGAGATTGATACAAATTCAGTTCTAAGGACAACCTTACACCATAATAAACAAGGGCTTATGGTAGGACAACCTTATTTCTAGAACCTCTTTTGGATCAAGGACTCAATTTTAATATAAGTAATTGAAATAGCAAGGAATTGAAATTAAATGCAGAAGAAGATCTAAATTATTACAACAATCCCCACACTTGCTTGAAATGTAAATAGTTACAACATTCACATCCACTTGTACATTCCACACAATCGAAGATATAAAAATTAAGCAAACATTCAATCCACAAGGCAAAGAGTTATAGTGGTTCGCCTGTGTGTACACCAACTGTTTTCCAACAGCCACACAAAAAGCTACTCCACTCCTAATATCCTCACACAGGGGATATTAGCGTTCACTATCAAATAGGTTTTCACAGGTTCACCAAAAACCTTTACAATTGTGTCTTTTTTCACTTGGGCTTACACAATTCAAAAACCCCTCTTTTCTGAGTTTTCTGATTCTCCTCAGATAACCAATACAATGAGATTTTTTTCTGGCTTAACCTCAAACAAAACCAAAGGTAAATAAATTTTACAGAAATGTAAAATACCTGGATTTCTCCTTTTCATAGCAGCCCGGTAGAACCAATTGGAGTAGATGATTGAATGTCAAAGTTCAATTTCCAATACTCACATTCATAAGGTTCTAAATCCTAATTGATTTTAGATTTTACTTGTTGGGCGTAGCTATATTGATTTTGATTCCAAGAAGAAGGAATAAGATAATTCCTCTTTTCAAATAAGATTGGAATATAGAAACAAAATCAAATTAAATAAGCTAGCAAAAAGGAATATTAAATAAGCACAATGTAGCTTAAAATAAACACAGACTTATCACAGAGTGATCGCTTGAAATTTCTTGAATAGAATCGAGTTGAAGTGTGAAAACTCTGAATTTCGTGTTCAATTTATAGAAGCAGAAATCGCTCCTACGACTGGTCTTAGAAACCTTCGACTGGTCGTAGCTCTAACAGATTTTTGAAAAATTAAGCGCGATCTTTGACAGTCGTTCCACGACTGGTCGTGAGTAGCCTACGACTGGTCGTGGATCTCTACGACTGGTCGTAGGACCATAGATTACGTTGCTGGACTTTGAGTCGTAGCTCCACGACTGGTCGTGGACGAGTCGAAGCCACACCTACGACCGGTCGAAGGATCTCCAGGACTGGTCGTGGGCGTACCAAAAATTCCGAAAAATCTTCAACTACTTAGGACTGGTCGTGAAATTTCTTGGACTAGTCGAACCAATGCTAGGACTGGTCGAACAAGAGCTAGGACTGGTCGAAGAATAGACCAAACTTATGTAAAATAAATATTTGATTTATGTATCCAAAGTGACCTACTTAAAGGGTCAACCTAAGGTCATTCAAACCTGAACCATGTCGTATGGACATTGAACTTCAACCATTCAGCGAATGTAGATATTTTGAACCATATCAGGCTTGAGATCTTGAACTTGTTGTAGCTTTAAACTTGAGATCTTCAACATCATAAAACTACTTCATGCGTTGCTTCTTAAGACTTGATCTTCAACATTGTAGCTTCTTGAGACTTCATCATGTAGCATCTTGAACTTCAATAATGTCATGAAGAGTTTATGCAGTGTCTTGATGCAGTGTCTTGAATACATACAAATCACCATACAAGCACAAGACACAGAAAGATGTTTTGACACATCAAAATTTGACAACCAAAGGAGCATGAGACCATAACACTTACAGATGAAGGGATCTTTTTAGGATATTCTTTAAACAGTTGTGCAAATCGTGTTCTAAACAACAGGACCGGTGTGATTTAAGAGTCAATAAATGCTATAATTGACGATCATTTGAATACACCTGCCCCTAGTTCGGATAATGATGAAGTTCTTATACTTGAAAAACAAGAAACTTCATCAAGTGAAACTAATTCTGAATTAAGGACTGTTGTTAAAGATCATCCAACTTCTCAAATACTTGGAAACCCTTTCACTGGTGTGCGCACTCGTAGACAATTAGAGGACATATGTAACTACGTATGCTTTACATCCTAGATAGAACCGGTTAACGTGAAAGAAGCACTTTCTGATGAAAACTGGACAATTGCGATGCAGGAAGAACTTAATCAGTTTGTCAGAAATGATGTTTGGTACCTTGTTCCTAGACCTAAAGATAAACATATTATTGGAACAAAATGGATTTTCAAAACCAAGTCTGATGAACTTGGAAATATTATTCGAAATAAAACAAGGCTAGTTGTACAGGGGTACACACAAATTGAAGGTATTGACTATGATGAAACCTTTGCCCCTGTAGCTCGTCTTGAATCAATCAGACTTTTTATTTCCATTGCTTGCTTTAGGAAGATTAAAATTTACCAAATGGATGTAAAGAGTGCCTTTTTGAATGGTGATTTACATGAAGAGGTATATGTTGAACAACCTACAGGGTTTGAAGACCCTAAGTTTACTGATCATGTGTATCGTCTTAAAAAGGCTCTCTATGATCTGAAACAAGCCCCCAAAGCATGGTATGAAAAACTGATTAAGTTTTTACTGAGTCATAATTTTCAGACAGGAATTGTTGATAAGACGCTCTTTGTTAAGAAACATAACGATGATATTTTAATGGTTCAAATATATGTTGATGATATTATTTATGGATCAACCTGTACTAACATGACTATTGAGTTTGCAGATTTAATGAAATCAAAGTTCAAAATGAGCATGGTTGGGGAATTAAATTATTTCCTAGGGTTGCAAGTGAAACAACAACCTAATGGAATTTTTATCTCTCAAACTAAATATGCTCTAAACTTAATTAAGAAGTTTGGATTTGAGAATGGTAAAAATTTTGATACTCCTATGAGTACAACTTTAAGACTCTCAAAAGACTCTACAGGTAAAGATGTGGATCCTAAATTGTATCGTAGTTTGATTGGTAGTTTGCTTTACTTGACTGCAAGTAGACCAGATATCGCTTTGAGTGTTGGTATTTGTGCTCGTTATCAATCAAATCCTAAGGAATCTCACTTAACTGCTGTTAAGTAGATTATGCGATATGTCACAAGTTCTGTTAAACTGGGTCTCTGGTATCCTCATGAGACTAGTGTTCAATTAGCCGGGTACTTAGATGCTGACTAGGCTGGAAACATTGATGATAGGAAATCAACCAATGGTGGTTGTTTCTACATCGGAAATTGTCTTGTTTCTTGGTTTAGCAAGAATCAAAGTTCTATATCGCTATCAACAGCTGAGGCTGAATACATTGCAGCTGAAAATGCATGTACTCAGCTTGTTTGGATGAAACGCATGTTAAGCGATTATGGAATTACACAGGATTCTATGATTTTGTATTGTGATAATTCCAGTGCAATAAATATCTCAAAAAATCCAGTTCAGCATTCACATACTAAGCATATTGACATTAGATTTCATTACATTCGTGAATTAGTGGAAGAAAAATTAATATCTTGAGGATACATTCCAACCGAGACTCAACTTGCGGACATTTTCACTAAACCGCTCGACAAAAGCAGGTTTAATAAATTAAAGTTTGATCTCAGTATATGCGATTTAAATTAAATTTGCATGCTTTGGTGTATCATAATGTACATATATTTGATGGCTTATTTGCTTAAATTTTAAAATCATTTGAAAAATTGTAAATTTTGGTTGGTACTCGACTAGTTGAATTCACTTTATTTTGGGGTTTTGGATCTTCTTCTTCATTTCCTTTGGTCTCTCCAACGAGCCTAGCCTCGATCGGTCGAACCCACCTTCATGATACTTCAAGGTTAGTGGTTCTTTTGCAATTTTCTTGTAGATTCTTGTTATTGGTGCTTCAAATTTCACTCTTGTATAATCTATTTGCTCTTTCATTGCAAGTTTGGGATTTTCTCTTAAAAAATTTGTTCTATCAAAACCTCACTTCTTCTTTCTTGAATCTTGTAGTTTCCTTGATTCCTCCTTTGAAAATGGATGCTAGGGGTAAAAAGAAAACTATCCGTGGTCCCTCTTCATCTCGATCAACATCTATTATGCAACGTCATCTTCGATCTCCCGAAAATGATCCATTAGATGTTCGTGATTTGCGTATGCGCAATGTTATAGTTGAGCATCCTGCTAATGTTAATCACATTGGTTCATTTGGTATCCTTCCTCTATTACAATCTGTGGGATGGGATAACATCTTACATTGGGGTGGAGCTGCATACCAGTCCATTGCCCAATCCATGGTTGCATGTATCTGTGATTTTTCTCTTGAGAATTTAACTTTTAAAATTGATACTCAAGAAGGCTTATTTACCGTGGATCACCATTTGATAGCTCACCTTATGAAAATTCCTATCAATGATAAGGGCATTCCGATTCATATATTATCTGATAAAATCTCAGAATCTGAAAGACAAATGCTTACTAGGGATTTATGTAATTTGGATGTTCACTTGACTCATAAAGGTAATGCACTTCCTTTAAGGTATTTATTACCCAGACACAGAGTGCTTCACATGATTTTCATCTCAAATCTATATCCGTGTTCTGGTAATAAAATCGAACTCACTGCATTCATGGTTCGTGTTTTGCATTCCGTCATCTTTGGTGCGAAAATCTATCTGCCTTCGTTAATTTGTCACTCCATTATTCAGTTTCGTCTCCATCCAGGTCATAGGGATATTCCCTTTGGTTATCTAATGACTATGTTAGCCAATCATATGCTCGTGGCTATGCCTATTAGAGAGAAACCCATCCATCATCTCCCTTTTAATAATTTTAATATTAACAAGATGAATTTAGAATTGGCTCATGGCCAAGTGGATGTTGGTAGCAGTGGTGCTGAAGCAGGGAATGCAGATGAAGTTGGTGATCTTCCTACAGACATAAATATAGATGATATATTTGAATACCTTGAGTCAGACTCGGCTGATGATCCTGACTTTCAGCCTTCTGATTTTGATCAAAGGTTGAATTCTCTTCAGGAACAGGTGGCTCAAATTCGTGTTACCCAAGACACTCAATTTTCTTATTTACGCAAATATATGAGGCGTGTTGTTAGGGGTTTACACAAAAGTGATCCATCTAATCCTGTTCCCTCTTCTGGTTCTGACTGACAATTTTACGTTTGGTTTGTAATAACTGGTATTTTACTTTGCTCTATGGCTGCACTATGTTTGCTTGACTGACTTTTGTTGAATTATGCACTATGCACTTCGAACTTTTTATTTCTTGCAACTATATTCCAACTCCTACTTTGCTTAACCTTAGCTTGCCCTTTGTCGTTTTGTGTCAAAAAGGGGGAGAAGTTTGGTGAAGTTTTGGCTAAATTTAATGATTATTATTATGGGATTATAAAGTAGTTTGGATTTGTTGTTACTCAGGGGGAGTAAGCTAGATGTTGCTTATGATGTTTATATAACTAATGCATGATTCACTATTGAACCTGTTGTGCTTGTATCTCTCTTATTCTTATTGGAAGATAGTATTATTATTTGGGTGTTTTGTCACAAATTTGACAAAGGGGGAGATTGTAAGTGTTATGGTCTCATGTTCCTTTGGTTGTCAAATTTTGATGTGTCAAAACATCTATCTGTGTCTTGTATTTGTATGCTGATTTATATGTGTTCAAGACACTGCATCAACACCCCATGTATGGTGATTTATATGTGTTCAAGACACTTCATCAACACTCCATGTATGGTGATTTATATGTGTTCAAGACACTGCATCAACACTTCATGACATTGGATGTCTTCAAGAAATACAAAGTGTACTTCATCATCCTATCAATGTTCAAAGCTATAATGTTGAAGTTCAAGACTCAAGAAACAACTTCAAGACTCAAGAGCAACACATGAACTAGTTTTCAAGCTGATGAAGATTTTAAGATTAAAGCTACAACAAGTTCAAGATCTCAAGCTTGATAAGGTTCAAATGTCTACATTCGTTGAATGGTTGAAGTTCAATGACCATACGACATGTTTCAGGTTTGAATGACCATTAGGTTGACTTTAGAGTAGGTCATTTTGGATACATAACTCAATTATATCTTTAATAAGTTTTTGGTCTGTTCTAAGACCAGTCCTAGCCCCTGTTCGACCAGTCCAAGAAATTCCACGACCAGTCCTAAGTTGCTGAGAATTTTTAGAATTTTTTGGTTCACCTACGACCAGTCTTGGTGGTCCTTCAACCGGTCGTAGGAGTGACTTTGACTCGATCTCGACCAGTCGTAAGTCTACGACTTAAAGTCCAGCAAGCAATTTGATGGTCCTATGACCAGTCGTAGAGAACTACAACCAGTCGTCGGTGATCCACGACCGGTCGTAGGTTCCCTAAGACCAGTCGTGGAACGACTTTCAAAAATCGCGCTCCTTATTTCAAATATTAGTTAGAGCTACGACCAGTCGAAGGTTCCTAAGACCAGTCGTAGATGCGATTTCTACTTCCAAAAATTGAACACGAATTTTAGAGTTTTTCATTGAATTCATAATATTTTCAAGGCTCCACTCTGAGATAAGTTTGTATTTATTTTTAAGCTATTTTGTGCATAATTGTTTTCTCTTTTTGCTAGCTTATTTAATTTGATTTTGTTTCTATATTCCAATCTTATTTGAAAAGAGGAATTACCTTATTCCTTCTTCTTGGAATCAAAATCGAATATAGCTACGCCCAACTGGTTAAAATCTAAAATCTATTAGAACTTAGAATCATATTAAAGTGAGTATTGGAAATTGAACTTTGACATTCAATCATCTACTCCGATTGGTTCTACCGGGCTGCTAGGAAAAGGAGAAATCTAGGTATTTTACAATTCTGTAAAATTTCATTTCTTTTGGTTTTGTTTGAGGTTAAGCTAGAAAAATCTCATTGTATTGGTTATTTGAGGAGAGCCAGAAAACTCAGAAAAGAGGAGTTTTTGAATTGTGTAAGCCCAAGTGAAAAAGACACAATTGTAAAGGTTTTGGGTAAACCTGTGAAAACCTATTTGATAGCGAACGCTAACATCCCCTGTGTGAGGATATTAGGACTGGAGTAGCATTTTGTGTGGCTGTTGAAAGATAGTTGGTGTACACACAGGCAAACCACTATAACTCTGTCTTGTGGATTGAATGCTTGCTTAATTTTTATATCTTTTATCATTCAATTGTGTGGAATGTACATGTGGATGTGAATGTTGTAACAATTTACATTTCAAGCAAGTGTGGGGATTATTGTAATAAATTAGATCTATATTTCTGCATTTAATTTCAATTCTTTGCTATTCATTTATTTCTATTAAAATTGAGTTCTTGATCCAAAAGACGTTCTAGAAATAAGGTTGTCCTACCATAAACCCTTATTTATTATTGTGTAAGGTTATCCTTAGAAATGAATTTGTATCAATCTCTCAATACTTATTTATTAAGGTGATTTGATTTCAGCATTGTGAATTGTTTTATAATTGTAAGGCTATTGGTTTTTTTTTATTCTGCTGATTTTACTTTAATTTGGCATCGTCCTATTCACCCCCCCCCCCCTCTAGGACATATAGCTTGGCCTTTTCACTTCTGCCCATGCCCCTTTGACTCAGTCTAACTTAGTCTGAAGATACTGCTTTATAACCTTATTAACGACTTCAACTTGCTTGTTCGCTTGTAGATGACAGGGGGACGAGTAAATGTTCTTGATTCCGAGGTTCTGACACATTTACCGGTACTGCTTATTGTTGAACTGTTTCCCGTTGTCGGAAATAATGGTCCGAGGTATTCCAAACCGACTAACGATTTTTTTTCCAAACGAAGTCTGTGATCTTCTGTTCGGTTATCTTGACCAAGGGCTCCGCTTTAGCCCACTTGGTGAAATAATTCACGGCGATGGTGGTGAACTTAGTTTGACTCTTCCCTAAGGGGAATGGTCCGATGATGTCGATTCCCCATTAGGCAAAAGGCCAAAGACCAGCCATTGACGTCAGTTCTTCAGGCGGCTGTCGGGGGATGGTGACTAACCTCTGGTACTTATCACAACTCTGAATGAGCTTTCGAGCATCCTACTGAATAGTCAGTCAGTAATAGCCTTTGCGAATAACCTTGCGAGCTAGGGATCGGCTTCCTGAGTGATTACCACAAATGCCTTCATGAATTTCACGCAGGGCATAGTCAACTTCACTCGGCCTTAGGCATCGCAAGAGCCATGCGTAATATCCTTTCTTGTATAGCACTCTGTCGAGCATGGTGTAGCGGCTGCGTGGTTCTTCAGTTGTCAAGCCTCAGCGCGATCTTCGGGGAGTATGCCGTTCTTAAGATATCTGACGATTGAATCGATCCAAGATGGCTCGGAGTTGATGGGGAGCAGGGCCAAGGAATCGATTTCCTCGAACTTGGCTCGGCCATAAATTCAATGGGAACAAACCTGGGGATGTGGTATTCGTCGGCTGAAGCGACCTTCTCTAGAAGGCCGGCTTTGGCATTCTCATCTCTCGAGATTCAGATAATAGAACATTGGTGAAATCCGATGATCAACTTTTTTACTTTCTTAAGATAAGCTTTAAACCTCTCCTTCTTAGCCTGATATATATCGACTATCTAGTTGACGAAAAATTGAGAGTCGCTGTACACGTTTAGATGAGTGACTCCTAAGCTAGCAGCTAGCCGGAGTCCTAGGAGAAGTGCTTCGTATTCTGCTGTATTATTGGAGGCTTGAAATCTAAGTCTCAACGTATATTGTATAACTATGTGATTAGGAGTCTCCATAACTATCCCTACCCCGCTTGCCTTAGAGTTGGATGAGCCATCTACGTAGAGTGACCATACGGGGTGGGCGGGTGGTGACTGATCGGACAATGCCCCTGGGTCAGTAGAATTGGTTTCTGTTTGCACTGTGATTTCAACGATGAAGTCTGTCACGACTTGTCCCTTAATTGTTACCCTGGGTTTGTAATGGATGTCGAATTCGCTGAGTTCGATTGCCCATTTTGTGAGTCATCTTGAAGCCTCTGGTTTTTGAAGTATTTGGTGGAGAGGCTGGTCAGTCATGACGATGATCAAATGATCTTGAAAGTACGGCCGTAGGCATCGAGATGATACGACTAGTGCCAAGGCCACTTTTTCTATGGTCAGACACCTTGTCTCTGTCGGGACGAGGGCCTTGCTAATGTAGTATACGGGGAGTTGTTTACCTTCATGTTAGCGGAACAGGGTCGATCTTACGGTTGCATTGAATACTGCCAGGTAATTCAGTAGGGGATCGCCTGGCTCGGGATTAGAAAGCAGTGGAGGCGATCCTAAATATTCCTTGAGTTGCTGAAGGACGATCTCACATTCTTCTGTCCAATTGACAATTTGCCGGCCCTTCAATTATTTGAAGAAGGGGAGACATTTGTCGGTAGCTCGGGACACGAAGCGATTTAGGGCCGCTATCCTTCCGGTCAATCGTTGGATATCTTTGATCGTCTTCGGGGATTCCATGTCGAGCAAAGCCTTGATTTTCTCCAGATTAGCTTCGATCCCCAGTTGACTGACCAAGAACCCGTGGAATTTATCCGAGCGTATGCCAAACGTGCATTTGCTCGGGTTGAGCTTCGTCTTATATTTTCAGAGAATGAGGAACATTTCCTCTAGGTCAACTATATGGTTAGTTTCCTTGATGCTCTTGACGAGCATGTCGTCGATATAGATCTCCATTATCCATCCTATCTGTCGGGTGAACATTTTGTTGACCAACCTTTGATAGGTCGCTCTAGCATTTTTCAATCCGAATGACATTACTTGGTAACAATAAAGACCTTTGTCGGTGACAAAGGTGGTTTTTGATTTACCAGACTGATGGATTGCAATTTGATTATAACCAGAGTAAGCGTCCATAAAGTTAAGTAACTCATGCCCTGCGGTACTATCAACCAACTGATCGATCCGAGGAAGGGGAAAACTATCTTTAGGGTAGGCTTTGTTTAAGTTGGTATAGTCTATACAAACTCACCACTTCCCATTAACCTTCTTGACCAACACGACGTTGGCCACCCACTCGGGGTAGTATATATCTTCAATGAAATTAGCTTTGAGGAGTTTTTTGACCTCTTCCTCGATTGCGGCGTACCTCTGGGGCCGAGTGCACCCCGTTTCTGACGGATTGACTTGTAAGTTGGGTCAATATTAAGGCGGCGACTCATGATCGAAGGGTCAATGACCGGTATGTCTTCATGAGCCCATGTGAAGATGTCGGCGTATCGACGGAGCAAAGTTACCAGCTTTTCCTTTAATGGCATTGCCAGGGACGAGCCAACCCGGATAGTCTTCAAGACATCCCACTTAATCAATGACACCTGAATGAGGTCCTCTATAGGCTGGCTGTGTCCGAGAGATTCATCGTGCAGATTCAGGGTCTCGATCATCAAAGGTGATAAGTTGAGAAAGTTCTGCGGGTGCTTGTAAAGCAATAGCATAGCATTGCCGAGCGTCCTGTTGATTTCCTTTTATGACCCTGATGCCACTTTCGGTCGAAAACTTCATAGAAAGGTGATAGGTTGAGATGATGGCTCGGATGAGGCAGAGGGAAGGCCGACCGAGGATCGCATTATAGACCGAAGACTTATCGACTATCAAAAAGTCGACCATAGCAGTAACTTGATTGGGCTCATCCCCGATAATGAGCGGGAGCTGAATTGCTCCTTTGGAAAGAATCTGTCCACCCGAGAATCCAATCAATGGAGTCCTTACGGGCCTCAGAGCTGAACATTTGGCACCCATCTTGTCTGACGCCTGTGTAAACAGCACGTCCACAGATGAGCCTGTGTCGACGAGGACCCTGAATACTCGGTAGTTAGCGATAGTGACAGTGATGACCAAAGCATCATCGTGTGGGTGATAAATGCCCATCGCATCCGCTTTGGTGAATGTTATACTATATTTCTCGAGCTTTCTCTCCTTTAGGGGACGAGCTAGAATCATAATTTCGGACTCAGGTTGACCAACATTCCTCGCATAATTTTTACGGGCATTATTCGAGTCGCCTCCACCCGGATGGCCACCGATAATAGTTCAGATATCCTCAGTGGGTCGATTATCGTTCGGGCCTTTTTCCGTGGTTCTGGCTCCTAGGTAAATGTGTTCACCGAGGTGGCCCTCCTGGATAAGCCTCTCAATCTCCTTCTTTAGATTTTAGCAGTCACTTGTATTATGTCCATGATTGTGATGGAAATGGCAATACTTACTCTTACTTCAATGGTGCGGATTACTTCGGAGTTTGTCTAGCCAGTTAACGAATCCTTCACCCTTGATCTCCATCAGGACCTGCTCTTACGGCTTGTTGAGTGGTGTGTACATTGAAAACTTGTGGTCAGGTAGCTTGCCCGACCTACAATCATCGCAGGACCAGTCATCCTTCCGCTTCTTACCACCGGCCGAGTCAACTTCTTTTTTAGCTGGCTCTTTGGTCGGAGTTTTTGCGTTTTGAGCAGTCTCCGCAGGATTCGTGTTTCCTTGGCGTCTGCATACTTCTCCAATCGGGCCATAAATTCAGCCAGAGTAGTGGGTGGGTTCTTGTCCAGGGACCTAAGAAACGACTTGTCTCTCACTCCTTGCATAATAGAATTGAGAGTTATCTCGTCCGAATGCTACTGGACTTGGAGTGATTTAAAATTGAAGCGTTTGATATAATCCTTAAGTAGCTCTCCCTCCTTTTGGATTATATTGTTTAGGTGCGCGGATGACTTTAACTTTTTCTTCCCTCCGATTAAATTAACAAGGAAGGCGTCACTGAGCTTGGTGAACGAGTTGATAAACTTTGGTTTTAATTGTTTGAACCAAAGCCAAGTTACATCGGACAACAGAGAGAGAAGGCTCGGTACATCACGGCATCTGAGGCATCGTACAGCTCCATATAAGTCCGAAAGGACTCAATGTATTCGGTTGGATCAGTTTTATTGGTGTAGGGTGTGATTTGGGGAAGGTAGAATCGTTTCAATAGTCGAGCTTTCATGATTTCATCTATGAACGGGGACACCTTCGCTTCGAGCCCTGCCTGATTGACACGGCGACTTTGCTTCATATCTGCAATTTTCTCCTATATTCCTTCCATAGGTCATGGAGCTCAACTTTTCAGGGTTCGTCGCTGTCAGCCGTGCCCTCAACTGGGGGCCTGCTGCACCTTCTCTGATCTATTTCGTGTCATAAATCGGTGGCAGGCAGTGGGGCAATCCCGGAGATATGGGAGGGCGCAGGCTCAGCTAGACCCTAGTGCTGACTTTGCTGAGGAATAGCTCGCGGAGCGACAGGCTGATGATTAAAGAATTGTCATGGGGCATTTGTTTGACCATTGACTTGTCGAGGCAGTTAGACCTGCTAGCGGTGAATGAGCTCCAACGTCTGTTTCATGGAGTTCATGTCGGTCCTGAGTTCCTGACCTCCTTATCCAATCGTCCGTTCCCTCGATTCTGTTGAGTGTGCCTAGTCGAAACGGGGGTTGCCTAATGGGTTATAGAGCCTTGTCGATTATCCAGTTGGTTTTGGGCCCTTTGAGTTTCATTCGTCCCAGGCTGGGCCTCTATCGCCGGTGGTCCGGTGATAGGGACCTCGCTGGGTTCATTCTGGACGGTTCTTCTTGTTCTCGCCATTAGAGATTACTCAGTGCTTAGAGAAATGACTTTTCGTATCATTCCCACAGACAGCGCCAAACTATTGATGCTTTTTTCGGCTCGCTCCCTTTATGGCCCTCGAACCCGCACATGTGGAAGGAAAAAGGTGACCCTGGCTTTACCAGGGGATCCTCCGATGCTTAAGTTAGAATTTAGGTCTGAGAATAAGGGTTTCTAGGGGCAAGAGTTTTTTCATACTTTTACTATGAAGGTGTTCTTATTTATAATGTGTCATACCCCATAGGGTTTTCGCAATAATCTCGAGTGGAGATCCAGTGTTTTACTAGGTAACTTCTGGATATGGAGCACTATAGCTCGGCTGACTCTTATCTCTTCAACACAGTAGTGTCGAGATAGGTTTTACGGCTAATCTCCGCCCACTCTATTGGTTGACCCCATTTATGGATCGGACTAAAGCTCAGGCGACTCTAGGGCTGATTGATCATAGGCCGGTTTGGGCTTTCCTCTATGAGGCTTCTAATTGAGCCTTGAGGTGCACTTCCTCCCTTAAAGGTTTCCCTTTATGACTCAGAACATTTAGGCTACGGTCGGGCTAGGTACCTCATGATCCGAGCTACGTCTCGCCATTCAACATTTGGGGGCTACGGACTTTTTTCGGACTCGGCGCTCGATGAGTCCGGGCCACTGCTTCACTAACTCTTCTACCCTTAAGCCAACTCAAGGACTTGTCATATTTTCCCCCCAACAATACTCATCTTTATTACTAAGAAACGATGTAAAAGGCAACGACTGATTTAACCTATCCAGAATTTAGATTAAATGTTCCCTTGGCTAAGTTGGGCATGGAATTGTAAAAGAATATTTTTCTTGCCACACGTCCCTCTTGCATGAATGTCATGATCTGAAATTTGAGAACCAAAGCACATCCCAGACCCGAGTTCTGCATCGTGACTCGTACGTACACCAAGTGTACTCATACCTATAAAAATGCATTTACAATAAAGTATTGTGGCTCGTACACCAAGTGTACTCATGCATGTAAAAATGTATTTACAATAAGGTATTGTGACTCGTACACCAAGTGTACTCATACATGTAAAAATGCATTTACAACGAGGAATTAATAAAGTATTATTGATGTGGTTGTTAAGTTCAATCCTTCATCATTTACACGCAACATGTCAAGTCTAAATTCCAATTCATCACCGTTCACTTATGTTATGTGTAAAAATGTACTAGCCAAGGGAAAGAGTTCGGCTCGGACATCTGTGCTCGTCGCACGGTCAGCTACTGCCGGGCATGACCAATTAGCTCCTTAACGATTAAAAAGAAGTAGTCCACTATTGGGAAACCTGCCTATTCCTCAAGCTTGACTATCAGACGGTGAAGTGTCACTGCTTTCATCAGACACTGAGCTCTTCCATAGTCCCATACATTTTTAAGTTGTTGCTCAGAAAATTTCTTAGTAAGAGCCCACGAAGAATGACTAAGTATGGAGCAAGACTCTGAGCTGCTACACTCGGGGAAGCCTTACACCGTATGATAAGATGAAGAGGATGGTCATCCCTGATTTCGTCTACATTCTACTAAGGAAGAGTGCTCGGTCTCAGTGCTCCGATACAACGTCCAAGGGAAGTCAAAAAATCAGTGATCTACTCGTTGACGA
This sequence comes from Magnolia officinalis, assembly GCA_021015155.1. NCBI lineage: Eukaryota > Viridiplantae > Streptophyta > Magnoliopsida > Magnoliales > Magnoliaceae > Magnolia > Magnolia officinalis. The sequence goes on from JAJHSJ010000014.1 coordinate 20,694,233, forward strand.
GGGAAAACTCGACCACGACTTGCTAGAGAATCTAGGTTGGAAAACTACTCCTTGGGACGGCTATGTAAGCCACCTCAGATGCTCGACATTGGACTCTTACTACATGTTTCTTCTGATATTGACCTCTCAAGATCTTATCGAAAATATCTACCCAAGATCTTTTCCAAATATCTGCTCAAGATCTTTGCCAAATATCTTCTTAAGATCTTTGCCAAATATCTCGAAAGATAACCGCGACACGATCGGGATACAGTTCCCTCCACAATATGCACCTGCTAAATAGGGAGATTGTCATTTACTCCACAACACCTTTCAACTATAAATAAGAGCATCTTCAATGGTGAAAGGTACGCACAAATCTCACCCAAAAACCCCATGTTCTACTAGACGTAGCTTGCCTCTCTAACTTTGGCATCGAAGGGTCCCCTGTAAAAGCCAGGGTCTCCATCTGTCTTCTCTTACAGGTCTCATGTGGTGTAAGGAGGACGTCTAGATTTCTGCATCAACAGTTTGGCACCGTCTTTAGGAAGTGACATTGAAAGCCATTCCCATCACCTATATCAATCCTATAATGGCGAAAGGAGAAAGAAAGCTAAGACCACTACTCTGCACCTAGCCCTGCGACCGCAAAACAATCTGTGGACCATTAGGACTCACCCTCCCAACTTCAGGCTGATTCTGCTCCTGCGGGCCCAGTTTAGCGATCCCGGAATTGGGGAGGTCGACTTGTCTCCTTAGAGCATTAACTTGAAGCACTGACCAATAACATCAATCAAATAAAGCGAATGTTGGAGAAATAGACCCTCCTCCTGACCCCCCGGGGGGGGGAGGAGGAAGTTATTGCTCGAGCAGCTATTAAAGAATTTGTGCCATCTCAACACCTGCCGGCTCCTAGAGTAATAAACAAACTCATGAAGTGTCAAACTGTGCACCCTCCCATGCCTCAGGAACTATCGCGCTGGCTTCCTATGACCTATGTCATACGTTGTAGATGAAGAGGCGTGGTAAGGCTCCCGAGACAATGGTCGAGAGCGAGGACCCCTAGGAAGCTAAACTCAATGAGCTACGAGGTCAGATCGACGACATACAAAAGGCCTATCGCGCGTACGCTCCAACCTCAATAGAAGGTATGTTGGAGGAAACTAAACCATCATTCACCGATGATATCATGCAAGCTCAGCTCCTGTCCAGATTCAACATGCCGCAAATTACTCCTTATTTCAGGTCCACCGACTCGAACGTGTATCTAGAATCTTTCAGGGTGTGCTGGAGCTTCATGGCGCCTCGACCATGGAGATGTGTTGGGCATTCTCCGTAACTCTGTCAGGAGCAGCTCAAAAATGGTTTCGGTAGTTGAAACCAAAGTTCGTCAGCTCATTCACTCAGCTCAGCAATGAAAGTGCCCTGTTTTGTCAATTAGCTCGAGTGTTTAGTCAGTAAGGCGAGTGAGCCCCAAAGGAAGATCATTCAAGCGTCTGACTCAAGTAATGGACCACAAGACCATAACCAAGATCCCAAATCAATTCAATTCTCTGGACCAAGAGACCCATCATTCAAGCGTCTGACTCAACAGGATGTGTGCCCGAACTCATAAAAGGTAAACTTAGCCTCACATCCCATGTCCCAAAACACCAGGTATATAAAACCCTTAAAAATGGATAGAACAACTTAGGGTTTAAGGTAAGAAAACTTGTAACATTCCAAATTTTTTGCCAACCTGGAATTAGATGTCCTTAGGCAATGGGTCGATCCTAACACCTTATTAACTTGTCAGAACCCAATTCCATAATCTAAAATCGCTTGTTAACCCTTTTCGATATCAGTTAGCTAGTTAGAAAATTTTAAAGTGATCAAAGTTATACTACTTAGCTAGTTTAAGATAGTGTCTAGGGTGAAAGTACTTAGAAAAATTTAAAGAACAAGGTGGTGAAGGGTGGGATTTGTGAAGGACATGGGTTAAGGAGTGATTTTAGACTGTGGGATTTGTGAAGGACATGGGTTAAGGAGCGATTTTAGACTGTGGGATTTGTGACGGACATGAGTTAAGGAGCGATTTTAGGCTGTGGGATCCTGAAGTCACGTACAAAGTACCTTCCTTCTTGCCTCGAGATATCACCAAGGCACCTTTTGTGATCTTCCAGGAATCACTAGTGAATGTTGTCACATAACCGGTATTAGCCAACTGCCCCATAGAGATCAAGTTACGTTTCAAACTCGGTACATGTCTGACATCCTTCAATTTTAAGACCGTTCCGTCTTTCTGATTTACATGAACGTCCCCCTTTCCAACAATACTACACGGATCATCATCACCCAAGTAGATTCTCCCAAAGTCACCTGACACATAATCACGCAGAACTTCCTTACACGAAGTAGCATGAAACGAAGCACCCGAGTCTATAACCCAAGACTCATTCCTCGCATAAAGAGACAAGATCAACGCCTCTGTGTCACTTTCCTCAGATAGATTCACTGAATCCTTCCCACCTTAAGATTTTCCTTCTTGTTTCTTAAGTGCCCTACAATCACGTTTCATGTGCCCCTTCTTGCCACAATGCCAACACCCGTCTTTGTCTTTCGGTCCCTTGGACTTCTTCCTCGACTTAGAATGCCCGTGTTTATTGTCTCCTTTGTTCAGCGATCTTCCTCTTCCTTCAACGTTTAGAGCATTCCCTAAATCCCCTAAAACTCCTGATGCCTTCCTTCTAGATTCTTCACTGAGAATTAGACCGGCTACATCATCAAATTTCAGCTTTGTCGACCCTGAAGAATTGCTCACAGCAATCACCGAACCATCCCAACTATCTGGTAAACTGGATAAGATCAATAACGCTCTGACCTCATCCTCAAAAACAATGCCAACGGATTCCAACTGGCTCGTGACTGTATTGAACTTGTTTAGATGTTCAACCACGCTCCCACCATCTGACATCTTCATGTTGAATAGTTGTTTCATAAGATGAACCTTGTTGGATGCTGAGGGCTTTTCATACATTGTGGCTAGGGCTTCCATTAATTCTTTTGTAGTTTTCACCTTGGATATATTGAAGGCGACGCTCTTAGACAAAGAGAGTCAGATCGTTCCTAAAGTCTTCATATCCAGTAAAAACCATTCATCATCTGTCATCTTTTCTGGTTTCTTCTTTTTTCCTCCTAGAAGAATGTAGAGGTCCTTCTGATACAGATAATCCTCCATTTGCATTTTTCAGAAGGCAAAGTTTGAACCATCAAACTTCTCAATTCTAGTGTTTCCATCTTCTGCCATCGCTCCCAATAGAACTAAACCAATAGCTAATACCAGTTGTTGCGCAGCAGGCCAACAACGCAGTGAGCCTAGATCCAATCTCAGGCCTCACCCACAAACGATAAACAAGAATAAATATAAACTAGAAATAAATCAAAGCAATCCAAACAAACCATGAGATAAGATATATGTGAAAAAAACCCCAAACTATGGTAAAAAACCACGGATGCAAACTTCTACTATGAAGAACGAAGATTACAAGGCAATATACTAACCTCTCCCTTGGAGATCAGAGAAAAACCCTTTTCCCACACCTTAGAATAGCTCCTCAATATTCACCCTTAACCCTAGAATAGCCCTAGGGACCCCAATTTACAGTTTTGGCAACTTCCCTTTCCACATCCCAGTTGTGAAAGGACTTGCGACACGAAATCCGCGAAACTCCTTTCCACATCCTAGTTGCGAAAGGACTTGCGACACGAAATCTGCGAAACTCCTTTCCGCATCCCAGTTGCGAAAGGACTTACAACACGAAATCCGTGCATGTGGCTCCACTTCTCAACATGGTCCACATTAAAGGTGTGCCCACATAATGCACGATTACATCAAAGGTGAGTCTCATATGATGGATGACCAACCTCAAATTGTGCCCCACATGATGGACGATCCACATCAAGTAGGGCCTATCTGATGGACGATCCACATCATGAAAGATGGGACCCATATGATGGATGATGGACATTGAATGTGGGACCACATGATGGAAGGTTGACATTAAAGGTAGGCCGCATGATGAATGACCATATTGAAGGTTGGGCCCCACATGATGGACAATCCACAATAAAGGTGGGACTTACATGATGGATGGTGGACATCAAAGGTGGGTCCCTCATGATAGATGGGTCATATCAAAATGTGGCCCCGCATGATGGATTATCCAGATCAAGTGGACCTAGCTCGCATGATGGACTATCCACATAAATTGTGGCCTAACATGACAGATGGTCTACAACAAAGGTGGGACCCACATGATGGATGGTGGACATCAAATGTGGGCCCCTCATGATGAATGACCCATATTGAATGTGGGGCCCCGCATGATATATGGTCCACATAATAAACGGTTCACATCAAAGGTGGGCCTCACATGATGGATGACTTGCATCAAAGTGTGGTCAGAACATCGACATCAAGCGGGCCCCATTTGATGGGCGATCCACATCAAAGGTGAGACCCACATGATGGATGATGGTCATTGTAGGTGGGCTCACATGATGGTCGGTTGACATCAAAGGTGGGCCCACATGATGAATGACCCATATTGAAGGTGGTGCCCCACACAATGAATGGTCTAGATCAAGGTAGGCCCACATAATGGACGGAGTGGGCTTCACATGATGGATGGCCCACATCAAAGTGTGGTCCCTCTAATGGACGGTCCACATCCAAGGTCTCACGTGATGGATGACACATATCTAAAGTGGGCCACATGATGGACAATCCATTTCAAAGGTAATGCCCACACTATGGACACATCAAATGTGGACTCCATGTGATGGGTGATGGGTAGTGGACATTGAGGGTCCCCACATACACGACAATTAGCATTGATGGTAGACCCCACATGATGGATGACCTACATCAAGGTGGGCCCTAATGATGAATGGTCCACATCCCAGACGGACCTTGCATGATGGACAACCAGTTTAAAGGTTTGGCTCACATGATGGATGGTACACATCAAAGTTGAACTCCATATGATAGATGATCCACATCCAACATAATGATTGTACGTCACCATTCAATCTTTTGTCATTTAGGGCACAATCCATCTATAGTGAGATCCACCAAAATAACCACCTGGATTGCTTTATAATGGAGCTTTCGTAATCTTTAAAAATGACATAACTCTTCATAAGAAAAGCTTTTATTTAAATATTTTGCAAAAATATGTTTATTTCAAATAATAATTTTTTGGATTTTGAAAAAATAATTTTACCAAATAAACTTATTTAAAACAATAGCTAGAACAAAAAGAGCTTATTAGAGTAACTCTTATTGAAAAAGCTTTTGTTCAATTAGAGTAGAGATGTTAAACTAGCCTTCAGATTTAAAACCACTTCATGGGTCCTTACTAGGGCCGAAAGTTGGGAGGGTTGAACCCGACCGACCCGTGACCGACCCTACATTGGGTTGGGCTTGGGCAAGATGTATCGAGTCCAATCTTAGGCTTGGGCTATAGAAACACCAACCCGATAAATCTTGGGTCGGGCTCGGATTGAGGTCATGGGTTCCCCTACCCAACCCAAACCCGATCAATATATAAGTTTCTTATAAAATGTAATTGAGTGTGGATCGTATGTGTTGAAGACATAGGAAATTCCAGTGTTAGTAGGTCTCATTGGTCCACATCATTTCCGATGACTAAAGCTAACAAGAAATGTTGGATTTCTCTCTCCCAAATAGATTGTGTGCTACACAACATAGACTTTTAAATGAGTAGTTGTCCTATATTTTACCTTATTTGTTTAGAATAAATGAAGTTCTTTTCGATAAATAACAACATATATAATTAATAAAATCATATAAAAAAAAAGATACGTATTAAAATATAATAAACTAATGAAATCATTAAAATATTAGCATGTATCCACTCGACCAACCCGATCGAACCCGCTTGGGTTGGGCTTGGGTTGAGAATTCCCAACACAAGGTTGGGTTGGGTTGGGTTAGGGTTGAGTTATAAGAACCTTGGGTTGGGCTAGGGTCAAGCACCAACCCGACCCAACCCAACCCAACCCGCCTGACTTTCAGCCCTAGTCCTTACTCTTGCTCCGGTGGTAGACTCTTAGGAGTTTCAACCCTTGGTCAAGGGTTCGAGTACCCATAGGTGGTGAAATCCCACTACGGAGTGAGTGTGTGGGGGTGTGTGTGTGTGTGTTAAAAAATTAAAAAACAAAAAAAACCACTTCATTTACTTTTTTAATAGGTCTAATTTAGACAAAGTAGATGTTACATAACACACCATGTTATATATGTACAATCCATTTCATCCGTAACAATATAAAAAGTTCGATTAAACTAAAAAAATCAGCTTGCTTGAGTTTTTTATTCGGCCAATTTTATTTTATTATTTTATTATTATTATTTCTTTTTGGTATATTCTCTTCATCATCATGATGAGTTTGATAAAAGTTACACCATGTGGCGACCTGAACACAAGCCTATGATCTTCATTAGTACATATTGGCATGACCCATCTTTGATTTGGAACAAGCTCATTTTTTACTGCAAGACTTAACATCGATTATAAAACCTAGTCGACTTAGTAGACTATATGTTTAAATTAAGTAAGGTGGGCATGCAAGCTTGGGTGTTTTGTATTATGTGGGATATAAGTGTTGTAAAAAACTCTGATTTACACCCATTTTCAGTCCTTAACATGGACCAATCAAAGGTGACCACGTGAATGCAATTGGTGTGAAACCTACTCTCATCCGAAAGTATTATTATTTGAACTTCCTTCAGAGATACCTTTTGGTTATAAATGTGAAGGCACAAACCCTTATGCTCGCCTTTGGAAAGACAGATCAGTGCATGCCACGTAACCACACTTATTGTGCCCATTAACGAGGCAACATACCTAACATGTTTATAAGAGACCCATTAAGAAAACAAATCTATCACAATCTGGCTATGATATTCTCAATGAGGCCATCTCTCGCAACCCTTCCGAAAATGGGAGATCTTGCCAGAGATGTTCGGAGTAGATGTGGCATTCGAGAAGATTCTAAAGATACAAATATCAGACCAATGCCCAAATGAACCTAGTCTAGATTGGAATAAACAAACACATCAACCTAGTTGGGTCCAGAGCCATGCCATGACCGAAATGAAAAAGAACATAAATGGGGCCCAAAGAAGAATATGATCCATCTGATAACGGATTGATATCAGGTAGATTCAGTCTGCTCATCAAGGAGATAGGAAAGAGACAAAGAGTTCGCCCTGATGTCCTACTAGATAATCGATTTGATGGTCGTAGTTCCATTACGATCAAAAGAATGGGAGAACTTGACGTGATGGGTCTGGTCCACCTCTAATAATACATTATTATCAGGTGTCAAATCTCACTAATATGATAAGGAACTGAATGATCTAGTCCAAGTAACTTAAATGAATGGTCGTGATGGATCTCAGGGCCTTATGTTCCCTTAACCAATGTGGATCCTATAGGGGACCATTTACGTATAGGAGTGGAAATATGAGATCCAGTGAGTTCAGGCTTTTCGGAGACTGTAACGGCCTGAAAATTGGGGGTCGAGTAGAAACCCAACTCCCGAGTTTCAACACATCACTTATGCAACATATTTAATGATGATTGTATGGTGTCTGTATTAGTGCATAAAACATGAGTGAGATTAAGCCAAATCAGCAAAACATAATCCAGGGACAATTGTAATACGCAAGCGGAAGACTGAAACGAATATGTATAACTTTATAAACCAGTATAGGTCCCCAAAGTATGTATGTGTTGCCAGGTCAATAATTACAAGTATTGTTTCAAAATACAAAATGTCAAAACAAATGTGATAGTCCACTACAAGTATAACCCTGAAGCCCTGTCGATCAAAACGGTCTATATAAACCCGCCTGAATACTGCATATATGAGAAAGCATCCTCATCGTCTGCAAAGTCAAGTTCCGCCTCATCAGTCGGGTCTCCATCTGCAACTAAGACAGAGTCTAGTTGGTGTTTAAAACAATGTCCCAGAACGTGGGAGTGAGTGATCAACTCAGTGGAACAATAAAGCAAAGGTTAACATGTTATCAATTCAGTCAAGCAGTAATGATAAAACAATACAATCAAACATCCCTAAGTACTCTGATTAATGCAGGAATGGTATGTATAAATGATGCATGCCCTCGCCTGCACTCCCTCTGCAATCTTCATTTAACGGTCGCGCATGTCAGTCACTTCTTCAGTGCTCTACCCAACGCCAAATGGCACATGCAATGCAGTGCATGAGCATGATTACCCAGTTCTTATTAGTCCTTTTCATACAACAGAATTGGAAAACTAAGGTACCTCCCTTATATTAATACTCAAACAATGATCCATTCTAGGGTCGTCAGTCCTAGTAAATCTCATACGAGGTTACGGTTCTAGGTCACTGCAAAGGGCTCGTCACCTCGATGTAGTGTAGGCCTAGTTATACTCTAGTTGTTATGGAAAGGCTCGTCGCCTCTCCACAGGCTCAGAGTATGCTCGAGGTCACTACAAAGGGCTCGTCACCTTATCAGTGTAGGCCGACAACTCGAATACAGTATCTCATACCACTGTATTCGGCTCACGAGGCTGCGTTGCTCACTAGGCACTACGGGGAGGCTCGTCGCCCCAGCGTAGGCCGACAACTCGACCACGGTGTCCCATACCACCATGCCCGTCTCATGAGTCTTAGCGGATCACGGTACCAAGGTTAACGGGGTTTCCACTTGTGAGTTTGGTACCCTAGGTTTAAGCAGTAGCGTCCAAACATGGTGAACATACATCGGGCCAATTGGGTTACTTGACGAGCTCGACTAGCACGAGCGCACCTCGAGCTGATTGACATGAAGTGCGTGAACACTTCACATGGCCTAACCACTGTCAACAACCAAAGTACGGCTCGGATACGTCAGGCACGTCCCATGTGGCGAAATAAGATCAGCCACCTATTCAGGATCTGTTACCAATTGCCTGGACTATAATGTTGTCCCAAACACATCCAATTCCAACAAGTATTCATATAAAATAGTCAAAGCAGTAATAAGCACATAATTCCAATCCTACAACCATTTGAGCATGTTATGACGTACAGCATACATAGGAATTCACACATGCGCATTTCATAAGTAAAGTAGACAACATGGTATAGGTTACATTGACAGATTTATACACATAGAGAAGATAGTTGAGACTTTTTATCTCAACACCCATATAAAGTACCTGATGCCAAGTACTTGTTCATTCAGACATTTTTACGAACACTTAGACTACACTTTTTAACATACACGACGTATGTTGGCCATAACATATATTGTAGCAAATCCTTTCACCAAGAAGATGTTACACATACAACTAGTATAAACACACGGCAATTAATCATGACAAACACACTTTCAAATTCCATACGTATACGATCCTTTCTACACATACATGCAATACACTAAACTCAACATAGTTCATATATATCTGAAACGCGAAACAAACATCGCATTTGGCATGTGAAATAGCACCCACGTCAGGAATAAATCATTAATAGACATTGAAATTCTTGAAAACCATAACCTAAACGTATATAGTTCGCACCTTACGGCGGTAAACGTGTAGCGGATTCGTTTTAGATACTTAGTCTTTGTCAACGGCGGATTGGCAACCTATAACATGAATTAAATTAGCTATTTCATAACTTATACTATCTGAAACCCTAAAACAGATTATGGTTAGGTTTTCTTACCCAAGTACGTTGTTGAAAATGTCAGATTTGTGATATAGATAGGGTGGCTAAGTGCGTGGAGCAACGAGATCAAATCCCAGGATGAATCTCCAACTCTCTCTCTCTCTTTCTCTCTCTTTCCTTTTCTTTTCCTCTCCTCTCTTTCTTAGGATTTTAAAATTCGTATGGAATATGAGAGAGAGGGTTTAAGGCCCTTATATAAGCCCAGAACTAATGGGAATGGCCCCAGGGCCAAGGTATACTTAGGTTATGTCCAAAGATCGGTTGTTCCGATCCAATGGAGCACTTCTGGAGCCTCCTTTTCTGTGTACAGTCAAACTTAAGCTCCCTGACATTGGATCTAGGTCAGGCTGAGTTTTCGTTTCGATCGGGTTTGTAGATCGACCGTGGCGGACCAGTTTCAGTTCAACAGTCACCGACATTCGATCAGGGCCACAATTACACTGACAAGAGTTGAAAATTTCCCTTGATCCGAGGGTGTAATTGGGTCAGATTCTGACGGTCTAAATCCTTATATTTGGCCCGCAAGTGACACGACTCAGTTTATTTAAATTCGGATTTTTATTTCTAAAGATATTCACATTCCTCACACACTTTGTTCCGGGCTCAAGTTGTGCGTTTCTGGACACAGTCATGACTTGATTTCCAAGATGGTTGTCAAGCCCAGCAAGGCGGTCATAATCATTTAGTTTTGTGGTAATCGGACTTCCGACGTGCGGTCCAGGTTCGATACGGAGTTTCGTGATGCTCCTGAGAGCAACTGGGTTTTGAGATTGATCCTAGATTATAGGGTAATGTAGCGTCAATGATTCTACAAGTTTTGGATCTTGCAGTTCGTATTTAAAGTGGTTCAAGCGAATTTTGTAGCTAATCTAATTTAGCACTTAGTTAATTTCGTCTAATTTCTAAAAGATTTGGTCCTGAGTGATTTCTGCCTGAGGTGGTACTCGGGTCTTTATACGGATTTTTTCGAGACGTTACAGAGACCCTCATGGTTAGGAGGTTCTGGATCTATCGAGGAGATTTTCTTGTTCGGAAGAACTGCGATGTAAGAGTGAATGATCCAGGATTAGTGAGGAAACCCTAGCAAGAGTTTCACCGCCTTGACCATCTATAAAGGGAGCAATCGAATAATAACTCGAGGCCTTGCGTCAAACACATCGATCTATCTTTTACATTACCTTTCATTTATCTTTATTAGCATAGCCTAGCCTAGCATAGTTTTGTATAGCTACTGCCTAATAGTTCCTGCTATAATACCTTATGAGTATAAGTAAATTTTTATGTAATCTTAAGTTGTAGGACCGTGATCATCTAATTTTCGATTTAGCTAATCCTACCTGCCTTGATTTTTTGTTCCTATAGATGCATTATGTATTTATTTGTTTTCCTTTTGCTTATTCATTTGATTATTTCATAACTTCTCGATTGTAATGAGCATCATTTTCAAATATTAATGGAAGTAGCAATATTTTTACTTCTTTAATTTACACGTATATTCTTATTTCTTTGAGAAATTGTAAACTAAGAGTACTAGTGAAAGGATAAGTTCTTAAAGTCTGTAAACTTGTATCTATTATCACAAGGTAAAAATAAAAAAAAAAATTTAAAAAAAAAAAAAAAACTCATTTAAAAGGGCTAACTATTACCATTTTACAAATTACCTAAACGGATTACAAATATAGGTGGTTGAAAGGACCTTGGATTGTTAATCCCAACCTCCAATCTATTTAGCTTAATGCAACGAAATACCAATGATTCAACCAAATTTTGAGCTGAGTAGAATCTGCCACGCACTTTACCCATACATGAAAATTCAATATAAACCCTCAATCGCACACGAGTGGTACAATTTGATTGAATTTGGCCACAACTCCTTCAATTCTATCTTTTTCTTTTTTCCTCTCGGAATTACTCCCCTTCACACTCCTGCCCAAATGCTACACCTTGGTGTTTTATAATATCAAATGAGCAACATACGTTGTATGGCTTACTCTTTGATGCATGACGTGTGTACGTTCATCTGAACTGTTCATCAGCAGCGACAACCATGATCTACTCATGGACCAAAAATCTGATTAGACAATCCAACCATTTGAAAAAGGTGTGCGAAAAAATATGGAAGTCATTCAACAATAATTCTGGTGTTTGTTCATGGTCCATTTATGGAGAATTGATGGTTAGGATCACCATGTACATGTGCCACTAGTATGGTTTAAACCTGTTGTGGAAGTTCATGCATGTGTGACATTGGAGCTCTCCCTCACGTGCGATGCATTGTTTAGATTTTCTTCATAAAAATCATACTATTTTACACTTCAGGTGGGCCACATCATATCAAATGAATGGCCAGAGAAAATTCTGACTGTGTGTCTACGTATATGTATGGACGTACACACTCGTGGAATTAGCACACCTCAAAGGAATCTACACGGGATGCCAATGGCAAACATGTAAAATTTGGTCTTATTGAGATGCGCCAGATCTTCTACAGCCCAACAGCGCAGGAGGCGCACCAGATCGGGAAATGGGCCGAGAAATGTTTAGTGCACTCTACTCCACTAACTCCGGTAAGCGCACTCGCCTCCACACCTAGAAATGCACACATGTGATGTCGGAGTGGTTCATCAGGAAATCTCCTCCGTGTAGATTTCTTATCTGAAGAAACTAGGCCGTTGATTATCAGGTGGGCTAGTTACGAATATCAAATTTGGAACTGCTCATTTTTTTAACCATTCATTTTTTTCCCATACATGCCTAGCCCCCTGACAATAATAATTGTACAGAAATTACATCTGCATGATGGGAATGGACTGATGAGCGGCTATGATTTCGTACACGTGCCTTGTTCCCACATGTTAGGTGAGAACACATACAAAGTCCGCTTGATTCCTCGTGATTAACCGTGTCGGGTGGTGCAGAGACTCTCACTCAATGGAATCCTACATCACAAGATACATTCCTTTACAAGTAGATGTTGTTTTTTAATCTGATACACTATCCGACTTTCTATGTCTTGGTGGACATGTCTCTTGATTATTTTATTCGTGTATATGGCTTGTTGTTGATAGATCCTTCAGTTGGCGTCATGTGATTTGCACGTGGTATTTTTGCTTATAGGGGCACTGATATCAGTGATATGGACCACATGGTATACCATAACTAGTTCATTCTAAGGACAGTTCATCACTTTATAACATGCTTAGTATAGCTCCATGATTTATGCCCATACGCATCATATGTATGCATGATATGAGGAATGTTTGATCATAACATAAGCCGTTGGGCTGAGACATTTACTGGACTCCTTATGAGACGGAGCGCCCCCACATGATCACGCGCTACGCGCTGGATTGATTCATGATTTGACGGTGTGATTCATGCATCTTGCATTAGTGTGTCATGATCATTGTACGCCCTAGTGACATCATGGTCGTGGCTCCACAGGCACATCGTGGATAGCCGTATCGGATACCGAAAATACTTGGTTCTAGTACTGTGTGTACTTAGGATGTCTTTGGGTGAAAATACCAGAACCTTTTAGCTACCAGGAGCTGCTCCAACGTCTAGACCAAATGGATACACGAGCGCCTGAGTACCGAATACCAGTAGGCCGTGTCTCCCACCGTGTCATGGTCGGTTAGAGGAGGTGTGGCCTTATCCGCCCTAGTGAGGGGGCTATAAGCTAGGCTGAGTTTGACCAGCTCGCAAATGAGTCCGCTATCGATGAGCCGGGTAGGTATTGGCAGACTACTGGTCAGGCAGATAGTGAGGTTTGTTCTGCTCGCTAGGTTGTGCAGTTAGGGAGGCGGTAGTCAGTGTGAAGTGTACTAGACCCCGGTGATATCCTAGAGAGGAACTGTACTGATATGTGTACTCGATGAGTACTGGCATGCTTGCTTTGCATCTCGCATATGACATTTGGCTACATAGGCCTAGCATCACATGGCCTTGGTATGGCCGATAGCATTTGTAACACTCCGAATTTTTGCCACTTGGAATTAGACGTCCTTAGGCAGTGGGTCGATCCTAACACCTTATTAATTTCTCAAAACTCAATCCCAAAGGCCAAAATCCCTTTTTAACTCATTTCCTTTCAAATCTTCCATTTCACCTTTCACCACCTTATTCTTTAAATGTTTTTAAGTACTTTCATATTAGGTAGGAATCCTAAAGTTTAGGTGATGAAGAACAATACTTTAAAAATCCATACAAAAAACTCGAGTATCACCTCAGGCAGAAACCACTCAAGATCAAATCCTTTAGGAATTTGATAAAATGAACTAAGTGTTAACCTATATTAGCTACAAAATCTGCTTGATCCACTTTAAATACAATCTACAAGACCCAAAACTTGTAGAATCAGTGACGCTAGGATACCCTAAAATCTAGGATCAATCTTATTACCCAGTTGCTTCGGGAGCACATTGAAATTCTGTATCGGATCTGGACCGCACGTCAAAAGTCTGATTACTATGAAATTATATATTCAGGACCACCTTGCTGGACTTGACAACCATCTCAGAAATCTACTTTAGATAGTATCCCGAGGCTATTCACTTGAACCCGAAGCGAAGAGTGTGAGAAAAAATGGTTTCATTTAGAAATTAATGTGAATCTAAGACTTGTCGCTTGTGGGCCAAATATAAGCAATCAGACCGTCAAAATCTGACCCAAATTCACCCTTAGATCAGGAGAAATTTCATACACAGGTCAGTGTACTTGTGGCCGTAATCGAGTTTCGGTGACCGTTGAACTAAAACTGGTCCACCATGTGCGATCTGGAAACCCGACTGAAACGAAAATTTAATTCAACCTAGATCCATGGTCAGGGAGCTTAAGTCCGACCTTTGGCTCAAGGGAGGGCTCCGGAAGTGCTCCGTTGAGTCGAAACAGATGGGTTTTGGATATAACCTAAGTATACTTTGGCCCTACGGCCATTCCCATCAGTTTTGGGCCTATATAAGGGCCTTAAGCCCTCACTCTCACATCCTATACAAATTTGGAAAACCCTAGGAGAGAGAAGAAATAAAAGAGAGAGAAAGAGAGAGAGAGAGAGAAAAGTGGGGATTCTTCCCTGCTAATCCACCTGTTGAAACACCACTCCCTTGTAGTTCTTCCGGTGTTTCCAACGCCGTATTTGGGTAAGAAACCCTAACCCTAACATGTTGTAGAGATTCAAATAGAACAGATGGTGGAATAGCTAACCTATTCCCTATTGTAGGTTGCTGTGGTGCCGTTGACAAAGACTTAGTGTCTAAACTAATTTCGTTTCGCATCTACGGCGTAAGGTGCGGACTTTAAACGTATAGGTTATGGTTTTCAAGGCTTTCAATGTCAGTAAATGATATATTACTGACGTAGATGCTATTACACATGTACAAAGTAATGTCCGTTTCATTTTTCAGATATACGTTAACTATGTTGAATATATTGTATTCCTCGTATTTGTAGAAAATACCGTATACATATGAAATACGGATTTGTTCTTGCCATGATTAATTATTGTCTATGTATGCTAGATGTATGTGTATCAACTTCTGTGTGAACGGATTAGCCTAATACATGTTATCCCAACATACGTTGTGTATGTTATAACGTGTAGCCTAAGTGTTTGTAGAAATGTTCGAATGAATATGGAACTATGATTTATGCTTGCCATGACTATTGGTCGTGAATGCAAGATCGTGGTTCATGTGGCAAATCCTTTGTGAAAGGATTCACTACGACAGGTGTTTTAACTAGCATATTACAGGTATGTTAGAAAGTGTAGTTTAAATGTTTGTAAAATTGTCTGAATGAGTAGGTAGTTAGTGAATAGAAATGTATAAGGGTGTTGAGATATGATTCTCAACTACTTTAACTATATGTATGATTTCCTCCATGTATCGTATATTATAGTGTCTGTTTATCTACGTAATACATATGTATAAATCCATGTTTAAGTTGTGCCGTGAAGGGTGATGGGGGAGTGGTGTAACGATTCCGTGCAACAGCCCTGGCAGCCCTAAAGCAGACATTATTGGACCTTTGATTATATGATTTGCAATCTTGATTCATAACTGCTTCAACTATCTTCTACGATATTTTGTTGTAATTGAATGTGATTGGGGCTATTGTATAGTCCAGGCAATCGGTAACAGGCCTTGATTTTATGGTTGAGGTCATTTCACCACAAAAGACACGTTCGATGAGTCTGAGTCGTACGATGGTTATCGACAGTGGTACCTTGTCGGTTACTTCAGCGTACGCTCGTATCAGTCGAACTTGTCTAATAACCCGATTGGCCATTGTATGTTCACCAGGTTTGGATGCTACTGCTTGAACCTAAGGTACCAAACTTACCAGTGAAACCTCGTTAACCTTGGTACCTCGATCCTGTAAGACTCATGAGCCGGACATAGTGGTATGGGACACCGTGGTCGAGTTGTCGGCCTACGCTGGGGCGACGAGCCTCCCCTTAGTGACCAGTGAGCAACCCAGACTCGTGAGCCGAATACGGTGGTATAGGACACTGTATTCAAGCAGTCGGCCTATACTGATTTGGCGATGAGCCCTTTGTAGTGACCTCGAGCATACTCTAAACCTGCATAGAGGTGACGAGCCTTTCCGTAGTAATCAGAGTATACACTAGGCCTGTACTGATTTGGCAACGAGCCCATTACAGCAACCTAAAACTGCAATATCGTATGAGATTTACTAGGACTGGCGACCCTAGATTGGATCCTTATTTGGGAAGTGATATAAGGGAGGTACCTTAGTTTCCTAATCCTGCTGTATGAAAATGCCTAATAAGGAACTTGGTAATCACGTTCATGCACCGCATTACGTGTGCGTTTGGCGTTGATGGTCAAGCACTGAGGGAGTGTGGTATGCCTCGATCGTAAGGAGTCGCTGAGAGAGCGTAGGCGAGGGCATGCATCATACATACATACCATACTTGCATTAATAAGAGTACTTAGGGATGTGTGATTTACTGCTTTATCATTACCACTTGATTGAATTGATAACATGTTAACCTTTGCTTTATTGTTCCATTGAGTTGATCACTCACTCCCACGTTACGGGACGGTGTTGTACACACCAACCAGACCCTGTTTGAGTTTCAGATAATGGCGATACTTACGAAGCGGAGCTGAATTTTATGATGAGGAGGAGGGTTTCTCCTTATACAGCTATCAGGCAGGTCTATGTAGACCATCTTCTGATCGACGGGAGGACAGAGATTACTTTAGTTTGCACTTTTGGAACACCCATCTATATTCCTTTTGTTCATTTTTGGTGTATACATGTCTATCTTTAACCTGGTAACATGTTCATACTCTGGAGATGTATAACAGTTTATATATTTTATATATTTATCACAGTCTTCCGCTTGCGTAATTTAACTGTCTATGGAGTATGATATGTTGTTTTGGTATAATCCCACTCATGTTTATTGCACTAATATGAATAACATTCAATCATCATTATCTATGTTGCATAAGTGATGCGTTGGAACTCGAGAGTGGAGTTTATGCTCGACCCCCAATTTTCAGGACGTTACAACATTCATGCCTTGCAACACATAGCTTTGGTACAACTAATAGCATTCATGGACTTACCGCATATTTCTGCATTACTCTAATATTGTACACTTGACACTTGCCTTACGCACACACTTACACCACCCTATAAGATTTTATAAGCTTATGCACGACCGTTGCGTGCAGGTAGTATTGAATCGCAGCAGCGCTGAGGCAAGAACGCATATCAGATTATTTTGGAGTTTTTGATCACCCTGTATTTCCCTTCCCGCATTGTACTTAAAGTTTTGATATAGTGGATATGTGGTGATGTTGTTTTGTGACTTGGTTATGCTTGTGGTTATGCTTCATTATATATAAAAAAAATTGTGTTGAAAATTCTCCTTGTAGGATCCCAGGATCGGAATCTTGCATGTAAGTACCGGGATCCGAGAATGGGGCACTACAGAGGCTGTCGGCGCCGGTTTCTGTGATCGAGAATTTTGTGAGCCCGTTTTCCGAGTTTGGGGCGTGAAAAATATTTTAGAGGTGCTTAAGTAGTGAAGGTCAACATTCCTTTCCTAGATTCCATAAAACAGATACCTTCATATTAAATGGCGGCAAAGACCGCACTAGTTGAAGGAGGGATATGCCAATATGTCCTAGAGGGGGGTGAATAGGACTTTTTAAAGTTTTTATGATTTATTTAAAAATCCTACTTCACTAATCCTATGATCATGCAATTCTCAGGATTACTCAAATGTAACTCTACTGGCTTCCAAGCCTGGTAAAGGATCCAATCACAAACTATCTTAGAAGTAAGCAGTATGCAAGCTAGCTTATGATGGATATGACTGTGTAGGTGTGTGTGGTGTGATCAAATATTCAGATGATGAAGTATTAAAGAAAATCACACAATGATAAAAATAACAATCTCAAACACAGTCATTTTATAGTGGTTCGACGATAAGTCTACTCCACTCCCAGTAACTGCACTCATCCCTTGAATGTACCGGATTTTACTAAGGAGGTTTTACAGTGGTTCACCTCTAACCTAAGGTTTTAAATCAGGTTCACCTTCAACCTTTACAACCTACACTGAGGCTGACTATTTATGCTCTTACAAGTAATGGGTCAACACGACGCACCCACTTTTAAGCACACTGGCCAAGGATCTTCCAAAAGACCCTATTGGAGGTTTCACCCAGTTCACCTCAAACCCAAGGTTTTACATGGTTCACCTCAAACCCAGAGTTTTACTGGTTCTCTCCTAACCAGATGTTTATGCTCTCCATAGAGCAAGGGTCCACACCAATCGCCCACCACATACACTCCCGTCAGAGGCCTCCTTGAGGACTTCAAAGGGTGAGAACCACTTAAGACTCAATCCTAGACAGGAATGATCACAAGTGTCCTCTTGGAATCTGGATACTTACAAATAAGATGATAAGTACCGTTTAGCACAATGTTGAAGATCTCCTCCTCCTTGTTGATGAAGAGTCTTCTGCTCCCTTGATCCGCAACATAAGATAATATTCCAATACTTGACTTCGGGTTGGGTCAAGGTCAAGATGGAATCCTACTCTCAAAATATTTTCTTATTAGGAAGATAGAGCGATTCCAATCTTATGCATTCTAGGCATCCCAGCTTAATGATTTGCCATTAAGGTAGTAGCTGGAGGATCCTTGAATGCGAAAGTTCATTCCCCAATCCACTCTATTGAATGTCAATGATAAGGGTGGATTGGAGGATGAAATCCCTTGAGAGAAAGGGCTTTGGATATAAGATATAAGTTGAAACATACAAAAGCTCTCTCTTCTTTCTCTCACAGCAACAAAAGACAAGTCCTCTATATATAGGCAAAAAGTTCCAACGGATATAAAATGGTCACAATTATGACAGAGTTCAATACCGTCGAGCAGGTTCGATATCATTGAGCGTATACTCTCGATAACATCGATGGTATGCTCGATGACTCGGACTTAATGTTATACACTTTTGAAACTCTTTGCCAATTGGTTAATGAATCGAAACTATTGTCGATGTCATCGGATTTCGAACTCCGACACTTGAAAAATGAGAGAGACTTGACTTTGAAATATTTCAGATTTTCATGAATGATCGAGGAACCATCGAGATCATTGGAATTTGAATGTCAATGATATCGAGATCAGAGTCGAGGCATCGATAAATCCAATGGATTTGTCTCTAAGCTTGCTGGACAGTTTTTTGACCTTGTTCGATGCTATCGACCTGGTGCTGATATAATCGATGTTTGAATATCGATTCTATCGAAGGGCCCCCGATCATAGTTTAAAAACATCCTGAAATATCTGTTGTAAGATATGCGCACTCTCAATCGATATCATCGATGAACTTCCAATGTTATCGATATTTGATTTCAGGTCATATTGCAATAGCATCGATATATCGAAGGAATTTGAGATTTTCATTAAAAAACAGGGGCGCTAGAAATCTGCCCGTCGATCTTATCGAGCCACCTTCGATGAGCTCGAGATTTGAATATCGATGATATCGATAGGTGTATCGATACATCGATAATTCGTCCAGATATGTTGTGAAGTTGCTGGACATATTTAGTGCTTATATCGATGATATCGATAGGTGTATCGATACATCGATAAATCCGTCCAGATGAATATTTAGTTGTTGGACACTTTTGGTCCTCACATCGATAATATCATTAAGGTATCGAGGACATCGACAGAGCAGGTCGATTATATCGAGGGTGTTGCGATAAAATCGACAAGGTGAGAAAAACTTAGAGATTTTCCTATTTTGAAAAAAGTTCTCTCTCCTTAAAACCCTATGATTTCTAACTTGTTTTTAAGGGTTTTCTTCACCTGGTGTTTTTGTCATGGGATGTGAGGCTTTAGTTTTACCTGTGACGAGCTTGCACACATCCGGTTGAGGCAGACACTTGAGTTGATCTTCCTATCAGGCTCTATAGACACTTTGACTCAACATTCACGTAACTTGACAAAACAGGACTTTCAATCTCCCCCTTTGTCAATTACGTGACAAAATCCCAAAACACCCTAGAACACTTTTAGATAAACATACCCTAAATTGTGTGTACATGTTTTTACACAATTTTACAATTTCTATCCATGTAAACAACCAGTAGCTGCTCCCTCTTTCTTGTAAACTCCCCCATGCTTAATGCAGCTACTCCCCCTAACACCTGCAACAACATCTGACAGGTATACAATTTCCATTTGGGGTGTTTACAAATGTTTTCCCCCTTTTTGTTAGTCATTGACAAGGATATCTTAGTTGATATTGACTGAAGCTTGAAATACTTGAGAGAACCAATCAAATAGAGACAGATCAAGTGATGTATAATAGTTAACGTAATTTAAGCAAACATCAATTTCAGAACCTATGGATGCATTTTAGAGCAGTTATATAGCAGTTTTCAATCATATGCAATCCATAACTTGATAAACCTGGGGAGCTCAAAACAGAAATATGACATTAAAGATATGAATTCTATTCAGCCATAATCCAAAAGAAACTCAAAATAGCCAACTATATATCGCCACAGACAGCAGTAGATTAACAGTATATTCACTTGAATGAAGTTCCAAAAAAAATCAATCCAACCATGGACATGTACAATGACCCAAAAAAAAAAAAATCCTCCAGATTAGTTAGTTATCACATACACTTATGAAGGCGCAGAACATTCAAAAAGATACTAATGATCATACATAGAGATAAGAGTGGAGTGTATGTGATAGCATGTAGTGGACATCATCATGGAGCGGAGTGGGATGGTGTTGTGTCGTCCTGGCGACATGTTATCACATCCACCAATTGTTGGACAGTTTGCTGCACACTTACCACCATCCATTCCAGGACAGTAAATCTCTCATTCATTGACTCCCTGAGCTAAGATACATCATGCAGAATGGTGTTAAGCTTGTCTGGATGGAACTTAAACCTCTTTGCATGCCCGGGTGTTGATGTTGATGGAGCATATTACAGTCTAGACGCATCTTCTTCGGTCATCCTGGTTCCTCCCATAGGAGCGTCTCCAGCCCTATCCTCTCCCTCAACTTGGATTCCTTCCTCCAAGGGCTCCTCAGGGTATTTGTGAAATACCAGATCCATCCTTCGGATGTTACTTTTGTTGAAGAATTGGAGAGGAATAACTGGATCATTTGTAGTTTGGAACCCTATGGCATTATAGATTGTATTGATGATCCAGGGATATGGTAGGAGAATGTCGCTGGCCCTATGATAAGCATACACCAGCTGATACACAATCAGGGTAGGCAGACTGATCTTGACTCCAGCGGCGATTGAATAGATTATCATAGTCATGAAGCTGGTGAGATCAGGTCTGTTGGAGCCTCTAGAGTAAATATTTGAAGCAAGAATACCATGCAGGACTCGATAACGTGGTTCCATGAACTTGACTTTCAAAGCATTTCTTTGGTACCACTCAACATCACGATTATGGCAAAGAAATTTAGTGACCTCAAACCGAACTCTAGAATCTTCCATGTCCATATCAGGGATTCCTATAGGAGATAAGATTAGATTGAATATTCCTGCAACAAAGCCTGGTGTGATCAGCACATGATCACCATCTACAGTGACGGAGATGGAAGGAGGATCAGATGTTGGTGAATGACAAGCAACAAAGAATTGGGTAAGTCGTTCAAGCTGATATGATCATCAAAAGTCGAGAACTGGTGACCAATCTATGGCCGTAAATAGAGGTTCCAGATTATATGGAATCAAGCAGTTTCTGTCGACTTTCCTTTCGGGAATGACTTTCCTCCCTGCAAATCTTGCTAAGACGGGATTGACTTGCACTAGTGGAGGTGCCTACCCTACTGACTGGGACCCACGATGTTGTGAGCGTTACCTTGTGAGGATCCCACGTTCGGGAGCATTTGTTTTAGCCTTAGTGGAAAGCGCCTTTTGTCGGGAGGTTTTCGAAGATTCCCCAGGGCCGGATGCTACCCCTTTGTCCTTTCCCATATGGACAGATGGAATCTTAAATGATTTGGAAAGGACGACAGAAACCTAACAAAAATGACAAATACCTAAAAGAAAATGGACTCTTGAAGTGTTAGAAGGGTATTACCCGATTTGTGGAATGATTCGAGTAGTCCGACGTGGCTCCAACTGATTTGGTCGAGAGAATCGAGCAGAGAAGATGACAGTGAAACCATTGAGAAAATAACCTCCTTTTTCGTTTCGCTGACTTTTATCGGGCGACATCTGTTGATATGATCGACCACTATTTTGATAATATCGAGAGGTTGCTTATTGATTTTATCGAGTCTGTCTTTGATATCATTCTTGGTCACCCGACAATCCATATCCTAAGGAGGAATTGTTAATATTGACCTTCTATTGATAAATCGAGAATGTCATATCGATAGTCATATCGAAGATGAAGATTTTCAGTTTTCAGCATTCAGACGGATCTTCAAGTATACTTTTTGTATTTCTATCAACAGTATACTCAACAAAAATTATGTACACACACTGTATACAACAAAATTATAAACATTTGAATGTTTATCCAAAAAAATGGAGGTGAAGTACCTCAGATATATCATTTGAAGCTCAACAAAAATATTTCCTCATTTTAGCACCGGTTCAGATTCTGATACATGATCTGAACTAATTCTTTCTTACCCATTTTACTTTGTTAATTGGTTTGGGTGGTGATACAAGAGCATTGCTTCTATCCATATCCTTAAGAGGACTCTTGAAGTTCTGTATTTCTCTAGTTGACAATTTGTTAACATGATTCTGACCAGAGTTAGGTTGAGTCCTCCTAGGAGTTATGCATTCAAAATTATAATGACCTAAATCACCACACAAATAACATACTGGAGTTGTTCAGGTTTTGCTTTCAAAAGCAGCAGATTTTTCAGTTCTGGGAGCTGCATTTCCAGTCTTTGATTTATGTTTTTCATATCCAAGACCGCTTTTATCCTTTCTAGGTCTTCCCATTCCTAACAGTTTTTCTAGCTTTTCGCCACTTTGGAAAAACTTACAGTTTATCTTGGTTATCTTCTTGGATTCTTCCAGATCAAACAGGAGTGTATGATTTTCGTTTAGAAGAATCATATTTTTGTCTTTTAATTGCTCAACCTGTTTGTTTAGTTTTTCGGTCTCAGATTTAAGGAAGGTGTTAATTCTTTCAAGTCTATCATTATCTGAGTGATGTTGCTGTAAATCATTGATCAGATGGTGTATTGATTTCTACAATTGTGTCCAAGTCTTTTTGCAGCAATTGTTCTTGTTCTCAGATATTCCAAGTCTTTTAAGAATGTTGATGCTATGAATATAAAGTTGATTATACGCATCTTGCAGTTTATCCTTTTCGATTTCTTCTTCTCTTTTCCATTGTCGGATGAAGATGATTCTGTGGCTAGCTGTTCTTCTCATTTTCTGATTCGGTGGGAATGATTGAAGTAGTGGAGACCATGAGTATTTTCAATGATTTCTGATCTCCATTGCTTTCTGAGTCACTAGATTCTGAATTTGACTCGTCAGTATCATCCCACGTGGCAGCCATAGCCTTGCCCTTAGTTTTTATATTTGGGCATTCAGTAGACAGGTGTTCATACTCATGACAGGCGTAGCATTGTGGTTCTTTGGTTCTTTTACCAAATTCGCCTACAGAAGGTTTATAGTTCACCTTTCTCCCTCTAGAAGGATGACCGCGATTCTTCTGAAAGAATCTTCTGAATTTTTATGCCAGCAAGGCCACTTCTTCATCTTCATCTTCCTTTTCACTTTCACTGTCCTCATGAATTATTTTTTTTGAAGTTTTTATGACAGTGTTTTTGGATTTTTGGGATTGTTTGAAGTGTAGTTCAAAAGTTTGTAGGGAACCTACCAGTTCTTCTACTTTCATTTAATCTATGTTCCTACACTCCTCAATTGTTGTAACCTTGGGATTAAATCGTTCCGGCAGGGATCTTAGAATTTTCCTACGAATTTTTGGTACCGGAACTTTCTCTCCCAATCCACCCATGGAGTTGCAAATTATATTCAACTTTATGGAAAACTCCATAAATATCTCATGCTCTTCCATTTTGAGACTTTCGTACTGTGAAGTCAAGAGTTGAAGTTTGGATCGCCTCACAGTGCTTGTGCCTTCATGGGTTGTTTTCAATAAATCTCATGCTTCCTTGGATGTCCCATACTTATCTAATTGAATATATCCTGGGACACAGCACAGTAGATAGCATTCATAGCCTTGGCTTCAGATGTTTGTCTTTCTTTGTCGAATGCTGTTGTTAGTGCTATCATATGATACCTCTTTGATTGTCAAATTTTGTGTGTCAAAACCTTGGTGTGTTCTATGTCTTGGTGTGTTCTATGTTTAAGACAACCATGGACTCTTCAAGCGGCTTCAAGGTACATTTTGAAGATATAAAGAAGAAGATATATTTCGAAGATATATAGAAGAAGATATAAAGAAGAAAATATAAATTACAGGAATTGTAGAATACCTGGATCTTATCCTTTTGCAGTAGCCCGGAAGAACCAATCAGAGTAGAGATGATAGTTCAATGTCCAATACTCAAATTATTGAGGTTCTAAGTTCTAATTGATTTTAAATGAAATCACAAAGGGCTAGCTCTATTTGATTTTAATTCCAAGAAGAAGGAATACACGATTTCCCCTTTTCAAATATGATTGGAATTTAGAATAAAATCAAATGCAAAAAGCTAACAAAAGGAATTAGAATGAAGCGCAAATTAGCTTAAAATTAAACACGACTTATCTCAAAGTGGAGCCTTGCTTTGATAGATTTTTCGATGATTAAACTCTGAAATTCGTGTGCTATTTATAGCTATAGAAATTCGTCTTCGACTGGTCTAGGAGTTCCCACGACTAGTCTTAGAAGAAACAGATTTTTGAATTTCTGCGCGGAATCAGGAAAACCGATGTTCGACCGGTCGTAGGCAGTCCACGACTGGTCGAAGGTCGTCCACGACCGGTCGAGACCCCTTCTCGACTGGTCGAGCAACTGTGAATTTAGTCTCTGGAGTTTGAATCGAGGTCCACGACTGGTCGAGGTTCGAGTCGAGGACATCCCACGACCGGTCGAGCAGACTCCAAGACTGGTCGTGAGCGAACCAGAAAATCCGATAAATTTGAACAATTCCAAGACTGGCCTAGGAAATTCTTAGACAGGTCGAGCCAGTGCTAGGACTGGTCGAACCAGACCCAGGACTAGTCTAAGAGCAGATCAAAAATATGTTTAAACACAGTTGTATTATGTATCCAAAATGACCTACCCTAAGGTCAATGACTATGGTCTATCAAACCTGAATAATGAAGTATGGACATTGAACTCTACTTCATTCAACGAATGATAAATCTTTTAGTACTTGAAGCCTGAAGTACGAGTCGTCCAAAATACTTGACACAAACATTTATCTTGAGTTTGCTTTTGAGCTTCACACCTTCAAACACTGCTTGTATCTTGAACTTGAATAACCTTTGCGTAAATAAAGAATACTGTGTCTTCTTTATATCTTCTTCTTTATATCTTCAAAATGTACCTTGAAGCCGCTTGAAGAGTCCATGGTTGTCTTAAACATAGAACACACCAAGACATAGAACACACCAAGGTTTTGACACACAAAATTTGACAATCAAAGAGGTATCATATGATAGCACTAACAATCTCCCCCTTTGGCAAATTTGTGACAAAACAATATATATAAAATCACAATAGAGAATCATGAATCAGTTGTCAACACATGTCAACACATGACAACCATACACAATATGAGAGATGAATCACTCCCCCTCAATAAGACTCCCCATTAAGGAATGATACACCCCATTAAGGAATGATGCACACACCATCAACAACACAAATAACATATATATGTTATATATAACATATATATATAACATATAATGTTATTTGTGTTGTTGATGGTGTGTGCATCATTACTTAATGGGGTGTATCATATATATGTTATTTGTGTTGTTGATGGTGTGTGCATCATTACTTAATGGGGTGTATCATATATATGTTATTTGTGTTGTTGATGGTGTGTGCATCATTACTTAGTGGGGTGTATCATATTTTTGACAAAAAGGGGGAGAAAAGAATGGTATATATATATGTTATTTGTGTTGTTGATGGTGTGTGCATCATTCCTTAATGGGGTGTATCATTCCTTAATGGGGAGTCTTATTGAGGGGGAGTGATTCA
Source organism: Magnolia officinalis (assembly GCA_021015155.1). Classification (NCBI taxonomy): domain Eukaryota; kingdom Viridiplantae; phylum Streptophyta; class Magnoliopsida; order Magnoliales; family Magnoliaceae; genus Magnolia; species Magnolia officinalis. The sequence continues at coordinate 20,720,721 of JAJHSJ010000014.1, forward strand.
TCTCTCATATTGTGTATGGTTGTCATGTGTTGACATGTGTTGACAACTGATTCATGATTCTCTATTGTGATTTTATATATATTGCTTTGTCACAAATTTGCCAAAGGGGGAGATTGTTAGTGCTATCATATGATACCTCTTTGATTGTCAAATTTTGTGTGTCAAAACCTTGGTGTGTTCTATGTCTTGGTGTGTTCTATGTTTAAGACAACCATGGCCTCTTCAGCTGTCCACTTTTCTTTGGATTTGGGCTTTGTGATTGTTGTACCACTGTCAAGTATGATCTGTTCAGTTGGTGGCACGTATCCGCTTTCAACTATGTCCCAAACGTAATGATCCAAAGATCTCAGAAAGTAGTGCATCCTAGCCTTCCAATATGCATAGTTTGAGCCGTCAAATACTGGAGGTCTAGTGACTGATGAGCCCTCTCTTTTGGCCATATTCCCAACTTCAGTCAAAATCACTCTCTAGGTGGTGAAGCCCTTAAAGAGAGACCCGCTCTGATACCAATTGAAATGGTGGTAAAGACCGCACTAGTTGAAGGAGGGATATGCCAATATGTCCTAGAGGGGGGTGAATAGGACTTTTTAAAATTTTTATGATTTATTTAAAAATCCTACTTCACTAATCCTATGATCATGCAATTCTCAGGATTGCTCAAAGGTAACTCTACTGGCTTCCAAGCCTGGTAGAGGATCCAATCACAAACTATCTTAGAAGTAAGCAGTATGCAAGCTAGCTTATGATGGATATGACTGTGTAGGTGTGTGTGATGTGATCAAATATTCAGATGAGGAACTATTAAAGAAAATCACACAATCATAAAAATAACAATCTCAAACACAGTCATTTTATGGGTTCGACAATAAGTCTACTCCACTCCCGGTAACCGCACTCATCCCTTGAGTGTACCGGATTCACTAAGGAGGTTTTACAGCGGTTCACCTCTAACCTAAGGTTTTAAATCAGGTTCACCTTCAACCTTTACAACCTACACTGGGGCTGACTATATATGCTCTCACGAGCAAGGGTCAACACAACGCACCCACTTTTAGGCATAATGGCCAAGGATCTTCCAAAAGACCCTACTGGAGGTTTCACCCGGTTCACCTCAAACCCAAGGTTTTACACGGTTCACCTCAAACCCAGAGTTTTACTGGTTCACTCCTAACCAGATGTTTATGCTGTCCACAGAGCAAGGGTCCACACAACGCACCCACCATGTACACTCTCGCCGGAGGCCTCCTTGAGGACTTCAAAGGGTGAGAATGACTTAAGACCCAATCCTAGACAGGAATGATCAAAAGTGTCCTAGACTCTGGATACTTACAAATAAGCTGATAAGTCCCATTTAGCACAATGCCGAAGATCTCCTCCTCCTTATTGATGAAGAGTCTTCTGCTCCCTTAATCCACAACACAAGATAATATACTAATACTTGGCTTCGGGTTGGGTCAAGGTCAAGATGGAATCCTACTCTCAAAATATTTTCCTATTAAGAAGATAGATCGATTCCAATCTTATGCATTCAAGGCATCCCAGATTAATGACTTGCCATTAAGGTAGTAGCTGGAGGATCCTTGAATGCGGAAGTTCGTTCCCCAATCCACTCTATTGAATGTCAATGATGAGGGTGGATTGGAGGATGAACTCCCTTAAGAGAAAGGGCTTTGGATATAAGATATAAGTTGAAACACACAAATGCTCTCTCTTCTTTCTCTCACAGCAACAAAAGACAAGTCTTCTATATATAGGCAAAAAGTTCCAACGGATATAAAGCGGTCACATTTATGACAGAGTTCAATATCATTGAGCAGGTTCGATATCATCAAGCATATACTCTCGATAGCATCGATGGTCTGCTCGATGACTCAGACTCAATGTCATATACTTTTGAAACTCTTTGCCAATTGGTTAATGAATCGAAACTATTATCGATGTAATTGGATTTCGAACTCCGATTCCATCGATGACAGGATCGATCCATTGACACTTGAAAAATGAGAGAGACTTGACTTTGAAATATTTCAGGTTTTCATGAATGATCAGGGAACCATCGAGATCATTGGAATTTGAATGTCGATGATATCGAGATCAGAGTCGAGGCATCGATAAATCCAACGGATTTGTTTCTAAGCTTGCTGTACAGTTTTATAACCTTATTCGATGCAATCTACCTGGTGTCGATATAATCGATATTTGAATATTGATTCTATCGAAGGGCCTCCGATCATAGTTTAAAAACATCCTGAAATATCTGTTGTAAGATATGAGCGCCCTTGATTAATATCATCGATGGACTTCCGATGTTATCGATATTTGATTTCAGATCATATTGGAATAACATCGATATATCGAAGGAATTTGAGATTTTCATTAAAAAACAGGGGCGCCGAAAATCTTCCTGTCGCTCTTATCGAGCCACCTTCGATGAGCTCGAGATTTGAATATTGATGATGTCGATAGGTGTATCGATACATCGATAATTCGTCTAGATTTGTTGTTAAGTTACTGGACATATTTAGTGCTTATATCGATGATATCGGTAGGTGTATCGATACATCAATAAATCCGTCCAGATGAATATTTAGTTGTTGGACACTTTTAGTCCTCACATCGATAATATCGTTAAGGTATCGAGGACATGGACAGAGCAGGTCGATCATATCGAGGGTGTTTCGATAAAATCGACAAGGCGAGAAAAACTTAGAGATTTTCCTATTTTGAAAAAAGTTCTCTCCTTAAAACCCTATGATTTCTAACTTGTTTTTAAGGGTTTTCTTCACCTGGTGTTTTGGGTCATGGGATGTGAGGCTTTAGTTTTACCTGTGATGAGCTTGAACACATCCGGTTGAGGCAGACGCTTGAGTTGATCTTCTTATCAGGCTCTGTAGACACTCTGACTCAACATTCACGTAACTTGACAAACCAAGGCACTTTCATCATATGCCAAGTGTACCCAAATCACAAAGGTAACATCCTGGGATCCTATAAGGAGGATTTTCAGGGTGATTTTTTTTTTGTAAAGGAGTATAACCAGAAGTGTACTCAAATCACAAAGGCAACATCATCACCACATATCCACTAATATAAACATTAGATTACAATGCTGAAAGGGAAATACATATATGAAATAAAACACCAAAGCTCTAGCACGCACTCCTGCCTTAACGATGCTGTGACCTAGTGTTACCTGCACGCAATAGTCGTGCATAAGCTTACTACGAAGCTTAGAGGGTGTTATACGTGTGTGTGCGATGCAGGTGCTAAACATATAATATCAGCGTAAGCAAAAATACTAACAAGTCCATAAATCATATAATATTAGAGTTGAAATTATGGTAATGACCGCTCTAATAGAAGTAGGAATAGGTCAAAGTGTCCTAGAGGGGGGTGAATAGGACTTTATAAAATTTTATAACAATTTAAAATCCTATTAATTGAATCTTGATCTAATATGGAACCACTACCAAAAAAATGAGTAAAGGCTATGGACTATGCTAGTTTTTGACTACGGATAAAAACTGTAGCTAATTTGGTATGGGTTAAAACCGTAGCTAAAAGCTAACACCAACACCCATTACTACAGCATCTGACAGCCCCTTAAGGACTCTGCGAGGCCCATTACAATGTATATGCTCCATCTAATGCGTCTATCCATTTTGACAGATCATTTTAGAGCAGGAGCCCAAAAACGAAGGTAGATCGAAGGCTCAAGTGGACCACACTGTAGGAAACAGTGGAGATTAAATACATACCATTGATCAATGGTGTGGTTTAATTGAACGTTCGATTTGCCACATTTTTTGAGTCGTTCTCTATATATAAAAAAATTAATTAATGGATGGAGTGGATATACCAAATACATCACGGTGGGCCCCAAAAAACTCTTAAAAGGACCGTCCGCCTCTAGCTCGTCAGAGGTTTGTGCTGAGGGCCGTGGAGAACCGAAAATTGGCATAAAAGCTATAGATCAAGATGCATTTTTGCTACGGACTAAAGTCGTAGTAGTGAAAAATGCGAAAATTTTCGTTCATGGGTCCCTTTTTCTCCTTCCCCCTCTCGTGAGAAAACGAAAATATTCCCTACCACTCTCGTGAGAAAAAACCTAAACCCTCTTTTCACCTCCCTCGATCTCCTAAACTGTCTCTCACGAACACTCCCCTCTCACGAACTCCTCTTTTCACCCTAACAATCCCCTCTCTCTCAATCTCACGAAGCCTCCCCTCTCTCATGCCATCATCCGCGTCTCTGCTGCTCGATTGTGTCCCATTTAGGTATGCAAGACCGCTTATCCTTTTTTTTTTCTCTCTCTTTTGAATATTCAGATTTCTCTCTATTTTGTTTTGTGGAATTGGATTGGGGGTTTGAGGGGGTATTGATTAGATTGATTGTGGGGTTTGAGGGGGTTCAGATATTAGGGGTTTGTGCAAATGCTTGCGGCATTGAGCATGAATTTCGTCGTGATCTAAAAAGATGAGCTAGATCCAAAACTCATATGGGCCACACCCCGAGGGACAGTTCAGATGGAAAACGGCAACCACTAAAACCTTCTTAGGCCCTGCTAAGATGTTCATATGCCATCTATGAAGATGACATGCTGCTGTTGGCAATCCATTGGCCCCCACCATGAAGATTAGCCCAATCTCTGTTTTAATAAAGAAGAATGATCATATGCATTTTAAAGGACAGTAATGTTACTGTCCACATGTCATGAATCACCAATGCGTATGCATCCAATATGTTGAAAATATGTTGAAAATTTGGGGCCCACCAACAGTATGTGCATGGGCAGATGCACATTCAGTTTTGCTATTGTTTTGTTTTTCTTTTCTTTTCTTTTCTTTTTTCTTATTATTATTATTATTATTATTATTATTATTATTATTATTATTATTATTATTATTATCAGACGAGCATGCCTACAAATTGAGTTTTGCACCGGCCCTTCTTCCCATTTCATATGGGACACATCATTCAAAGGCCATGCTCCTTGTAAATCCTCAGGGTGTGCGTATTGTTATACATACAACGAATTTGATCTATGTTGACTGGAACAACAAAAGCCAAGGTTTATGGATGCAAGATTTCCCATGGAAAGATCAGAAGAATCTGAGCAGACCATGTGCATTTGAAAATGACTTAGTTGATTACCTCAATGCGCTAAAGGTATTCTTTCTTTTGTTCTATTTCAACTTGGGGCCTATAGGAACCATAATCTATTATGCTAAAGATAGGTGTTTGGAACACTTAATCTAACTATAGCCAAATTCATTGGTTGTGTAATTAATGTGTTTGATTTACCTGAATTGCTAAATTTACTAGTTATTAATTCTCAATTAATAAAATGGGCACAAATCTTGAATTTGGCAATTAAAAATAAAAAAGTTAGAACTCCCCAATTCATGAAAGTTGGGAAGTCAAGGAATTTCTGATGGCTACGCTGGGTAATCATTCCATGGAATCAGTGAACTTGGCAATTTTGAATTGCTAAATTCACAAATTGTGTAGTTCAACATATTTCTAGTTTGCATGTTTTTTCTAGTTACTCTATATGATGTTTGACTTGTTTTTTTTTTTTGGTACTCTGTAGTTCATCGATATTTATAGTCTGCATGAATTTTGTACTATATATTTGAACATATTTATAGTCTTAGGCTCCATTTAGTCATCACGTTGGTGTTTATGAATATAAATTTATCTCAAACCAAATGGAACTTAAGCCCTTTTTTAACTCCACCAATGCAACTCTTTGCATTGCCGGTCCCAAGCCGGGTAAAGGAGGAGGGAGAAGGGCTTCAAGGTGAGTCTTTGCCATTATATTAGATAAATCATTAATCATTAGTTCTCTATTGAATCTATAACCATTCTGTGATTCTCATGCTTGATTGAGTTCTATTTTTGAACGTATACTTGACTGAATTTTTTTTCAGGTCTTCTCTTCATGGGAAGGGATTAAACAGATTCTGGTCTAACATTGAAGGTTACTATGGAAGCTCTGCATATGTCTATGCTATAAGCCCAATTTTCCACGTATTTCCACCTTCTAGTACGTAGATCAAATTCTTTCTACCTGTACTGGCATTCTGTAGCTCAACTGATCATCTATTCTGTCACTGTACAGGGAAGGACAAGAATTTTGTATATAGCTACTGCATCCTACAAGGAGATATGAAGCACATCCAAAGCTAGTGGGTATCGTTTAGCAGCTAGAGTCTAGTAGGATTAACCAGATTTTGCTTTTGGGAAAACATATACAAAGTGTGTTTCTTTCTTCTTCTTTTTTTCTTTTCTTTTTTTTTTTTTTTTTGGAGACTCACTCGTCTCTCTAGTGATCCCAATTTGCTCTCCAACTTTTTTTTTTTTTATCATGGTTCTGAATATTGATTGATACTCAGTCGACTTGATGTTGGTGGAGAATGAAATGTGTCATTGGCAAGTCACATTCCAAAACCAGACTAAGTCTGAACAATTCTGACTGAGTTGGAATGAGTTGGGTGACTGATACTGGTTTCGATCTCTGGGTGACTTGCACTTTAGAACTTATGCTTAAAACCATGTTCTTTATCATTGATTTCTTTGAGAATTGTCAATCAGCTATGAATGTAATACGATGTTGGTACATGATAGAAGAGAACCTTGTTTTTTGGAGAATTGTTCATAATCATTTCGTAATCGTATTCCATTTTCAACAAGTATTTGAAAATGAGATCAAGTGTTATGTCTTGTATATTTTTTATATGTATTTATACAGACTAACATTTCAGTTTTATCTTATTTTGATATATCCAAGGGCCACTCAGAATTCAATCAAGGTTGTCCGGGTATGTATTTACTGATTGCTGGTTTTTCTTTTTACTGCTTATTATTTTGGATAATTCATTATTCAGATAGGTTGAGTTTTTAATGTGTTTCACAATGGATGCTAGTGCTACAAATTCCTGGTGTGACCAGTCATATCGGTTGCATTAGGAATATTTTGGGTGTTATAGATGGATAAGAGGACTCTTGATTTGTTAATTGGTTCATACCATTACAAAATACAAACTGAGATTTTGCCTTCACAATAGAAAAGTGATCTTTAAACAACCAAAGTATTTGAGAAAATGTAAGGATTCTGCACTTGCGTTTGAATTTTGATTTTTACCTTTCTGATTCAGAAAAGCTCTAATCAGTATTTTCAGATTTAAAGAATTGTTTGATATGCCTTTTTCTCAATCAAAGAAATCACCACATATAAGCACTGCATGCGAACCTTCACATACAGCCCTGTCTTTCTCACCCGAGTATCATGTCTTAGGACATTTGAGCCATGCAACAGATGGGCCGCATGTTCACTGTCGAAAATCAGGCTGATCCACTCATCGTTGACGCTCGTATGTTGCGTAAAACATCCTTTTTTCTATTAAATTCTGAAATGTGGCCTGCCCAACAGACGGACCAACCTGATTTGCACCGGTAGTGTCCTTTATGGTGCGGTGCACCTTTTGCATGGCTTAGATGTATGACGCAAGTGACAATTTAGTGGGAAAGATGGGTTTGTATGTTCAAATTCACATACAATGGTTGTATGTGGCCATTTCTCTCTCAATCATACAACTTCGGAAATAATTAAAGTGGTATTCGCTAGTTGCAACTACAAGCCAAATTGCAATAAATAAATAAATAAATAAATAAATAAACAAGAAGAGGCGCACCAATATCTGCAATGGCTGTGTGATACTTTCTCTTTGGCTCTATCCTACAATGATTTTTTTATGTGGTCAATCGACAAGCCAGGTTTTTAAAACATGAGTATGAGAAGGACATTCAAATCTCGTTGCTACTAGTGGATTTACGGAATTCATGAATTTAACAATTCCCTGCCTCAAATGCCTTCTCAAACAGTCCCTAAATTCATATTTCACATTATATTTTCATTTTTCTTTTTTAATTCTTTCCTCAATTTTGTGATGGGGGAGGTTTTTGGGTAAAAACTTCCATGACACAGTGGAGCAAACTTCCAATGTTTGTATCTTCCTTTTTAAACATTACAAAAAAAAATGCATGGGTGGATGTAAGTCTGGTGAATGATGTTTATCTATTTCATCCTCTACAGTGGGGCCCATCGTAACAATAATCTTGATTGCTATAAATGGGCCCACTATATGGGATGCTAAAACAAGTGAAAATGCCTACTGATGTATTGTTGAGAAGAGAAGAAATGGATGGATAAATTGGGTCTTTTAGCAAATTTCTTCTATTCATTTTGCATTTTTTTAAAATTTTGTATGTAATCTATTTTATTCATTCTTGTTTATTTGTAAACTCCTTTTTACTACCCTGCCAAGAAAGGATGATTGAACTCCTGCATTTTCCCCAGAATTTTATCATTGATTTGGGTTTTGTTTTTTTTTGAAGGTCAAGATAAGATTGCTGATTTTGAGATGAAGCTCATGGGCATTGACAACAAGCATCTTGGAATTCCAGAAGCAGAGTATTATGCCATTGTAAAGATGCCATCAAGTTCGTCAAAGAATCTTAACGTCTGAATCATAGATGCTTGTGGACAGCTAACACAGAAAGATACAATGATGTAGTTGTTGGATTGAACGATACCACATAAAATGTCTTGACATGTTTGGACAGGAATGAAGCGGAATATTTCCGTCGACGTTGTAAGAGATGCCATTATTATATATATATATATATATATATATATATATATATATATATATATATATATATATATTTTTTTTTTCTCTACTATTTTCTGCAGGTGAGGATCTTAGCTTTGAATGCGTCATATTTTTTGAAAAATGGAGGTCATTTTGTGATATCAATTAAGGTATGCTGCTGTCAAATTTATTTTGCCTGCTTTATAGGATGGGAGTTAAACTGTCTTTTAAATGAAGACTGTGGCACGAATGTTCTCAAGTGTTCTCAAATGCCCCCTAGCTTTTCTTTGTAGGATATGTTGATTGGTGGACCATTTTGATGAGGGTTCATTCCAAAATTCCGATGGACCAGACCTCATCATAAAATGGATTGTCAATATGAAAAAATCTACTACAATTCAAATATAGCAAACAGATTTTCATATATCAGAAATACGTGATTATTTTAATTTTATTTTACCTATCTCCCTAATACTTTTGCTGCTCTCTTACACTCTTTACAAAATTTCCTTAGGGACTGTCTTCTTTACACATTCTGTTGAACTTTTATCCATCAAGTGAACTAACAAATCATAGGTTGACTGAAATCTTAATTTAGCTTAAATGGTTTATCTATTCTGTTTTTGCAAATTTAGTTGGTATTGCTATATCTATATTAGTGGTATTTTGAATAGCTGAATGTTTATTTTGTCTTTGGCTGTTGCAGATTTTGCTTGTTCAGAAATGAGAAGATCAGTGTATGCTCCCGAGTAGTGTCTTTTTTTTTATGTCATCTCATCGTCGTCTTTCTCTATACTTTAGTTCTTCAGTTTCGGGGCATAGCTTTTTCATATGACTACATTGTTTGAATGATGAAATTGATTTTCAACCATGTGCAGTAAGCTTTCGGATCAAAACGAAGCTGAGAATATGGTGTTAGTTGATGGAAAATTGATAAACAGTAGAGGCACATCCATGGAGTTCTCGCTTGCGATTGTTGAGAAGCTATTTGGCTGCAACAAGGCATTGGATCTTGCTATCAATGAGAACTTTAAATAGACATGTAACTATTACGTTGGCATTGTACTTTTGTGAATGAATTAAAATGAATGATTTTATTTGATTGAATGAATGAGTGAATGATTTAGCCGTGATGTATTTATATGTATTTAGCTTATATGAGTTGATCTATCAGGGCATGTACTACAATGGTAAGAGATGCCATTATTATATATATATATATATATATATATATATATATATATGTGTGTGTGTGGTGTGTGTGTGTGTGCGCGCGCGCGCGCGCTTTAAAATAATAGGTAGTAGCTACGGTTATTAACCATAGCCCTTATCCGGAAACCGTAGTTGTTGCTAATTTCATCATATTGCTACGGTTCTCGCTCGACTTTTTGCTACAAATATAATCCGTAGCTGTATATACATTTGAGCTACGGAAGGTATGGCTACGGATTTAATCCGCAGCTAGACCTATGGCTACGGTCATGCTACGGACTATAATCGTAGCCATATGTCTTTAGCTAAGGCTTTTATCCATAGCCTTTGCCCAGTTTTCTGGTAGTGAACTATCAAGATATCTTCAGTTTAACTCTAATGGCTTCTAAGCCAAATAGAGTATCCAATCACAAGACTATTCAATATTTAACAAATATATAAACTTAGTCTATGATGGATAAACTATGTGACTGTGTGTGGGATGTGATTCTTATCAGTTCTAAATAATCATGTTAACATGCTTCATGAGAACATTCAAAGTAAACACAATAGAGTAATATGCAAATAACAATCCTAAACATAGTCATTTATAGTGGTTTGGCTACGTTCCTACTCCACTCCCGGCGAACGGACTCAACCTTTGAGTGTACCGGATTTCACTAACGGAGGTTTCAAATCAGGTTCACCTCAAACCGTTATAACCTACACAAGGTTGAATCTAGGACCTACATAAGGTACCTATGACGTGCCTATACAAGACACAAGTTTATGCCCTACACAAGAGCAAAGGTCAACACGAAGCACCTAAGTTTTATGCCCTATACAAGAGCAAAGGATCCACACAAGGAACCTCAGTTTTATGCCATACAGACCAAGGATCCATACAAGGAACCTCTATTTTAAGCCACACAGGCCAAGGATCCACATAAGGAACCTAGAGCTTATGCCCTACACAAGTGCAAGGGTCAACACACAGCACCTACACGTACTCTCCCTTCGGAGGCCTCCTATGAGGACATGAAAGGGGTGAGAAGCACCTGTGACCCAAACTTACACAAGGAATGATCAACAGGATCTCTAGACTCTAATGACTTACAAATAAGTAGGTGAACCCCGTTAAGCACGTTGATGAAGATCTCCTCCTTAATGATGAAGATTCTTCAGCTCCCTTAATCTGCAACACTTGATGATGTTCCAATAAAGGCAACGAGTTGGGTTAAGATTATGTTAGAATCCAACTCTAATAAATGTTTTCGTATTTTAGAGAAGGAGTGATTCCAAGCATTCAAGCATTCAAGGTATCCCATCTCAATGATTTGCCATTAAGATATTAGTTGGATGATCCTTGAAGGGAAGTTCATTCCTCAATCCACTCTATTGAATATCAATGATGAGGGTCGATTAAAGGATGAACTTTCATGAGAAAATGAGCTTAGGGTAGGTAGTATGCAAAACTCTCTCTCAAAGCTCTCTCTGTTTTTCTCTATCTAGCAACCAAGAGCAAGCTTCCTATAAATAGGCAATAGGTCACAACGGTAATAAATATGTCAAGTCTGACTGAGTTCGATCTTATCGGGCCTGACTCGATGTCAACGAACGTATACTTTCGATGCCATCGAATCAGGGTTCGATGATGCAAACTCAACTGAAGCACATAGCCAGAACTTTTTTTACTGAAGATCGATGTCATCGAACATGAGTCGATGTTATCGAACTTTGAATTCAGATCTCATCGACAGTGGTTCGATACATTGATCTTTTCAAGGAATATTTTCAAAAAACTTGCTGGACACTTTTAGACCCAATTCGATGATATCGATCCCATATCGATTTCATCGATTTTTGAATTACGATCATATCGAGACAATATCGATTCCTTGATCATTCACATAAGATTTTCCTTTTCAAGTTTGTCGGAACAGTTTTGTATTGATTTGATCGCATAAAGTCTATATCGATATCATTGTGATTTGAATTTCGATGACATCGATGTGAGTTTCGATTCCTTGAACATTTAGATGTTTTTCTTTTAAAAACTTGCTGGACACAACTTGCCCCATTTCGATGTCATCGATACCGTGTCAATATTATCGAGATTTGAATTTCGATGATATCGATTGTCTTTCGATTCCTCAAGCAATATCAAGAATATTTTCCAAGCCATTGTTTGATAGAGCTCCGAGACTTTCAATATCATCGACTGTCCTTTGATATCATCGATTATCCTTCGATATCATCGATATTTAAAATTTGATGTTATCGAAGGTACTTTCGATTTATCGAATATTTTATCTAAAATACTTTGTGGTTACTGGACATAAAGAGGACTCAATTCAATGTTATCGAGACCAGTTTGATTCAACGAGACTGAGTGTTCGATTGTATCGACTGAGAATTGATGATATCGAACTTAGCTGAAAACTTAGAGAATTTTCCATTTTAAAACCAGGTTTTCAGACTTTTAACCCCTATGTTGTTCTAAATTTTTAAAGGTTTTTGTTTACTTGAGTGTTTTGGGATTTGGGATGTGAGGCTGATTTACCTGTGACGAGCTCGAAACACACATCCGGTTGAGGCAATGTCTTGAACGATCTTCATATGGGGCCCACTTGACTCATCGACTCAACACTCATGATAATTGACAAACCAAGGAACTTTCAAGAGTAAGTGGAAATACTTACAAGTCCATAAATTATATAATATCAGAGTAAGCGGAAATACTGGCAAGTTCATAATTATCATCGACCTTATCTAGAGAATGCAATGTAGATGGGCCATGTAATGTGGTGTCATAGTAAGCCAAATGCCATATGTTGTGGATGTAATGCAATATGCGGTCCAAAAGAGATAACCAAGATGGAGTGTGAAGTTGGTATGGTAGTACATGGTATCGTAAGCTGTGGGATCCATTACCAGGAACTTCTATCCAAACTAGTCCCATACCTAAATTTGGGTAGGTAGGCTCAAGGTGATAAACTCCTGATCTCAGGTTGGTCGCGTACTCAACCGAAATCATGGCCATTGCAAGGGTACATATAATGATCTAGTTGCGCACCACCAACCTAAGTGGATAGTGAATGAATGAATAAATGAGTCAAATACTGAGTACGCAACTCCTACTTAGTAAGTCCACATATAACCACAACAACGCTTCCGATGTGGGACAAGGTTCCACCCCACTGTATGTATAGTAGTCTACCAGCACAGAAGCTTACCAACCACTGGTAGCTCGCCTAGGCCCTTAGGCCCTGCCCACATCAGCGTCTGCTAACGTATGCCCGCCCACTTGTACAACAGTGATGGGGCGTCACAATATCAGTATCGTACATCTCTGGGATAGGATCGGGATCTAGTACACTCCACACTGGATGTCGCCCTCCTTGGCCGCGTAGCCAGCTAGTGGAAAAGACCTCACTACCCGTCTGGTCAGTAATCTACTAATATCTACCCGACTTATCGATAGTGGACCCATTTTTGAGTTGTTCAAACTCAACCTATCTTTGTCCCTACCCTCGGGCGGATAAGGCCACATTCCCTTCCAACTGACCTCGACATAGTGGGAGGCGGGACCTACTGGTATTCGGCACTTGAGTGCTCATGTATCTACTAGGTCTAGACGTTGGAGCATCCCTTGGCACAGGGGGTTTATGGACTTTCACCCAAGGATATATTAAATGCCCATATGCTAGAACCAAACATTTTCGATGTCTCATCTGGCCATCCACAATATTGAAAAGGCCTAGCTATATGTCCTAGATGGGGGGGGGGGGGGTGAATAGGACAATGCCAAATAAAACTTATAACAACGGAATTAAAAAGAATATGATAGCCAAAGTAAATCATAATGCAGGAAAGTAAAACAACCTCAAAATTTAGATCTTGAGAGGTTTATACAAATGTTGTTCTAAGGACAACCTTTCACCAAAAACCAGAGTTTATGGTAGGACAACCTTATTTCTAGAAAGATCTTTGTATCAAATCTCAAGCCAAAGAGGAATACAAAAATAAATACAAACTGAATTGAAATAAATTGTAATCACAAATGTATTGTTCTAGGGACAGCCATACACCATAAAAATGGCAGGGCAACCTTGCTGGAATAACTTTTAAAGGAAATTGAATATCAAGCTGATAAAGGAATAGCAGAAAATAAATTCTAAACTATTACAAAATTCTCACAATGCTTGAATTAAATGATTACAACATTCACCACCATACATACATCCCACAAAAGAATAATTAAAGATTAGAAGTATAAATCATTCAACCACAACACAAGGGATTATAGTGGTTCGCCTGTGTGTTCACCAACTGTTAAACAACAGCCACACAAAATGCTACTCCACTCCTAAATCCTCACACAGGGGATATTAGCGTTCACTAACAAAATAGGTTTTCCCAGGTTCACCCAAAACCTTTACAATTGTGTCTTGTTTGTGGGCTTACACAATTAAAAAAACCCCACTTCTAAGTTTTCCTGGCTCTCCTCAGATAACCAATACAACAAGATTTTTCTGGCAAATCTTGAAAGAAACCAAAACAAAAAGGAATTTACAATTAAATGTAAAATACCTGATTATCTCCTTCGTTGTAGCAGCCCGGTAGAACCAAGTCAGAATAAATGATTGAATGTCCAAGTTCAATGTCTAGTACTCAATTACAATGGTTCTAATTCTAATAGATTTTAAATTTAAACCAAGTAGGGCTTGCCTTAATTGATTTTGATTCCAAAGAAAGGGAATAATAATTCCTCTTATCAAATTAGATTGGAATAGCAGAAACAAAATCAATTAAATAAAGCTAAGGAAAGAGAATATTAAATAAGCACACTTAGCTTAGATGGAGCACAAAATTATCTCTCAGAAGTTCGACGAAGATTGGCTTGAATGGATTAATTAATTCGATGATTTCTTCTGAGATTCGTGCTCTATTTATAGGTGAGCAGATCGCGTGTTCGACTGGTCTAGAGAGCTCTTCGACTAGTCGAAGCAATAACAGATATTTGAAAAATTAGGCGCGATAAACTTTGACCGTTCTACGACTGGTCGAAGGTCTCCTTCGACTGGTTGTAGGTCACCTTCGACTGGTCGAAGGTCTCCTTCGACTGGTCGAAGAACTTAAAATTCATCGCTGGACTTTGAGTCGAAGATTTTCGACTGGTCGAAGATGCAGTCGACATTGTTCCTTCGACTGGTCGAACAGATTCCTGGAATAGTCGGTGCCTAACAGAAATTATCCAATTTTTGTAACAAACTCACGACTGATCGAGGAATTTCTTAGACTGGTCGAAGTAACTCTAGGACTAGTCGAAGAAGGCCTAGGACTAGTCGAAGAACAGACCAAACTTATGTAAAATAAACATTCGATTTATGTATCCAACGTGACCTACTTCTAAGGTCAACCTAAGGTCAGTCAAACCTCAACCATGAAGTAAGGACATTGAAACATTAGGAACTAGTGACCTTGAAGTATGAGCCTTGAAGTCTTGATGTAGTTCTATCTTGAAATCTTGATGTAGCTCAATCTTGAAATCTTGATGTAGCTCAATCTTGAAAGTGTCTTGAGTTCTTTACAAACTGCCTTGTACTCTTCCTGAAGTCTTGCAGCTTGAGTCTTGTCTTGTGAGCAGTTCTTGCATTCAAGATTGATCCTTGTACTTGTGAGCTTTGCTTGTTGTGAGCTTAGCTTGTTCATGAATGTTGATCTTTGAGAGAGCTTCACTTATGCAAGTTATATATAACAGTGATTTTGGCACCACAAATTTGACAACAGACAGGGATATAAACTATAGCACTTACAGATATGCCTGAGAAGGCCACGACCTTGGTGTCGCTAGGACATACAACGATCATGTTACACAAATGCGAGATGCATGAGTCATACTATCCAGTCATGCACCAATCCTACCCGTACTGTGTGCTCATGTGGGGTAAATCGGTTTCTCAGGGAGTCCCATAAACAATCAGCCTAATAGCATATGCTATGATCAATCACTCTTCATAATAAGCATATGAATGATGTGTATGGGCATGTATCATGATGCTCTACTACGTATGATTATCGGATAAAGCAGACAACAATAAACTACAATTGGCCTTAACCGGCATGTCACATACAAGAGTAGGGGTTGAACGATACGCCCACTAAACATAAATAAGTCTATATGGAAGGGTCCATGTTAGACTATCATAACCTACTCAAGGTACTAGCATATCATATATCCTAAGGCGGGGTCCCGTGCAAGGACGGTGGATCTAACCCACGAATCAATATAATCTTCAACAGTGGATATACCAAATATGATACCACATATTCTTCCATCTACGGCAAGGGGTGATGATGTACTAGACAATGGATATATCAACCTGACATCACATATCCTGTCATCTATAGCATGGGGTGATATTTTATTAAATAATGGATGGCTTAGATGATACATTAATGTCAAGGGTGGACCTCACACTCGTTCCAACAAGGAGATGGACAGTGTGAATGATATGTACATGTTACGAGGTCCTAACAAATGGGGTATAAAGGTATGATACACCTCTCGTGGTGAGTCAATTAGGTATACAACAAGGTGAGTTCACTGGGTGGGCTTTCTCAATCTCTCATCATGAATAAACTGGGCTTCCTTATAGGGCCCAATACATACACAAAGTGGGCTTGGTGGAGTTTATACATCTAGGACTATGTGTCCTTCCTAACAGTTTGGGTAGTCCACTCAGCACCGAAGTGGGCCTTGGGTATGGTCACTAAGCTTGGGCAAAATATGTATTTAGGTGGGCCACATTTCTATGGAAAGCTCAGTATGAACATAATGTGGGCTCCAAGTTTGGACAATCCTTTAGGGCATGGTGGGAAGCACCATTATCAATGGGGGCCCAACGGTTTAGGTTAGCCCAATGGGTATTACTAATCATCAATGGAGCCCAACTGTCACATCCCAAACTCGAAAAATGAGCTCACAAAATTCCCAATTGCCGAATCCGGCGTCGACAGCCTCCATAGTGCCCTATTCTCAGCTTCCGGCACTCATATGCCAAATTCTGATCCTAGGATCTTACAAGGAGGATTTTCAGTATGATTTTTTTTTTGTAATGGAGCATAACCACAAGTATAACCAAGTCATAAAATAACATCACCACATATCCACTATATCGAAAACTTTAAGTACAATGCGGAAAGGAAAATACAAGGTGATTAAAAGGCTCCAAAATAATCTAATACGCGCACCTGCCTCAGCGCTGCTGTGATTCAACATCACCTGCATGCAACGGTCGTGCATAAGCTTACAAAAGCTTAGAGGGTGGTGTAAGTGTGTGCACAAGCAAGTGCTAAGTATACAATATCAGAAAAATGCAGAAATACGCTGGTAAGTCCATGATATTATCAGCCATACCAGGGCTATGTGATGTAAGGCATGAATGCTTTAGGCCATACGATGCGAGGCCTATGTAGCCAAATGTCATATACGAGATACAAAGCAAGCATGCAAGTCCTTATCAAGTACACATATCAATACAGTTTCCCTCTGGGATATCACCGGGGTCTAGTACACTCCACACATATCAGACGCACAACCTAGCGAGTGGAAAAGACCACACTATCCACCTGACCAGTAGTCTGCCAATACCTACTCGGCTCGTCAATAACGGACTCATTTACGAGCTGGTCAAACTCAGCCTAGCTTTAAACCCCCCCACTCGGGCGGATAAGGCCACACCCCCTTCCAACCGACCATCCTTGCATTAAAGCTCTGGAGACATTACCTCTACGGAGAGGAGTTCGAACTCTTTTGCGACCACAAGAGCCTCAGGTACATATTCACACAAAGAGATTTGAATATGAGGCAACGACGATGGATGGAAACCTTGAAAGACTTCAAGTTTGAGGTCTCCTACCATCCTGGCAAAGCCAACATTGTGGCAAATACATTGATCCGCAAGAAGATAATAGAATTTGCAGCTCTGCTAATGATAGAAGAATGGAACATGGTAGAATTTGTGTGAGACTTTGAGCAAAAACTTATAGTAGAGGAGCCGTTCGAGAGCGTCACGCATATTCGTGTACAGTCACTTATTGATGACCGAATCATTGTGGCTCAGTGGGAAGATGAAAGGTTGATGGAAATGAGGAAGCGAGCTAGTGGCGATGAAGACTCTGAATGGAGAGTTAGTTTGATGGGGATTTACGTTATCGTGGCTGCCTATGCGTCCCAAATCTTTATGACTTAAGAAAGGAAGTTCTCGTAGCTGCTCACAATTCGAAGATGGCGATGCATCCAAGTTGTACAAAGATGTATCGAGATATAAAACATTCATACTGGTGGGACAACTGAAGGCCCACATAGCAGATTTTGTGTCCCGTTGTCTCATGTGTCAGCAGGTCAAGGTTGAGCACCGCCAACCTCCTGGTTTACTTCTGCCCATGCCTATAGCTGAATGAAAATGAGATTTCATCTCTATAGATTCATTTCTGGGTTACTAAGGATGAGGAAGGGACATGACTCTATTTGGGTGATCGTGGACCGATTGACAAAATCGGCTCATTTCCTCCTGATTAAAGTCTCAAACTCAGCAGACAATTTGGCCAGGTTGTACATCAAGGTGATAGTACTTCTGCATGGAGTGCCTATGGTGATCGTGTCAGATCGAGACATGCGATTCACGTCTATCTTCTGGACTCGTATCCAAGAAGCAATGGGTGTGAAACTGAAGTTCAGTACCGCGTTACACCCACGAATGGATGGGCAGACGGAACGGGTCAATCAGGTGTTAGAGGATATGTTACGGGCATATGTGCTTGATTTCAAAGACAATCGGGATGACTGTCTTCCTTATGCTAAGTTCGCTTATAACAATAGCTTTCAAGCGAGCATTGACATGGCTCCCTATGAAGCACTGTATGGGCGTCCATGTCGAGCACTGCATTGCTAGGCAGAGGTTGGTGAGAAGAGTTTGATTGGTCCAAATTTGGTACAAGCGACCTCAAAGAATATCGACATTATCAGCCATCAACTTCTTGAAGCACAGAGCAGATAGAAGAGTTACACCGATACCAGACGGAGACAGCTAGAGTTTGAAGTTGGGGACCATGTATTCCCAAAGGTTTTCCCAATGAAGGGGATCCTCCAGTTTGGCAAGAAAGGAAAACTCACACCGAGATTAATTGGCCCATTCTAGATACTAGACCGAGTGGGTGTGGTGGCATACCGTCTTGCTTTGCCCACACCACTCGTCGGCGTGCACAGCGTATTTCATGTATCGATGCTGAAGAAATACGTTCATGACCCTTCCCATATTATCAAATGGGAGCAGGTACAGTTGAGTGAAGATGCTGCATACATACTTCAACCAACATATATCCTAGATAGGAATGAACAGCTGATGCACAGCAAAGTTATCCCGCTTGTGAAGGTATTGTGGACGCACCACACTGAGGAAGAGGCTACCTGGGAGACAGAAGCCGAGTTCCGTAAGAACTACCCTCAGATTCTCGAGGAGTACGAAAAGGTACTAATTTCGAGGATGAATTTTTTTCTTTAAGAGGGGTAGATTGTAACGTCTCGAAAAAATCCGTACAAAGACTCGAGCATCACATCAGGCAGAAATCACTAAGGATCGAATTCTGTAGAAATTAGACAAAAATTAATTAAGTACTAAACTAAATTAATCGGTGAATTACCTCAAACCACTTTCTATACGAACTGCAAGACCTAAAACTATTGGAATCACTAACTTAACATTTCTTAAAAACCTAGGATCAGTCTCAAAACCCAGTTGCTCTCGGGAGCGCATTGAAACTTCGTATCGGACCTGCACCGCGCGTCAAAAGTCCGATAACTGCGAAACTATACGGTTATGACCGCCTTGCTGGGCTTGACAACCATCGCGAGAATCGAGCCCGAATAATATCCAAAAAATGCACAACTAGAGCCCTGAGTAAAGTGTGTGAGAAACGTGAATATCTTTAGAAAATGAACTTAGATTTAAGTGAATTGGACTGTTCGCTTGTGGGCAAAATTTTAGGTTTTGGACCGTCAATTTCTGACCAAACTTTATCCATGGATCAAGGAAATTTCCCTGCACATGTCAGTATACTTGTGGCCCTGATCAAGTAACGATGACCGTTGAACTGAAACGGGTCCTCCACAATCGATCCACTAATCCAATCAGACCAAAATCTTAACTTGGCGTAGATCCATTGTCAGGAAACTTTCTCCAGACCGTATGCGAGCAATGGACCTCCAGATGAGCTCCGTTTGCCCGAAACGAACACCCTTTGGCTATAACCTAAGTATACCATGGCCCTGGGCCATTTACACCACTTCTGAGCCTATATAGCCCTTAAACCACCCCTCTCTCATTCCATATGAATTTTCCTAACCCTAGGAGAGAGAAGAGAGAAGAGAGAAAATAGGAGAAAAGAGTGAGGAGAAGAGAGAGAGTTCAGGAGATCGCTACTGGGATTCATTCCCACTGCTCCTCGCATTGAATCACCACCCCACCATCACCACACCATCGATTCTAGCTTCAATTTACGTAAAAAATCATAACCCTAATCTTGTTTTAGGAATCCAAATAGAGGAATCGGTGAAATAGCTAACCTATTTCATGATTTAGGTAGCCGTTGTGCCGTAGACGGAGACGTAGTGTACGAACCGAGTTCGTAACGACCAAACCGACGAAAGGTGCAGAATATAAATGTTTAGGTTATGGTTTTCAAGGCTTGCAATGTCAGCAATGATTTATGTCTGACTTGATTGCTACCACATGACTTTAGTTACGATGTATTCGATAAATCATACAAGTGTGTGAACTATGTATCTATTATGCATTCCATGTGTTTGTTGAAATGTTTGAATGAAAGTGAAATTATGATTTATACTTGCCATGACTATTAAGCTAGAATACATGTGTGTTGTGTGCATAACAACTCCTTTATGAAAGGAATTGCCAAAATATATGCTATAACTAATTTAGATTGTGTATATGGTATTATACAATCTAAGTGTTTGATAAAATGTTTGAATGAGAAAGTGTTTGATAAATTGCTTCCAACAAGGGTGTTGAGATAGGATTCTCAACTACCTTGTCCACAGTTATAATTTCTTTCATGTAATATAATTTGCTACTACGCGATTTACGGTTGAAATGCATATGTATGACTATAGGTTCAATGTGTTTGATGAAATGCTTGAATGAGAATTATATTGATAATGTCTGTTAAATGTTGTTATGAATATCACATGTATCCACATGTTGCGTTTGAGTTTGTTTGGGACTACTGCATAGTCCAGGCGATCGATAACGATTCCCGATTTAGTGGCCGAGTTCGTTTCGCCATACTAGATACGTTCGATGAATCCTAGTCGCGCGAAGATTGTCGACAGTAGTTAGGCCACATGGAGTACTTACGTACTCCATGTCGATTAATTCAGCGTGCGCTTGTACTAATCAAACTTGTTAAATAACCCGATTGGCCTATTGTATGTTTACCATGTATGGACGCTACTACTTGAATCTAAGGTACCACTTACCAATGTAAAACCCGTTTCAACCATGGTACCACAATCCGCTAAGAGTCATGAGCTGGGCATGGTGGTATGGGACACCGTGGTCAAGTTGTCGGCCTACGCTGGGGTGACGAGCCTCCCCATAGTGTCCAGTCAACAACTAAAACTCGTGAGCCGAATACGGTGGTACGAGACACTGTATTCGAGTTGTCAGCCTACGCTAAGGTGACGAGACTTTCCGTAGTGAACTCGAGTATAAACTAGGCCTACGTTGAGGTGACGAGCCTCCCGTAGCGACCTGAACTTGCCTATCCACTGCTTTTAAATAAGGGGTGATGTTGCCCTATAACTTTTCTATCGTATGTGATCAACTAGGATTGACGACCCTAGATGGATCATCGTTTGGCTAAATGATATAAAGGGAGGTACCTTAGCTTTCTGAATCTGTTATATGAATAAGCCTAAATAATTACTTGGCTAACAGGATCATGCACCGCATTGCATGTGCTTTGGTGAGGAAGTGCACGTTTAGGGAGTTTGCCATGCGTGATCGTGAGATGATGTCGGTGAGGGAGTGCAGGCGAGGGCATACATCATTACACATATCATTTCTGCATTAACCAGAGTAGTTAGGAAATGTTTGTTGTATTGCCTTATCATTACTGCTAGACTGAATTGATAACATGTTAACCTTTGCCTTATAGGACCACTGAGTTGATCACTGACTCCCACTTTGGGATGGTGTTTTAAAACACCAACCAGACTCTATTGTAGATGCAGGTGGCGATGAGATCTACGCTGCTGATTGGGATTTCATAGACAAGGAGGAGGAATTCTCCTACGTTCAGCTATCAAGTGGGTCTATGTAGACCATGTACTAATCGACGGGATTACAGGGACTATAAGAATTAGTTAGACATTTACTTTTTTTTGTATTTTGTAAATTTTGGATCAACACATGTATATATTCAGCCTGGTAACCTACTCATAATCTCGGGATTGAGAAACACTTATATATATTATATACCTATCTCAATCTTCCGCTTGCTTAACTTAATTATCTCTGGAGTATGATATGTTGTTTTAGTATAATCTCACACATGTTTAATGCAATAATATGGACAACATTTAAACATCATTATCTATGTTGCATAAATGATGCGTTGCAACTCGGGAGTTGAGCTTCTACTCGACCCCCAATTTTCGGGGTGTTACAAGGTCACTACGGGAGGCTTGTCACTTGAACGTAGGCCGACAGCTCGAATACAGTGTCCCATACACCACCATATTCAGATCACGAGTTTAGGTTGCTCACTAGTCACTACTAGGAAGCTCGTCACCCCAGCGTAGGCCGACAACTCGACCACGGTGTCCCATACACCACCATGCCCGGCTCATGAGTCTTAGCGGATCGTGGTACCATGGTCGAGACGGGCCGTTACATCGGTAAGCAGTACCTTAGATTTAAGCAGTAGCGTCCATACATGGTAAACACACAATAGGCCAATCGGGTTATTTGACAAGTTTGATTGGTACGAGCGCACGCTGAATTAATCGACATGAAGCGCGTAAGCACTCCATGTGGCCTAACCACTGTCGACAATCACTGTACGAATTGGATTCATCGAATGTATCTAAGGTGGCGAACTAGTTCGACCATTCAATCGGGAACAGTCACCGATTGCCTGGACCGCGTAGTAGTCCCACTCATATTCAAATGCAAGAGGTAATCACATATGTTAATCATAATAGCATTTAACGAACAATTCAAGCATAATTTCCATTTGAGCATTTTATCAAACACATTGGACAAGTTCTTATACATATGCATTTCATCCATAAATCACATAGCTGCAATTTACATTATATGAAGGAAACTACAAATATGGATAAGGTAGTTGAGAATCTCATCTCAACACTCTTGTTGGAAGCGATTTATCAAACAATTTCTCATTCAGACATTTTATCAAACACTTAGACTACATAATACTACATGCATAAACTAAATTAGTTATAGCATATATTATGGTAGGTCCTTTCATAAAGGAGTTGTCATACATACAACACACATGTATTCTAGATTAATAGTCATGGCAAGAGTAAATCATAATTTTACTTTCATTCAAACATTTCAACAAACACCTGAAATGCATTATATAATCATATAGTTCATACACATGTATAGTTTATCGAATACATCGTAACTAAGATCATATGGCAGCAATCAAGTCAGGCATAAATTATTGCTAACATTGAAAGCCTTGAAAACCATAACCTAAACGTTTATAGTCTGCACGTTTCGTCGGTTTCCTCATTTCGAACTCAGTTCGAAACCTACGCTCCCGTATACAGAACAACGGTACCTAAACATCAAAATAGGTTAGCTATTTCGTCGATTCCTCTATTTGGATTCTTAAAACGAGATTAGGGTTAGGATTTCTTACCCAAATCGTAGTCGAAGATGAACGTGTAGCAAGGTGGGCTGGTAAATCGAGGTGTGAAGTCATGGGAATGAATCTCAGCAATGATCTCCCTATCTCACTCTCTGCTCCTCACTCTTTTCTCTCTTCTCTCTCCTAGGGTTACAGAAATTCCTATGGAATAAGAGAGGGGTGGTTTAAGCTCTTTAAATAGGCTCAAAAGTGATGTCAATGGTCCCGTGGCCATGGTATACCTAGGTTATAGCAAAAGGGTGCCTATTTTTGACAAACAGGGCAGTTAGGAAGGTCCATTTCTCACCTAAGTCATGGAGTAAGTTCCCTGACAATGGATCTATACCAGGACTGTGTTTATGATGCGATCTGACAAACTGATCGGTCGAGAAGGACCTGTATCAGATCAACAGTTGTCGTTACTCGATCAGGGACACAAGTATACCGATAAGAGCAGGGAAATTTCTCTGATCCGTGGGTGTAGTTGGGACAGAATCTGACGGTCTGAAATCTTCAATTCACCCGCAAGTGAACGGTCCAAATCACTTAAGTTTTGGTTCATTTTCTAAAGATATTCGTGTTTCTCACACACTTCGCTCAGGGCTCAAGTTGTGCGTTTTTGGATACTATTTGGGCTCGATTCCTGTGATGGTTGTCAAACCTAATAAGGCAGTCATAACCCTGTAGTTTCGCCGTAATCAGACTTTCGATGTACAGTCCAGGTCCGATACGGAGTTTCAATGTGCTCCTAGGAGCAACTGCGTTTTGAATTGCTCCTAGGTTTTCAGGTAATGTTGAGTTAGCGATTTTAATGGTTTTGGGTCTTGCAGTTCGTATAGTTAGTGGTTCAAGCTAATCCACCGATTAATTGAGTTTAGTAATTAATTAATTTTTTGTCTAATTTCGACAGTATACGGTCTTTAGGGTTTTATGCCTGAGGTGGTACTCGAGTCTCTGTACAGATTTTTTTGAGACGTTACAAGACCCTTGTGCACACGATGGAAAGGGCTGGACTGGCCCACCACATTGGGACGTCCAAGTCATATGGATTTTCTAGACAGTTTGTTTTCTTTAAATTAATTAAAATACTTCTAGTTATCCAAAAATCACAAAATTTTATGGAGATGTGGCCCCCCATAGAAGTAACAACCTGCAAAATTTCATGGCCAACGGGCCCCTATACTGTCCATAGTGCAGCCTGGAGTGACCTACCAAGCTGGGACACCCAAGCCGGGGCGTCTAGCCGTGGCTGGTCGTTTAGGCCACTTTGTGGGCCCACCTTAGTGTATTTTATATCCCACCATTAATCCATGTGGGGTCCATAGGGAACCTGATCATCCTCTCCTTCAGTAGCATCTAATTGGGGCCCATTTGGGTGAGTTTTTGAGCCAAATACCCAGGCCCATAGAGCTGCCTACACATGAGACGCCCAGCTCATTGGGTTGATGTTGGACGTCCAGTCCATCAGCAGGCCCATCTGATTTATGTGTTTAAATACACTCCCTTCATTTGGTGGACCCCCCCCCCCCCCCCCCTATGACATGTATGGGTCAATAGGAACTAAAATAAACATATAATTTAATTAAATTTTGAATTTCCACCAATGTCAGATTATGGATGGGCTAGAATTTCAGCAATAAGCCCATGGTTGCTGCCCATAAATGGATGTTTTAGGGCAACATGGTCCACCAAATTTAGGGATATTGTTACACATATCTTACCCTATTTTTAATTAGATTTTAGGCTTAATTAGTGCATACTTAAGGCCCATTCCAATTGGGTTTTATTGGACTAGTCTTCTTAGTTATTTGTTGGGTTTTCCTAGGCCCATTGTCTTGAAACTTTTGATAGGCCCATTGGACCCTTGGGGCCTATATTTACCTTGCCATTGTGATGGGTTTTATGGGCCAAAATATTCAAGTAGTTGGGCCCTTACTTGCCCACTAAAATAAAACCATACTGGGGCCGAGACGTGAGGCCCAATTTACTTGTTTTAAATATAAGAATCACCCATATGTTGGAATAATGGGTTGCCCATTAGGCCCACCACAATGAGTAGACTCATGATCTTTATGGTTTAGCCCAAACCTTGTTTTAGGGCCACCATGGTACCAAAATAATGGGCCTAGTGCATGGCCCACTAGGCCACGGATTGCTTGGGCCTTGGACTTTACTTTACATGCATAGCGGGCTTTCTTTTGGAACCCAGTTGAGGTTGGATGTCCTCCTTAGTGGCCCTAAGGTAGGCCCATAGGGTCCTCATAGGTGGTTGAAGGCCCACCTTGGACCTTGTTAGGACTGTTTCCTCCTTAAGACTTTATGACTCTCTTAGCTTGTGGGTCATCCTAAAGTGTTGGGCCCCCACTAGAGGACTCCACTTCTCCTTAGAGTACCTGTTTATGTATCTAAACATTGTCCCTCCTTGGGAAGGAGGAATATATTATACAGGTAGCGCACTTATATCATTGTGACCCATATGCATCATCTATGTGAATTGATTGCATTGTGTGGTGGTCATAGTGGTCATAAAGGGATGGAGTTTCTCCCCTTGTGCACATTGAGTGCCTGAAGCTTGTGCATGATCTGTATGTGTGACTCATACAGTGACATCGCATTTCATGATGATACTGCCCTTACTTCACCAGGGCCTTGCCTCCACAGGGACGTTCATGGATGGCCGTATGTGTGAACACCGAAAATATTACTTGAGCATATTGGGTGCATAGGATGCTCATGGGTGAAATTCCTAAAACTTCCATGGTACCAAGGATCTGCCCCAACACCATGACGTAATGGAAACTATGAGCGCATGAGGGCCTTATACCGTTAGGCCATGACTCTCACTGTCGTGTAGTCAGTTGGGTAGGGGGGCCTTACTCACCTGATGTAAGAAGACATTACTAGGCTGAGTCTGACTAGCTCGTAAATGGGTCCGCTACCTTCAAGACTTGCTGGTGATTGGCTATCCCCAGGTAGGGTAGTGAGGTCTCTTACGCTCGTTTGACTGTGCGGATCTATAGAGCGGCAGTCATCTAGTAGTGTACTAGACTCCAGTGATTTTCTTATGATTGGAAATATACTCGATATGTGGATTGGTTATGAGCACTGGCATTACTTTGCATCGCATCTGCATTGGCTATATAAGCCCCTTATACATCGCCTTGGTAAGGTGCCCAGTACTCATTGCATCGCATTCATGATGAGCCTTGGTAAGGCTGGTGATATTGTCATTGAGCATATTTCCCTTCCTATACCTTCTATTATTCTTCTGGGCACTATTGTCACAAACTTTCACTACCCTCTAAGCTTTTATAAGCTTATGGACGATTGATGTGTGCAGGAGACCCCAGGCATGCGTCATAGCGGCAGAACTTAGATTAGAGTTAAGCTTGAGGACCCCGGTGTTGCAGACTTTTCTCTCCTTCTTCTGTTATCTTATGTATGTCTTTTTGGACCTTATGAAAACTTGTAAAACTTCAAATTCCTAGTGAATTTTGTGATGTGTGCCTTTGTTATTCTCAGATATACTTGTTGTGATCTTGTGTATGCTCGTATTGGAAATAATTTTATTGTTATGGAAATCCTCCTTGTAGGTCTCCGGATCGGAACCTGCCTCAGGAGCCGAGAATGGGGTACTACGGAGGCTGTTGCGGCCAAAACCGGCTATCGGGTTCCCTTTGAGTTCGGTTACCGAGTCTGGGGCATGACAGGAGGGCAAATATTGTAGTCTGAATAACAAAATAAATGTGGTGGTATCAGACATTCAAATGAAAAGCATATATAATATGGAATAAACAATAATTATTTTTTTCAGACTGTTTATCCAAAAGCAATTGACTGAAGTAGGGAATTTGAATTCTCAAAACAATCCAACACGAGTGTGTGAAAGGTATTAAAGTGGCGCCACTACAGGCTAGAGTTATGTTGTCAAAGATAATGTTTAGTTTGACCAAATTTCATGATTCCAGATGCAACTGAAACTCTGTACTTGAAGGGAGAAGACAGGCACAATGTGTAGCAGAGAATACACCCATTCAACATTCTACTTTTCAGAGTTGTGAAATTGTTGGTTATCTGATATATACTTTTTAATAAGATCAATTGCTAGCTTTATCCAAAACCTTCAACAAAACCAAAGTATGGGCACAATAGATGGGCTACCTGAAATCTTGCAGGCACTAGGTCATCAAAGATAAATCAATATGGATGATAATGACAACCACGACCATTGTCATTACTTTGCCATCCCTTACTGGATCCACTACTCCTGTTACCACCTCTATGCAGTGGTGGCGATGCCGGTAGTGCAACTCCAGGCTGTTGCCTGTGAAGTAATATGAACCAATAAAGAATGAATCAGCTTGCAAGGTTTGAAGTTATCCAACTTCTATCCCTCGGCGTCATCAACTGTGCCTAAAATTCCCTATTTGGTTGCCATTTTAAAATGATTTCATCTCATTTTAGTCAACAACTTGTATTAGATATTATAGTTTTGGTTGTGTTTGGTTGCACCAAATATCACAAAAGTTTAAGATACTCCGTACCAAATAAGACTGCTTAACTGTGAAATGTCATGAAATTTCATGATATTTAGTGCAATCAAACACACCCTCACATGAATCATGGGTTATCAAGATTATTTTTAATCCCTATCAAAACCTTTAATACATAATTACTGTTAGCTAAAATGAGATAAAGTCAAATTTAAGTAGCAATCAAATAGGGCCTTAGCATTTTATTTTTATTTTTTTTAAAAAAAAAGGAAAATTGCAAATAGACGAGTTCTTTCAATCATGGATATTTTGTAGCTTTCCTGGGTCAGAATTGACTATTGTGCATTTTTCGGCGCTGTCCTGAGTGGGAAATCTAAAAGCAGTTTAGTCATATAGATGTTTTTCTTCTTTCTTTGAAAGATTAATCATTAGAGTGATAGTAATTAGTGTGTTTGGATGCACAATTCAGTTGACACGATGTAGACCATCAAGGAGACCCTATAATGGAGGGTCCATTAGCTCAAAAATCACATCAGGAAGACCATACCATTAGATCTGGGCATCGGACCAAGTCGGATCGGATTGGGTCCAACTCGATCCTATCCGAAATCTCAATGGCCTGACCCGAACTTGATCCGATCCGGGACCGAGTCCTGGTCACCTGACTCGAACCGATCTACAATGGACATGGCCTAATCCGATCCAAGTCCAACTCGGTCAAAAAAACCGAGTCGGATCGGATTGAGCATTGTTTGGATCAACCCAGATTCAAGAGAAAATGGCAAAAGAAGTAACAGGCGATCCACAGGTGAAGAAAAGGTATCTTCTTAACTCTAAACCAGAAGTCTGAAGAAGAAAGACCAGAGAATTTTCAACATGCTACCCTCTGTCCTCATGTTTTCTTTTTTTCCACACGAATCACACTTGCCAACTGATAACACTTGTGCGAGATCTGATCTTTCCATCCGGTTGGAAGTAATGTTTATATCCTCTGATTAAAAAAGAAAAGGTCATTTTTCTCGTCGTATGACCGACAATTCCAGAAACCTCTAGAAATCTACAAAATATTTGGAATTTCAATTCACAAAAGCAAGAAAAAAAAAAAACTACTGGGGATATTGCAAATCCAAGAAGAAAGAGTTCTACAACGAAAGAGAAAATGCAGAGATACAATTGAAGGCAGTAAACAGAGATGGAATTGAAAACAAGAAATGCAAAATTCCATTACAAAAGAATATAGATTTCCAATAGAATGGGGAATACATACCTCTGAAGAATTTTTCAGATTCTCTCAATTCCAGAAAAGGAAGAGAATAGCCATTTGAAAAGAAGAAAAAGAAAAAGAGATGAGAGTTATTTGAAATACTCTGGCTACAGATGACACTTGATATGCATGCACTTGGAAAATGGTACACGTGGCATCTATTAACTCGAATTTTTCCAAGTTACATGTCAAAAATAAGATTGGCTGAACAATCATAACCTCTGATTCGTGGACACTTGCTTCTTAAAATAAGACCGTTGGATATTTTCATTTTTAATCGTCCAAGAAAATTCCAACCAATCTAAAAGTCAGATAATCAAATAAGTATAGTTATTGGTTCATAATGCATCTAAGATATGAGACATATTTGGACAGTTTAATTTGAATAATAGTATGCCACGTATATAATATTTAAGTAATTTTAAGCGCCTGCATATCATCATCCATCACACTGCCGAAGTATGAAATCCTTTCTCTAAAGCAATATAAAAAGGAACTTTACCAAAAACTAGCTAGTTATTTTGGAATTTGCATTCCGGTGCTATTTCAACAAAAAAAAAAAATAATAATAATAATAATAAAAATCAATAACCTACACTATTATTTGTAAACTCTGTAAGATTGAAGTTGGTCTTGCGCGGAGCAAAGGAGTCAGCAGCTTAGGTGGGCCCTACTATTATGTTTACATAAAATCTACTCCGACAACCAAACGCATCACCACATGTCTAGCCCAGGGTCTAAAAATGAACTCCATCCGTGATTTGGGTGGACCACATGATTGGAGACAATGAACACGACAACTTTCATCTTCTAAACTATTTTACTTTGTGTGGCCCACCTGAATCATTGATGAGCCTGATGTATAAGCCCTATGTCCAAATTTTGGTGTGACATGTAATGGTTTGAGTGGATTTTATATAAATATCATGTGAGCTTTCTAAAAAAAGGTGGATGTATCTCTCCAAATTATTTTCTATTATTGTGGCCCGCTTAAATTGTAAGGAAGTTCGATTTTTTGTTTTTCTTTTTCCCTTTGAGCCTAGCATGAGATGACACATCTAGTGATGAGTAGGTCCCACTTTAACGTGAGCCCCTTAAAAACAAGGGTAGGCATCCCTTAATATTCTCATTTTCCAACATAGATATGAGAGGAATGAATTTTTATTTTTTATTTGGACCTACCTTGATGTGTATATGCTTGATCTCACATTAGATTTTGGACTAGAAATAAAATGATATCTAATTTAGATGAGATACATCAAAAGATACATTATGAAGGGAGACATCCACTTTTTATTTTCACAAGCCCATCATAATGATTATATAAATCCACTCCACCTATTAGATGCCACATCAAAATTTATGCCTATGGCTCAAAATTAGACCATTTATGATTCAAGTAGGCCATACCAAGTGAAATAATTTGGATGGTGAGGATTGTCCTTTGTACTTTTGTATCTATGTGGTTCACATGAATCACTAATTAGACTGATTTTTGAAGCCTGAGGCTAATATTGAGTGATGCACCCGATGGTTGGGATGGATTTAACATAGACATCTTGGTAGGGCCCGCTTGAGTCACTGAGCTCATTTGCTCTCCCAAACTCTATTAAGAAACCTAATGAAGCCACTCTAGTAATAATTACTTACGTTAATAAAGCAGGTTATTGAAAACCTGGAAAAGGTACCGGGTGTAAATTTCATACTGCGTGGGTAGTTTTAAAAAAAATTCCCCACGGCAAAAGAACTGTCAGAGATTGTTTTATATGATAAGGTGGAGACAGAGGAACCGTAATATAGTAGACCCATCTAGCCAAAAGGACAAATGG
The DNA here is from genome assembly GCA_021015155.1 of Magnolia officinalis. Classification (NCBI taxonomy): domain Eukaryota; kingdom Viridiplantae; phylum Streptophyta; class Magnoliopsida; order Magnoliales; family Magnoliaceae; genus Magnolia; species Magnolia officinalis. Next base: position 20,752,126 of record JAJHSJ010000014.1, read on the forward strand.
AGTAATAAGAAAATCAGGTTTGGCCATATGTAGTTCCTATCATGGATGGTTTATATATAAAAAATCAATACTATTAAATAATCCTGACCATCAAATCTGTCGACACTAAATTAACGTTGGATAAGAAGAAAACGTAAGTCAAGTATGCAGTGGGAATCCCATAAATTAACATCGAGATGTATAGAACGAAACCTCAGGGCGGATGTTGGGGAGAGAGAAACGGGGTGAAGTTGCAGAAGAGATCTCATAATGAGATTACACCTATATGTTATTTAATACATGGATTCGGGACGCGGATTGCGTCCTACCCCCGCCCGTCTCTAGCCCCCAATAGGCAGATCTGCGGGTGGGCCCATCATGATGCATCCGTTTATCCAAGCCATCCATCCCTTTTTTGTTATCATTTTAAGGCATAAATGCAAAAACGAGGCACATTCAATGATTAAGTGGACCACACCAAAGATTATTCTTGCATTTAATGCAATTGTCATTTAATGCAACCGAGCTTATTATTTGGCGTGGTCAACTTAATCGTAGGATCTGCCTCATTTTTGTATTCATGCCTTAACATTATAAGAGAAAAGGGATGGATGGCTTGGATAAACAGATACATAACAGTGGGCCCACCCACAGAACTGCCCGTTTAGGGGGGAGACGGGCGGGGGTAGGACACAATCTGCGTCCATGGATTCGGAGGCCATCGAGACAAGTACCCCCTTATGATGAAGATTTCCCTGCATTAATGGCTTGAGTAGACACTATCTGCCTACTTCGCTCCTCCGTCACACGTGCGATATCTGAGCTGTTCATCTGGCCTCCTCCACTCTTTGCATGCCATGTGCGTCCACCATGATCGTTCGGTGGTTGAACTATCTCCTATCTCATTCCCATTTTCTAACCCACACGAGTTCATAGAGACAGTTTCCCGTCTACTTCTCCGCGATCGGTTCTTCCATTTCACACCCATGTTAATCACACGATTGAAAGCAAAAGCTTCTTGTATATTACTACTAAGGTAAATAGCTGGAACCCATTTTAAAACCCATTTACAGACGGTCCGGATCGGAAAGGTCCAAATCGGATCCAATTGGATCGGATTCCGGATTGTGTCGGGTCAGATTAGGTCCAACCCGAATTCGACCTGAAAAGATTTCAGATTTAGATGGGGCTACCCGATCCGTACTGATCCAGACAGTCGGTTTAGTTCAAATCGGGTCGGATCCACCGGATCGGATCTAAAATGCCCAGCTCTACATACCATAGAGGGTCCATATATAACACAAAAATCAACCTGCATGGACTATTTAAGCCATCAGAGCAGCAACTTATAAATAGGCACCGTTACATGAAAAGTAAACATCCACGATCAACATGCAAATGACGAAAAAAAGAAAAAGAAAAGAACACAGTCTGCATGGGATTATTGAGCTATGGAGTAACAATCCACTATGACCTGCTTAATTAATGGTTCAAATCTGGTAAAAGTTTGACATGTGAAATGGAAAAGGCAAACTGACCAGCCTTGTGAGTCATGATTCACCTTAGAAGGCAAAAAAAAAAAAAAAAAAAACATAATTATCAGTATGTTAATGATTTGTACTTATAGGACATATCCAAGCCGTCCATCAGGTAACAACATTGGCACCATTGACATGCCAACAGGAGTTGGTCCCCTACCATAGATCATAGGCTGCAAGATATATATATATATATAAAGCAGCTTTATACCAAGACAGGGAAGTCAATGAATAGATGGAGCAAAGTGAAGTGCACACACGTGTGCTTATGTGAAGTAATATGGAGTGGTGAAATCAGCAATTTGGAGTGGCATGTGCAGACCCTTGTCGACCATCCTCTAGAATCCAGCATCTACCTTCGCTCCACAAATCATTCATGCATCCTGAGTCCCAGTTGAAAATCCTTAATTCATGTCTGCCACATTCAACTCCATCTCACTTAGTTGCATAGGATATGAGTGCGTGTGTTAAAATTAAAAATAAAAAAAATAATAAAAAATAAAAAATAAAAAATAAAATTTAAAAAAAAACAACTAAGGTCAATACCTAAAAGATACTAAAAAAGCATTATTATATCTATATGCATGAAATGCAAATATGGAATACAAACATGAAGAAAACCTTTTGGGTGTAACCACATAGTTTGAAAAGCTTATTCTAAATTATTAGGTGGTTTAGCCAGCTAATGACTTGCAGTCAGCTATTACACAGTATATGAACCTTAGGGGCACCACAAAGGTATACATAGTATTGGATGTTGAAATTATTTAAACAAACTCTGTTCACGCATTAATGGTTCCAAGCGACTTGTCTGTGGTCATTTATAGTACTCCTTTTTGTTTTTTTTACTTGTAATCTTGCTCTCATTTTCATTTTTTATCGAATGTGATACTGCATATTGAAATTATATATACAAACAACTTGGTATATACACATGGATGGTGCCGGATGGCATCTTTTTTGTCACTTGTAGTTCTTCTTCTTCTTATTTTTTGGTATTTCCTTATCTTATTTTCATTTATCATCATACAAGGCACCTCATGACATTACTAGGAAGTATGGGGTTGTTAAAGAGGTTAATGATTCTTCTACAAAGGCATGGCTTGAAAAGATGCGGACACTGTTTATCAGGAAGGGATCAGGGTTCTCTTCTCATAGTATGATTATTGGGGATGCATATAAAAGGATTCATGAAATTGATTTACCATTAGAAATTGCTCAAAAGATCACATTTGAAGAGAAGGTCATGGCATACAACATGGATCATTTATAGAAACTAGTGGATGACAAATTATGTGTAACATACAGAGATGGTTCAGTTACTTATGCAATTAGGGATGGTTTAAAAGGACATACATATTTGAAAGTTGGTCAAATCATAAATAGGCGTATTATGGATGGAGACATTGTTTTCATTAATAGGCCGCCTAGTACTTGTAAGCATTCATTGCAAGCATTTTCTGTCTAAAGAGTTGCAATTTGAGCATCCAAGGACAGATCATGTAGAAAATTATTCAACCATTGAACTAAATCTGCAACTCATCTATTTCCATGCAGATTCCATCCCCTCTAATGAAGCCACACCTGTTAAGATTGTTGTCACATGTTGTAGACCCCACTAGATGGGAATGGCCATGTTGTGAATTGTGATTGTCTAAGCGTTCATGTTGAGAGATACTAAGATCCAAATTGCAGTTACATTGCTTTCAAGTTTGGAAATGAAAGGAATGCAACTAAAACTAGAGGGCTACCTAATGTGCTTGGCAATAAAAAAATAAAATATAAAATTCAGTGACACACACCATCTATCTATTTTGGCCCACAAATATCCCAAATTATAAGATCCTGACCACCAATGTTTGACCTCTTTTCAGTTGAACGAGGATTGTAATCATAATTTTCATTCAACTTCCTTCACCTTACAAATATAGTGTTGAATACATCACTACCTTGTTAATATGGTCTTGCGTGTCCTCGGATTAAATATTAGACTCCCTTTCCACCCACTGTTTTGTTGGTTCATCTGGGATAACTTTCTACCCTACTTTAGATGGATTCTTAGGTTTCATCCTGCTACAATTGTGATCACCCACAAACTTGCATGATTCTTATTTATGACCTCTTAATGGGAGTAAAACAGGAGTGACTTCTCCAGACCAACTTTGAAAGAAACATTGTTAGCCCGGAAAGAGTGGATGTTTAAAGACTGATATTCATCCCTTTAGTGAGTGTTCTTAAGGATGCTCATGTAGCGACCCTCTTTGCTAAGATATTAGATCCAAAATGCTCATCATGTAGGCCCAATATGTAGATTCCCTGGCCCAATTTAGGCCACTCTGCTCATTGGATGGCCGGATGTGTACAATAAAATAGACAATTGAAAAGTTTGCCAACCACCCATATTGAATGGACTGACCTGATCATTAGGATCAGACATCCATACCTCTAGTGAGCATGTCAGGTCCCAGCCCTAAGTGCCAAGTTGGAAAAAGTGGCCCCCAGTAAGCGGGCAAATTTTGTATCGTTCATACGAATTAGCAAACATAGGCCTTATTTGGTTGGTAATTGAAAATGAGTTGATTAAAAATAGTCTTGATAACCCATAATTTATATAAACAAATGTCGCCAATACATAATTATTGTTAACTACCACTACAACAAAATGGGCCTTTCCCGACGGACAGAACCGCTGACAAAGGTCCAAAAAACTGCCGATAAAGGCTTTACCGGCTGTCAGCCAACAGCCGGCGAAGGCTCGATCGGTAGAGGTTTTACTGGCGGCCAAAACCTTTTACCGGCGGTTTTGCGAGCTGCCCCTAAATCACAAGTTTTGAGCAGAAAACAGAAATAGGCTACAGATAAAACCGTAGCGAAAGAAATATGGCTACAGATTTTATCTGTAGCTTTAGAGCCACCTTTTGGATTTAATCCACAGCCACAGAACAGTGGCCACATTATATCCCCCAATTGACCATACAAATGACACCGGGTCAATCCATGGGGCCCACACATTATTTGTATAGCTCTACTCCTTTGGTTATATGACCAAAATTAAGCATACATAACAGAAAAGAAAAGACACGTAAAACTACGGTGCATAATTTCCATGAGAAAGAATGAAAATAAAAGAAAAGAAAAACCCATTTTAAATTTGAGAGTTCAAATGGAAAAACCCCATTTAAGGATAGAAATGATGAAGAATAAGTAAGAGCAAACAAAAGTTTGCAGCAGCCCCCCAACTTATCAATGGCCTGGATTGATATGTTAGTTTAGCACTAATTGGAATAAAAAAAAAAAATGGTGGTAATTCTTCAACTGTAGACATGGCATGTCATACAGACTATCCAAATTACTGACCTAACTGTGGATGAGGTATTCAAAACATTATTTTGGTTTTCTGTCCTGCAGAAAAAGGGGACTGTAGATGTTGAGGGGCTACTGGGGAAGGCTCATGCACATGCTAGGGAACTTGAGAAACAGGTTGTAGAATGAAAAATATGGGACAATTATAATGCTTTTCATACACTAAATACTAATGTTTTAAATCCTAAGACCAGACCTTTCTATCAATAGTTTGGTCCAAATCCAAACAATGGTCTGTTCCAGTCCAACCATGACATGTTTAAACAAATAAAATGATAGGAACTGACTGCAAATAGCTGCCTATAGCACGGTTGGTAGTGTTCGCTCTATAAAATAAAAAATAAAATGGTACTCGAACACCACAACCCATTTTGAATTTTACCAATAAACAGTAGAATTGAAGCAGCAGTCCAACTGGCAATACACCCAATCCAGATGTACAGACCAATTTGGGTCATATGTCACTGCGAAAACAAAACCCAAATCACTTAAATGGAGAGAAATGCCTCAAGTTGTTCACAAAGGGGGAAAAGCAGTCAATATCTAACGCACCATGTCTATAGAGGTATTTTGCTAACAAACAATATTTGCAGTTCCAATATCACCCCTGGTAGAGAACTTCACTCCTTCCTTTGTCACTAAAATTACAACTAGAAAGAGAAGACAAAAACAACTAGTATGTACTTGCATATCATATAATTTGTAAACGAGTATAGTTCTCACATTGGCAAATAAATAGATGGAGACATTATGGTTAACTTGAAGACCAGAAAAGTATAGAATTTTCCTCTATTCTTTTCCATCCATATACTACAAATGCCCGACAAGTCACACAGAACAGTGCAAGACCAGCTTGTCAAAGTAATACAAACAACATGAAACAGATATGGTAAAAGAAATATGATCTCGGGACGCGGATTGCGTCCTACCCCCGCCCGGACGGTAATCCGTCCGGCAGGGCTCTGTGGAGTCCACCGTGATGTAACTGTTTTATCCCGCCGTCCAATGATTTTTTCAGAAAATTTTAATGTGTGAACCAAAAAATGAGGCAGGTCCAAGGCTTGAGTGGACCACACCAAAGGAACCTTTGCTGATATGACACCTACCGTTGAAACCTTTCTAAGGGCCCACGTGATGTTTTTTTTACCATAAAACCTATTAATAAGGTCACTTAGACGTGGATGAAGTGAAAACACAAATATCAGCTTGATCCGAAACTTCTCTAGCTCCCAAGAAGCTTTTAATGGTGGACGCTCAATCCCCACTTTGTGGTCTACTCAAGTCTTGGACCTGCCTCATTTTTTGGTTCACATATTAAAATTTTCTGAAAAAAATCGTTGGACGGGGGGATAAAACAGTTACATCACGGTGGACTCCACAGAGCACTGCCCGGACAGATTACCGTCCGGGCGGGGGGTAGGACGCAATCCGCATCCTATGATCTCGATTCTTCATGTTCTCCATTACCTTAGACAACCACGTTGGGTAAATTATTCAAGCAGTGGTGTTAAGTGCCTTTTTTGTTTTTTTTTTTTTTTTTTTGAAATATAACACAATTTTATTGAGGAAAGAATGGGTGAAGCCAAGATATTTCAAGTAGTGGTGTTGAAATTAAACATAGAAATATAAACTTGAAAGTTTCTGGGTCATTTGGATTTCCAAAAAGAGAATGCTTCCATTGTGTTCCATCTGTATCATTGAAGGATCTAACTACTCCCATCTACACAATTTTCAATAGTGTAGGAAAGACTAAGAACTTTATAGTGTACATAATTTCTCTGATTAAGTATGTTATGGTCATGCATGAACTCAAGCCATCATGCTAAGTCATACATCCAGATGCATGTAGTGTGCATGTAATGTCATAAGTCTATAGTTTATTTAGCCATAGGCTAGAAGGTTAGTAAATAACCATCATATGCCACTATCATCTATATCCATGTCACAGTCATGTGATCCAATTTTAAAGAACATTTCTTATGCATGGATGGATGCATCATGACACACATGTACTTATCATCATTCCGCAATGCATGGTTATGATCTATGTTCAATTACTTAGCATTCTATATGTGTTTGCTAAGTGTATTATGAACTCACCTACCTGGATTAGCCCATAGCTAACATCAATAGGTGGGCTGGAAACAAAAACATTTCGGTGGCCCCACAATTTTCAATTTTTGTTATGTATTTTTCAACCCGATTATTTTCTACTACACCATTATTTCCAGTCAACATAGTTCTTCTTATGCTACATCTTCTCAAGCAGAACCAAACAGACCTGAATTACTCTGTTCAAGATAAATTTCGCTATTGGAAATGGAAGAATCTCTATCACAGTCCAATGTAATTGTGACAGATGTTCCTCTATGATCTTGTGCAGCCCACGAACTTCTTTAATCTCATGGTATAGACGGTCCTAGAACAACAATCAAAATCAAAAACATATAAAACTGAAAAGGTAAAGATGAAGAGATGATTGAATCTACTGAGAGAGCTACCTGATTCTTGGGGTTGGGCTCTAGCTAACCCTAAAATATGGTTTTAAATATCAGTAACAGGCTTTAATCACTAATATGATACAGCCCCACATTTGCCTATATCGCCCCGTAACTGCCCCTTCAAATGGTGATATACTTCGACACCCATCTTCATGGCTTCCTTGAAAGTGGATGCCCCAACAGGAAAGATCATAAGTTCTCAATCAACTCCTCACTACCCATACACAAGTAAATGAGGTGACAACTGTGAAATGAGAATAACTGAATCTGGTATACCACCGACAGGAAATAGTGATGATTGAGCCCACAAAAGTTTTAGATCAAGATGATATTTGTGTGGTCCTTCCAAGTTGGATGGAAAATACACAACTGGTGACACCATGTGGATGAACAATCCAAGCCATCTGATTGAACAATGCCTCTAGAACTCATCAGAGTCACTAAACTTAGCTAGACTCAACAGACGTTCTAGGCGAGTCAAGTTTTAAGTTCTTACATTAAGTTTCGTAGACAAGCCTTTAAACCAATCTCATACAATCCTGAAACCAAAAGTAGACCCATTTATCCATGGCCATTAAAACATCCAAATCTAACAATAATCTAAAGCATGAGGAGAGCGAAAGTAGAATCATCCAATTGGAAAAAAAAAAAAACAATCCGCCGATGAAAAGCAAAACCCAATCAGTGAGTTGACTGAGAATCCAAAGTCAACAAATAAATAAATAAATAAATAAATAAAAGGATAAAAAGAACTTCTTTCGCAAGGAATCCCTGCATCCAAATATAAAATGAAAATTTAAAAAACAATAAGAAGAAGAAGATCAAAATTAGTATTAAAACACCAAATCAAATAATAAAAAAAAAAAAGGATTTTACTGGAAATCTCTGCATCCAAATCAAAAAGAAAAAATAACCCAATTGGACGAAAACCCCAATTCTGATAGTGCAATCCTATTGGATAGGTTAATTAGATGCCACACAAATGGTGGGGTGGGCCTCATGCCACACAGGGACTACATAGATGTTACACATGTTTTAGGAATGCTCATTTTATCTATGAATGCTTAATTTTTGAATCTTCCTTGAAAAGGTGGTAAAACTTACAAGCATGGAGGACAAACTGCTACATTGCTGCCTAACTAGAGAGCTCGGACTGAGGTTGATTACTCAGCATGCAAAACTGCAGGAAGAAAATTTTCCAGCCAAAAATTCAAATGCAGGGATACTACACTAGTGATTGGATACATGTTGCCAAACTAAAATGTATTGGTAAAAGAAGCAAAATCCAAATGGCATGGACTGTAGCTGTAGGTTTTGTACAAATAGACTAGTAGAGGTAGGAACAGAACTTACATCTAGGAGAAAAAACCACCGTTAGGTTAGAAAAATCTTATTGTATGGAAGTGCATGCTACACATACTCCCCTACTGACTTTTGAACCTGGGCTTGAACCTTGTCTAACATCTCTCGTATTTGAACTTTCAGAACTCCCATGCTGCAAATCTAAGCTATCGGAAGACTGGTGGTCAAACTGTAAAAGAGGGATCCACAATTAGCTGATGAGCCAAATAGATCTCGACTAATGCCAATCTAACACCTTTATAACGTCCACGGTCCACCATGACTTGCTGGTGATCAGTTCTATTTAGATTCCCTAGGACCATTTGTTGGTGATCAGTTCTATTTAGATTCCCTAGGACCATTTGTTGGTGATCAGTTCTATTTAGATTAAAATACACTCCACTGCTCAAAACTCAACAGTCAAAATTTCTAACAACACAAATAACAAAAGCACGTACACATCAGATTGATAGAAATATTGCTAATAGTTTTCAGTTTCATGATTGATTTGAAATGGGATTAGTCAGCAATTATTCATGGGATGCCTATAGAATTCAATTTGCTGATATCACTTTGCAAAATAAGTCCATTCAATTCAGGGCATTATACTTCTTTTTTTTTTTTCTTTTTTTTCTTTTTTTTTTTTTTTTTTTTTTTTTTTTTACAACTTCAATTTGTTCAATTCATGAATCCAACTCATCTAGTCCACAGTTACATGTTTCTTGTTTGAATCTTCCAAGCGTAACTACATCCCACCAAATGTGCTTATGTGCATGAATTGGAAACAGTCAGAATTTCCTGTTAGTTAGGACTTACCAGTTCCATACCAACAAGCAAATTCTGACGAATACAAGAGCATGGAATTCATTTCAGTTTGCTCAGTTTGCTTGTTTGTTGCAAATGGGGTGAGCTAGTTGAGTTTTTTTTTTTTCAAGATTGGTAAGTCAGTTGAGTATGGAAAGATCATGTTTAAGAAAGACTGAAATAACATAAATCGCACACACCAGGCTGCATTTAGATGCTAAATTGAATTGAAATCATTCAATTTAATGAAATTGAAATGACCATAATTGGAATAACCCCTTTCCATCCACAATGAAGATCCAGCCCTAAATAGCAATTCAGATTACTTCAAGCTGAACTCAAACCACATGGATCAAATTGCATTTAAGGGTCGGCCATCACAATGTATTGAAACAGTCCACCTTCATTTTAGTCCTTTCCTCTATTTTTAACTGAATTTTCACAACCAACTGCAACTAAGCATCCAAATGCACCCTCAAAATTCAAGAGAAGGATAAATAAGGATAAATATTGTCTGCTCTCTGTTTGTGTGGATCTTGTTGGCTAGATGGAATTAATGTCCCCTCTTAGGCAGTGGTAGCATCACGCCCTTCTTAAGGAAATTCCATTCAATTTGAAGCATTTTAGCTTGGTAGACAAATATAAAAGGCAATAAAAGGTGCAATTGGTTGCACCAGATATCACAAAATTTAATTATTTTTTGTACAACTAAACACAACAAAAGGAGAAGATTAAAAAGATAATAATAATGAGTTTCAAACCATGAAATGCTGATGAATTTGCGTGGGCTACAAGGACAAGAACGAGCACACACTACACCAAAATCGTCATTTAGGAATGGTTTTTAATCGTTCCTAAATGCTTCAGGAACGGTTTAAAACCGTTCTTAAATGAAGCGTCGCAGAAAAACAAGAATGGTTCAGAACCGTTTTGGGTACCGTTTCCAATTTCTGAGACGAAATTTTAGGAATGGTTTTAAACCGTTCTGGTGCCAATGGCCATTTTAGGAACAAAATTTCAAAAATGGTTTTAAACCTTCTTAATGTTGCCAAAGGTCAAATTTTAAGACGGAATTTTAGGAACAATTTTAAACCCAGATAAACACATGAAATTTAAGATCAAGGGAATAAATTATCAGAAGTTTATTACATTCCATCAAAATAGAGATTAATCCAAATAAAAACATAAGAAAATAATGTGCTTGAAGATGTTTCATTGCAAAAATCAAATTTACAAAATAAGCTACAATAAAGGCTAGCACTTTAAATTATAGCTTTGTGGAGATGGCGTGTGAAGTTCCCTCCTCAATGCATTGATCATCATCTCCTAGACCCACAGGAACAAGATGCTTCCCACCTAAGAATATAAATAACTATAGAAATTGAATTTAATTGGTAACTGAGTGAAAAAGAAAAGTCTCCCCACTAATGATCAAGAATGAAGAATGGGAGCATGTTACAAAGAACTAGAAACACAAACATCTGGGACCTTTCAGTGCCTAGGCCAATTAACCCTGCTTGATATGACTTATGACATATGATTATGATGTAAAATGCACATCAGGCATAGTAAGCTTGAAATGTTTCCCAAGGCATTGTTGTTGGTCAGTTAAAGGGAAAAAAAAAAAAACACTCACCATTATGGATGATAAAAGCAATTTGGGAGCTCAAACCATCTGATTTGAAGCTCATCTTTTGCATATCGTAGGAGTACACCAAAGCAAGCTTTCTTTGTTGCATCAAATGAGAAGATTAGCTTCCCACCCTTCACCATTTCCTGAAAATAGGAGTAAAGCAAGCAAAGAATTCTAGTTAATGTAATGGAACTAGCTTCACAACTATTGATTGCTCCAAACATTAACAAAAGGCATATACTACGCCTATGCATCATGTTTATCAAAATATCCCAAAAATCACAAATAAAATAAATAATTCAAAAAAAATTTAGAATCAATCAATCACTGTGAAATGCCAAGTTATATCCAAGGCACACACGATCCATATAGAGCAAATGTCTTGAATGTCTGTTGATATTTAATATTTGATAGTGGTGGTGCAACTAAAGTGAATTCAATATCATTTCATATTTTTAATTCATGTCCATTTAGTTTGCTTTGGGTACTAGTTCAGATACCACCAATGGTTACAAAAGTAGATGCAACAGAGTCTAAAGTACTTAATCTAAGGCCACCACCTAATCAATTTCCATACAATGAATCAATCATCTATGAATCTCATTTTATAGATGGACCTGGAAGTTAAAAGAATGTAAGTGCCTATTGTAGTTCTCCACTCCAGGGGTTGAGAAACCTTTGACAAGCAAGTGATCAGAGATTCAATAAAGGCAGCTAATTTTAGCTTGAATTGAAAATTTAGCCAAACCTGAGAGCACAATTGCTGAAAAACCAAACGACAAAGCCTAAAAGCAACAGAGCAAGGAAACAAATAGCAGCAAAGCATGTGATTGCCAAGAAATCCTGCCTAACCTGCAAAAATAATAGAGGAAAGGCATAATGATAATCACGTTTGCATATACCCACCAAACACATGTATTTAATCATTAGATTGAAGCTACATGTCCCTAGAATCTTTTTTCACTATTTTCCTCAATTTTTTTCATGGTTTCCTTGCATCTCTTTACACTCAGATTGGTGCTTTTAACCAATTTCTCAAACGCTGGGCTGAGTCGCGGAGTTCTATGAAACTCAGCTAAGTCAGGCTTGGAAACCAACAACTTATACTAAATGCTATCATGCATTTTATTGTAACCTGCAATTCATGAGACCTTAAGAACCTTCTGTAAGACCATCAGGAAAATGAAAGCACCTGTACAATTCAATCAGATGTACTGACATTTTCTAAATGATCCTAGCAGTATGATAATTTAATCAGATGTACTGACATTTTCTGAATGATCCTCGCAGTATGATAATTCAATCAGATGTACTGACATTTTCTGAATGATCCTCACAGTATGATAATTCAAAGCGCCATGTGAACAGTTGTAGGAAGATAAAATTAATTCGAAGGTACAATGGGAAAACTATACCTCTGCAATATACTTACAAAGGCTTCCATAATCCATTGCATCAAGCTGAACTGCCACTGCATTTGGAATACCTTCAATAGTCTGCATTAGAAGCACTACGCACTACAAAGAAAACCAACAGATACATAAGAATAAGACATCCAAATATGCATCATGTCCAGCCAAATGTAGATGATCCGGGTGAACAAAGCAAAAGGCAATTAGATCAAGTTCACATATCAAACTTCTCCAACCTACACACAAAATAAAAAGATAACTAAAAGGCTTTTTTTCAGCTGAAGCACAAACAGAGTTCTAAGAAGAAAGTAGAAAATTACAATAAAATTTTTTTTTAAAGGCTTTTTTTCATCTTTTATTATTTTTTATTTTTCGATTTTTTTCCTGTAAAAAGAAAAAAGATTTTTTTTTTTATGGGTTATTAAATTCTTACCCATTTTGTTCGTGTTTTGTGATTTATTTTTCATTTTGTGTCTGTTAATATTTATTATTATTTTTTTTTCTTCATCTTCTGAGAATGGCTCAAATTAAATGGCCTTTGTTTAACATCAGAAACCGAATAACATTGAAAAGTCTGTGAATTAGAACCCTCACATTCATTTCAAAAATGAGAGAGACTGGAATTTGCCTTAGGGATTGTCTACATAATACAAAAATGAGCCATGAAGAGTTTCATTAGATTACATTGAAAATGATTTGGATGGTTGAGCTGAATGTTTTGAACACCTACCATTAAAACTTCCCAAGGCCCACTGTAATGTTTATTTGCCATCCAACCTGTTGATTAAATCACACGGACCTGGATGAACTGAAAACAGAAATATCAGATTTTGGCCATGCATGACCAAAATCACTGCCAAATCAAATTTCTGGACAAAAGAAAGATGAATACTAGTTTTTGGGCCATAGCTTGTAGATCGATCCTTGGAATCAGCTTTATGGTGAGGTCGCAGCAGTGTAATTCAGCTCTGCTAGTTTCTACAAGCAATGTGGTGGATCCCAGTAAGACTATTTAAATTTGAACATACAAAATATTCTCTCCGTAATTAAAGAAGATTGAAATGGAGAGATTGGTGTTGGAATCGATGGTGTTTTTGGTGGTGGTGGTGGTGTTGTTGTTGGCAGTGGCATTGCCTTCCAAAGGCGTTCTTGAACGTTGACGGCCTCTATGCATGTGGCGCTCACAGTACTTTTGATCATGCACCACGTCCTTAGCATCACCATTTATTTCCATCTGTTCTTCTGCACCTTCCTGCTCTGGTTCCATGCTATTTCTATAGTCAAAGCACATATTTCTGCAACCAAGCCCTGAATAGCAATGACACCCATTTTCTCCTTGAAAAAGCACTCCATGTTATCCATCTACAAAAAGAAAATCATTCCAACAGCATAAGAGCACAAATTTCAACAACACATTCTTCAAGAACAATAAAAGGAAACACGCCCTACTTTATGTTAAACAACATGGATGATAAACTGTGGGCTAAATGGTACCAGTTTCGTATAGTTTCACTCTAAAAGAAAAACAAGCACAACACAACATCAATTGAAAGAAAAACCTACTTTTCATAATAGAATTATAATACCCTGAACTACAAACAGATGCAGAAATAGTTCCTGAGCAAAGTCACACAGATGAATGATGTTGCTCAGAAAAAAAAAGGGCATCACATAAATAATTTAAAGAAAAGCTGATTTTGAGTTATAGGACTTATATTGCCCCAGATCAACAAATGATTTTGCTCAAAAACCAAGGGCATCATACCAAAGTTCCTTGCAACATGGCTTATGGCCCCATGATGCATCAGCCAAGCAGAGTCCATGATTTTCTGTGTAACGTCCACTATTAGAAATTTCCGTCCATTTGATCGATGGCCACTAAAGCAACCATATGAAAAAAGAAAAATAGTTAAATTTCTTAAAGAAAAGTGATGAATAAGAAGACTGTTCAACAAGTTTGATTTTTGAAAACGAAGCAATCGTTATTAAGGTCTAATAGATGGACAGATCTGATTGATAATGCAGTGGGTCTTAATTTTTTAATCTTGAATGTTTTGAAGTGTATACAAGATAATATTGATTGTAGAACTAAGGATGTAAAGTGAATGGTTCTTGCTGAATATTGGACCTGCCTATTGTGACTTACAAGAGCTATCCTGATTTATAAATAAATAATAAAAGAAAAAGAAAAAAGATTCCATGGCCCCAATGCTCTTAACTTTCCTTGTTGTTTATCAATGAACACAATTGGTCACCTTAATAGAAGGCCTGCAAAAACAAAAGGGTATTTTCCTCTCCCAAGATATTAATTGTTGATTGAGAACACTTTTTCTCAAACTAACCTATGAAACCAAAATATAGTGCTACATTATAAATGAGCAAACCAAAGGCTATGCAGAGCAGGGAACAGGTAAATCTACAGAGCTGACAACACACCTGCTGCCGTGCAACTTAATAATCAATTGCTACAAAACAAAGAAAGTTTTTACTACTAACTTAGCAATAATTATGATGTAAAAGATGCTTCTTCTCCCTCACGAACCAAATCCTAAAAAAACCGAGTGCACCTTTGTTAACTCTTTCGTCAATAAGAATACAAAGGCAATGCACAACAAGCATTAAGATGACATGCAAGTCCTGCACTCATCAGAACAAATAGATCCCCATGGACTACTTTTAAGATGCAACAGAGGAGTCAGTACTACGGACTGCTACCACACTGTCACAAGAGTTGCACCAATACTCGATGCCAGTTGCTGCTAAATACTATCAAATATTACGTGTAGTACAACTCAAAAGAGAAACAACCGTAAATTGCAAAAGATACAACTCCAATTCTAGTAGATGCCAAAATTAAACTACCCATCCTTAGCAGTCTGCCCAAGTACGAATTTTAATGCTTTGCTCATGTGATGGTTCCTTGCAACATGGCTTATGTGCTCCTATATCAAATTCAGAGGAAGATGGCTCATCTTTTCCCTTGCTTTTATGGGTAGAGGAAAGAATGAACGAAACTGTTTAGAACACAAAATCTAAAAGGCATTCCAAAAAATAATACAGGAACTACAATGCACATCACAAGCAAATGAAGACTCGACAATTCCAAGAAACACTAACCTTATGAGACAACTTCTCATCCACATCTTACGTAACGAGCAAAGCAATCAGGGAACTTTGAAGACCATTACATGTTTCTTTCCACATCAGGTTCAGAGAATACTAGCTCATCATTTTGCTATCCATTCATAAAAATAGATGATCTTAGGGTAAAGAATGAACAAATTATGCAGAAAACAAAAGCTAAGACTAGCAGAAACAAAAGCTAAGGTTACATTAGGAAGTTGCCCATTTTCCATGGAATCGCAAGTGTGATATGTTCACGATGTTCCTGAAGCTTTGCTTTCTTGTGATCTGGAAAAACATGGAATGAGTTCAATTTTTTGTGGTCTCAAATACCAAGCTTATCCTGTTGGCTTCGAAGTCCCCAAACCACAACTTGGAAATACTTCATAGTATTGCAGGGGGGAATTTTTAGCCTCAAATTCACTCTACGGATTTGGTTGGTAGATTTCAAATTCAAACCTATCTTTTAAAGCTAGACATTTGGATGTTAGATGTTGAATTTTCAAACAATGATTTGTTTCCAAAAAAATTAATTAAAACAACGATCCTTTTTTTATTGCCGTTGATGTTTTTATTTCACTAAAGTAGCACAAATTCTGAGAACCACCAGGGTTCTAGATTCGATATGGAATGAACATTGGAACTACAAGGCACATTATAAGCAAAAGAAGACTAACAATACCAAGAAACACAAACCTTATGTGACTACTTCTCACCCACATCTTACACAATGAGCAAAGCAATCATAGAATGAACAAAATCAGGGCATATTAGCTAATCATTTTGCTTTGCTTTCACAAAAACACAGGATCCAAACTGACCAGAGTTTCAACATGAGAAGTAGGTAGATAACATTTCATAATTTAAAACCAAACCAGCCAAAAACCATTACCAATCAAGTTGGATAAAAAGACGGTTAAAGATCCAAACTAACTTTATTGAACTCCAACCCACTCCCGTACCAATCAACATGAAAGAAAAAAAAAAAAAAAAAAAAAAAAAAAAAAAAAAAAAAAAAACAAAAAAGATATAATCTCAGCAAACAGAGCTTCGACTAGGGTTCTATTACAGCTGTTTTCATCATCCAAACAGATATTCAAAACAGAGATTCAAACCAAAATGAACACAAAAATCAAAAGGCAACATTACCTCTTCAGATTGGCAACAGGAGGGAGCTCAAAAACGTCTATTGATGACCGGAGATGCGGCAGGGTTTCAGCGGTTGGTGGATGCGGAGTAAGGATTACAGATCGAGAGTGAGGGAGATCAAGAGAGAGAGGGAATGATCAAGAGGGAGAGGGAGATCGCGTGAGAGAGAGGGAGGGATTGAGAGGGAGGGGGAGATCGCGTGAGAGAGAGAGAGAGGGAGGGATCGAGAGGAGAGGGAGATCGCGTGAGAGAGAGAGAGAGAGAGAGAGAGAGAGAGAGAGAGAGAGAGAGAGAGATCGCGAAAGGGAGAGGGTGAGAGATTAGGGTCTTATCGGATTTGGGAAACAACGCAAGGATCAAGTGGGTTGTGACCCTAGGCGGAGATATTTCTTAGTGCCGCCTGGGGTTGTGGGGTCCACAGAGATGATCTTAATCAAATCCACTCTGTCCATATCTTTTAAAATATAATAATTAAACAGGATCTTAAAAATCAGGAAGATCCAAAACCCAAGTGGGACACACCAAAAAAGCAGTTCAAACAGCAACCTTAACCATTAAAAAGTTGAATGGAGTTGGAAATTCGAAAACGGTTCAAAACCGTGGCAAATTATATACGGTTTAAAACCGTTTTTAAACCAAATCCTTAGCCGTTCCAGATCCATGATTTTGGTGTAGTGACAATGATGATGATGCTGGATCTGAGCTTCATTTTTCTCACACCTCAGTCCTTTCCGTGAAGGCAAACAGATTATTTTATTTCATGGGTTGTGGGTTATCAGCTTTTGGACTTTAAAACGAGTCACCATCCGAACAGCAAGAGATCACAAGCACAAAACACCTAACCCATCCAATGGAAATTAAATTTCCAGCGGGACAGACAGCCCCATATGTTTATTATTATTGATAACATGGACATGATAGAATGGACACCTGCCAATTTTAGGCGATCATCATATGTGGAATAGTATATCCTTACTTGTATATAGCTTTACGATCATCTAGGATTTCTGGAATCTTGAGAACAGACCCATCATAATAAATTATCTTGTTCTTGAGAGCGGGAGACCAAAGACCCGTCTCAGTTAAATCATGGAGAAGGTGTTTGTTCACAGCAACAAATTAACCACTGAAAAATGAAAAATATTAGATACGTAATAGTAGATGAATGCTCATTGAAAGGCATAAGTAACATCATCAACATAAGGAAAAGCAAACCTTAGAATTTTTTAAAAGGCACAAGTAACATTATCAATAGAAAAGAAAAGCAAACCTTAGAACCCTCCTACTGTAGACATTGGAGGTATATGGTTCAAAGCACTCATTATTGCCCAGAATCTGACTGGTTGAAGCAGTGGGCATAGGAGCTACAAGAAGGAAGTTCCCCACTCTATTCTTCAAAATCATTTCCCTCAGAGCAGCCCAATCCCAACGATCAGATGGAGTCATATTCCACATGTCAGGTTGAAGAATTACCTGCACATTGTTATGCCTATGTAAGAAAAAATACCAAGATCGTAAAGCTAACCTCCTTCACATTCTTCCACATAAAGCTTATTATGCATGCATCAGCATCATGCACATGTAAGATGAGAGTACCCAACATGGCAATCATAAATAGCCTGGTCCTTGAGAGATTGTGCCATTGCCCTCAATCAAGCAGTTCCATTTAGATATTGTATTGTTGCAAATTGGTCTATAAGAGTGAACAAACTTGGTGTTCCCATGATTAACAATTTCAACAGACTCCCATGATATGCCTCCTGAGCCTGCACGAACCCAAAACTGATCAGCAATCCTGACTAGTTCAATCAATAACAGAAATTAAATGACCTCTTGGAAACCTACAATCACCTCCGGTGAATCAAATGGCATGCCAAGTAATATGAAAGTATCTGCAAGACCCTGCACTCCTATGCCATGGCCTATGGCGCATGTTGGACCTCCTCCAGTTTCAACAGGGTAGTAATTCACATCAATTATTTTGTTGAGATTTGTGGTAACTATTTCAGTAATCTGTAAAGTAACACACATCAAAAAGAGAGAGAACCCAATGCTATAGAAAGGAATAGCAAAACCGTCCTCCATTAAAATTCAAGACAATGAACAAACCTGATCTGCTAGCATGTCAAAATCAAAAATATCTATTCTGAGAACCATTACTTCCAACCAGCTTAGATGGGTGTGACTCAATAGGGACCCCCTGCAACAAACAAGCACACCATTACAAACTATAGAATCAAAGGAGAAGTGGAAAGCTCTACTGTGCTACATGCATGAAATCAATGGAAATTACCTTCTCCCTGACATATCGTGATAACGTAATTAATGCCAAATTGCAAACTGTAGTTTCTGTAGGACTAGTGAACTCAATGATCTCAGTACACAAGTTCGAAGACTTGATTGTCCCCAGATTCTGTTGGTTGCCTTTTCTATTACAAGTATCCTAAATAAAACAAATAAAGGTCAGAAGTGTAAAACCAAGATATCTTAATGGTTCACCGGGATTCATGTTTCTTTCTGTAGAATACCTTGAAAAGCATATAAGGCGTTCCACTTTCTATCTGGGATTTTAGAATTTCAAACCAAAGATCCTGTGCTTGAACAACCTTCTTTGCCTTGCCCTGAGTCCCAAATACAGTAACCGATGATCATATTTTGGGCGATCATTTCTCTTTCAAAAATTGTAGATGGAAAGGATTATGAGAAGTAGTAATTAGAAAGTTGTTCAGCATGCAATTTGACATACACAAGGAAAACCAGGAAAAGGAGGAATACAAAATAAAGGATTATTCATGCTAAAGTCTCCATGCGATAATAATAAAAGGAGATGGAAACCTGAACGTTAGTGGTTTAGATTTATGATAAACAAAACTGTGTTTGAAATGCAAATTATCAAGCATATATTATAAGAATCTTCTAGAATAGATGTGACAATTTACTCTGTGAGAAACAAGAGAAAAGGAAAAATGAAAAGGACGAGAATGTAAATCTACAAGAGAAACAAGAAAAAAAAAAAAAAAAAAAAAAAAAAAAAAAAAAAAAAAAAAAAAAAGCCAAAGAACCCAACAATGTAAATTCTACAAACAGTAAACCAAAATCTCGGCGTATTCAAAACAACATAAAATAGTACTTATCATTCTAGCTCTTATTTGCTTCAAATATACCCCAGAAACACAATCTTATGCTATCATTTCAATTAAAATCTATTTTTTCTTTTTCTTCACATTCACCGGTAAAAAATGGGCTAGTAAAGCTTCATTTTCTTGTAGTGTGAGACCCACGTTGATTCACATGCTCCAGTCATCTGGGTTTAAGATTAATAACCTGTAGAATCGGCTACAAGTCAAGTCATCACCTGCTCAGTCATAAGAACAAGAAAAGATTTATACTCTGGCTAAGCGAACTTGGCATGCAAATAACTCAAGTTAAACTGTTAGAAATATCGGGCCAAGTTTAGATGTATCATAAACCAAGAATTATGCTTTGATTATCTCATTATTGGATTTATGGACATCTATGGACAGTTGAAAATGAAAAACAATCCAATGATCCTATTGCAATGAATATACACAAACCAGAGCTTATAATTGTTAAACCAAACTGATTTTGGAATTGTGTGGCTCTCGGTTAAAGAGTCTACCCAGCTTTACTTTGAGTTAATCTATGGTAAGTGACTATTTCTAGTGACTGAGTATTGACTAATCGATGCAAATGGGTAATTATTAGTGTGTATTGTGCCATTAGATAAGACATGAGAGTCTACCAATAACAAATTGTATGTGTAACAATATATAGGGAGATTAACAACATGAGAAGGGATAGGAAACAGTTTTGTATGTGGAACAGAAAGCAACTAACCGCTGAAAGGCTCAACATTCGTATGTATAATTCTACAAGCATAAAAATAAATAAATAAAAACACAACAACAACAACATGGTTTACAAAAAAAAAAAAAAAAAAACACGTATGTATAACGTGAGCTGGCACAGTGGCTAGATGAAGTGTATAAACACATCACGGTGGGTGTGGTTATATGGGCTCCCAGTAATGAGATGTAGAAAATTGGTGTCCATGGGCTTTTCAAATACTTTGATTGTGCCAATCGCTACAAGATCTCTGTAATTTTCAGGTGGCCAATAATTTCAAAGGGCTAATATTAAGACTAAGGCTCCTTATAAATGATAAAATAGTTAAAATAGGAATATAAATGAGAAGTTAGATTATTTTTTTGATAAGCATGGCGTGGCCCGATAACAGTGAATTCGTTGGGTTATGATGTGGCACTATTTTATTGGTCATTCAAGCATAACTTGCTTGGATGGATTCTAACAAGGCAAGGGCTCTATGAGGTTGATTGTGATGTACCTATTTTATCCATGCCATATATCCATTCTGTCAAATCATTTTTATGGGTATGAGCCCAAAAATGAGACATATCCAACTAAAGTGGACTGCACATGGGGACGTTCTCCATGGAGGCAATTGGTGTTGGACATGTCTGTGTTGGTCATTGCATTGGCAGCTGTTGAGGCTCCTTGTTTTTGCTTTGGGTCTTTTTGGTTTTAGTGCAGGTCATGTGTTTTGGGCTGGCTATGCTGGTACCATCTGTTTATTCTTGCCCAGGACCAGTTTTTCCCTGGTTTTGATTTTGCTTTGTGCTGTATGGTGGGTGACTCATAGTAGCCCTTACTATCTCGGATGATTGGCTAGAACCTAGAGTGTTATTTAAGCAGAAGAAAAAGTGTAGAAAGATCTCTCTATACACCACTTTATTTATAACGTTGCAGGTGAAAGAACCACTCTAATAATACAATCCAGGCCCACTTAATCTAGTCAAAAAAAGATCCACAAATATATAATAAATAAATAAATAAAATTGCAGCAAATAACAACAAAGATGGAATTAACCTGAAAGGAAAAAAAAAAAATGTTTCATATCATGCAAAAGTCCTGAAGCACATGCCAGGATTCCATTGATTGGCATTCTTACCAGCACATACATTCTAAAAACTAAAAAGAATGCGGCATCCAAGTAACCCAGAAACTCATTGGATTGTGACCTCTTCATCCAAATAAAATCTATGCATTCAAAGATGCGAGTGGTTCAGAAAAATGGGAAGAGGTATTGCATAAATAAGATGTTCTTCATGTTTAGTACTTAAAAGGTGGAAATAATACTGATAATAGAACTCGCAACCAACTATGACAGTCTACCTTCTAATAACTGAGACACCGCATAGCCTTTTACAAAAATCCACCCTAGTATATACTGATCCTGAAGGGGGGGGGGGGGGGGGGGGGGGGGGGGGGGGGGGGGGGGGGGGGGGGGGGCGGGGTTGGCAAATTTAAAAAATAACTGCGGAATTAAACAATAAGTTAGCCAAATGAATTGTAAATTAATAAAGGAAGCAACATCCTCAAACTTCTAGTATTGAGAGGTTGATACAAATGTTGTTCTAAGGACAACCTTACACCATAAAAACCAAGGGTTTATGGCAGGACAACCTTACTAGAACGATTTGTGTATCAAAAACTCAAACTGAAGAGGAATAAAAAGGAAATAGCAAGAAAGGAAATCTAAGCTATTACAACATTCCCCACAATGCTGAAATGTAAAGAATACAACATTCACATCCACAAATACATCCCACAATCTTGAATGATAAAAATATAGAAAATAAATAAACATTTCAATCACAAGACACAAAGAATTATAGTGGTTCGCTTGTGTGTGCACCAAGCGTTAAACAATAGCCACACAACTACTCCACTCCTAATATCCTCACAGTGGATATTAGCGTTCACTATGAAAATAGGTTTTTCCAGGTTCACCTAAAACCCTCACAATTATGTCTTTCAAGTGGGCTTACACAATTCAAAAACCCCACATTCTAAGTTTTCTGGATCACCTCAGATAAGCCAAAACAATGAGATTTTTCTGGCTCAATCTCAATGAAAACCAAAACAAAGGAATTTACAAAAACTGTAAAATACCTGGATATTCTCTTTGATGTAGCCTGGAAGAACTAAGTCAGAGTAAAAGTTCAATGTCCAAACTCACTTATGAAATGGTTCTAGGTTCTAAATTGATTTTAGAGTTAAAGCACCTTGGGTTAGTTTGATTTGATTTTGATTCCAAGAAATGGGAATACCTCAATTCCTCTTTCAAATATAATTAGAATGCAGAAATTGAAAATCAAATACAAAGAAAGCTACTAAAAGAGAATATTAAATGAGCACAATATAGCTTAAATAAATGACTAACTTATCTCTCAGTGTGACGTATTGATTTAGCTTTAATTGAAATGAAAAACTCTAAAATTCGTGCTTTATTTATAGTTGCAGAAATCACGTTCACGACTGGTCCTGTGGACACTACGACTGGTCATAGGACCAACGGATTTTTGAAATTTTGAGCGCAATTGAATAAAACTGTTCCATGACTGGTCGTAGGCACTGCATGACCAGTCGTGAGGCCTCCACGACAGGTCATGACCTGTCCACGACTGGTCGTGAGGAGCCAGATTTAGTCATTGGAGTTTGATTCGTAGCTACATGACTGGCCGTAAATGAGTCATGCATTATTCACACGACCGGTTGAGCAGTCTCTAGGACTAGTCGTGGCTTAACAAAAAATTTCAAAATTTTGCAACAAACTTAGGACTGGTCTTGGAATTTTTTGGACTGGTCGAGCCAGTGCTAGGATTAGTCGAAAAGGGTCCAGGACTAGTCGAAGAACAGTCCAAACACTTATAAAGTAATTCAATTTGAATTATGTATTCAAAATGACCTACCCTAAGGTCAATCTAAGGTCTTTCATACCTTAAACAAGAAGTATGAACATTGAACCTTCTTTTCTTCAGATGATAGATGATCTTTGAAGTTCATGAAGCCTGAGATCTCGACACATGATGAAGCTTGAACTTGAGAGCTTTTGAAGCTTGAATTTGTAGTACTTGAGTTGTACTTCACTTTGAGTCTTGAGTATGAATAGTTGACTTGTCTTTTGATGTCGCTTTAAAACATTGAACTTTGAAGTTTAAAGGAGTGAACAATGTACTTGATCTTGCATTTCTTGAAGTAGATCTTTGTCCTTGACTTGAAGCATTGTCCTTGTACATGTGATGCATTGTTTTGAACAATATATATCAATGTGCTATACAAGATACAGATTGTGGTTTTAGCACTACAAAATTTGACAATCAAAGAAGCAAGAAACCATAGCACTTACAATCTCCTCCTTTGTCAAATTTGCGAAAAAACACACCATTAAAAATAAGAGAAGCATTACATGCTCAACAAAGAATCATGCAGATATATACACAAGAGAGTATAATGCACCAGTTACAATAACCAGAACACATCATCATGAAATAGCCAAAACACACATCTTACTTACTCCCCTAAGTAGCACACATAAGAAAAAAAAATATGCTACTACCCACAATCCATATCCATATCTATAAGCAAGCATAACAAAATATTCTCCCCCTTTTTGTCACAATATAACAAAGGAAGCAAGTAAGATATGGAAGAGGAAAATAAACAAAAGGAGAATAAGGGAGCAAACTAGTTAAGATATGAAAGATATAAGCAAATAATGTTCACATATAAGTAACCAACATGAACCATGTTCATCCAAAGTCAATCTGAAA
Organism: Magnolia officinalis; assembly: GCA_021015155.1. NCBI lineage: Eukaryota > Viridiplantae > Streptophyta > Magnoliopsida > Magnoliales > Magnoliaceae > Magnolia > Magnolia officinalis. The sequence continues at coordinate 20,776,625 of JAJHSJ010000014.1, forward strand.
GAAAGCAAAGTATCATAAGAGTTATTACAGGCCATATCAGAAAACACTTAATCAGATCTAGAAGAGGGAGCAAGAATAGATGGATCAATTTGGTGTAAACTCTTGTTAATGTGTCTCATATATTTGCGCATATAAGCAAATTGAGAATCCTTGGTTACACGAATCTGAGCCACCTGTTCCTCAAGAGAATGCAATCTCTCAGCGAAATCAGAAGGTTGATAGTTAGGGTCGGCCTCATAATCAGATTCAATCTTATTAAAGATATCATCCATATTTATATCATCTGGAGGTAAATTGCCACCTTCTTCTTCATTCATTGCTCAGCTCCACCACCATCCACATTCACTTGGCCATCAGCCAACCGCAAATTCATCTTGTTTATATTTGAGTTATTGAAATTAAGGTGATGAATAGGAGCCTCTCCAACAGGCATAACTACTAATATATGAGTGGCTAACACAGTCATAAGATATGCAAAAGGAATATCACTTTGTCCAAGATGGAGACGAAATCGAATGATGGAATGACAAATTAGAGAAGGAAGACAGACATTTGTGCCAGAGATGATGGAATGTAAAATCCGAACCATAAAAGAGGTCAGTTCGGCTTTGTTACCTAAATGTGGATACAGATTTGAAATAAATATCCTATGAAGAACCCTTTATCTGGGTAATAAATACTTTGAAGCAAGCGCATTCCCATTTTGACTCCATTGTGCATCTATAATGCATATTGCTCTAGTAAGCATGCATTTTTTTGATTCAGAAGGTTTGTCAACTAGAGTGTGAGTAGGAATACCCTCGTCATTAACAGGTATGTCCATTAGAGCAGAGATCAGATGATGGTCTACTTCAAATGGACCTTCTTTAGTTGTTATTATAAACGTTAAATTCTTAGTTGAAAAATCAGAAATACATGCAAACATAACCTGCGCAATAGACCGGTATGCCAGCCCACCCTAATGTAGAATGTTAGCCCATCCTACAGATTGGAGAAGAGGAAGGAGACCAAAACGAATAATATATTCAAGATGAACATGTCGTTCAACAATAACATTGCACAATCTTAAATCCTGTACATAGGAAGGATCATCTTCGGGTGACCAAAGGTGGCGCCTTGTTAAAGGTGTCGATCTAGATAAGGAAGCACCATGGGAAGTTTTCTTTTTTACCTCTAGCATCCATTTTCAACTAAGAAATGAAGGAATCAAGAGGTTGTAAAAGATGTAGAGTGGGTTTCTTCAAAATCAGATTTTGGAGAAGAAAACCCCAAAAATTTCAAGGAAACAAGAAATAAATTACTCCAAGTAAGAAAATGAAGTGATATACACTTGGATCTACAAGAAAAACTAAAATAACGCACTAACCTTGAAGATCTAGGAAGGTGGGTACGACCGGTCGAGCTTAGAGTCGTTGGAGAGGAAGAGAAAATGAGGAAGAAAAGGGTTTTTTCCCCAAATTAAAAGTACCAGCGTGCTACACGACTGGTCGAGTCTGTCCTTGACTGGTCATGCACAACCAAAAATATAATTTTACACATAATTTTAATTTTAAAATTATAATTTAACAAATATACACACTATGATACATACAAGCATGAATAATCAATTCAAATTGCACATACCAAGATCAAATTTTAATTTATTAAACCTGCTTTTGTCGAGTGGTTTAGTGAAAATGTAAGCAAGCTGAGTCTTGGTCAAAATGTATTCCAATGAAATTGTCTTTTCTTCCACTAATTCGCGAATGTAGTGATATCTAATGTTAATGTGCTTGGTTTGTGAATGTTGGATTGGATTTTTAGATATATTAATTGCACTGGAATTATCGCAATATAAAACCATTGAATCCTGTGCAATTCCGTAATTGCTTAACATTCTATTCATCCATACAAGCTGAGTACATGCATTTTTAGCTGCGATGTATTCAGCCTCAGCAGTTTAGAGCGATACGGAATTTTGCTTCTTGCTAAACCAAGAAACTAAATAGTTTCCAATATAGAAATAACCACCACTGGTTGATTTCCTATCATCGATATTACCAGCCCAATCAGCATCAGCCAATTGAACACTAGTATCATGTGGATACCAAAGACCCAAATTTACTGTACTTGCGACATATCGCATAATCCGCTTAACTGCAGTTAAATGTGACTCTTTAGGGTCAAATTGATATCTAGTGCAAATCCCTATGCTAAATGAAATATCAGGTCGACTTGCAGTTAAATACAGCAAACTGCCAATCATAGTACGATATAATTAAGGATCTATACTTTTACCTATAGAGTCCTTTGAGAGTCTTAATGTAGTACTCATAGGAGTATCAAAATTTTTTCCGTTCTCAAATCCAAACTTTTTAACTAAGTTCAAAGCATATTTGGTTTGAAAAATAAAGATACCATCAGGTTGCTGTTTAACTTATAACCCTAAGAAATAATTCAATTCCCCAACCATGCACATTTCAAACTTAGATTTCATAAGATATGCAAGCTCATCAGTCAAGTTAGTACAGGTAGATCCATAAATAATATCATCAACATAGATCTGCACTATTAAGATATGATCATTATGTTTCTTAACAAAAAGAGTCTTATCAACACTTTCCATTTGAAAATTATGACTAAGTAGAAACTTAGTCAATTTTTCATACCATGCCATGGGAGCTTGTTTCAAACCGTAGAGAGCCTTTTTTAAGCGATAGATATGATCAGCATTTTTAGGGTCTTCAAAACCCATTGGTTGTTCAACATACACTTCTTCATGCAAATCGCCATTTAAGAAAGTACTCTTTACATCCATTTGATTATTTTGAACTTTCTAAAGCAAGCAATGGATATAAATAGTCTGGTTGATTCAAGACAAGCTGCTGGGGCAAAGGTTTCATCATAATTAATGCCTTCAATTTGAGTGTACCCTTGTACCACCAGTCTAGCCTTGGTTCAAATTATATTACCAAGTTCATCAAACTTATTTTTGAAAATCCACTTAATTCCGATAATATGTTTATCTTTAGGTCTAGGAACAAGATACCAAATATCATTTCTAACAAATTGATCAAGCTCTTCTTGCATCGCAACTATCCAGTTTTCGTTAGTAAGAGCTTCCTTTAAGTTAGCCGGTTCGATTTGAGATGTAAAGCACACGTAATTACATATATCTTCTAGTTGTCTATGAGTGCGCACACCAGTAAGAGGGTTTCCAAGAATCTAAGTGGTTGGATGATCTTTAAAAGTCCTCAGTTCAGAGTTATTTGACTTGATGAAGTATCTGGTTTGTCAATTAGAAGAACTTTATCATTATTTGAACTTGAGGCAGGTGTATTCAAGTGATCGTCAATGACCAAATGATGGACTCTTGAATTCACTGTTGTGGTCTTAGTTCAGTACTACGCTACGTGTTTAAAGCATATCCAAAAAAGATCCCTTCATCACTTTGGTGTCAAACTTACCCAGATTTTCACGGTCACGTAAAATATAGCACTTGCTGTCAAAAACTCGAAATTATTTAACAGTAGGCTTCTTATCAAACCACATTTCATAAGCAGTTTTATTATTTGACTTACTTGTATAAACCCGGTTGATTATATAACAGGCAGTATATACAGCTTCAGTCTAAAGATTTTTAGGAAGCTTCATACTATTCAACATTACATTTGTCATTTCTTGAAGCACTATATTTTTATTTCAACAATTCCATTTTGTTGTGGTGTTTTGGGCGCAAAGAATTCATGTGATATTCCCTGATTGCAGCAGAATTTCTCAAAACTGCTATTCTCAAATTCTGATCCATGATCACTACGGATCTTACAGACTTGAGAAACTTTTTCCGTTTGGATCCGTTTGAGAACCCTTTTTACTTCATCAAGGGTTTCTGATTTATCCCTTCAGAAGGCTACCCAAGTGAATTTGATAAAATCATCCACGATTACTAGTATGTATTTTTTGCCACCTCGACTCTCCGTCCTGGTTGGTCCTATAAGATCTATGTGGAGAAGTTCAAGCGGTTTGGATGTGGCATTGGAGTCCATGTTTTTGTGAGCACTCTTAGTTTGTTTGCCAATCTGGCATTCGCCACATATTTTATGTAGTTTCTATAATTTAGGTAGACCTCTTATCAGTTCTCTTTGGCTCAATCTATACAAATTGCGGTAGTGTATATGTCCAAGGCATTTATGCCATAACACAGTCTCATTGGTATGGACCATGTAATACGTTTGATTAGATGAGTTAGAATCACTTACAATGTAGCAATTTTCAGAAGTTCTACGATTAGTTAATATTACAGAATCCTTTTTGTTTAAAATTTCACAACCTAGATTATTAAATTTTACGTTATGATTGTTATCGCGTATTTGAGATATGCTTAACAAGTTGTGTTTTAACCCTTCAACGTATAAAACATTCTCAAATAAATGAAGGTTATAGAGTTGAACCGTACCTTGGCCAACAATCTTGCAGTTGCTACCATCACCGAATGTGACCGAACCATCAGTCATATCTTTAAGATTGGTGAACAGACCCTTGTTTCTTGTCGTATGCTTGGAGCAACCACTGTCTAGGTACCACTTTGAATGGCTTGTAGCTTTGAAAGTCGTGTGGGCAACCAAGCAAGTAACCTTAGGAACCCATTTTATTACAGTTTTGGGTTTAAGAGTATAGTTGGTCTTCTTTTGTTTGTAGTTGTTGTAGGAATGACCTACTGAGTTAGATTTTAAGAGCTCCTTAAGTAAATAAACTATTTTCTCAGCTAAAGGGTTTCGGTTCTGATTTTTATAGTTGATATGGTTGCTTTTAGGTTTAAAGATTGAAAAGTTTTGGTATTTTATAAAAAAAATTGATTTGAACTATTCCCTTTTGAGTTTGAAGACTCTCCTTTCACAAACTTAGGAGTATTCTTCTCTTTAGGAGGAATATTTCTGTCGTAGCCCAAACCAGATCGGTCGCCACATTTCTTGATCTAGATAAAAGTTTTCTAACTTTGGATCACCTTGGGCATACCTCCATGTATTCTTTAAACTCAAAAGTGAAGAGACTTTAAGTTTAAGTTTTTCATTTTTAGATTTAGATTTTCAATCAGGGAAGTTTTGAAATCTAAATCACATTTAGTTTTTTCAAAAGAATCTGAATTTGGGATTTTCTAAAAAAGAGAATCAAAATTTTCTTTAACCTTTAAAAACTTTTCTTTTTGAAGTTTTAGTTTAACAGCAATTTTACAACTTTCCTTGTAAAGGGCATTATAAGCATCTTGAAGGTCATCTTCATTTTCATGATCACTATTCAAATTTTCTTCACTAGTTGAATCATCATTATCTGAAAAAGTGAACTTGGCTAGAGTCATAAGGGCTTTAACTTCATTGCTTGACTCGGTTTCAGAATCTTCTGATTCAAAAGAGGCTTTAGTGTCAGAAGATTCATCCTAAGTAGCCAACATACCCTTCTTTTTGGGTTTGTCCTTTTTGTGACACTTGTTCGTTAAATGCCTATATTCATGGCAGTTGTAACATTGACTATCTTTTAAAGATTTCCAAGTTTTAGATTTAGATCTTTTCTTATCATTAGATTTTTGAAAATCAATCCTCTTTTTACTTTTGAAATTTTGGTAAAACTTTTTAGCTAAAAGGGCCATATCATCTTCAAAATTTCTAAATCAGAATTACTATAATTTTCTTGAGAAAAACATTTAGAATATTCTAGGGCGATAGATTTACCTTTAAGAGCTTTAAAGTTTAACTCATATGTCTGTAAAGAGCCAACTAATTCTTCTACCCTCATATTATCCATATCACGAAGTTCCTGGATCGCAGTTACCTTAGAATTGAACTGTTCAGGAAGTGAGCGTAGTATCTTTGCACAGACTTTACTTTCTGGGATTTTATTACCAAGACCCCACATAGAGTTCACAATGTCATTTAATCTTGTATAGAAGTCCATGAACATTTCATTTTCTTTCATATGTATTTCCTCAAATTTGGTTGTGAGGATTTGGACTTCAGATTTCTTGACAATTGATGTTCCCTCGTGTGTCATTTCTAAAATATCCTAGGCTTGCTTTGCAGAATCATAGGATATAATTCTATTGAATTCATCCGATGATAATGCGCAAGTGATTACATTTAGTACCTTTGCATTGACACTACTCTCACTTTTCTGAAGAGTGGTCCAAGAAAAATAAGGTGTTACTCTCATAAATTTGGATCCATCGATACCAGTTACTTTAGTGGTAGGAGGGTCCATTCAGTCACTGTGGCTAGTCACACTCTCATCCATGGATTTTAAGAAAATTCTCATTCTGCCTTTCCAATAGGCATAATTAGTGTCATTAAATGGTGGAGGCCTAGTGACTGAAAGCCTATCAAAATTTAACATCTTAAATAGCTCAGATCAAATAGCTCAGGAAATAAATCCAAATAGAATAATTAAAAACGGGCTATTAGGCTTTGATACCACTTGAAAAGGCCGAGCTATATGTCCTAGAGGGGCGGGGGGTGGTGAATAGGACTATGTCAAATTTAAAAAATAACAACGGAATTAAATAATAAGATAGCCAAATGAATTAAAAATTGAAAGGAAGCAACAACCTCAAAATTCTAGTATTGAGAGGTTGATACAAATGTTGTTCTAAGGACAACCTTACACCATAAAAACCAAGGGTTTATGGCAGGACAACCTTACTAGAACGATTTGTGTAACAAAAACTCAAACTGAAGAGGAATAAAAAGGAAATAGTAAAAAAGGATATCTAAGCTATTACAACATTCCCCACAATGCTGAAATGTAAAGATTACAACATTCACATCCACAAATACATCCCACAATCTTGAATGATAAAAGATATAGAAAATAAACAAACAATCAAATCACAAGACAAAGAATTATAGTGGTTCGCTTGTGTGTACACCAACTATTAAACAACAGCCACACAACTACACTCCTAATATCCTCACACAATGGATATTAGTATTCCCTATGAAAATATGTTTTTTCAGGTTCACCTAAAACCCTCACAATTGTATCTTTCAAGTGGGCTTACACAATTCAAGAACTTCACACTCTGAGTTTTCTGGATCACCTCAGATAAACCAAAATAATGAGATTTTTCTAGCTCAATCTCAATGAAAACCAAAACAAAAAGGAATTTACAAAAACTGTAAAATACTTGGATATTCTATTTGATGCAGCCCGAAAGAACCAAGTCGGAGTAGAAGTTCAACGTAGAAGTTCAATGTCCAAACTCACTTATGAAATGGTTCTAGGTTCTAAATTGATTTTAGAGTTAAAGCACCTTGGGCTAGTTTGATTTGATTTTGATTCCAAGAAATGGGAATACCTCAATCCTCTTTCACATATAATTGGAATGCAGAAATTCAAAATCAAATACAAAGAAAGCTATTAAAAGAGAATATTAAATGAGCACAATATAGCTTAAATAAATTACTAACTTATCTCTCAGAGTGACGTATTGATTTAGCTTTAATTGAAATGAAAAACTTTGAAATTCATGATTTATTTATAGTTGTAGAAGTCATGTTCACGACTGGTCCTGTGGGCACTACGACTGGTTGTAGGACCAACGGATTTTTAATATTTTGAGTGCGATTAGATAAAACCATTCCACGACTGGTCATAGGCACTGCACGACCGGTCGTGAGGCCTTCACCACTGGTCGTGACCTGTCCAGTACTGGTCGTGTGGAGCCAGATTTAGTCGCTCGAGTTTGAGTCGTAGCTGCAGGACTGGTCGTGAATGAGTCGTGTACTGTTCACATGACCGGTCGAGCAGTCTCCAGGACTGGTCATGGCTTAACAAAAAATTCTAAAAATTTGCAACAAACTTAAGACTGGTCTTGAAATTTCTTGGACTAGTCGAGCCATTGCTAGGACTAGTCGAACAGGGTCCAGGACTGGTCGAAGAATAGTCCAAACACTTATAAAGTAATTTAATTTGAATTATGTATTCAAAATGACCTACCCTAAGGTCAATCTAAGGTCTTTCATACCTTAAACAAGAAGTATGAACATTGAACCATCTTTTCTTCAGATGATAGATGATCTTTGAAGTTCATGAAGCTTAAGATCTCGACACATGATGAAGCTTGAACTTGAGATCTTTTGAAGCTTGAATTTGTAGTACTTGAGTTGTACTTCACTTTAAGTCTTGAGTGTGAACAGTTGACTTGTCTTTGGATGTCGCTTTAAAACATTAAACTTTGAAGTTTAAAGGAGTGAACAATGTACTTGATCTTTCATTTCTTGAAGTAGATCTTTGTTCTTGACTTGAAGCATTGTCTTTGTACATGTGATGCATTGTCTTGAACAATATATATCAATGTGCTAGACAAGACAGATTATGGGTTTGGCACTACAAAATTTGACAACCAAAGGAGCAAGAAACCATAGCACTTACAATCCTGCATTCTGTAAGAAAAATAAATAATAATAATAATGTTACAAAAGTGTTCTCCCTATAAAATCAAACAATGCACATATCTACTACCATTTACTTTTAGTAAGACATATAAGGAGATTTTGTAGGCATGGGGCACTAATAACCAAACCTACTGCCGCATTTGTACGAAACAAGTACAGAGCATAGAACATCCATGTTTTCCTCACAATAAGGATTTACAGATTGTAACTGTTTGTGAAACAAACACTACACTAGAATCGAAAAACTTACATCTAGGGTTTTAAATTAGTAAGGCTTCAATTCACAAAATAGGACCTGAAAACTCTGTTAACAGAAGAAGGGTTAGCACTGTAATAACCCAAATAAATCTTGACCATCGAAATTTAACCATTAATCAGCGTATCCAATTAGTCTGATTTGATCATTTATATACAAGATCAACTAGTCCAATCTCAACCATTGATTTAGACATATCTGATCCAACTGTTCATTAACTAAGAAATCCATCCAACGATACAACCATCAAACCGTCCATATGCTGAAATCATCAGAATACTTGTCCATCCATCTAAATTGACCGTCCATATCAACACTAATCCATGGGTACATCACAAAGTCCATCCACCCGATCACACATGAACTCACCCAAGCATACATTTATCCATCCATCTATCCATACATCCATCTGTCCATCTATGTATACATCAACCCATCCATCCATCTACGTCATCCATGTACCATCAAATACATCACAACCACACACATGCACCAAACACATCATGCACATCCATGCATCTATCCATACATCCATCCGTCCATCTATTATACATTGATCCATCCATCCATGTACAACAACCTTTTATGCACCCTTGAGTACATCATAACCACACACATGCATCAAACACATCACATACATAATTCTCATGCACACACAAGTGGCCCATGCATGCATCATAAACTATACACTATGCACACTCATCATAACCACACCTCACATATATGGATCAAACACATGTGCCACACACGTGACATGCATGCAATGGATGGCACCTTTCACTACATTAATGGTGCACATTGTTTAAATCTAAAGCCCTACACTACATTAATGGTGCACGTTGTTTAAATCTAAAGAAAGAAAAAAAAAAAAAAAAACGTAACCAAATGAGATGAAAACCGAAGCAACAACCGTTGCCTTCTCCCCACGTGTGTAATAGCTAGTGAGATGAATCACTATAAATAGGATAAGAGGAATTGTTATGTGAGGTGGTAGGAGGTGAAACGTGAGGTGAGGTGAGGTGAGGTGCTGTGACGGGAGAAGGGTGAGAAGTGAGAGAGAGAGAGAGAGAGAGAGAGAGAGAGAGAGAGAGAGAGAGAGAGAGAGAGAAAAAATATATATATTACTGGACATTCACATTGGAAAGAGAGGGAGAGAGAGAAGAGGAAGAAAAGGAAGAAAGAAAAAGAGGAGAGAGAAAAAGGAAGAGAGAGGAAGAAAAGAAAAGAAAAGAAAAAGAGAAAGAAAAGAAAATACTTTTTAAGAAAAAAAAAAGTGAGTTTTTCTCTCACTTGATATTTAGGAGAAAAATATATATATATGTGTTTTCTTTAATTATTTAATTATTCATTTATTCAATTAATTAGATCTTACTTGCCCATCTTTTATGTTATGTTGTTTGTATAAATTTTTATTATTTGTTTTAATTGCTTACTATAGTTTTAAACATGTCATTTTAATTTTTGTCGTTCGGTTATCTTTATTTTAATTAACATGATCTAGAGTTTATAAATTTTAGATTCTTAAATCAAATAAATTATATTACATGTTTTTATTTTATTTTTCTTTAGAACTTAAATCATGTATATGCAATTTACATTGATTAATAGTTTTGTTTTAAATTTAATAAATTGTGTACATCACGTATTATGAATTGATCACTAGCAGTCGTTAAATGTTTTTAGAAATATTTGATTCATCCAATATTAAAGTCATACATCATTGAAATTGTTATGAAACGCGAGAAAATAAGTGGGGCGATCAAGTCCTCTAGGTTGAAAATCCCGAAAGCGTAATTAGGTGGGGCGATCAAGACCCTTGGGTTGAAAGTCCCAGAAACCCAACTGGTACCTTTTAGAACCTCTACCGTACCCTTTGAGTGAGTGAGCATGTCAGGATTGCAAAAGGTTCCCACTGTCAGGGTCGGTAGGGTAGTAGTCTGACCAGCTAACGTACGAAGGACTCCCTCATCAAGTGCCCTTTGGATGGGTGAGCATGTTATGCGAGAGGTTCATTGCCAGGCTAGGTGTTGTATTAGCGCCGGAGTTGGCCGACCGGTGTAAACTGGCCCTGGTGTTAAAAGGAATAAAACCGCACTTGTATTATGGAGTATAGCATATGTTGATTGATTGATTCATTTTTCTTTGAATTTACACTGAAAAACTCTTGTTTTTAATCTCCTCATCTGTTGCTTTACCTAAATAGATATTGTATCTTTTATACATTTTTATTAATGTTATATGAGGTTATTTTGAAACCTGTGTTGAGATTACTCACTAGGCTTCGCAGCTTCTTACCCTTTGGGATTTTAAAATTTCAGGATCGGGATCACATGGAGGAGCTTGAAGAGATTTCTTTTATTTATTTTTTTCTTTATCATTTGCAAAATAAGTGTAATGAACATTTTAGTATGACAACATACGATGACATGTGTTTGATGATAATCTTGAATAGTCGGAACATGGACATTTTCTTCTTTAAATAAATGTTTAATTATTCAATTTTTTGGATTGTTATATTTTATGAATGAGATCATTTTGTCAATATATGTGTAGATTATTAAATGTAAACATACAAAACATAAGTCATGCCTGCGGGTATGGAATCAGGGTCGGATATACCCAGGTGCCGGATTTTGGGGCGTGACAAGCACAAAAGAGGAAATTGAGGAGCTTTTCTAAATACAACGCCCACATGCACCTGTTATAGGCGGGCATGCACATGTGGGATATCGAGTTGTGCTCCAGCCAGGTGGGTGATGTGGGTCCCGCGACAAAAATAAACACTACATAGAGGGCCCAAATGCAGAAAGCAGACTCATAAGAAACGAAATCAGCCAGATTGGAAGATCCTGAAACCTCTAACAAATGCCTTTGAAGCGTTATGAAGCAGAAGAGTACAACAAAAGTCCACATCCAACAGAAAACATTACAACGCTTAAAAGGTCAGGATCCTTCCAATCCAAGAGCTTCTAGGCATCCCCATCCAAGAGTGCGGCCATCGGATAAATGGCATGGATCACCAAGCTGGATCCACTAATACAAAAAAAACTATTCAGTTGCAAATGCAGGTTTATTGAAAAATCAGATCAAGGGGAGAGAATTGTAGGAATCTGGAAAGCAAAACCAAAATCTAAAGTAACATTGTCGAATCTCATCGGGAAGTCGGGATATGGGAAGAAATTTGGAGAAATAGGAGTAGAAATCTAGGGTTTTGAAATGAGTGAGTGAGTTGGAAAAGGGTAATACCTTAAATTGGAGATCGAAGAGCTGGAATGAGATTTGGATCTATCTTTTTACTCTCTCATCTCACGAGAGGAGAAAGTCCTGAAAAATACACAAGAAATACACAAATGAAAAATGGAAAAAGAAAAGCATCTTCTCACTTGAATTTTCTAAAATCCAAACCCTAGTTCTAGATCTAGCAAATCCCCACCATAACCAGTCAAAAAACCTTACAAAGTGCAGAAAATAGATCCAAAACCCTAGGAAACAAGAGAGTAGCAGATCTAGAACTTAAGGGGTTATCAGGTTGCTGTAGTTGGAGAGATCCCAAAGTAGTCGTGAGAGAGAAAGAGGATAGAGAGAGAGAGAGAGGGAAAGAGTATAATCGGGAGAGGAGATCAGGAGAGAGAAAGATAGGGAAAGAGGAGAATCGGGAAAGAGGGGAGTGGGGGTGGAAATAGAGAGAGAGCAAATGAAGGGGCTGGTTAGGGTTATTGATATGTTCGGCCCCCTTTGCCGACAGTGCACGTCGGGCGCCCGAAAAAAAAGGGCCGGCAATGTCACACTTTGTGGTAGTGTACAATGAGACTAAATTACTTATGGCAGCCAAACAAGGCACTAGACTCTGTTCAAAATAGGGCATTAGTTCCAATTATGACCTCTTTAAATGGTGCTGATTTCAAATCTGTAAATATAAGTGAGCTCTTATTAATTGTTAAAGGTGCATTTAGTTGCACTATTGATCTGAATTGTAATAATTATTCTGGTAAAGTGAAAATTACCAATTTGTAATTATAGTATGGCTGGTATGGGTTTGGGACTTTGTCTCTTAAGTGCAATTGCTATACTTTGAAGTTGGACCTGAAATAACTGGAGTTGAAATTTGAGGGTGAGTTACTCACTAGTGAATGTTAGGAAATGTAACTAGTATTTGGTTGTTTCATCTTTTTTAAATTGAATATTTTCAATTCAATTTAGTTGCTCATCCAAATACAACCCAAAATGTATTATGTTATTTTTGTAAAAACTAACATGTAAATGAAGGAATTGCCTAATGGAAATAACTGGAAAAGGATGACATGTTTCAGCTAGGATTTGGCTATTTGTGACTGATCTGAAACTCTGTATGAATCAGGGTGGTAGACTCGTCAGGAGGGCCAAACATTCACATCGAATGTTGGACTATTGGCCATTCTTTTTCAACTGCCCATTTGTTTTGCATGCAGTGGCTCACATATGAGATAACTGGCCTAATTCTTAGGCTAGACAGATTGACAATTAGGCCTACCAGATGAAATTTTTGGATCTTGATGAATGGTCCGGATCGCACATTCATTCCATGTTGGCACTTATGTGGATGTCTAGGTTTAATGACAAGATGTGTGTTTGCAATCCTTATGGGAGATTGCTCTCAATTGAACTTCTCTAACCTCACTTGAACCTTTCATCAATCAAAGGTAGTACTAAGACTAATTGATAATTGTCAAAAGAGCATTAATCACACCTTTTCAGCTCACTTTAAAATTGGACCATCTTGATTTTCAGGCCATGACACATGATCAAAGGGGATCTCCCCACAAATGGTCAAGATCTTGCACACGTGTACTAAATTGGACTTCAACATGAATCAGTAGCACAATGCAAACATAAAACCAATCTGACACATGGTAAGTTTGGTCAAGCCACACCTTATCCCAAGAGAAATACAATTTTCATAGTTTTTTGGGTTGCTGAGTTGGACCCTTGGTTCAATGATACAAACGACAGCACTATATAGATGGTGGCCCATGAACCAAAAATCATCCACATAAGGTTAACTTGAGCCTTCAACTGGTGGCCAGCAGATAGATGATTGAGGATGAGAATATAGCTATCAGCAAGATAAGAGGTGAATACCTACATACATATACTTGTAATGTCTCGAAAAATTTCGTACAAAGACCCGAGTACCACCTCAGGCAGAAATCACTTAGGATCAAATCCTTTAGAAATTAGACAAAGTTAACTAAGTGCTAAACTAGATTAGCTATGAAATCCGCTTAATCCACTTTAAATACGATCTGCAAGACCCAAAACTTGTAGAATCAGTGACGCTAGGTTACCCTAAAATCTAGGATCAATCTCATTACCGAGTTGCTCTTGGGAGCACATTGAAACTCCGTATCGGATCTGGACCGCACGTCGAAAGTCCGATGACCACGAGATTAAGCGTTTAGGACCACCTTGCTGGGCTTAACAACCATCTCGAAAATCAAATCCAGATAGTGTCCCGTGGCTATTCGCTTGAGCCCGGAGTGAAGAGTGTGAGAAAATGTGGATTCCTTTATAAATTAAATCTAATTTAAGTAATCTGAGACCTGTCACTTGCGGGCCTGATATAAGCAATCAGACTGTCAGAATCTGACCCAAATACACCCTCGGATCAGGAAAAATTTCATACACATGTCCAGGTACTTGTAACCCTGATCGAGTTTCGGTGACCGTTGAACTGAAACTAGTCTGCCACGTGTGATCTGGGAACCCGACTAGAATGAAAACTTAACTCGACCTAGATCCATGGTCAGGGAGCTTAAGTCTGACCTTTGGCTTAAGAGGGGCTCCGGAAGTGCTCCGTTGAGACGTAACAGATACTTTTTGGACATAACCTAAGTATACCTTGGCCCTAGGCCTATTTCCGGCAATTTTAAGCCTATATAAGGACCATAAACCCTCTCTCTCTTTTCACATACGAATTTCCAACCTTAAGGAGAAAAGATAGAAGGAAAGTGAGAGAAAGTGTGAGAGAAGTGGGAGGAGATTCATGTTTGCCTATCCTACCATTCCACGTGCCTGATCATCACTACCGTATTGCTTTTTCTGCAATTTTTGATTCCATTTTCGGGTAAGAAATCCTAACCCTAATCAGTTCTAGAGATCCAATTAGTGTAAGTGATGAAATAGCTAACTTATTTCATGCCATAGGTTGTCGTTCTACCGTTGATAAAGACTTGGAGATTAAACTGAGTCTGTTACTCGTTTCTACGGCATAAGGTGCGGACTATAGACGTATAGGTTAAGGTTTTCAAAGCTTTCAATGTCGGATAATGATGATTCATGATCTGGGTGTTATTTCATATGTAAAATGCGATGTTCATTTTGTGATTCAGTTACGTATGCAAATTATGGCGTTTAGTGTATTCTGTATATCTGTAGAAAATACGTATACGTATAACATATGAAAGTATTTTGCCATGATTATTTACTGTGTACATATGCTAGGTATATTGTAATAACTACTCGGCGAAAGGATTCGCCCTAATGCATGTTTTAGTCAACATGCGTTATGTATGTAATAAGTGTATTCTAAGTGTTTGTGAAAATGCTTGTAAGAGTAAGTATTTAGATGATAGTGCTTAGGGTAGGTATTGAGATAGGATTCTCATCTACCTTAGAGATGTATATGTTTCCTCTATATGTAAGTTGTTTTAATTTAATCGCTTACTTATGAAATGTATGTGTTTGTATTTCCTGTTTTGTTGTGCTTTATAACATGCTTGTTAACATGTTTGAATTACTTTGTTAACTCTGCTTTGAGTATTATACATGCTTTTCGGGTTAAGGATTGAATGTGATTAGGGCTATGTTATAGTCCAGGCAATCAGTAACAGGCTTGAAGTCGTGGCTGAGATTTATTCCCCACGTAGGACGTGTTTGACAAACCCGAGTCGCGTGTTGGTCGTCGGAAGTGGTTAGGCCACACGAAGAGCTTATGCACTTCATGCGTCAATACAATTGCGCTCGTGCTAGTCGAGCTCGCCAAATAACCCGATGTGCCCTTGTATGTTCACCATGTATGGACGCTACTGTTTGAACCTAAGGTACCAAACTCACCAGCGAAATCTCGTTTAACCTGGTACCTCGATCTGCTAAGACTCATGATCTGGACATGGTGGTATGGGACACCGTGGTTGACTGTCAGCCTTTGGGGCGACGAGCCTCCCCGTAGTGACCAATGAGCAACCCATACTCGTGAGCCAAATACGGTGGTATGGGACACTGTATTCGAGCTGTCGACCTACACTGATTGGTGACGAACCCTTTATAGTGACCTCGAGCATACTCTGAGTCTACGTAAAGGCGACAACCTTTCTGTAGCATCAGAGTATAAACTAGGCCTACACTGATTTGGTGACGAGCCTTTTACAGCGACCTAGAACCGCAACATCGTATGAGAATTACTAGGACTGACGACCCTTAAATGGATCATTGTTTGGGAAACGAAATAAGGGAGGTACCTTAGTTTCCCAATCCTACTGTATGAAAAGGACTAATAAAAACTTGGTAATTATATGCATGCACTGCATTACGCATGCGTTCAGGCGTTGCAAGTCAAGCACTGAGGCAGTGTTGTCATGCGCAAACGTGAGATGAAGTCGCTGAGGGAGCGTATGCGAGGGCATGCATCATACATCCATACCATTCTTGCATTAACAACAGTACTTAGGAATGTGTGATTTACTGTTTTATCATTACTTCATAACTAAATTGATAACATGCTAACCTATGCTTTATTGTTCCACTGAGTTGATCACTCACCCCCACGTTACGGGACGATGTTTTAAACACCAACCAGACTCTGTCTTGATTTCAGATGATGGTGTGACTCCTGAGGCGGAGCCTAATTATTACGACGATCAGGACGAGTACTCTTACATGTAGTTCTCCGATGGCTTCGCTTAGGCTATCCGGATTGACGGGGCTACAGGGTTTTATTACAGTTGAACCATTTTTGAGATTTTTGACTTTTATAATATTATATGTAATATTTCACGTTCACAGTGACTCAGTGTTATATTCATACTCTGCAGACCGATCGTGATCTTTTGACTTGTATAAGTTTATTTATATCTTTCCCTTCCGTTTGCATTTACAACCTGATCTGGAGTGTGAAATACTGTTTTGGTATAATCCCACTCATGATTAATGCACTAACATAGACAACATTGTATCATAAGCATATATGTTGCATAAGTGATGTTTTGGAACTCGAGAGTTGAGTTGCTACTCGACCCCCGATTTTCATGGTGTTACAAGTTAGTATCAGAGCATGATTTTGACTAAACCAGACCTACGTTATGGTTACACACCACAAATTCAACTTAGGTGGGTGCGAAAAAATGTAGAAACAGTCGTAGGAGTTCCGGTTTCGTCAATTGGCGAAGTTCGCCGAAAACGATCGCCGAGATCGAGTCCGTACACCTCCGTGATCGCATGAGGCAACCTCGGATCACTCCTAGACAATCAAATGATGGGTCTAGATCACAAATTACTCCATCCCAGCCGTCAACAGTTGGTAAACCAGAGTATACATCAGAAACTACCCGAAGGGCCCCGAAACGACTTGAATTGGAGTCGGGGGCCAAGCAGTGCAATCCGGGGGGACCCACGGTGGACCCGGGGTATCATTGGCACCCTGAGAGGGCAGTGGCCACCGCCCTGCCCCGGCGGCACCGCGGTCAGTCCAGATGATAGCGGCGACACCTCGCCTACCGCGGTGCACCACGGTCCCGTCTGTCCGAGCCTATCGGGCCGACGCGTGCCGGTGTCGGGCAGACCCCTAGACACGTATGGGGCCCACGAAATCTCGTGGGACCCATATTTCTTTTCCTTTTGCTCCCCTCTTTCATTTCCTACCCCTCCAAGTCTTTCTCCCTCTCAAAAATCCCAATCTCTCCTCAAAAATCTTCCCTCCATTCTTCCATTTCTCCATTTACCTTCACATCACACACCCCTCCACCATTTTCAGCAAACCCCCTCTTCTATCTCACTCATTTTCTACGATTTGAGTGCACCAAATCTTATTTTTGTGGCTCCACCTCTCACAACTCAACAATCTACCTTCATCCAACATTTTATTCCACTCTAATGGCCCTTTACGAACTCGTGGCAGCCATCTTCTCCATTTCCACCTTTCTTTCTCTTATAGGAAAGAAGCGGGCCCCTACAGATGAAGCCGGGCCTAGTCGCCCAACTGGTCCAAGGGGGGTGCACGCCGAAGTTAGCACAAGCACTGCCCATGAGCACAGGTCGAAGAGGGACCTCGATCCCCAAATCCTGATAGAGAGAGCGCTACCGATAGGCTTCGAATACGGTCAGTTTCGTGACCGCAAGATTGTCCTTGAAGCTCACGTAGATGAGAGGCTGTTTGGGCTACACCCAATTATGGACCGCTTGGTGGACATTGAGTGGGGTCCCATGTTCGAAGCTAAGTCTCCCGCATGTGAGAATACGGTTCGTGCTTTCTACACCCATATCCGAGACCCATCGCTAGAACCTCTACAGTTTACTGTTTCCCTCGCAAGGCGGGATTACACAGTCAACATGGATGTGGTGTCTCGGGTGATGGAAATTCCACGTGGTGAAGTACATCCTAATGAGGATTATTTCAAGAGTGTGCGAGAAAGATACCGTCGTACGCGATACCTTTGTGGTCGACTGGTTCCCTGGACCAATGGCAACTGCTTCCCATCGACGAGATTGACAGATGATTTCCGTTTGCTTCACTACATTTTCACGTACAATGTGTATCCACGGTGGGTCAACTGCACTGAATACACTCATTTGATGGTGGACTTCCTATACAGGGTTGGACATGGGGATATTGTACCTGCCCACGGTCGTCCTATTCCAGATAATCCAGACCGCTCGATCTATAAGAAGTGACATCTCACTCCC